>CM042848.1:70345428-70945428 GCA_023653725.1 Bungarus multicinctus
GTCAAATACAAGTTCTTGTCCCATCAGAAAGGGACATACCTTTAACAAGAGCTCTCTGTCATTATTGTCCTTCAAGAATTGGCATGGCTTCTGATAGCAGGATCCTTTAAGATTTCGGAGTATCTATGGAAACAGGGACCCTTAAGGATGGCGTCAGTCACAAAATGGCATCAGTATTGTATATAAAGTATTGTATATAAAACTGCAATGAAACTAAGGACAAGCGTATTGCAATACAACAATTGTTGATTTTTAATGTAACTGAAGAGGAAAATAGCACGTTATATTATTACTACATTGTCGGTACAAGGAATGGAAGTCATAAACAAAATGAGTGCTTTTATTAATACGGTTAATGCTAATAAATAGCAATTGACCAAAAAACTTAAAATACATAGAATATTATATCTCAATAGCCAGTTCACCAGTTAATATTGATTAAAGATATGAGTCAGTGGAGATGGATTGTAAATCTCTCTAGTATTTTAGCAATATTAAATCATTAAAGCCACATGCTATTAGATAGTGTTACAAATGTTTTGTCCAACATAAAGTGCTTCATAATTTTACTGGTGTTTGGGGGTTATTTTTGTAAGCTAGGAGGCTGGAAAGAGATTCCTTTATTGCTTCTTAATTCTTAAATTGTACCCATTTAGGATATTGCGGCTGCCAAACAAATCCAGAAAATAACAGGTTATTAGCATAAATGGTCTGATCTCTGATAAAAAAAATGAAAAACAAACCATAACAAAAATACATGATTGCTGAAATTCAAATGTTCTCAATTTATGACAGAGTTGTATAAAGGCTCCTTGCCAAATCGGCTATCTCAATATTTTTTTAAAAGATGACTGTTTCCGCATGTTTACTTGTTTGATCTGTTGGCCATGCATCCAAAGATCGCAATAATGGCAATTTTGCAAACTTTTTAAAGGTTTTTCTCTTAGTGCCTAATGATGACATGAGTGCAGGAAAAAAATAATTATTGCTTGTGAGTTTTTGTAACGGTGATTGGAAAATGATAATAGCAGTAGCACTTAGACTTATATACCACTTCACAGTGCTTTACAGCCTACAGCCCTCTCTAAGCTGTTTACAGAGTCAGCCTATTTCCCCCAACAATCTGGTCCTCATTTTACCCACCTCGGAAGGATGGAAGGCTGAGTCAACCTCGAGCCTGGTGAGATTCGAACTGCCAAATTGCAGGTAGCCAGCAGCCAGCAGAAGTAGCCTGCAATACTGCACTCTAACCACTGTGCCACCATGGCTCATAATGTTTACATAATGCAAGTTATATACCTGTAACAGGCATCATCCTTTATTATAAACCAGGACTGTCAAACTCCCAGCCCGTGGACTAGATGCTGCATGCACTGTCCCCATATGTCACGTGACACCACCATGACGATGTGAATTTGACACCCCTGTTATACCCATTTGTATGATGACATTATGCATTTTGATGTCATTGTGACTTGTTATGGATACCACAGTTATTCTGTACACTAAAGGGAAGAAATATCTCTCTCTCTTTCTCTCCCTCTCCCTCCCTCCCTTCCTCCCAAAAATTCCATGTTAGTGAACTTCAGAAGAAGATAGGCAATACAGTTTTATTCCAGTGCCTGGAGGTTGTGGGGATTTAGATGGGGAACAATAATCTTCAACTGAATCCTGGCACGATTGACTTTCTATGCATTTTGAGGTCTTTCAGTTCTGGGACTATTGTTTCTTTGCCACTGGTTAGGGTTGTCTAGAAGACTTCTAAAGTTCTTCTTCTGGGATTCTATAATTCTGCAGCTCCCTGATTCTTTTATAAGACAAAATGAATATTGTAAGGTTTTGGGAACCAAATGAAGTGACGCCATTCTATGAATTCCTACTGTTAATTTCACATGTTTTGGCAAGATAGTTGAGGTTCTTCTGATTCTTGAATGAAATACTATTCCTATCTCTTTATTCTCCCCTCACTCCTGTTGGCCTTATATCTTCCCTTCTTGAAAATAACAATTCAGACAAAACACATTTCCATCCTACCCTATCTTCTCCAATGAAAACCAAGTCTTCATCCAGCTTCTCTCTAAGTGTAGAAGTAATTGATACATAGTGATAGAGTGTAGATCATTGTAATGAGAAGCCTTTGCCCAAGTGTTCAATTTCCTAACTTATTACACAATTTCTAGAGTTACTATCCAGTTCTTAAAACTGATACAGATGCTAGCTTGCATATTCTCCATCCCTCCTGATGGTTCCTCCCATGGGTCCATTCCAGCACAATCTCAATCCCAGAGAGATGCACACTTTTGCTTTTCTTGTACAAAGTTCCCTACAGCCCAGTGCTGATGGGCATCGCATAATAAGACATAGAACAAAAGATCCAAAATATTAGACATTTAACTGCAGAATAGCTGTCTGCAATTTTTTCAATACTGTGACGGTCAGCTTTATTCCATTATGCTGGAGCGTGCAATCTTTTCTTGAAGAAATTTACAATTTGCACTATTCATCAAGACAGATCCAATTCATTTCTTAGGGTTTTAGAAATTTGGCTCCTTTTTACCTCTGCTGACCAGGACAGAATCAAACTCGCTAATGTTTATAAAACACCCCATTAATGTTCAGTACTGAATTCGGAAGTGTGCAGTGCAGCTCTTAACAGATAGATTTCTGATGGAATCTGTCTCATAGAGTCCAGTTGATATTGCTGGTTATTCCCAGCAATTGTTTTGCTGAAATATCTTTGGCTTCCTTATTAAACTCTTCAGATTTGATTTATAACCAGATCTACCCCTTCTTGTAAATTAGAAAATCTGTTAGAAAACATTCATAAAAGTGAATGCAGATAAATTCTTCCTTTGCTATAGTGTACTTTGAGTAGAACAGATATTTCCATTTATTTTTGTAGACCTCAAAACAAAAGATCTGAATAGCAACTAAATTTTGTCAATTATTTGCCTTTCCACTGGATTTTGGAAAGTCCACAGGACATAGTAGTAAGAACAGCATCCTATTGGTATAGTTGAGTTATGGATAGTGCAAATATGCTGTTTCTAATAGCAGATATAATAGCAACCTTGACCAACGGGCAGTGAGAACTACTGTGATTAATTAAAATGGAAGCAGACTTCCAAAATTTCTGAACATTGTCTCAGAGAAGAGGATTATTCTGGTTAATGCCATGTTGTTATTATATAATAATGTCAGCTTATCCTCCCAAACACCTGAAGGCAGGACAAGAAGCAATGGATCAAGGAGAGAAGCAACTTAGAACTAGGGAGAAATTTCCTGACAGAACAATTAATCAGTGGAACTATTTGCTTCCAGAAGTCGTGAATGCTCCAGCACTGGAGTTGTTTAAGAAGAGATTGGGCAATGATTTGTCTGAAATGGTGTAGGGTTTCCTGCCTAAGCAGGGGGTTGAACTAGAAGACCTCTGAGGTCCCATCCATCTCAGTTATTCTCTATGTTAGGCTTGAACCAGATCAAGAAGATAAGTATAAAAAGATGAACTATTGACCAATGGTGGGATTCATTTTTTTTTTTTAACTACTGGTTCTGTAGGCATGGCTTGGTGCATGTGGCTTGGGCATGGCAAAGGAAGGTTACTGCAAAATCTCCATTCCCTCCCCACCCCACTAACCTGCTTTCTAGCTCCATTCTCCTGTGCAGGGCAACAAAAGAAGATCCAGCCGATCAGCTGACACTCGGGAGGCAGAGAATAGATGGGGGCGGGGCCAGTCAGAGGTGGGATTTGCTGGTTCTCCGAACTACTCAAAATTTCCACTACTGGTTCTCCAGAACTGGTCAGAATACCCACCTCTGGTATTAACAACAATAAAGAAGTGAGTGTGCCATTGTCTTTTTCTAGAATGTTGCAATCACAACGACATTATATCAAGGACATTTTCCATGAGCCTGCTTCTATAGCTTTAATACAAACTTGTATAACTTGTGACTTCCGACAGTGAAGTCAGGCAAAAAAATTTAAGTAAAGATCCTGATCCTGCTTAGCTTTTGAGTAAGCCAAGGTCGTTGGTGTACAATATTAAAGTTTAAAGAATCTGACCAGCAGCAGAAAAATGTTTCAAGAAGGCAAAACAGATTGAAAAGACACACATCATTTGTCAAGAGCTGTCTAATAGCCCTTGAGACAGACAGTATACATTTTTAGAGTGGCATTATGATACTTAATGCTTTCTTTCAAATCAAGTCTCCTTATCATTCCTGCCATTATTAAGTGTGATCAGCCACTTCTAACTCTAATACTCTAATGTTGGGTTCCTCAGCAGGTCGCCTTGGAGAGTCTATTCTGCTCACCATCGTCGTCTTTCGTTCCCACCAAGCTCTCTGTCTTATCTCGTTTTAGTGTCTTAGATTCTTTTTAATATACAAAATGAAAAGCTAGCATGCTGCAAAGGAAAGCAGTCATGGGCATAATCTGTATTTTCAGTTAGGCTTCAGACTCAAAAAGAGGGCTGTGAAAATATCTACAGCCTCCTCACATCCCGGACATAAACTGTTTCAACTCCTAGGTCATTACTCTGCTAAACAAATAATTCCCTCAACACTGTCCAACTATTTACTAAGTCTGCACTACTATTACTATAAATCTTCTCGCCATTCCTTATCACCCATCCCCTCCTATTTGTGACTGTAGGACTGTAATTTTGTCACCTGTATCCTTACGATTTATATTGACTGTTTCCTAGTATGATTTGATTGCTTATTGCACCCTATGACTATTATTAAGTGTTGTACCTGATGATTCTTGGCTCTTGACAAAATGTATCTTTTCTTTTATGTACACTGAGAGCATTTGCACCAAAGACAAATTCCTTATGTGTCCAATCACACTTAGCCAATAAAGAATGCTCTTCTCTTCTCTTCTCTTCTCTTCTCTTCTCTTCTCTTCTCTTCTCTAGGGATCCTGAAGGTTTTTTTTTTTTTTTAGAAAATAAAAATATTGGGAGGCTGTAATCCAGTGCTCTGTTTTCGATAAAGGAGGGTATTTGTAGCTCAGGATTGAAATGAGGAATCCTTCTTGCTCTCTGAGCTTGGTTGTTTTCTTGCAGATGTTTTCATTACCCAAACTAGATAACATTATCAGGCAGTGATGTTCCTTCTGCTGTTTCAGGATGAATGGTTGTTTGGCCGCATTCATTGTAGCAAACATTTTGTGTGAATCCCCAACGCTAGCACAAGCTGTCAAAATCCAGTATATATGACACTGGCAGTCAAATATTTGGAGAATCTTCATCGTCCACCCTAACCTGTAACTCATATAACAGTCATACCATGTATTAATGTCCATTGTCAAATAAAGCAAAAAGAAGAGATGATGTTGCATAAAATGTGTACATTCTTATTTATATTTGGCAGGATGGATATGTTCCATGTCCTTTTGGTAAAGCAGTGCCATATGGTGGGCCATAAGACTTAGGTTTTCTCTATTGATGGACCTGCCCTGTGGAGTAATTTCTCCCAAGGTTTTGAATAGTTGGTCCCCATCTCACTATCCTTTCAGAAACACCTGAAGATTTCCCCAGGCATTGTGGCCATGATGTGGATGAAACCCGGTATGTGTCTTTTGCCTTTATGCTTTAGTGAAATGGTTCAGCCTATACTTTTAATTGGTTGTTCTCATATTTTGATGCTGTGTGACTCCACTTTGTTTTGTTAGCTGCTCTGAATTATCTGCTGTAACTAAATGTAGATGGTAGATGACAGATAAATAGATACTTTTGTTTAAATAGATACCTAAATGGAAACTTATTTGATAGATAGATGGATAGATGATAGATAGATAGATAGATAGATAGATAGATAGATAGATAGATAGATAGATAGATAGATAGATAGATAGATAGATAGATATTTTTGTTAAATAGATACATAAATGGAAACTTATTTATCAAACTTTACTATAACTGTATAATATAATCTTTACTATAGTATATTTATAATTTAAATATGTAAGCAAGTAGCTGATAAGCACTAACCATGAATGGGAAATTTTGGCAACTGTACTCTCTAGTCCTGTGGTGATGAACCTATAGCATGCACACCACAGGCGGCACGCAGAGTCCTCTCTGTGGGCACATGTGCTGTTGCACAGCTCAACTCCACTGCACATGTGCGTCTGCCTCCTACTGGCCAGCTGGTCTTCAGAACTCTGCCATGCATGCATGGGGTGGGTGGGGCCCATGCATGTGGGCGCACCTTGCATTTTGGGTATATGCACACGTGTGTGCTTTGGGCTCAAAAGGTTTACCATCACCAAGTCTAATATTATGCTCCTTTATATTTAAATCAGATTTAGATGACACTTTGAAATTGAGGAGTCTTCTCTGTGAAGTAAGACCTACAGGTCTTTTATCCATGAAGCCCCTAAACCAGGGGTGGGATTCAAATTTTTAACAACCGGTTCTGTGGGCATGGCTTAGATGGTGGTGTGGCTTGGTGGTCATGTGACTGGGTGGATATGGCTTGGTAGTCATATATTGGCTGGGCGTGGCCTACTCAACATCACTCACATCGAGGCACACATCTCCTCGCCTGGCTTCTCATGACTATGGTGATGGTGCAACAGTCGTAAGTGTGAAAAATGGTCATAAGTCACTTTTTTCAGTGCCATTGTAACTTTGAATGGTCATTCCACACAAGCAAAGTACCAGCAAAGGAGGGGAAAAAAACTCCAGAGAAGTTCCAGAGACAGGACGTCTAGTCCTGCCAAGAATGTAATATGGGTTAATGGAGAGGCAGTTTCTGTAAGCAACACCAGAATGTTTCCTTCCTGCCTTCCTTTCAGGATTAGGCCAGTAATTTCTTCTAACAACCGGTTCTCCGAACTGCTTAGAATGTTAACAACCAGTTCTAGCAAATAGGTGCGAACTGGTAGAATCCCACCCCTGCCCTAAACACAAACAGAAACTGGGTTTTTTTAGGAATATTTGCCTCCATTCAAGGGGCTCAAGTAAAATTCTATTTTTAAAAGCTTTAATTTCACAAAATTGTTGTGGTCATTGTCAATGACATCATCACCACCAGAACAATTATCCAATGAGGAAGATGACCCAGAAGAAAAAAATAGCAGACTGAAATTTACAAAGGCTTAGTTTGAATGGAAAAAGCTACTGCCTAGGTTTGCCCTTCTTCCATACACTACAATCTTTAACCAAGAAGAATGAGTCAAAGGCTGGAAGATCAATGCTGGCCCAATGATGTATGAACTCTCCTTGTTTTTGTTTCCATTGCTAGTTTGTCTCCCTGGGGTCCCATATGTTCAAGCTTGTCTCAGCAAAAAGTACAAAGGGAGGGCAAATGAGTGTACAAACATGGAATTCACTCTGTCCTCTGGTTAATGTGATTATGGTGACGTGCTAATGGGTAAATTAGGTAGAATGATTGGTCTGCTGGCTGAGGGCAGTGACAGATGTGCTAGAAGTTGTATTGGATATGGCAAGTAATCTTGTAGTTGAGAAGCATTGTCTCATCTTGAGCATGTTGACACATCACAATCATTGCACATTTTCTTCTGATACACTGGATGTTTTGTAAGCATTTCAGTTCCTGACCATTTTTGGAAAAAGAACTAGGGAATTGGTAATTGAGAAAGAATGCATCTTATAAGACAAGGATAGACAATATATATTCCCCACCAATAAGTAGCTGTGTTTTTCTGGTCGCTTTTACAATGGCATTGGAAAAAGTGACTTATGGCCATTTTTCACACTTACAACCGTTGCGGCATCCCCAGAGTTACACGATCAAAATTCAGATACTTGGCAACTGACTCGTATTTACGACGATTGCAGTTTTCCTGGGGTCATGGGATTCCCTTTTGTGACCTTCTGGCAAGCAAAGTGAATGGGGAAGCCAGATTCACTTAACAATTGGGTTACTAACTTAACAATTGCAGTGATTCACTTAACAACGGTGGTAAGGAAGGTAATAAAATGGGGCAAAATTTGCTTAACAACCATCTTGCTTTGCAACAGAAATGTTGGGTTCAATTGAGCTTGTAAGTCGAGGACCATAACGTTCTCTTTATGGAGATTCTCAGCTGAACAATACCCTTTAGATTTTATTGATTTTGGGGGCCAACAATTTTGTACATTTGTACAGCTGTAAATTTGTTGCTAGAAGCCCTCTCTTGTTAATTTTCAGGAAACATCAAACAATTTCAGAGTGCTCTCTTAATTTTATATCCTGTTCTACCTTATGCTTTTTAAAAAATAGTTGTTGTTTTTATTTTATTTTTTGCTTTTTTATGACTGCTTTATTTTAGTTGGCTATATTGTGTATTTGTGGGAATTCTAGGATGGTTAGTTAAATTGTTATTTTAACCTAACTGTGAATGTTTTACTTTTTTTCTGCCTTCTATACATCATGTAAGCCCTGGAGAGTCATTATACTGTGGCAGGAGATAAGTACAATGAACAAACAAATAATCATAGGTTCTTTATGAATTTTTATTATAAGAGTTTATTGTATAATTTATTTATCAGGTTGTTCTTATCTGTCCTGGGGTTTTTTTAGTGGGAAAGATAAGCTATTGAATTAAATAACTGAACAGATATTTTACACATAAAGGAGAGTATTTGTAGCTTAGGGTTGACATGAGGGGTCCTTGGTGCTCTCTGAGCTTGATTGTTTTTTTTGCAGATGTTTCATTACCCAAACTAGGTAATCATATCAGTGCTGATCCAAATCCAAATCCAAACAACTCTTTTTTCAGACTGGTCTTCGAAAAGCCCAACCTTCAACTAGAGAATTCTCTTTCCAAGAAAAATTGTATAACTTATATATACCGAATATATACAGTATTTGAATTATATTGCTTATGTTTAACCAACCATATAGGTCCATGTTGACATATGGCACGCATGCCGGAAGCAACACGCAGAACCACTTCTGCTGGCATGTGAGAGGTTGCCCGGAAGAGCCCCACTGCGCATGCATGGGGGGCAGGGGGGCACGGGAGTTGTTCACGCATGGACAGAGATGCACGGCATGTGCGTGGGGGAACATGCGCATGTGCAGACACATGGCACACATGGGAGGATTGTGCACATGCGCAGATGCATGTTGCATGCAAGGGGGATTGCACGCACATGTGCAGAGATGCATGTTGCACGGGGGGGGTTGCATGCGTATGCACAGGGGCATAGGGAGGCCAGCACGCATTGCCTTCTGAGTGCTGGAATGTGAGCGCATGCGCAATTATTGGCACGGCAGCCAAAAAAGGTTAGCCACCACTGATATAGGTCAATGGTTTTCAATGGTTTTCTTCACCATGGACCTCCTTTAAATACCTTTTGTGACCACAAACTATGACCGCAGACCCCCCAAGACTTAACTCAAGGCCACATGTTGAGAACCACTGATATAGGTTATATATTTCATTCTTTTGAATTAAGAAGAAACTTCCTAACAGTTAACCTCCAAAAATCATGGGCACTCCATCATTAGGTGATTTTAAGAAAATTCTAGACAGTCACTTATCTGAAATAGTAGAGGTTCTCCTGCTTCTCCTGCTTGATGTTCCCAAACACAACAAACCCTTTGTGGTTAAATCAGTGATTCAGTGGTGGGATTCAATTTTTTTTTTACTACTGGTTCTGTGGGCGTGGCTTGGTGGGTGTGGCAGGGGAAGGATACTGTGAAATCTCCATTCCTTCCCCACTCCTGGGGAAAAGTTACTGCAAACTCCCCATTCCCTCCCCACCCCACTATCCTGCTTTCCAGCTCCTGTTCTCTTGTGCAGGGCAACCAAAGAAGACCCAGCTGGTCAGCTGGGACTCAGGAGGCAGAGAATAGATGGGGGTGGGGCCAGCAAGAGGGGGTGCTTGCCGGTTTTCCGAACTACTCAAAATTTCCGCTACCGGTTCTCCAGAACTGGTCTTCTGAATACCACCTCTGCAATGATTCCTTTATTAGGAGCACCAGGCAGCACCAGCAAAAAGTTTTTCTCTCTCTCATAGCAGGCTAACACATCTGTCCAGCAGGGAGATGAATAGTTGTCTGCCATACCTATTCATCTCTTCCTCCTGCCTTTTATCCCCAAAGCTAGGGTGGGGCTTCATTAGTAGTGGTGGCTCTTCTATCCCAAGGACTGGCCCAGAGATTTCCACTGCTCTCCTCTCCTCTTCCTTCTGTACATTTGCGTATCTGGCACCGGACTCAACTGTTTCTCCTCTTCCTCATCAGCCACCTCCAGACCTGGGGGCTGTTGACTCTCCATCTGAGGGTTGATGGACGGTCCAGACTCTGCTTCTCTCTCTATCTCTGACAGCTCCATTCCCTCTTCCTCCTCAGAGCTCTCAGGTTGCCTTGATTCCCACAAGTCCTTATCTGATTCAGGTGCTGGAGGGGCTGGTGGCTGACAGGCCAGAGCACTTGAGCAGGGGCTGGACTAGAAGACCTCTAAGGTCCTTTCCAACTCATTCATTCTAAAAAAAATCTATTAAACTATTTGGCACATAATTTTTAGGTATAAATTCCTATCTTAGTTATTACCTTGATCCAGTTTCCCCCACCCTAATTTTATATCTTATGCATTTAGTCTATCCTGTTTTGGCTGCATCACCTTTAGTCTTGCTTGATCTCTCATAATGTATTGATTCTTGGCTTCAGAGGATAATTAGGACTACAGAAAAAATAATTACTATTACAATCTGCCATCAATCAAGGATCTGTATACTTCACGAGTCAAAAAGAGGGCTGTAAAAATATTTACAGACTCCTTACCATCCTGGACATAAATTGTTTCAACTTCTATGCTCAAAATGACGCTATAAAGCACTGCACAGCAGAACAATTAGACACAAGGCCAGTTTTCCCCCGAATGCCATCACTCTGCTAAACAAATAATTCCCTCAACACTGTTCAACTATTTACTAAATCTGCACTACTATTACCATTAATCTTCTCATCACTCCTTATCACCCATCCCCTCCACTTGTGACTGTATGACTGTAACTTTGTCGCTTGTATCCTTATGATTTATATTGACTGTTTCCTAGTATGATTTGATTGCTTATTGCACTCTATGACTATCATTAAGTGTTGTATCTTATGATTCTTGGCTCTTGACAAGTGTATCTTTTCTTTTATGTACACTAGGAGCATTTGTACCAAGACAAATTCCTTGTGTGTCCAACCACACTTGGCCAGTAAATTATTCTATTCTGTTCTGTTCTGTTCTGTTCTGTTCTGTTCTGTTCTGTTCTGTTCTGTTCTGTTCTGTTCTATTCTATTCTATTCTATTCTATTCTATTCTATTCTATTCTATTCCATTCCATTCCATTCCATTCCATTCCACTCCACTCCATTCTACTCTATTCTACTCTATTCTTTTAAACTGACCCACTGTTGATATGATCACACGGAGAAGTAAGATGTTTACATCCCACTGCAAATAGCAACAGTTGTCAGAAGCTGAGAAATAAGTTATTTATCCTCAAAATATATGGCAACAGGGACAAGTTGCTAGTAACTTTCCAAGTAGAAAGCAAATGATTTTGGAAGCGTTCGTGAACTGATTAGTTGGATTAATAACTGCATCCATTCATTAAACTCATAATGGTTTTTTTTAAAATATTCAATCCGGTCTGAAATGGGGTGTCCCTTGTGAAAGTATTTTTGTACATCTGGTGATTCAGGCAAATTAAAAGGATGATCCAAGCAAAATATGCATCTCTGGTGTAGTGGAAAAAACAGCCAAGGCTGGTTTTAGCATAAAGGAATAGAAAGTAGTTTCTTCACAGGGAAGATTCCAAAATGGGAAGCCCATTATTGAAATCCAATCCCCCACACTTGTCATGTCCAAGGATCAATATCCATACATGAAATTGTAGTTCAGAAGAGTTATTGCTCTAGCTTATATATAAGAATCTATTCAACTAAAGTTCAATGCTAAAGTGGTGCCAGCTAAGGGTCAATGGAATTCAAGAGGACTTGGATGGACAGTTTATGAGAACATAACAACTCTAAGCTGATGACACACTTAACTCCACCCTCCATCTCAATAATGCAATTATGGTATGAAGTATTTAGAAAAGAAACAAGCATTCTTGTAGATTGTTTTTTTTTCAAAAAAGAGCAGCTGTTACCCTTTCTCTTTGGTTCAATTTTGAGACAAATTCAACAATTTCCTATTTATTTTTCCTAAATAATTAACTGAACTGTATTAAATTATCTCACAGCTGATTTTAGGGGCACATGAAGAAGTTGATACTTATCAACAATTTAGCCTACCAAGATTCTAGGCAATAATGTTTTTTTTTTTTTTGCAATATGTATACATTTCCTTTTTTACCCCAGATCTGAGCTGAGTCTAATTTGATGTTAATACTGAGTCTGTTCACCTCTCATTGTATTCTTTAAGATGAACAACATAGGGTATCAAAAGTGAAGTCAAGAATGACAAAGGATATCCTAATATTATTATTTCAGTTTCATAGAATGGACAGGTAATCAAGAATCTGAACAGACTGTTGGTCAGTACCCCTGATGCAATGACTTTTCCCTCCACCTTGTTGACCAGGATTCTGATGACCAGGGTCATATGTTGAATTGGCTAAAATATAGAACATGTGTCCTGAGTATAGGGAAGGCTGATAAGAAAAACTAGAAGGGCTCTTACAACTCGAATGGAATGCTTACTACTAGGAGGAGAGTCCTGAGAAGGTTTAGTTACTTTCCTTTGCTTATCTATTTATATTTGTTTGTTTGTTTGTTTGTCAAACATGTACAAGATAGTATGCACATAAACAAGAACGATGGAAGTAAATACAGATAAATGGGGACAGTAAGACAGGGATGCTAAGTATGCTGGTGCATTTATGCACATCCCCTTTAAGGACCTCTTAGGAATGGGATGAGGTCCATGGTAGACAGTTTGAGATTGAAGCTGTGAGGGGTTGAGGCTGTAACAACAGAGTCAGGTAGGGTGTTCCAGGCATTGATCACTCCATTGCTGAAGTTGTATTTGCTGCCATTGAGTTTGGAGCGGTTTACCTTGAGTTTGTATCGGTTGTTTGCCCGTGTATTATTGTTTTTATTTATTTATTTATTATTTGTCAACTGCTTACAAGATAATAGATACAAGTAAAAACATAGTTATGAATGCATGGATACATATAAGAAAAATAATATATATATAAAAGAAACAATAGGACAGAGATGGTAGGCACGTTGGTACGCTTATGCATGCCCCCTACAGGCTTCCTAGGAAGGGGGTGAGGTCAATAATAGAAAGTCTAAGGTTAAAGTTTTTGGAGTTTGGGGAAAAAACCACAGTCAGGTAGAGTATTCCAGACATTGACCACTCTGTTGCTGAAGTCGTATTTCCTGCACTCAAATTTGGTGCAATTAATCTTGAGTTTGTATCTATTGTTTGCTCTTGTGTTGTTATGGCTGAAACTGAAGTATTCATTGACAGGGACATTGCAATGTATGATTTTATATACTATACTTAGATCAGATTGAAGGCAGCGTAGTTCTAGGTTTTCTAGGTCTAGAATTTCAAGTCTGGTGGCATAAGGTATTCTTCAATGAGTAGAGGAGTGGAGAACTCTTCTTGTAAAATATTTCTGGACTTTCTCGACTGTGTTAATATCAGATACATAATGTGGGTTTCAGACTGATGAGCTGTATTCGAGTATTGGTCTAGCAAATGTTTTGTATGCTCTAGTTATTAGTGTAATATTACCAGAGAAAAAGCTACGTAAGATTAGGTTAATAACTCTTAACGGCTTTTTGGCTATGTAGTTACAGTGGGCTCTAGCACTTAGGTCATTTGAGATGAGTACTCCAAGATCCTTGACGGAGTTTGGATCATCAACAAGATCTTGACTATTCAGCCTGTATTTTATTTTCTGATTTTTTTTTTTTTGCCAATATGTAGGACAGAGCATTTATTTGTTGAGATTTGAAGTTGCCATTTATTTGACCATTCTGATACATAGTCAAGGTCTTTTTGAAGGGTAGCAGTACTGTCTGTGGTGTTGAATAGCTTTACATCATCAGCAAAGAGAACACAGTTGCTCTTGATATGATCACAGAGGTCATTTATGTAGAGTATAAAGAGAGTTGGTCCTAGAACACTGCCTTGGGGACACCACTGTTGACAGGTACAGAATTTGATAGGACACTCCCAATTTTGACCATTTGTTGTCTGTTTGACAGGAATGCTTCTATCCAGTTATGCAGGTGTCCAGAGATACCGTAAGATTTAAGTTTTAGGAGTAGTTTGTCATGTACCACTGAATCAAAGGCTTTACAGAAGTCTACGTAGATTGCATCTATTGCTTTGCCCTGATCGAGTTGTGTAGTCCATATGTTTTTGCAGTGTAAAAGTTGCAGATTACATGATAGTTTTTCCTAAAACCAAATTGTTTATTAGAGAGTAGGTTGTTTGTTTCTAAGTGGAGGATGATGGATTGGTTAATAATTGATTCCATGACTTTACAGGTGATGAAGCATAAAGAGATTGGTCTGTAATTTTCAACGAGGCTGGGGTCTCCTTTTTTGAAAATGGGGATGACCATGGCTTGTGACCATAGGTTAGGCAAGGAGCTGGTCCTGAAAGATTTTTCAAAGATTATGCTTAGAGGTTTGGCTATGGCAGTGGGTAGCTTTTTAAAGAAGTAGGCACATATTCCGTCTGGTTCAATAGATAGAGATGGTTTTAGATTGCGCAGTGCTTTTTCAACATTGTCTTATGTAAAATCGATATGTATTAGATCATTGTAGTTGTCTGTGGTTCGACTAGGAAATATTGGGCTGTTGTGGTTGAAACTGAAGAAGTCGTTGATAGGCAAGATGTTATAGCAGACAATTTTGTGAACTATGCTTAGATCGGACCATAGGTGGAGCAGTTCCAGATTGTCCAAGCCCCAAATTTCAAGCCTGGAGACATAGGGAATTCTATTGTGAGTGGAGAATAGAGTGAATTCTATTATTGAGCAGAATTTTGTACATTCCTGTTTATGATGCCTTCATAAACTTGCTGTTGAAATCATTCTAGGTGCTTCTAGCTTGATGGGAGGACCAACCTTTGTCCCGATCTGAATTAAAGTGAGACTTAGAGAGAATGCTCTTTGCTTGTAGTTTGGACTGAGCCAAACCTAAACTCTTAATTAACAGGACTAAGTGAACTATGTTGAATGTTCCATGAATACATTATTTTATTTAGAAAGAGGGAGTTGTGAGGAAATTGATATTTATCAAAAGATACACCCACTCATGTCATGAGGAGTCATAATATGTTGTTGTTTTTTTGCTCCAGTTCCCTTTGTTCCAGATTTAGTTGAATCCAAGGTGATCTTAATAAACACAGTCAGTTCACCTCTTGTGTTGTTGCCTTCGCATAAATGAACAATACTGGAGTCAGGGAAGATTGTGATTTGTCAACAGCCATAATCAGGGTCTCTTCAAATCTTCCAATTTCATATATCCCCCATTTACCTTGAATTAAAATACTTTATAGACAATGAAATATGACATGCTAACTATATATCCATATGTCTGCATATATTCTGCTTTCTGCATAGACAATACATTAAGGTTGACACTTAATTTAAATCAGCACAGTTTTGCATTATTCAGTAGATGGTTGTGAGCTGCTTTTCTTTTGTACTTTTGGATTAATTTCATTGTTGGGAGATTTTTATGTTTTTAAAAATGCCTGGCTCAGTATCCGCAAGTTCCAAGAAAAGAAGTACAACATTTGCCTATCCAACTAGATAGAAAACAAGAGAATACAGTATTTTTAGGGAGCAGCTTTTAGACCAGTTGTTCTTTAGCCCTAAATTTAGGAAGATATAATATAGTGTATTAGCAATGCTCTATAGAGTGATTGACTGTTCTGCATTTATAGCATTTTTTAATGGTGGAATCATTGCAATGTTTGAAAAGGAGAAGAAACAGTCACTAAGACTATATTGTATGGGCCTTCCCACAGTGTTTATTCTGTCCTCATTATTCATTAGTCTGTGCAGCTTGACATGAAGCTAAACCCACCTGTCCTCCAAGAAAACAGACCATGTGCGTAGATCTGGATACTTTATTGAAAGAACAGGATATGGTGAAACTGGGGAAAATAGGAATACACACAATGAGAACCAGATACAAGGTAGGCAGTATTGAGTTATTGCTGAACATACCAATTAATAAATACAAGTAATCTAAATCTCACCAGCAATGCTCTGTGTATGGGATGTAGGTTTGTCCTTGGATGACCATGTGCCACAGATTAAGATGGGTTCTTCTTTGTGCTTCTGGCTCCTCCTTTCCTAAAGGAAAATGGAGTTTGGCTTCCCACTTGTTTTGAGAGTGGCGGCTGATAGGTAAAGGGGTTGGATCAGCTTCAAAACAATATAATTGGTATTTGTCCCTCTGGCCACTAGATGGAGCCAGAGAGTAACAACAGTATATAAAAACGTTATATACTGGGGCATGACTGATTGTTGTTGTTGTTGTTGTTGTTAGCATATGGCATTGTTACAATAGCGAGGAGATCACAATGCTATTACAGTTTAGCTTGCTAAAGTACTAGCCCTATTATAGGACACGCTTACATGCTTCCCAAGGTAAGCTGGCATTTCACCAAATAAAAAGATGACCAGGGCCTTTTCTTTCCTGGAGCTGCCTTGCGAGCGGGTGCCACAACCAAAAAAGTTCAGAGCCATCAGGAATTTGATGGTTTGCACAGAGCACCAACTTGTCTCCCCATCAAAGTGGTACCTATCTATCTACTTGCACAGAACATGCTTTCGAACTGTTAGGGGGACAGAAGCTGAGGCAAGTGACAGGCACTCACCCTGCCCTGCAGAGCTAGGACTCGAACTGCTGGAGCTGAGACAATGACCAGTGTCGTTAAGCCACTGAACCACTGTGCCTCCCTTCCCACAGTGCAACCTTAGAGAATATGGTAGGAAAGCATAAAGAACATGCCATTAGTGTATTAAGCAATACTCTGCAGTAGCATCTCAATCAACCACCAGAGCAATTTTATGTATTTATAACCTACTTCTATTATGCTTATGAACAACTCAAGCAGCAAACACACACCATGCTCCTTCCTCCTCTTATTTTCCCCAAAACCACCACCCCGTGAAGTGAATTGTGCTGAGAAGGGAATAACTGGCTCAAAGTCACCCAACTGGCTTTCCTGCCCAAGCAGGGGCTACCACTTACAATATCTTTGTTTTTAGGCCAGCACTATTACTATTAATCCTCCTATCCTTCCTTTCACCCATTCCCTCCCACTTGTGACTGTATGACAGTAACTTTGTCGCTTGTATCCTTACGATTTTTATTGACTGTTTCCTAGTATGATTTGATTGCCTATTTGTACCCTATGACTATTATTAAGTGTTGTACCTTATGATTCTTGATGAATGTATGTTTTCTTTTATGTACACCGAGAGCATTCGCACCAAGACAAATTCCTTGAGTGTCCAATCACACTTGGCCAATAAAGAATTCTATTTTATTTTATTCTATTCACTTAACCACTACACTAAATTGGCTATTTGACTATTAAATGTGCAAATATTTGCCCATTTGTAAAAAAAAAAAAAAATAAGAATTTTTGCAACCTGTTTAGGGCTCAGAATCAATAAAAATGTAGAACATCTGCCTTATGTAGGGTTTGAATGGCTTGAAAAAATAGCTACTGTTTTGTTCTTAAGAACGCAATATGCATTATATGGAACATATGGGGGTCATCTGAATATGGCTTCATTGAATTGTTTCCCAGCCAATGTTCACAACTACATTACTTCCAGAGAATCCCCAAGGGACTTGCTTTCCAAAGGCAACTGGTCTTTCTTGTTTTGCTTGAAGATGTTTCACTTCTCACCCATGACACTTCTTCAGTTCTGACTGAATGGTGGAGAATGGAAGGATTCATATTCCTTGTAGTCATCTGGTCATTAGCACTCTTTCTGAGAGTTATTGAGGCCACTTGGAGGTTTGTCTGTCACCTAAATCCTGCAGTTTGCAATCTTTTCTGGAAATCCATTCATAACTCCTGTACCATTCAAAGCAGAAGTGGTATTCAGCAGGTTCTGACCAGTTCTGGACAGCCGGTAGCAGAAATTTTGAGAGAACTGGCAAATGCCACCTCTGACTGAGATTTTACAGTATCCTTCCCCTGCCACGCCCACCAAGTCATGCCTACAGAACTGGTGGTAAAAAAAATTGAATCCCACCACTGATTCAAAGGGTGTTCATCCCAAAGTGCATAGCTAGATGTCTATGGAGATTCTCAGTCATCTAAGCCAACCTCAATCATCTAGGCCAACCATGACCTGGATGACTGAGAATCTCCATAGACATACTTCTCAGGAAGTCTTCTGCAGGCCATGTAGAACAAGGACAAGCAGAGCAAGAGTTAAAATGGGCCTTCTCAGATCTATCTACTCTTTTTCTCACATGAATTTTCACACTAAACAGTAGTAAATTCTCCTTGTATTACAGAGGGAAAATGTTTTCAGAGAATCTACCCAAAAATGTTGGGTTCACAAATAGAAGATCTTTATTAACAGTAGAGGATTTTGGATTGTTTTTCTGAGCAGATATGCTATTTCTTTCCTGAGCAATTTTGGTCAGAAGACAAATGCAAAAACTATAAACAAGAGATTTCTGTCAACTTGCAGAATAAATAAAACCATTTTAAAAGCATTTTAAAAAGGCAGTTTTAGCAGCAAAATCTGGAGAGGTTTAATCAAGGGGATTCAGCTAAAATTCATCCTTTATTTGTCCAAAGTCAATTCCTCCCAACCCCCCCTTTCTTTTTTGTTTTGTAAAGCATTAAGTCCCTCCCTTAATTAAGTCTACTGGGGTTTAATTGTGTTGATCTCATTTTAAACCAAGCTCAGCACAATTAGACACAATGAGAAGATTGGGAGATAATCAGTTCAGACACGCACCCTCCCCTTCACCAAACTAAAATCCATTTTAGATCATAAATTGTTTCATTCTGCATGGACCTCAAATTAGGGGTCTATCTCCTTTAAAAAAATGTTTGGGAGAGAAAAAAAATAACCAAGAAGAGAAGAAAATCAAACTGATTATCTCCAGCTTATCGTACATCTTATATGCAGACGGTCAGGGCAATCGCCAATCAAAATTACCTCTAGTTAATCTTATTGGAGGGAAAAATTCAATTATATTTATCAAGGTTATTTCATACAGTCTAGTTATTGCCTTAGAAAAACCAAGCTTTAGTATTAAGGTTGTTAACATTGTCCATACATTATGTGTACGTTATGTTTTAAGTGCATAGTATATATATATAAATGTATTGTGTATATACACACACACACACACACATTATACAAATGAAATGGTCATTAAGTCTTGCTTGAATATTAACAGAGAGGTATGATAATATTATATTTGACAGATTTGTAAGAAATCAAAAATACAGAAATTATGGAAAATTTTAGGAGGGAGGCTCATACAACTGTTAATAGACTTCAATTCTCAGCCTACGTTGACATTTGGGGTGGGGGGAGGAAATCTAGTTACAAATTTGATAACAGATTACTAGTCAGGCTGGAAGCCAGCCACCTGATTAAGGCAATTTAAATGCTTGCAAAGTGGCAAGATTAAAATCAAATAAGTGCCGATTTTTCCCCTCCCTTCGCCTCACTTATCTTTCCCTGGATTCGTTCCTTAACTACCAGGTGGCAGAGAAGTCTGGCTAATTTCCTTCCACGCCAATTACCCCAGGATGGTTTTTAGGGTGAAGCAGAATAATTACTGCGCTATCAGTCCAAAATGGGACACTTAATGCGTTTAAGAGAGATTTTGAGCCTTAGCAGGGGACGCTGCTGCCTCGAGCATTGTGTGTATTTGGTACCAAACCCAGCCAAAGAGGCTAGACTTCTGGAGTTAACTCTTAGGCAAGAAGGATGCAAATGCCCAAGGTGAACAAAAAGCAAAGGGAAAAACTCCTGGGAAGATATGGAATGAGCTAATTCCAGATCCAGGTTGGGTAGAAGGTTGTGGGCAAAGCTAGGCAGGTTATGGAAATCTTATTTATCACCTATCTCCAAGACAGCCTTTATCACAACTCTGCCTTCAAAACTTAAATCCATGGCAGAGAAAGAAAACAATACCAGAGATATCTGTAAAAGGACAACAAATGCTTAAGTGTGGTGGTCGTCATCTGTGGGAGTTCAATAACCAGTCATTTCAGTGTGCAAAGATGTCTCACCACATACGTGGCATTTATTACTTTTATACAAGCAAGGAAGGGTAGCATAGATACAGCGTTCAGATTGGAGAATAGATACCACATGAGTGCAACCTCCCAACCACATTGGTAAAACCTCCCAAACAATCCTTAAGACTAGTGGTGATGTTAGTAAAATGAGATCACTTATAAGTCTGGAAAGTCCAGGACTTTCCAACCTTCACCAAGATACACCTTCACCAAGATAAGGAATGAGATCATGCAAGTAGCAAAAGAGGCCCATATAGAGCATCAGACACTGCAGTTTGCTGCTAGCATCTAGCACCATCTATAGAATCTCAGTAGCTATTACAATCATCATCATCATTATCATCGTCATCATCATCATCATCATCATGTCTCCTTCAAGTGATACATTCAAGTCATTTTCTTGGTTTCCCCTTCGTCTTCTTGGATGTTTTTTCAACCTCCCAGCCTAGCTCTCAATTTCTTTAGTAATCTCTCTTCCAAGTACTAGCCAGGCCTAATCCTCCTTTTCTGAGCTCATTCAAGGGCAGTCAAGGGCAACAAGCTGCTTTGAAAACAATGGGCAGGATGGGTGAAGTGGTCCTTTTCTTCAATGGATCTTCTGCATTAAAACAGGCTTGACCCCTCCAAAGACAAAGGCAGGCAAAAGAGTTAGGGGAGAGATATGTTTAGGGTTAGAGGATGGCATAACAACTCTACTTGGGTGATTTGAAGATCACAGCTAACCAAATATTGTCTACCCTCCCTGGGCAGAAGTTTCCAAGGCAAGGTCCTCTAGGCAATAGAAAAAGTATATTGATGCTCCAGAAATACAGACAATGAGAGTGACCAGTGTAGTTTCTATCAGGATCTTCAGATGATCCATAACATAGTTCTCAGTCCTCTAAATACTTGACCACCTAAGTTCTTAGGTTGTTTCCTTCCCTTAAAGGTCTGGACTACACACATCAATGTAAGAATATTTAAGGAGACTTCTTTCTTCTCGTAATGATCAACCAGAGAGCTCTGGAAGTCCAACTCTTTGGAAATGCCACTAGACGTGAAGGACCTTCTAGGATGAAGGGTGAAGGTTGGATTGTCCCTCCAGAAATGCTGCTAGATGTGAGAGGGCTTTCAAGGTGGCTGGGGGTAGGGAAAACGGCTCAATGGTTAAAGACACTGAGCTTGTCAGCTGGAAAACTGACAGCCCAGGTTTGAGACCTGAGTGCTGTGTGATCTCTTGTTCCTGCCCACCTAGCAGTTAAAAACATGAAAATATACGAGTAGATAAATAGGTACCACTTCAGTGGGAAGGTAACAGCATTCTATGCAGGTTAGTATATACTCATGCTGGTCACATGACCATGGGAAGGGTTTTTGGACAACACTGACTCCTTCAGCTAAGAAACAGAGTTGAGTAACACCCCTTAGAGTTAGATACAACTGGAAAGGAGAAACCTTTACCTTAACCGAAGGTACTTTTTTCTAAGAGGCAACTGGACTTCCTTGTTTTTCTTTGAAGCTATTTCTCTTCTCATCCAAGAAGCTTCTTCAGCAGGAAGAGGGGCAACTTCTCTTCACCAATCAGTATGCATTGTGCGTATGTATACACATAGACACACACACACAAACACACACACACACATTAAGTTAAATATATATTAAATTTAAAAAGTATTCAGTATGAATAGCAAGCATTTGTTTGAAGACACTCTGCAAGCAAGAACAGAATAGTGGTGAGATGGGTAAGACTAATACCAACAAAGCAATCCTATGTAACAATCCTATGGTAATCCTATAGGGACAATAGGATTACTTGTCCTTGATAGTTTATATACCAAGTGTTTTTCTTTTTGGGGGGTGGGGATGCGGGGTAAGATTGGAGGAGAACTGCAGCCTTCCTGAAAATCTGAAACTACTTATTACTTAATACCCTGCTGTACCAACCACGAGTGAAGCATTATCTTCCATCTGGTGAATTTGCACTCGATTTCTTTAACGATGATTATCGGAATGTAAATTATGTACTCCAGCCAAGAATTCTGGAAGGTCGTTCTTATAAAAAGAGAAAGATGATTTTTAAAAAATCAAAATCATTATAGTAGGAAAGGGGCTCCTGGCAGTGTTCGCCTTTTACAAACAGCAAACAACGCCCCCCTCTTCTCCTCCTTCATCATCTCTTTGCCTTCTTGGTTTTCTGATTATTTAATGGAATATTGATTTATGATTGTACGTAGCAGATGGTTTGTGATAATGCTAGCTAAAATCAGGCTCTTCAAAAGAAAATCTCTGTCTTAAGAAGGTTTCTCCAACCTCATAATGGCTTTGGCACTCTTGTAGTCTAACTAGATCCTCTGGGGATTCAGGACTGTCACTGGCCGATATCTTCCCTGTGTTTTATACGATACTGCTATATTCAGCACACTTTCTGTCTCTGATTCTCTGAATCTTTGCTGGCAGCAAATGCTGAATGCAATAATATTATGTTTTGATTTTTTAATTTTTGGTCTACAAATTAGACTGTGCTAAGGTAATGCACATAAATGTGAGCCCAATTTCTAACATTTCTTAGTCAAATTTAGCGAGTTGGCTCAGGTTCCATGCTTGATCATGCTCTTTGGTACTGCTTTGGTACCTCCACTTTGTGGAGGAGGTCTCATCTGATTTCTGGTAGTCCTTGATTTATGACCGATTACTTAGTGTCTGTTCAAAGTTATAACAGATCCTGAAAAAGGTACTTACGATCTGATAGCCATACCTCCCCACCCCATTGTCATGTGATCACATTTTGGATGCTTGGCAACCAGCTTGCTTATACAATCATTTGTAAAGTAGCATCATGTGATCGTGATTTATGATTTTTTGCCAGAAATTGGTCTTTACTTTTGGTTTCTGGATAGTGAACAATGGGTTTGCTTAATGACTACGGTGTCTGCTGAATAGAAATAATAGAATAGAATATAGTAGAATAGGAAAGAAAAGAAATTAGAATAGAATAGAATAGAATAGAATAGAATAGAATAGAATAGAATAGAATAGAATAGAATAGTATTCTTTATTGGCCAAGTGTGATTGGACACACAAGGAATTTGTCTTTGGTGCATAAGCTCTCAGTGTACATAAAAATATATTCATCAACAATCATAAGATATAAGTGATAGTCATAGGATACTAAATAAGCAATCAAATTATACTAGGAAACTAAATAAAACAATATAAATCGTAAAGATACAAGCAATAAGGTTATAGTTATAAGTAGGAGCAGATAGGTAATAGGAAGGAAGGATGACCAAGGCAATCCCTTCATGGCTATAACATTTGCTTAATGACAGTCACAAAAAAGGTAATAAAATTGGGCGTAGTCACACAGGCCACCCATGAGCTTAACAACCACCATTACTTATAACTATAATTGTGTGCCCAATTACAGTTGTAAGTCAACTATTACCTGAATGCACATGGAATGTGCATTTATAGGCCATATCTGCTGATGAAGTTCATTGGGTAAGGGGTATATCTGTAAAATGTAAGGGGTAATAAATAGAAAATGTATCCTCATACACTGAATCGGGATTTTCTTAAGTTGGTTGCATCAATTATTTGCTTTCATAAAGGATTTTCTAGCATCCGAAATGGGCCCTACGATCAGACAGGAACAAACATTATGTTGTACTGTTGATTGCTTCAACAATTCTTCATCATAATGAATAAGTAACCATGGGGGTTCAGAAGTACTTCTAAATATTTATGAGGTTCAAGTGAAAACGTCCTGCAGACAACGCTATTTCCCCAATACACTCTGAAATGATCTGTGCCTCGAAGTTCCTGATATCACTTGAGACTTTCAAGAAGAGATTGGATTCCCATCTGTCAGAAATGGTGTATGTCTCCTGCTTGGGCAGGGGGTTGGACTAGATGACCTACAAGGTCCCTTACAACTCGATTACCTGTTATATTCAAACTGGTGAGAATAAGTTTCTGATGTATGCCTCTTCACTAACTCAGACACTTTCACCTTTGGGAATGCTTTTTTGCATGGAACATTGTCATTCTTGTAAGTGTGAAAGCTTGCCAGATTTAATCACATATCATTGAATGTCTTATGGTATCTATTCCCCTGTCCCTTCCTTACTAGGTCAAGAAAATGGTGTATGAAATCTTAGATGATCTTTTAGAAGGGTTTTCTTTCCTTTTTTGATACCCAGAATTCCCAAGTCAGCCAGGAACACTGGTTCAGGCCACTACAAAATATTTCTGAAAGCTCTGATAAAGTTGGAGGTTGTAATTTCTTGCAGGACCAGCAGCTAAAAAACCCATATTTGTTAATGCAACTATTTGTAGCTACCTTACCATAGCTAATAAGATTCATCCAGAAAGATGACACTACCTGAGACTTCTCAGAAAGCAACAACTGAATGAAAAACTGCTGGTGACCTTCTACCACTGCACCATAGAGAGTATTTTAACTTACTGTACCTCTGTATGGTTTGCCAATTGCACAGTGACAGATAGGAAAGCACTCCAGAATTTTAACATCATTGCCCAGAAGATCATTGGTTGTCCTCTCCCCTATTTGGAAGAGCTTTATATCTCCCGCTGCCTTAAGAAAGTTCAAAACATTCTCAAAGATCCATCTCATCTTGGACACCATTTTTTTGAACTACAGGATAATAAAAAACAAGGACAAATAGACTGAAAAACAGCTTCTATCCCAGGGCAGTAGGATGTGTGTTTATGTTTATTTTCATGGTCATGATGTACACTAAAGATGGTGTTTGATTTCATTGTACGAGGTGCAATGACAATAAACTAAACTAAATTAAACTAAAGAGAAAACATGGAAAGACAATATTTATTTAATTTATTTATTTATTTAAATTTCTATACCACCCCCTCTCCCAAAAAGGGACTCGGGGCGGTGTACAGCCTACTAAAAAATGGACAATATATACAATTAAAAACAAATTAAATAACATAGATCCGGCCGAATCCCTTCAGATATAAAATTCCCAAAGTTTAAAATTCCAGGATTATAATTAAAAATTTAAAAATTTAAAAACCGAATTAAGTTAAAACCCCATGAACCGTTTACTGGGCCAGGCCGGCTTGTTGGAAAAACAAGGTCTTTACTGCACGCCGGAAGGTCTGGATGTCGATAATGGCCCGTATCTCCGGGGGTAAATCATTCCACAGGGAGGGGGCCCCCACAGAGAAAGCCCACACCCTTGGGGTCGCCAGCCGACAACGATCAGGCGGCGGAACCCCGAGGAGGGCAACCCTGTGTGAGCGTACTGGGCGGCGGGAGGCTGTTGATGGCAGCAGGCGGTCCCGTAAGTATCCAGGCCCCGAGCCATGGAGCGCTTTAAATACAGTCAGTACCACCTTGAATCGGATCCGGAAGGCCACAGGAAGCCAGTGCAGCCTGCGGAGAAGTGGTGTTACATGGGAGCTCCGAGGGGCTCCCAAAATCACCCGCGCGGCCGCATTCTGAACCAACTGCAGCCTCCGGACACTCTTCAAGGGGAGCCCCATGTAGAGAGCGTTGCAAAAGTCCAAGCGGGAGATGACGAGGGCAGAGGTGACTGCGTGAAGTGCGTCCAGATCCAGAAAGGGCCGCAACTGGTAAATCAGACGAATCTGACAAAAGGCCCCCTTGGCGACGGCTGTGATATGGTCTTCTAAAGACAGCCGTACATCCAGGAGGACACCCAGATTGCGAGCCCTTTCCATGGGGGTCAGAATTTCTCCCCCCACGGCCAGCGAAGGAACAAGCTGGCTGTATCTGGGCGCAGGAAACCACAGCCACTCGGTTTTGGTCGGGTTGAGACGAAGCCTGTTAAGACCCATCCAACTCCGCATGGCCTGATAAGAATTATATAGGTGGTCATCAAACTACTTTAGTTGTGCTTTTACTAAACTTTGATAAGCATCAAATGCAGTGGTGGGATTCAAATTTTTTTACTACCAGTTCTGTGGGCATGGCAGGGGAAGGATACTGTAAAATCTGCAGTCAGAGGTGGTATTTGCCGGTTCTCCAAACTACTCAAAATTTCTGCTACCAGTTCTCCAGAACTGGTCAGAACCTGCTGAATACCACCTCTGATCATATGCCACCAATTTTATGCAGAGTGTGCATCTTCCCAAGGCTCCCAGGCATACACAATCACACTCATGAAAACTCAATTTCAAGAACAGTTTCGCACAGAGATGTATTTACTATGGGGTCTGTAATAATTACACCTTCACTTGGAGGATAAAAATAAAAACCCTTAGGATTTTGATTCTTGCCTAGCAGAGTTCTCCTCAAACATTTTCTGTCGATGTGCAACATTTGTGAAGTACTCTTTAGTGGCAAGACAATTATCTGATTCTGCTAATAAATGAATGCACTAGTAGTCATTTTTAATTGAACAATTATAGGATATTGCACTGTCAGTTGATTATGGAAGTCATTTCATAAATGTCAAAAATCTCTTTAAATGAATTATAGAGCTCCAAAATAACTCCGGCAATCAGCCAGCAATAACACAATAATCTGTTTACCCTGTTGTCAGGCATGCTATCAACAGCTTTCTTCTGCTTTTAAGGGGGGGAAACTGCATCTTAAGGATTATACTCCAGCTCTGACTTCGGCAACCACCTCTGCTCTGATTAATAAAGATTTTGAGTGCTGTCAAGAGCTCTGTCGTGTATCAGATAGTAAGAGGAAATACAAGTATTAAGGGAGGGAAAAAAGACATAGCGATACATTGTGTGTGTGTATACATGTAAAGGAGCAGTCTGAAATAATATTTCAGGGCTCCATTTATAAGCTATCAAGGGCTGCTATGAACTTCAGCCACAAGTGTATGAAGTTTAATTCCTGAAAATATGCATGGCGTGTATGGTAAAATAAAGTCTCCTTCGTGTCGAAGGAGTGATAGTTTGTGATAACTTAATGAATGTTTAAAGTTTTCTTGACAAGAAGAGGGAAGTGGTTGGCATTCCTTTTGGGGAATGTCTAATCCAGTGGTGGGATTCAATTTTTTTTTAACTACCGGTTCTGTGGGCATGGCAGGGGAAGGATACTGTAAAATCTCCATTCCCACCCCACTCCAGGGGAAGGATACTGTAAAACAAGGGTCTTCAAATTTGGCAAGTTTAAGACTTGTGGACTTTTAACTCCCAGAATTCCTGAGCTAACATGATTGGAGGAGGAATTCTGAGAGTTGAAGTCCACAAGTCTTAAAGCTGTCAAGTTTGAAGATCCCTGCAGTAAAATCCCCATTCCCTCCCCACCCCACTAACCTGCTTTCCAGCTCTGTTTTCCTGTGCAGGGCAACCAAAGAAGGCCCAGCCAATCAGCTGGGACTCAGGAGGCAGAAAATAAATGGGGGTGGGGCCAATCAGAGGTGGTTCTCCAAACTACTCAAAATTTCCGCTACCGGTTCTCCAGAATTGGTGAGAGCCTGTTAAATACTACCTCTGGTTTAATCTATGGTTCATGGGAATGTCTAATCTATGCTAAGGAAGTCTAGCTCTATGTCAACTTTTCAGATCTGTTATGATTAGCACTTTAGCCACTAGACCAGATAACTCTACTTACCTAGAGAGCCAGTTTGGTCTAAGGCAGTGGTCAGCAAACTCATTAGTCAACACAGCCAAATATCAACAGTACAACGATTGAAATTTCTTTTGAGAGCCAATTTTTTAAAACTTAAACTGTATAGGTAGGTACATTGTTATTAACTTAATTAGGGTACTCCTAAACTGGCCTTTGCTAAAAACATCCTCAATCTGATTGAGATACATTTGCTGAGGTCAATCCCTTCCAACTCTCCATCCACACTCATCTTGTTTCATCTATTTCCTTTTGTTCATCCTCTCTATATGTCCAAACCATCTCAACACACCTTTCTCAATCCTCGACACTGCATCTTCTTTCACTCCACAATGTTCCCTAAAATTAACTTAATAAACTTTACTTTTAAGTTTTAAGTCTTAGTTAAACTATAGGTAAGTTGAATAAAACTTGATATCATACTTAATAATGATATTATTTATTGATAAAATTAAATTCCTTACAATTTACCTTACAATATCCCTAAAATTAAATCATGTCAATGACTGACAAACACTAATGTGAACGATGGCCTTGCATCTCCTTGGAAAGTTTGGGTAAGTCAGGTTTGTATGTTGTTGTTTTTATTTTTAGGCACGATTCCAGGTTCTCATCAATAAGACGACTTCTCAATTTACTCTTGATAAGGTTCATGCTTGAAAATGATTGTTCACATAAATATGTAGACCCGAATAAAGAAAGAACGGCAAACACTAGTTTTTTCAGTTGATTATATGAGTTAGGAATACTATTCCAGGTGTTAAAAATCAACATATTTTCCTTCTTCAGGTCTTTCAAAGCAGACCACTTATGCTGTGAACTAAGTTTACATTTGTTTTTCTCCAGTATTTCTATATCAGCACAAAGAAGTTCAAATTTCAAGCTCCACAATTCTTTGTTTTTGAAATCCCGCAATTGCATTTCAAAGTTGCCAAGTCAATATTAAAGGGAGAAAAATTTAATTCTGTTACAAGTAGCATCAAGAGGTTTTTTTAACAAAGGCTAACATCGCTTTGCTGTTTCTGAATTCCTGAAACCTGTTGAGAAAAACTTCCCTCATATTTAAAAGTGTTGTTTTGAAATAGCAAATGTCAATATCAGAATTATTTTCTTGGCGATATTTCAACAGGCTTGGAAAGTGAATCAAAGTTTCTTTTTCAAAATCTTGAGCAAAAAGAGAATTTGTTTTTGAATGAAATAACTTCTTCTAACATCAAAAAAATTGTGTTTCCTTTCCCCCGTAGTTTACAATTAAGCTGATTTAGATGAGATGTAACGTCTATCATGAAATAAAATTTTTGGATCCACTGATCATTCGTTAGTTCTGGATAATGAACACCCTTCTCAAGGAGAAATGCTTTAATTTCTGTTAATAAGGAAGCAAAACGTTTCCTCTTGATAACCAATGTACCTTGTTTTGCAGCAGAAGATCTGCGTACTCACTCTCCATTTCAACTAAAAATTCTTTAAATTGGCGATGATTAAGAACTTTAGCTATAATGGAGTTGATAATCTTAATCACCAATTCCATAACTTTGCAAATTTCTTCTGGAAATGTCTACGCACAAAGCGCTTCTTGATGAATGATGCAATGGTAAGTATCGATTAATTTTTTCTTTCAAAATAGCAACAAACCTGTTTCTTACGCCAGTCATATTTTTTGCCCCGTCTGTTGAAATTGAGACAATTTTATTGAGTGGAATATGATGTTTTTCAATGCACTCAATTACAGCATTTGCTATATCCTCTCCACTTGTTTGACCTTTGAGTGGCAGTAATCCTAAAAGTTCTTCTTTAGGACCTATAGATGAAATAAATTGTACACAAAGTGAAACTTGTGCTGTATCATTTATGTCACAAGACTCGTCAAGTGCTATTGATAAAGCTGAAACCAATTTAAGATCTTTGACTTTGCTGGTTGGTTATATTCAAAGACATTTTGACTGTTCTATCTTTCACTGTTTTAGCAGACAATGGTAACTCTTTAATTTTTTTTAAGAATACCTGCTTTGTTCTTAAAATCCTGAAATAGCTCTTCGGATGCATTTATAAAACAACTTTTTATGTATTCGCCACCTGTATATGGTTTTCCTCTCTTAGCAATCTCTTGACTAACCACAAAACTTGCAATAATAAAATTGTTGGAAGATTGCATCCAGTAATTAAATACAGAACTTGATTTTTCTTGACTCTTCTGAAGTTCCTCAGCTGCTTTCTTCCTTGCATCACCTACAGGATATTTAGTACTAAATGACACATGTTTAGTTGTAAAGTGTCTTTCCAAATTTGATTTCTTGTTATGTGCCAATTTTTCCTGACAAATAAGACAGGTTGGAAGGTCATTTAAGTTCTGAAAGTCTTGGTCCATTAAACTTTAAATTCACGGTTTTCATCTTCCGTTTTTCTTTGTTTCTTCTTTGTAGCCATGTCAAACAGGGCATCTAAAAAATTGTTTCATTTTATAATAATAAAGCCACCAACACAAAATAATTACAATTCTTAAATTGATAATAAAAATACTTGTAGGATTTGCAGCTGGTTGGAAAAATACAGGTAATTTTGTGCTTCGAGTAGGTACTTTTGTCACCCGCGCGTGATTTGCAGACGTGACTAGCACTAACCACTGCACAATGAGACTGCTGATTGACTGGCTCACTCAACTCATGCATGAGTTGCCCGCGCCTCCCCCACGTTGTGTATCCCACGGCCCGCCTGCACTGTATCTCCCGTGCCTGACTGACCGACCCCCCCCCACTTCTTCTAATGCCCCTTCTTCAAAATAGACTTGTCCAGGCTGAAAACTGACTTCTGCACATGGGCCACGAAGTTTCAATCACACTGTACGTGTGCGCCCGCACGTGGTATTTAGTGGAAGAGCCACACTCAAGGGGCCAAACAGCCGCATGTGGTTCATGAACCACGGTTTGCCGACCACTGGTCTAGGGTCATGGGTCTTGACCTTTTTGTCACCTGGGCCCCCTTCAAATACCTTTTGTGGCCATGGATCCCCAAGACTTAACTCAAGATTTAAATTATAACATTTCTTCAACTCAACCCCCTGTGACACATTGAGGCCCATCAGGGCTCCATGGACTACAGGTTGAGAACTACAGGTCTAGTGACTAAGGTGCCAATAGCTAAGATGCTACTAGATAAGAAGCAGAGAAATGTCATGCCCCTGTCTGAGTCTGAATCTGCAGAGGAAGATGAGCTGGAACTGGAGGTGACAGAGATCAAAGAGGAGGCTTTGTTGGCTTCAGAGGAATGTGGGGAGAAGCAGGCCGAGTCAAGCCAGGACCTTTCAGAATTGGGACAACTTGTAGGCAGGGAGGAAGGGGGGGCAGGATGACCAAGAGAGACTAAGCAGTGAATGTTAGAGACAGAGCTCAGGTGATGAGCAAGGACTACCCTCTCCTGATCCTCGAGCACGGAGAGTGAAGAGAAGGAGAGAACAGCACCAGCTGATCTGACAACTCGGGAAGAGAGCACCCCGCCCCTCTCCTCAAGTAACAATCTCCTCAGTGCAGTCTAAAATACCTCCTTGTTGATTTCAATCTTTTTGTAGGGGTTATATGGCCAAATAATGGGTGTGCTGGATTGTATAATACAGGGGTGTCAAACTCGACTTCACTGAGGACTGCATCAGGGTTGTGTTTGACCTCGGGGAGCTAGGGTGGGCATGGCCAGCTTGATGTCACTCATGTTGGGGTGTCTGTGGTGGCACCAAGTACTCTGCCAGTGAAAACTGACTCCCGATCTCCATTTTGGACAACCCTCTCCTGTTTTTGCTGGCAGAGGCACCGCAGACCATTCCTTCGCTGTTTCCAGAGAGGCCCTGTAAACCATTTCTAAGCATCCCACAGGGCCACATTCAGCCCAAAGGCCTTGAATTTGACACCCCTGGCATAATACCTTTCCATATACCAAATCTTATACCACAGTCTTAAAGTCACTAAGACACTGCCCTAGAGTCTATTTGTGGGCATTGTGTCAAATAAAGGAGAATATTTGTAAATCAGGGATGAAGTGAGGAGTCATTGGTGCTCTTTGAGCTTCCTTGTTTTAACCAACCTAGAACTACCTTTTCTGTATGTATACTGAGAGTATTTACACCAAGACAAATTCCTTGTGTGTCCAATCACACTTGGCCAATAAAGAATTCTATTCTATTCTATTCTATTCTGTTCTGTTCTGTTCTGTTCTGTTCTGTTCTGTTCTGTTCTATTCTATTCTATTCTATTCTATTCTATTCTATTCTATTCTATTCTATTCTATTCTATTCTATTCTATTCTATGGAGAAATTTCCTGACAGTTAGAACAATTAATCAATGGAACAACTTGCCTCCAGAAATTGTGGTTGCACCAACCCTGGAAGTTTTTAAGAAGAGATTGGACAACCATTTGTCTGGAATGGTATAGGATCTTTTGCCTGAGCAGAACTAGAAGACTAGAAGATTTATGGGGTCCCTTCCAACTCTCTTATTTTGTTATTTCTGATATTGGTGGGGCTAGGCACCAAAATCAGCTTGTCTCTCTAACCCCTAGGAAAAAAGGCAACGGCAAACCTCTTCTGAAAAAGCTGCCAAGAAAACTGTTTGAGTTGGACCATGTAATTGTCAGGAGTCAGCATTGACTTGAAAGCACCTCCCTCCCCCTCTCTTCCCCACCATGATTAACTAGAAGCTACATCAAAGCGTTAACATCCTGCCTGTTTACAACATGGCAGGATTTGTTGTCACTTTCAACCAACACGAAAGCCAACTTTCTGAGGGCACTATTGAAGATTTCCTGGTGCAGATGACACTGCCCTAGTTTCTGCACTCACCATTTTAGTCAGTGTGCTGTGATGCAGCTATATTGCTTTGGTGGATTATTGGTAATTACGGTGTCAGCTGGGGAAGCCGTATTAGTGCCAGAAGCTTCCATGCTGCCACATTCTTGAGTGTGGGAAGATGGGAGGGGGAATTTCATGGAGTGTATGTGGTTAGACATAATAGTATTCTTCTTTAAAGTCAAGGTCATGTTATTCCTGCACCTGGTGGAGTAGTAGTAGAGGGGATGTCTCAAGTTGGAATGGATGATGATTGGGGCATGTGATAGAATGGTGGGTACATGGGGTGGATTTGTAATTTTTTACTTATTGGAGGAAAACCCGGAACTTTCAGATTCAGGATTTCCCAGATGTGCCCGTATGCCTACTCTAATAAAAGAATAAAATAATTTATGAACTCTGTAATTGTCCCAAAGGTACTTTTACAAATGGCAACTGGATTTTCTTGTTTTTTCTCCCTTGAAAATGTTTTGCTTCTCATCCAAGAACCTTCCTCAGTTCTTTTTCTTCAGAAGAAACTTTTTAGACGAGAAGCGTCATAGATGAGAAGCGAAATGTTTTCAAGGGAAAAAGTAAGAAAGTCCAGTTGACTTTGGGGAAAACATCTTAGGATCAACCGCGACATAGCTGATTGAGATTCTCCATAGACAACACTGCTCACGAGCAGATTGCTGTGTGATCAGTTTTAGACTGGCAGCTTCTAGGGATTGCCCTAAGGAATACTCTAAGGCAGTAGTCACCAACTGGTGGTCCATGGCCCACTGGTGGTCCGCGAGAAAATTTTGGTGGTCCACAGAGAAATGTCACCCCCAGAGCACCCCCCCCCCCAAAGCAATTAATCCAGGCTATGGGAGAACACAAGGCTGTGCTGCCTACATGGCCCATGGGAACACAAGGCTTGCATCACTTGCATTAGGAACAACATGAGGTAGTGAGGAGAAGGGGGAAAAGGCAGAGGGGGGAACCTGCCTGGCCACCGGATTGCTTCTTCCATTTCTTTCTTCGTCTGCTTTTGGCTGCATGCAAGGAAAGCAGCAAAAGTATTTCTCTCCCTCAAACTCTGCCAGAAATGAATCTTTGGGACCCTGCAAGGCATCCTGCTCCAAGAGGCTACACCGGCAAAGACTCATTTCTGGCTGAGTTTGGGGGGAGAGAAAGAAAGACTTCTGCTGCTTTCTTTGCATGAAGCTTGAGAATGGAGCTCAAAAGCAGGCTGGGAATGTGGCTGCCTTGGAGGGGGTGGGGGTGTGTAAGGGAGAGAGAGAAAGAGAAAGAAAATCACCAGCCCTCGAGGTTAGATCGGATCTCTCTTTCCCCTCCTCCTTCTGAGAACGGAGCTCAAAAGCAGGCTAGGAATGTGGCTGCCTTGCAGGGGGTAGGGGTGTGTGAGGGATGTGTGTGTTTGTGTGTGTGTGTGTGTGTGTGTGTGAGAGAGAGAGAGAGAGAGAGAGACAGAGACAGAGACAGAGGCAGAGGCAGAGGCAGAGAGAGAGAGAGAGAACATCACCAGCCCTCCAAGGTTAGATCAGATCTCTCTCTGTCTCCTTATCCCTCCCAACAATGTCAGCAAGCCACATCAGTCAAAATTCACATTAGTGGATTTAAAATAATGAGTTTGGTGGTCCCTGAAGTCCAAAAGGTTGGCGATCCCTGCTCTAAGGAGCCGTGATGGCGCAGTGGTCAGAATGCAGTTTTGCAGGTTAACTGTGCTCAATGACAGGAGTTTGGTCCCCACTGGTTCAAGGTTGACTCAGCTTTCTTTCCTTCCGACATCAGTAAAATGAGGACCCAACATAGTTGGGGGCAATATACTGACTCTGTAAACCACTTAGGGAGGACTGTAAAGCACCGTGAAGCAGTTATATAAGTTTATGTGCTAGGACTAAGTGCTTGGTCCCCGAGTGTGGGCAGGGGCCCACGGCTTGTGTTAGCATAGGAGAAGGAATGGCAGAGCCTGTGGACAGTCAAATCAACCTACTTCCCACAAGTAATCTAAGTCCATCCCTTTTGAATTCTCTTAACCCAAATTATTGCTAGCCCATTACTTGACTGTGCATAGGCATGAGCAATAAGTCAGTTTAAATTGGAACTTACTGCATGGCCCTATTTTTTGGCACTTGAGAGTTAGCAACTGTCAACTGTTATGTACTTCATCTGCTATGTCTTATAGTTGTTACATTTGTATTTATAATTGTTTTTAATTTTATTTTAAGATTGTCTGACCCAGAGTCACTTGTTGAGATGGGTGGCTAGACAAATTGATTAAATAAATCAATAATAAATGTGGAAGAGAGCCTTAAGCTAGGAAAGTATATTTAACTTCCCTTATCCCAGTATTTTTTTTAAATGGCATGCACACATCACATTGTCCAAACTTTTAACCGGGAAACTGATATGAAGTGTTATTATTGTAACTATTAAAATTATCTATAATAATTCTCTGGACATCAATGGTATCAAATTCCTTGTTGCCTTTTTATATTTTGCCCCTTGTTTTATAGTGTTAAGCCACCTTGGGTGATTCTGCAAGCAGAGAGATAGATGATAAAGTTCATAATTTAATATATATTAAATAAATTTAAGCCCTCCATGGCTTGGGATGAAATTACTGTAGGGACCTTCTTTTGTTGGTCACATCTACCTGACCCTGCAGAGCAGGGAGGCAAGGAATGTTGTGGGTTCTGTCCCCTTAGGAGGTACATCTGGCTCAGTGGTGGGATTCACAGATTTTTACTATCGATTCTGTGGGCGTGGCTTGGTGGGCATGGTGTGATTTGGTGGGTGTGGCAGGGAATGGTTACTGCAAAATCCCCATTCTCTCCCCACCCACTAACCTGCTTTACAACTCCTTTCTCCTGTGCAGGGCAACACAAGAAGACCCAGCCAATCAGCTGGGACTCAGGAGGCAGAGAATAGATGGGGACGGGGCCAGTCAGAGGTGGTATTTGCTGGTTCTTGGAACTACTCAAAATTTCCACTACCAGTTCTCCAGAATTGGTCAGAATCTGCTGAATACCCACCTCTGATCTATTGGGACCCAGAAGAAGGGCCTTCTCCATGGTGGCTCCCTCCCTTAGAAACATCATCTCTGCAGAAATTAGACTGGTCCCCACTCTAACATGCTTTCAGAAGGCCTTGAAGACGTGGTTTCACTAGTGGGCCTGGGGAACCCATCAAATGCGGTGGAGCCCATCAAATGGCTTATTTAATCATGTGCTGTCACAAGCTTTTTTTATTTTTATCTCTTTCCATTTTGTGTTTTTACTGTTTGTAAGCCACCTAGAGTCACTGTGAGCGAGTAGGCGGCTTCATAAATTTAAATAAATCAATAATAAGATGCATCAAATCATTTCTCTGCAACCGAAGAATCTCAGCTCATTGCAAAAGAGGATGTTATACATACACCTCTGGAGAAGAGAGAAGGATTTCCCCATTATGTTTGGGCTTCCTATTTATCATTTGTCAATGATAAAGTTGTTATTTTACAGAATTACTGAGCACGCACACAAACAGAGAAAGAGAAAAGAGAGAGAGAGAAAGAAAGACGCGCGCACACACATATGCTCAAACTGAGGTAAACATACTTACGATTATTAGCTTGGAAGTGCCTGATAATTGTCAGAAGCCTAGGGCAACAACAAAGTCAGGTCTTTGGTAGTCACTATAGATCTTGTCTTAACTTGTCTTTGTTAGTGCATGTGAAAAGGTTAATGCTGTTCTCTTCTGTCAACACAGAATGAGGCAAGGTAGCACCTTTGAAATCTAAACTAACTCTTTTTTGTGGTGGATGTGAGCGCAGGAAGAACCAGCATTCGCAGGTTTAGTACAGGAATAGGACTATCAATTAAGCCTGCGCTGGTACCTCATACAGTAAACATCGGATGGAGGCTTAGAGGAAAAATAAGAGATAGTTTGTAGCATGCCTAAAGTTTAATATCTGTCTGCAAACAGCATATTGAGTTATCTTCATCCCAGACTAATCACACTAGCTTTATTTTTTTGATACATTTTTAAAATTAGCTTATAATAATTTAGCAGCAGGAGATAAAGAGCAAAGGCAGGCCAGAGTGTCAGAATTTGAAGTTTGTTCCATTGTGAGCACTTGGGTAACAATTAATTGCTAACAATTGACGGAGAAATTTGTTTGATTCACATTTTGAGACTTGACCTTATTTTCTGTTCCTGAACTAACATGCAAGCCGCAATATAATTATTTTTATCTTCATCGCCCTTTGGAAAATTCTTTATTTTATTTTTTTAAAAAAACTGTATATTAGTGGACATTGGTTACAAAAATATCTCTACTAACAGTTTTTAGCATGCCTAAAGTTTAACATCTGTCTGCCAACAGCATATTGAGGTATCTTCATCCCAGACTAATCACACTAGCTTTATTTTTGATACATTTTTTTAATTAGCTTATAATATAAAATACAAAATAACCAAAAGAAAGTAGTGGGAAAGAAAGGGAGGGAGAAGGAAAGGGGAAAGGTGAAAAAGACATAAATAAAAGGGGTTGACATCCGACTCCTTAATACTAGCATCAAACCGCAACTTTTTACTTTTACATAGCAATATAAACTAGCCATTTCCATAACAACAAACCCATCTAATCTAAAAGAGCCATGGTGATGCGGTGGTTAGAATGCAATATTGCAGGCTAATTCTGCACATACTGCCAGCAGTTCAATTCTCACCGGCTCAAGGTTGACTCAGTCTTTCATCCTTCTGAGGTCAGTAAAATGAGGACCCAGGTTGTTGGGGGCAATAGGCTGATTCTCTAAGCAAGGGATATCAAACTTGATTTCATTGAGGGCCGCATCAGGGTTGTGTTTCATCTCGAGGGGCTGAGGGGGCATGGCCAGGGTGGGTGTGGCCAGCTTGGCGTCACTCATCAAGGCTTCGTTTTTGACCACAACAGACTCCTGCATCCGTCTGCCAGTGAAAACAGAGCATGCGGCCTCCCCAGGCTTCCATTTTCACTGTCAGAGGGTTGCAGGAGGCTGTCGTGGTCAAAAACAGAGCCCGGGCAGGCCTTGCGCAGCCTCCCTGAGCTCCATTTTTGCTGGCAGAGGCACCGCGGGCTGGTCCTTTGCTGTTTCCAGGGTGGCTCCATGGGCCAGATCTAAGCACCTCACGGGCTATATCCAACCCCAGGGCCTTGCGTTTGACACTCCTGTCCTAAGCAGTTTACAAACTGCTTAGAGAGGGTTGTCAGTTGTCAGAATTACTCTGCAGTACTACACTCTAACCACTGTGCCACTATGGCTCTGGTGGTAAGTATATGGTTTACATAGTTATGCGTCCAATGAATAAATAAGCAATTCAATATTGCCTCATCCTTAAAAACAAAACAAAGGATTTCATATGCTGTAAATTTCTCATATGGTCTTCTTGAGATACAGTATGAATGCATTCTCTAGCATTTCTGGGCAATTGGTAGAAAATGCTTAAGTGTGGGTGTGCGGAGACGCTATGGTACTGCTTTGTGTATTTTTAGCTCATCTCTTAATGGAATTTAGCAGCAGGAGATAAAGAGCAAAGGCAGAGCTGCAAACTCAGACAGGCCAGAATGTCAGAATTTGAAGCTTGTTCCATTGTGAGCACTTAGGTAACAATTAATGAAATTGCTAACAATTGAGGGAGAAATTTGTTTGATTCACATTTTGAGAACTGACCTTATTTTCTATTACTGAACTAACATGCAAGCCACAATATAATTATTTTTATCTTGATCACCTTTTGGAAAGTTCTCTACTTTTTAAAAAAATCTATGTATTAGTGGACATTAATTACAAAAATATCTCTACTAACAGCAAAGTTGGAGATAATTATAGAATATATGTGATAGGAATGAAAATATGTCAGATTTTGGGGAGGGTCATGAAAATATGATATGAATATTTTCATATCATGAAAATATGAAAAATATTGACATGACAGCAGTGTTCCAATATCACAGAGGCTGCCACAAAGAAGGAGTTAAGCTATTCTCCCCAAAGCACCTGAGGACAGGACAGGAAGCAATGGGTAGAAACTAATCAAGGAGAATAGGAACCTAAAACTAAGGAGAAATTTCTTGACAGTTAGAACAATTAATAAGTGAAATGACTTGCCTCCAGAGGTTGTGAATGCTCCAACACTGGAAGATTTTAAGAACAGATTGGATAACCATTTGTCTGAAGTGGTGTAGGGTTTCCTGCAGGAGGTTGGACTCCTAGGTCCCTTCCAACTCTGTTATTCTATTCTATTCTATTCTATTCTATTCTATTCTATTCTATTATGCAAAAAAATGTTAGTGAATGTTAGTTGGGAAGGACCTGGTTAGAAATGCCAAATCCGGATCCAAACAACTGGCTGAGTGTGTGATTAAGAATAATAATAATGACAGCAGTTGCAAATCAGTTCCTTAATGTTTCTGAGAACCCTATATCAATGTGTCCAGTGTTCAGTTGGACTCCCAGGATTCCTTATTTTTTTCTATGTGTGCATGCCATTTTTGCAGCAAATAGAAACTGACATTGCAATTGTCTAGCAGTTGATGCAAGGCGCTCAAGAGAAAGTATTCGCTGTGTGAGTTGGTTCTGGCCCAAATCACACAGCAAACAAACAAGCGATAAGTCTTATTTTCGCAAGGTATGAAAGACTGGGCAATGGAGGTGGTTGATTGTGTAATAACAGATCCCACGAACCACCTCTCTGCTCTCACCCTCCTCATGTGTCTTTAGTTTTAAGGTTTGATTTTAACTTTTTAATGTTCTCACTTAGATGTAACTGTAAGCTGCCCAGAGTTACCCTACGGTAGGAAGGATGGCCAATAAATTTTATAAATAAACAAGCAAACAAACAAATGTATCTTTTCTTTTATGTATACTGAGAGTATTTACACCAAGACAAATTCCTTGTGTGTCCAATCACACTTGGCCAATAAAGAATTCTATTCTATTCTATTCTATTCTATTCTATTCTATTCTATTCTATTCTATTCTATTCTATTCTATTCTATTCTATTCTGTTCAAACATAGGATTTGCAATTTAGTAGGGATCTTTGCTTGCATTGAGTAGTGTGAGTGTGCTTGAGACACAAACAGAGATGGTATTCATCAGGTTCTGATCAGAACTGGTAGCAGAAATTTTGAGTAGTTCAGAGAACCGGCAAATGGCACCTCTGACAGGCCCCGCCCCATCTCTTCTTTGCTTTCCAAGTCCCAGCTGATCGGCTGGGTCTTATTTGGTTGCCCTGCACAGGAGAACGGAGCTGGAAATCAGGTTAGTGGAGTGGGAAGGGAATGAGGATTTTGCAGCATCCTTCCCCTGCCATGCCCACCAAGTCACATTATGTCCACCAAGTCACACCCACAGAACTGTAGTAAAAAAAAATTGAATCTCACTACTGGATACAACTGGTCTTTAGCTGAACTTGTGGCATATTGTCCAAAATGTGCCAAAAAAGGACAGGTGTTCTAACTTGGCTCCCAAACATGACAAGCACTTTGTAGTTAATGAAATGTTCCCTTTATTAGGAGAGCCAGTAGCCGCTCTCTTACAGCAAGCTACAAAATCCCTAAGTCCTGTGGAAAGTGACGCTGGCTCCCTTTCTCCCTGAACTGGCCCAACACACAAGACTCTCTCTCTCTCTTCCCTCTCTCTCTCTCTCCATGCATACACATACATGCTCATGGTTGGGAGGGAGGGGGGAGAGATCTGATCTAACCTCAGAGGGCTGGTGATGTTTTCTCTCCCTCCCCCTCTCTCTCCCTCTCCCTCTCTCCCTCTCTCTCTCCAAACCACACCCATGCTCAGAAGGCACTACAGATTCCAAGAAAAATGATGATAATTTTCAGACAGGATTCGAAAGTGCAGGCTATCAGTGGCAAGGCCGGCAGGGAGATGAATAATTGCCTGCCACACCTATTCATCTCAGCCCCCTGCCTTTTACCCCCAAAGCTGGGGTGGGGCTTTGCTAGCAGTGGTGGCTCTTCCGTCCCAAGGACCGGCCCATAGCTCTCCTCTCCTCTGCCTTCTGTGCATCTGCACATCAGTCACTGTATCCAGCTGTTCCTTCTCTTCCTCATCAGCCACCTCCCGACTTGGGAGCTGTTGACTCTCCCTCTGAGGGTTGATGGATGGCCTAAGCTCTGCCTCTGTCTCTACCTCTGACAGCTCCATTCCCTCTTCCTCCTCAGAGCTCTCAGGTTGCCTTGATGTTGTTGTGGTTCATCAGCAGCCGGTGCAGATGGCGGCAGAGTCAGACAGTGAGGAAGAAAGGGAACTAGTCAGGGAGTGTGGAGAGGACTTGAACGAGGATCCTGCATCCGATACTGGGATGGGGCCAGGACCATCTGGGAGTGGGGTGCTGCCTTTGGAGCCTTTGGAGTCTGGCAGCAGCGAAGCAGAGGACCCCAGGGAGCCTGTTCCCAGTGCGCATATGCGCAGAGCTGCTAGAAGGTGAGAGCAGCTGAAGCAGAAGGGGTGACTCGGGAGTAAGGCTGGGGGGTGATTGCCCCTCCTATAAGGGATAAAAGTCAGATCTCAATGACAAATGCTTTGCAGGAAGCAAAGCAGTTCACTTAGATTCTGAGTCCTTCTTGAAGCTCTATGAACTCTGGATGGTTTTTTCTGGGACTTCGGTTGGTTTGTGTTACAATTAATTGGACTTCCGTTTTTTGGCAGCATTTTACAGCACTGAAAGGCATGTTCTTATCTGGGGGAACTGTTTATAATTAGTTCTGGCTGGGAATGCAAGTAATTCCCAGCATTGCATTAAAATAGGTTTTACTTTTAAAATAAGTTTGTGTATCATTAAGTTTGACGAAGCCTGGGTCAGAACAAATGCTGACCCTCACTTCCATGCTACCTTCCCATTTGATTTGGTTGCTGAAGAAGCCAGCGATCAACAAGCCACAACAATGGGTTCTATATTTACTATTAGTTGCTGCATGTAGCCTACACTAAGCCCAGTTTTAGCAAACTAAGACTGATAGCCTGGCCTGTACCCCTTGTATGTCACTAAAAAGCTTTACCTGAAAGCCTTAATTGACCATTGGCAGAAGTCAATATTTGCAGGACGATCTGATTCTTTAGATTTAAATATATTCCTTTAACCTCTTCCTTTTAAAACTTATACATTATCCTATACCTTTTTAACCCTACATCTTAATTTCTTTGGGTTTCCTTCTTACTTTCTTCTTCCTTATATATATATACTTATGTTTACCCCGCAGGGGAACTACATGATGAGAATATATGGATGGATGAATGTTAAAAATAATTTTGAAAAAAAAAAAAAATGGTTAGACGAAAGAGATCTCCATAACGCTTTGCAAATATTGAGATGTATTCATTTATGGCTCTCTGAGCCTTGACTGATTGCCTTCCATAGGAGGATATGTGTTCTGTAATATATTCTAAATAGTTTGTGAGCTTGCTTAGGTTGCTGAGATTTTTCCCAATCATGCTCCTGGCGAAGGGAAAGCATCGGGGACTTTCTCAATGAAAAATATAAACAAAACCCTCCAGCTACTCTGATTTGGAAGAACAATTATATTTGGAGGAGGGGGTGTGAGAGGCACACACATACCTGTTTGTCTTCCATTTATTGCTACTATTATTTTTATGGGTTTAGCTGCCCCAGGCATGACAAAGTAGGGGAGATAATTCTCCACTGCTCACTGTATTGATACTGACAAGGACACCTGCTTGGAGGCTGCCCGTGATAACTCCAGATTTAACAAGCCAATGTATGGAAACAGAAAGATTGGCTTGTTATGATGGGCTCTTTCCGGTCTCTTTTGCTGCATCAAGGTATGTTGCAGCCAAGAGTCAAGCTCCCAGCAATTCTTCCAAATGTTTGATGAGGGAGGGAAGGAAGGAAGGAAGGAAGGAAGGAAGGAAGGAAGGAAGGAAGGAAGGAAGGAAGGAAGGAAGGAAGGAAGGAAGGAGAGGATTAGAAAATTGAGCAAACAGCCAAAAGTATTCAAGTCCTTCTTGAGCTGGCATAATAGCAATAGTACTATATACCGCTTTATACTGCTTTACAGCCTTCTCTAAGCAGTTTGCAGAGTCAGCGTATTGCCCCCAACAATCTGGGTCCTCATTTTACCCACCTTGGAAGGATGGAAAGCTTGAGTCAACCTTGAGCCTGGTGGGATTCGATCTGTCAAATTGCAGTAGGAGTAGCATGCAGTACTGCTCTCTAACCACTGCTCCACCCTCCATGCTTTGCTGACTGCTAAAGCCAAAGCCAATGAAATGCAGGTATCTATAGAAACCTCTGTGGTGGAAAATTATCAACTAATGGCATAAAACTACAACCTCCAATGAAGCAAAAGGCCCTTCCTTCTGTCAGGGTGGAGCAGTAGAAGCAAAACCCTTCTTTTGGGGCATATATTTTGGCAGGATAATTTCTGACTTACTAGGAAGCAGTATCCAAAGTTTTACCTATATGGATAAAACTATATTCCTTGCAGAAAGACATAAATAGATTTCATAGGTGGGAGGATCTCACTCTTGGGAAGATGGCCAAGAGATTGAACGCAAAGGATTCACAGTTCAAGTTGTCCTTGACTTATGAGCAACATTTATGCTGCTGAGTGAGACATTTGTTAAGTGAGTTTTGCTCCGTTTCTTGCCATAGTTGTTAAGTGAATCATGGCAGTTTTTTTAAAGTTAGGAACACGGTCGTTAAGTGAATCTGGTTTCCCCATTGTCTTTACTTTTTAGAAAGTCACCAAACTTAGAATTGGAACCAGAACTATTTCTGTTAGGGATATTCAAAAAGAAATGTGGGAAAAATATGAAATATATTGTATTACACATCTTAACGGCTGCTAGAATAGCTTATGCTCAAGGCTAGAAGCACAACTGTATACCATCGGATGAACTGATTATTCAAAAAATAATGGCATGTGCTGAAATGGACAAATTGACTTTAATGATACAAGAGAAAAAGGAGTCTGAATACTATAGAATTTGGGAAAAATGGTATAATTGGATCGAATTAAGACAAATAGAAAATGAAGGAATTAAAGATAAGCAATTTATAGATTAAATGTATATATTTGCACAAAATTGTATATATTTCTAAATATGCACAAAAGATAGAAATGGATGACATGGATGTCACAAAACTGTTAATGTCATGATATTTATTTTTTGTTTTATTTTTAAAATATACAAAAGACCAATAATAATTATTTTTTTTTAAAAAAAGAAAGTTGCCAAACTTCATCACATGGATTCTAGGACACTGCAGCCGTCATAAATATGAGTCAGTTGCTAAGCATCTGAATTTTGATCATGTGACCATGGGGACGCTGCAACAGTCATAAGTGTGAAAAATGGTCAGACGTCACTTTTTTCAGTGCTATTGTAACTTCAAACAGTCACTAAATGAACTGTTGTAAGTCAAGGAGTACCTGTGGTCAACTTGGCTGAAGTTCACGTATATTTCTCAAGGATTTTCTGCTTTAGGGTTGCTGTGTGACAAGTTACACATGTCAACATTTTCCTCTCCTGCGGAATCGTGGATGCATTGTGATATGATTGATAAATGTTTATAATAGGAATTTGAGCCTCTTCGGTGGAAAGAGATTTCAGATCAAACAATAGATAGATCCCAGATATTACATGACTCTTCTTGCTACAATGGTGATAAGACTTCTTCAGGCTCACATGGATTTGCCAAGTTGCTTTATTTAACGAGAATTTCACTGTAATATAGCTTTTATTCAGCTTTTAAAAAATAGGATAATTGGCTTTTGTTTAAAATATTACTTACAGATATGCCACGAGATACACAACTTATAACAGCGTCAATGTTGCTCCTATTGAAAAGTTTATATACTTCAAAAGGAAACCTAAACTATGATGTAATGAGGTAAACAGAAGGGGGAAAAAAAGCCAATCTACTTAATGTTGGAGAACACTGCTAAAAATCCCATGGATAGCAAAAAACAAATGGATCATTGAACAAATCAATCCAGAGCAACTTGAGGCCTTCTTTCTTTCTTTCTTTCTTTCTTTCTTTCTTTCTTTCTTTCTTTCTTTCTTTCTTTCTTTCTTTTTCTTTTTTCTTTCTTTCTTTCTTTCTTTCTTCTTTCTCTCTCTCTCCTTCCTTCCTTCCTTCCTTCCTTCCTTCCTTCCTTCCTTCTTTCTCTCTTTTCTTTCTTTCTCTCCTTTTTCTTCCATTCTTCCTTCCTTCCTTCCTTCCTTCCTTCCTTCCTTCCTTCCTTCCTTCCTTCCTTCCTTCCTTCCTTTTTTTTTTCTTTTCTTTCTTCTAATCTGTTCATCTTTCCTTTTTCAGACCAATGCTGAAATTCACAGTGATACCATCCCTATTATTATATCCATAATTATGTTTCTATCATTGCATGTCTGGAACTTGCAAAGATCATCAACCCCATTCAGTGTTCGCGCCTCCAAGTCAACAACAAACTGAATGATCGGTTTCCCAAGTTTCCGCAGATTATGAATTAACAATAATGCTTTGGTGCCTATCCCTCTTCCTCCTCCTCCACCAGAATAAAATAATGAAACTTGCTAATGTTCCTCTAGCTCCCACAGACACGATCCTTGGATTTGTTTAGAAATATGTGTGTACATTGCCCAATGATTTGCAAAAAAAAAAAAAAATGAAACAAGTGGAAAACAAGCTACAACAACAACAACAACAAAATCCCTTCCCAGAAGCTACTGTTGGGGAGGTAAAATGGACTGTTATATATATATATATATCTTTGGTAATTCGGGTTTTCTCCCACGTAAAATTGGTAGTATTTTATAGCGGGAGAAAACCCGAATTACCGAAGATCCACACACAAATACCCGCGAAAACCTCAGAAAACAAACAAATATATATATATATATATATATATATATATATATCAGCAAATAAATTCAAACACTTCAGAAAACTTTTACTGCATTTTGTGACTGGCCTGGAGGCAATCCTGCATTCACAAGCCTCAAAACCATGAGTGGCTGTGTGGGCAGGAAGACCACAAACGTTTCTGATGCGTGTGACCATGGAGGCAAGCTGACAAAGTGTACGAGTTTTAAACAATGCAGTAACAAATTCCGTGGAACTGATTGCAGCTCCTGTATTGCTACTTTAGGTCTCATGGAAATAGAACGGTTAAATGGAGTACAGGTAAAGGTGTTGGTAATCACCTTTAAAGCCCTTCATGGCATGGGGCCAGACTCATCACATACACACACACACCCCGGGATTGGCCCACCCTACCTGTGCTGGCAGAGGTGGGCTGCTGCCGGTTTGCACTGGTTCTGGTGGACCTGTAGTAAGATTAGGCACAGTTCAGCAAACCGGCAAATCCCACCACTGGCTGGCTTTGTCTCCACCAATTTTTGGGCAGTTTTTTTTGGGCTGTTTTGGCCTGAAAAATGTCCAAAAACAACCTGAAAAACAGCCCAAAATGGTGTGAAAACAGTCCCCAAAATGGCCTGAAAATGGCCCCAAATGACCTGAAAATGGCTCAAAAACAGCCCAAAAATGGGCAGGGGTGGGGCCAGCGAGGGTGGGATTAGTTCCAGCTGGCTGAATCCTACCTCTTCCTTTGAGGCTAGTGGCCGGGCGGTGGGGCTGGGTGTGATGAGTGACATCACCTATCTGGTCACATAACCAACCAGACATGCCTACCCAGCCTTTGGAAGCCATACTGAAACCAGATGCTCCCATGCTGCCACATTTTGAGCCTGGGAAAGTGGGACGGTGGAAGTTCTTGGGGTATATGTAGTTAGACATCATAACATTCTTTTTGTAGTTCAGGGTCATACTATTGCACGCATATGTGAGGGGAAGTATTAAGTTGAGGCGGATGATGATTGGGGCATGTGATGTGCTGATGGGGGTAGGGGGTTGGATTTGTAGTTTTGATTATTGCAAGGAAGCCCAGAATTTTCAGATTTGGGATTCTCCCAGTTGTGCCAGTTACTATCCAAACAAACAAGAACTTTTGAGCGATGTCTGTCTCAGAGTTATTTCTTGGAGTGGAGGTCTGCTGGAATGCTGACCAACTGATTGTTAAAAAATTTGCAGCCCATCACTGCTGTGCTGGCAGAGAAGACATGCCGTGGGCCCCATATTCCAGCTGGCAGGGTCCAGGAAAAGGGGCTTCTCTACCATTGAACCTGCTCTCTATCTTGGCCTCCAGAGTAAGGTCAGTTCCAACCCTCTTGAGCTTCCGTCAGAGCCTAAAGACCTTGCTTTGCCAGTTAGCTTGGTGTTTCAATGGGGGGGAGCATCTCAGTGGAGACGGTTGATAGATTAACAACAGATCCCACTGCTCCCATTCTCTCCATCTTTAACTGGGCAACAGTATTTGGCAAGTTTTACCTTTTATGATTGTAAGCATGGTTTTATGATTGTAAACACGGTTGCTAAGTAAATGGCTTCTCCATTGACTTTGCTGGTCAGAAGTTTGCGAAAAATAATCACGAGACCCTGGGATATTGCAACCGTTATAAATGTGAATTTGTTGGCAAGCATCTGAATTTTGATCACGTGATCATGGGAACAGGGCAATGGTTGTGTGAAAGATGTTCATATGCCATTTTTTTCAGAGCTATTGTAGTTTCGAATACTCACTAAACGAACTGTTGTAAGTTGAGGGCTACCTGTACAATTTTTTTTTGCAAAGAAAGCTGGGCAAAAGGGAAAGTAAGATAAAAGATGCCAAAGTTATTTCCTGCTCCTCCCAAGAATAGTTTTCATGAATTGAAGTTAGGACATTGCTAAGGCGTATTAGTCAGTGGTGGGATTCAAATTTTTTTACTATCAGTTCTGTGGGCATGGCTTGGTGGGCATACTATGGCGTGGCTTGGTGGGTGTGGCAGAGGAAGGATATTGTAAAAACTCCATTCCCTCCCCACTCCTGGGGGAAGATTACTGCAAAATCTCATTCCCTCTCCACCCCAATGACCTGCTTTCCAGCTCCGTTCTCCTGTGCAGGGCAACCAAAGAAGACCCAGCTGATCAGCTGGGACTCAGGAGGCAGAGAATAGATGGGGGTCGGGTCAGTCAGAGGTGGTATTTGCCGATCCTCCGAATTACTCAAAATTTCCATTACCGGTTCTCCAGAACTGGTCAGAACATGCTGAATATCACTTTTGGTATTAGTGTTTTTTTTTTTTTTCATTCCTATAAGAATCTGTGCAGAACTGTTCCATGACAGCCTTTAAAAATACGAGTCATTGTGGGTGATCAGTGATGCATCACAAGGAGGCCCATTTGTTTCCATTTAACAGAGAAAAGGTTAGGGTGGTACATCATCTGGCTGCCTCTGTTCTGCGTAGTTTAGAAGCTCTCTGCCTAACCTGAGTCATCAAAGAAAGAGATTTGTGTTGATTGTAAAATGGCTTTCATACTTGCCTTAGGGGGAAAAAAAGAGGCAATAAAGGGATGGCTAATGCCCTCCCTCTTAAGCCAGAGATACCGAAATGAATACAAAAAGAACATTTAGGGATATGCTGTTTTATGCAACCTTGTTCGTACAACATGGATTTTGCAACGTGGATCAACACCATATTGTTGAAGTGTCTCCAAAGGGGGAGGGCCCATCAAACAGGTTGGTCCAGAAGTGGTATTCAGTCGGTTCTGACAGATTCTGGAGAACCGATAACCGAAATTTTAAGTAATTCTGAGAACCGGCAAAGACCACCTCTGACTGGCCCCAACCCCATCTATTCTCTGCCTACCGAGCCCCAGCTGATCGGCTGGGTCTTCTTTTGTTGCCCTGCACAGGAGAATGGAACTGGAAAGCAGGTTAGTGGGGTGGGGAGGGAATAGGGATTTTGCAGTAACCTTCCCCCAAAAATGGGGAGGGAATGGGGATTTTACAGTATATCCTTCCCCTGCCACGCCCACCAAGCCACACCCACAGAACCGGTAGTAAAAAAAATTGAATGCCACCACTGGGTTGGTGCAATGGAAGCACAGGTGCATCGAAAGCCCCACCCATTTTCTATATCCATTGTGATGATGTCACAGAGAACATCCAAACATCGCTGTTATCCTTTTGATGAAAGCATCATGAGCCCGTGGATGCCAATGACCAGATTTGAAAAAAAGAGCAATAATCATGTGAATGAGTAGGTTGAGGTGACTCACTCCCTCTAGGTTCTGGGGTTAATTTGTCTGTGTCTTGCTAAAAATAAGAACAGAATAACAAAATTGAAAGGGACCTTGGAGGTTTTCTAGTCCAACCCCCCTGATCAAGCAGGAAACCAGGGATGGGATTCTACCAGTTCGCACCTATTTGCTATAACCGGATGTTAACATTCTAAGCAGTTCGGAGAACTGGTTGTTAGAAGAAATTACTGGCCTAATCCTGTAAGGAAGGCAGGAAGGAAACATTCTGGTGTTGCTTACAGAAACTGGCTCTCCATTAACCCTTATTACATTCTTGGTAGGACTAGACTTCCTATCTCAGGAACTTCTCTGGAGTTTTTTCCCCTCCTTTGCTGGTACTTTGCTTGTCTGGAGTGACCAGTCAAAGTTACAATGGCACTGAAGAAAGTGACTTATGACCATTTTTCACATTTACGACTATTGCAGCATCCCCACGGGCAAGGAGATGTGTGCCTCGATGTGAGTGATATTGAGTTGGCCACGCCCAACCAATAACATGACCACCAAGCCAGGCCCACCAACTAAGCCACGCCCACAGAATCAGTTGTTAAAAAATTTGAATCCCACTCCTGCAGGAAACCCTATGCCACTTCAGACAAATGATTGTCTGATCGCTTCTTCAAAATCTCCAGTGTTGGAGCATTCATGACTTCTGGAGCCAAGTCATTCCAATGATTAGTTGTTCTCACTATCAATAAATTTTTCCTTAGTTCTAGGTTGGCTCTCTCCTTGATCAATTTCCATCTGTTGCTTTTTGTCCTGCCCTCAGGTGCTTTGGAGAATAGCTTGACTCCCTCTTCTTTGTGGCATCCCCTGAGATATTGGAACACTGCTATCTTGTCACCCCTTGTCCTTCTTTTCATTAAACTAGAGAGACCTGCAGCCATTCTTCAACCCCCTAATCATCCTTGTTGCTCTTCTCTGCACTCTTTCTAGAGTCTCAACATCTTTTTTACATCATGGCAACTAAAATTGGATGCAGTATCCCAAGTGTGGACTTACTACCTGTATGGAATAAAAATAGCAAATAATAACAGAGTATTAACTTTGTATTAAGGTGTGGTATAAAAGAAAGCAAAAACACTTATCAATGAAAAAATTACACTCAGTAAAATTAGCTCAGAACCCATTAAATAGTGCTAAAACAACCAATACAACAGAAATATATTTCAAATAATGCCCTGGGATAGGAAAATAAATGCAAATAAATAAACATAGACATACATGCATTCCCATAACAATTTAAATCTAGTTTTAACCTAGAACTGCCTGCTAAATAAGAGAATGGTGGAACAACTAGACCCTACAGTATCCCACAAATCAAATAAAAAGATCTTTAAGCCCCTTTTAAGAGACTATCAGACTTCCACAGAGTTGGAGAAAATCTATAGACATGATAGACAATGATTTATGAGAGGTAGCAGAGTTCTGGTTTCCTTTTAATTAATTTATTTTAATGCACTGCCATATAATCTGCTTTGAAATTTCTCAATGGGGACTTTCTCCTGCAAAAGCACCTTCAGTTTTCCAGGCCTATCCTCAAAGTTCTTGAGTATTTCTCTCAAAATTTGACTGCCTTCATTTATTTTTTTAGCAGGTTTTATGAATAGAAGAGGTGGAAAGTATGACTGTATATGTTATTTTCATTTTTCTTTTTCCTTCATTTTCAAATTTCCTGAAGCTGCCCACATGATTTGAAGAGGTTCAGCGGAAGAAGTTTCCTCCCAAGGTCTTCCCTTGACATTTCATTAAAATCAAGAAAACCACAAGGAAGCTGAAGACTCCCTGAGCAATGATTGTTTCATAAAAGCTCACGGACATTTAGGTAGACCTGCGGTGTGGTAAGTGCATTGATTTGTTTTAGCCCACTGAATGTTGATGGTTCAGAAAGTCTTCCAAAAGATGCAGAACTTTTTAAGAGAAGATGACAGTGGGATCAATATGTGTATTATTTTTATTGGTGTGTTTGTGAGAGTTGTGCCTCACCTTTCTTCCAGAAAAGAATACATTTCCATGCGACAATCTTGTGCAGTTGACTGGGATGACAGATAGTGACTGGCCCATACTCAAATTGGAGCTTCTGTGAAAGTAGCACTCTCAGGTTCTTTAGCAATTATGCTACCTTGCTACACGGTGCATCTACTATCAGGCTCAAGAGACAGAAGGTAGCATGAATGATGTCCCAAAGGTCCTTTTTCAAGAGGCAACTGGACTTTCTGGTTTTTCTTTGAAGACGTTTCACTTCTCATCCAAGAAGCTTCTTCAGCTCTGACTGGATGATAGGGAATGGATGGATTTATATTCCTTGCAGACAGCTGGTCATCTGCATTCTTTCAGTGAATCCTTGAAGCCACTTGGAGATTTATCTGTGTCCTCAGGGTCACCTGAGTGGTGGAAATGGGTGTGGAGCCTTCTTGGAACTGTTGAAAGGACTGTCTTGTAGACTGGAGATAGATGGTGTCGTATCCCTCCATGTCTGTTGAGAAAGGGCTGTTCAGTTTTGACATAGATGGCCTCTTTGACCCCTTTTTCAAACCAATAGTTCTCTCTAGCCAAAATGTGGACTTCGTTTCCAAAAAAACTACCTTTGTTTTTTTAAAATTTGAACAGCCCTCTCTCAATAGAGTGGGAAGGATATGTCATCATATTTCAATTTCAAATCTCAACAAATAAATACTCTGTCCTACATATTGGCAAAAAAAAATCAGAAAATAAAATACAGGCTGAATAGTCAAGACCTTGTTGATGATCCAAGCTCTGCAAAGGACCTTGGAATACTCATTTCTAATGATGTAAGTGCTAGAGCCCACTGTAACCACATAGCCAAAAAGGCGTTAAGAGTTGTTAACCTAATCTTACATAGCTTTTTCTCTGGTAATATTACACTAATAACTACAGCATACAAAACAGTTGCTAGATCAATACTCAAATACAGCTCATCAGTCTGGAACCCACATTATGTATCTGATATTAACACAGTTGAGAAAGTCCAGAAATATTTCACAAGAAGAGTTCTCCACTCCTCTACTCATTGCAGAATACCTTATGCAACCAGACTTGAAATTCTAGACCTAGAAAATCTAGAACAACGCCGCCTTCGGTCCGATCTAAATATAGTATATAAAATCATACATTGCAATGACTTACCTGTCAATGAATACTTCAGCTTTAACCATAACAACACAAGAGCAAACAATAGATACAAACTCAAGGTTAATTGCACCAAACTTGATTGCAGGAAATACGACTTCAGCAATAGAGTGGTCAATGTCTGGAATACTCTACCTGACTCTGTGGTTTCTTCCCCCTAACCTCAAAAACTTTAACCTTAGACTATCTACTATTGACCTCACCCCTTTCCTAAGAGGTCTGTAGGGAGCATGTATAAGCGTACCAACATACCTACCATCCCTGTCCTATTGTTTCTTTTATTTCTCTTGTATGTATTCATTTCTTGTATTCACAACTATGTTTATCCTTGTATCTATTATCTTGTAAGTGATTGACAAATAAATAAATAAATAAACTATCCCAATCTACAACACAGTCCTTTCAACAGTTCCAAGAAGGCTCCACACCCATTTCACACCATTTGCATCACTCTGGTCACCCTGACAACACAGATAAACTTCCAAGTGGCCTTAATGACTCTCTAAAAGAATGCAAATGACGAGCTGTCTGCAAGGAGTATAAATCCTTCCATTCCCCACTATTCAGTTAGAGCTGAAAAAGCTTCTTGGATGAGAAATGAAATGTCTTCAAGGAAAAAACAAGAAAGTCCACTTGCCTCTTGAAAAAACACCATTGGGAAAGCCATGACCTGGATGACTGAGAATCTCCATAGATATGTAGCTTGAAAGAGAGATTTGTTTAGAGGTAGTCCCTGACTTATGAGCACAATAGAACCCAAATTTTCTGTTGGTAAGTGAGACAGTTCTTAAGTTAGTTTTGCCCCCATTTTATAGTGTGGGTCACTGCACTTTTTAAGTCAATAACACGTTTGTTAAGTGAATCTGGCTTTCCCATTGACTTTGCTAGTGAAAAGATTGCAAAAGGGGTTCACATGACCCCAGAACATTGCAACTGTCATAAATACATGCCAGTTGCTAAGTATTTGAATTTTGATCATGTGACCAATGCTGCAACAATTGTTATTGTGAAAATGGCCATGCCCCCTTTTTTCCAGTGCTGTTGTAACTTCAAATAGAATAGAGTAGTAGAGTAGAGTAGAGTAGAATAGAATAGAATAGAATAGAATAGAATAGAATAGAATAGAATGTAGAGGAGAATATAGAAGAGAAGAGAATGTAGAGTAGAGTAGAATAGAATAGAATAGAATAGAATAGAATAGAATAGAATAGAATAGAATAGAATAGAATAGAATTCTTTATTGGCCAAGTATGATTGGAGACACAAGGAATTTGTCTTGGTGCAAATGTTCTCAGTATACATAAAAGAAAAAATACATTTGTCAAGAATCAAGGATCATCAGGTACAACATTTAATAACAATCATAGGGTACAATAAGCAATCAAATGGTCACTAAATCAATGGTTGTAAGTCAAGGACTACCTGTATGTTTATTCTGTGTATCTCAAAGAACATCAAACTTGGCCAGGGATATTACTGTGGCTTTAAGAAGTTCCAGGAATAAACAGGGATTCCTTTTCAAATGCCATCTCCAATGATGCAGTCTTGGGTGTTTCCATCATCCCATGTTTTAGTCCACAGCAAACCTGTATTTATCACATGATTGCTTTCCCAATTATAATACAAAATAAAAGGCGCCATCAAATAGTTTAATGGCAATTGAAGAAAATAGAAGTTTCGTTCATCAAATGATGCAGAAAATAAAATGACAGTGGAAAGGCAATGCTGTTGAAGAAGCATAAAGATTTTTCCTGTTGGATTGTCTGACCTGGAAAGATACAAACTCCTGCAGCAGGGACATCTTTACACAGAGAATCAAGATGTTGTTACTGTAAATATGAAGGGAGGGACTATCCACATTAGCTTACTTGGGAAATCTTGGTTACAAATGCGGTGCAGGCAGGGGTGGGATTCAAAATTTTTAACAACCGGTTCTGCGGGCGTGGATTAGGTGGTGGGCATGGCTTGGTGGTCATGTGACTGGGTAGACATGGCTTGGTGGTCATGTTATTGGCTGGATGTGGCCAACTCAATATCACGCATCTCCTCGCCTGGCCTCTCATGACTGTGGGGATGCTGCAACAGTCATAAGTTTGAAAAATGGTAATAAGTCACTTTTTAAAATGCTCACTCCACACAAGCAAAGTACCAGCAAAAGAGGGGAAAAAAAACTCCAGAGAAGTTCCAGAGACAGGAAGTCTAGTCCTGCCAAGAATGTAATAAGGGTTAACAGAGAAGCAGTTTCTCTAAGCAACACCAGAATGTTTCCTTTCTGCTTTCCTTATAGGATTAGGCTAATAATTTCTTCGAACAACCGGTTCTCCGAACTGCTTAGAATGTTAACAACCAGTTCTAGCAAATAGGTGCGAACTGGTAGAATCCCACCTCTAGGTGCAGGCCATCTTAACATCTATTTCAAGCAGGGGTTGGATTCTCCCAGTTCGGACCAGTTTGGGTGAATTCCTAGCTCTGACAATCAGTTGGCAGCTAACCAGTTTGCTCCGACAATCATGTGGGGACACCCCACTTGCCATTGTGCTGTACTTACCTATATCATCTCAGCTGATTTGCGTGGCAAAGTAGATTGCCACTCTTCAGCTGTGTTACTCCCCAGTAGTAACATAGCAGGTAAGTTTTTTTGGAAAGTTGTTCTGTCATGCCCCTGGTGGAGACTGACTCTGAAAGAGAGGAGGAGAAGCCGACAGGGAGTGGAAGTGTGACTCCAGAGGTTGTGGAGGAGACTGGGGAAGGGCAGAAGCCAGCTGGGCAGACAGAGGAAGACCCAGGCCCATCTCCTCTCCATCCTAGGGCATGCAGGGAGGAGAGGATAAGGGAGAGATGGGAATGGCATGGTCTATGGGGGAGGAAAGGGCCTTGATCCTCTTCATGGGCTGCAGCTGTGAGAACTGGTTAAAAGGATAGACATGCGTATGGCCCAGTGTTGGAAACAAAGCGTAGAAATATCTTTAGTTTGTTGTTCCTCTCTGAGTTTGGCATCCTTCCCAGTGTGTGTTCCGATATCTGTGGACATCTTCAAGCCCTTATCTTGCCTGGTTCCCTTAATTGTTTCAGTGTAGTTTGTATTGTTTTTACTCTTTATAATTTAAACGGCATTTTTAGTTTAAACGACATCTCCTCCTTTCCGTAATTGTTTGTGAGGGAGTTTTTTGTTTCCAATCAAGGATATTTGGAGCTTTGAAACAAAGTGAAGGAATAAAAGGGGCTTCATCTGTTTTTAGGACTTTACTTATTTTGTATCCCAGCCTGGGTCATCACATGTTCAAGCGTATGCAGCGCAAAGCGCGCGACCACCGAACCAGTTGTTACACCGGCAGCATCCCACCACTGATTTCAGGGGTGTCAAACTCACATCTTCATGGTGGCATTACGTGACGTATCATGACTCCCCCCCCCCTTTGTTGAACCAGGCATGGGCGTGGCCAGTGCGTGATGCATCTGGCCCATGGGCCACGAGTTTGACACCCCTGATCTATTTGATATTAAAGAGCAGGGATTTAATAAAGAACAAAAGTTGGGACAAGCTGTCCGGGATAGCATAAGGTCTCCTGTCTTGGGTAGAAGGAAGGTCTAGAAGATCTCCAAGGTTCCTTTCAGACTACAATTCTATGATTCCAGTCTCTCCCAAGAAGAAGAAAGAATGACTCCATTTCACATGGTGCTTAGTAAGATAATGGTCACCTTAGGAACAGTTGAGAGAGGCGGTTTCGCCACCACCACCTCATTCCCATCAAGCCATATGTGGGTACCATGTATTGCCTGCCTGTCAGAAATATATTTTGCATGAAGTACATTTGTTAGTATGTCAAGAATAACAATTACTCATGAATGAAGACAAATATATGTGTGTCCGGATAATGTTTCAGGAGCCATTCTGGATCGGTCATCAGGACCAGAAGTTTAGTCTTCCAAGCTTTCAGACTTGTGCTGGACCTCATCCTCAGGGAACTTCTGTCTACTAGAATGTGTAGAGAGAAATTCCAGCATGAGTCTGAAAGCTCAGAAGACTAAACCTCTGGTCCCGATGACCGATACAGAATAGATCCTACATAACAATGACCACCTAGTATCTTTTAATAGGTAGGACAAATGCATTTATAAGTTGCATCCACACAACATCCTTAATCACATCAGCCAAGATCCTGTGGCTGCATTCACACAGCACAGCACACCACACAGCTTACTACAGGAGTGGGATGCTATTGGTTCTGTTTGGCCCACCCACCTGCCCAGGCTCTTACCTGTCCTTTATTTCTTGCTTTTTCAACCTCAGCTGCTTTGCATGGCACAGTTGAGGTTGAAAAAGCAGGAAAAGTGGCTTTTCAAACGCTGCGCACCTGCACATAGCGCTTTTCAGCTGTCTGGGCAGCACAGCTTAAGGTTTTCAACACGCACGCATGCAAAACATAATCACTGAGCTGGTAGCATCGCCACTTGAATCCCACCCCAGCTTGCTACTAAGCTTGGTTAGCGTGGATCTTGGTTAGTTTTGCACAACGGGAAACTCAGTCAGTTTGATTACTGTATGATTCAGTGAATGGTACAGAAATTAACCCAGAGAATGGGTTTAATTCCACAATCAACTTGAGCTTGTTGTGCAAATGCACCCATTAAATCTGATTGTATAGCCTCCTTTGCAGTTTACTTATACTGTGTCCTCATTTAAGCAGCTTGCTAACCAAAATATCATTGAGGAAGGGGGAGGAAATTGAGAAAGAGATTTGTCTGGCAAGTTTTATTCTTGACAAATCCAAGCTGGCTCCTACTGTTCACTGAATTGCCATCAATCTGCTCACAAACTGGCTCCTTTATAATCTTTTTTGGCATCATCCCGGGGATCAAAGTCAGGTTGATCTCTTCGTGCTTTCCAGATTTTGTCTGTGGGCAAGGCACTTTTCTCCTTATCGACATAAGATTGCCATTTGCCATTTGCAGGAGTTTATCCTGTTTCACCTGTGAAGTCAACCACTTTTATTTCCCATTTCCCTATGCTGAATTTGGGCAGGAGGCCAAAAATGACCCTACTATAGTTTGGGTCTTACTAACTCCCAGAAACTTTCTAAACAGATGGAGACACTGCTGTAGCTTTTAAAGACCTTGCATGCATTTCGTCAACAAGATATGATCCGATGGAGGACATAGAACATCAGGGTTGGAACAGACCTTGGAGATCTTCTAGCCCAACCCTCGCTCAAGCAGGAGGGCCTATGCCATTTCAGACCAATGGCTGCTCAGTCTCTTTTGAAAAGCCTCCAGTGATGGAGCACCCACAAGTTTTGAAGGCAAGCTGTTCCCACTGTCAGGAAGTCTATGGAGATTCTCAGTCATCCAGGTCATGGCTGTCCGAAAGGTACTTGTTTTTCCCAAGAGACAACTGGACTTTCTTTGTTTTTCTTTGAGGACATTTTGCTTCTCATCCAAGAAGCTTCTTCATCTCAGCCAGTCCTTGAGTACTGAAGATTTGTCCTGAAATGAATACAAACCCCAGCTCCTTTGTAGCGCAATGATGGTTTATTCATTAGATCAGCAAACAACAAATACTCTTCTCTGACAAGAAAGGCTCAGGCAAGGTTAGCATTGGGTTTGAGTTTGCTCCCTTTCCTTTTATTACCATTATCATGAGACACACCCCACCACACCCAGGCCTATATGCAATTCTAGTTCTGGCCATGCCTCCCTAAATGCTATTAACACTATAACATGTCTACACCCCTAACCTATTCCCACCCTCACTAACTAATCCCCACTTGGTGCCACTTTCACCATGTTTAACCTAAGGCTTAATTACCACCAATATGTGCCCCAACCCCCTCTAACAATATGCACCACATCAATACATGAAAAGAGCCATTTCCAGCCCCGCAGTTGCTTTGGATTCTATCCTGCAGTGACTCTCAACACCATCGGCCAGCACACAAGCAGAAATACAGACCCAGCAGCAGTAGAGATAAGGTGACATTCTCCACAGCCAGCTGACTTGCTGCAAGATGTGTTCGGAGCTGATGGGCTCACTAGCGAACTCAACACTTCAGCTGTACATCACACTGGGGGGAGATTTTTTGATACAAGAAACAGAACCTTAGTCTTGTTTTTTTAAATAAGGATCCTCTATTGCAGGTGTATCTTGGCAACTTTAAGACTTACAGACTTTAACTCTCAGAATTGCACAGCCAGTCATGATAGCTGGGAGTTTCTGAGAGTTGAAGTCAAGTCTGAAAGTTGCCAAGTTTGGAGATTTGCTCTGTTGACTCAGGTCTCTAGATTTTTTATTTTGGTGCTGGAGCACACAACTGAACTTACATGAATCTAACAACAGATTGGAGATTCTGTATTGTCTGGCCCCTAAGGATGAATCAGGTGAAGTATCTCCTAAAACCCATTTTCCTGCAAGGTCCTATCCACAGAGCGCCTGGTTCTCTTAGGAGTGATCTTCTATTTCTGTCTGTTGACTTGCCATGAAGGTGTAAGCAGCACAAAGAACAAGGAGAAAAAAGAAACTTCTACAGGTGGTCCTCTATTTACAACAGTTCTTTTTCTGACTGTTCAAAGTTACAACAGTGCTGAAAAAAATACTCACTCTTAACAACCATTACATCATCCCCATGGTCATCTGATCAGGGGATTGGTAACTGATTCATACTGGTGATGGTTGTAGTGTCCCAGGGTCAGGCAATCCTCTTTTGCAACCTCCTGACAAGCAAAGCCAATGGGGAAGCCAGATTCAATTATCAACCGTGTTACTAATTTAACAAGTGCACTTAACAACTGTGGCAAGCAAGGTCATAAAATGGGCCAAAACTCACTTAACAAATCCCAAAGGTGCTTCTTCAAGAGGCAATTGGACCTTCTGGTTTTTCTTTTTTGAAGAAGCTTCTTCAGTCCAGTTGCCTCTTTAAAAAGCACCTTTGGGACAACCGTGGCCTGGATGACTGACAAACTCCATAATCACTTAACTAATGTCTCACAGCAACAGAAATTTTGGGCCCAATTGTAGGTTAAGGTCTACCTGTACTTGCCTGCCTCCTTCCTCCCTTTCTGATTAGGCATTAGTGCAACTGAAAGAAGGCAACAGATGGAGAGAAATGAAAAGAGTTTTGTTTCTTCGGTAAGAAGAATGTTAGGCTTAGAAGATACACTGAGGTTCTTCTAAGCAGTTTGCTTTATTATTTCTCAGCTATAGACAGGAATCTTGGCAAACTAAAGCAGATTACTTGCCCCATGAAACATGTACTCCGGGAGTGCCTTGGAAGGATTTGTCTTAATCTCTTCCTCTCGACCAAACAATCTAAACATTACTGTCTTCTCCTGAATGTACTCCCTCCCTCCTGGGAATCCGTACTGCATTCTACCACAAGAATGAGGAAGACCTACTCAGTGGAGTACTAAGAGCATCTTGCCAATTTTTTCCTCTCCTAATCAAAGCCTATGAGTGACAGTAACAATGGCAAGAAATAATAACTGGGAAATTTTATAGCTATTATTTTTACTTTTCTCAGTGACTTGGGATGATACCATTGGTATCACTGAATCTACCATTTCCAGATACCTTATTTCCTAGGTTAGCCTAGAGCAGGAATCTTCAAACTTGACAGCTTTAAGACTTTTGGACTTCAATTCCCAGAATTCCTCCTCCAGTCATGTTAGCTCAGGAATTCTGGGAGTTGAAGTCCACAAGTCTTAAACTTGCCAAGTTTGAAGACCTTGGCCTAGAGTATATTCTAATGATGGGAGTGGGATTCAGAGTTCCTCTGCACACCAAGCAGATGACCTTGCTTGCTCCTGAGAGTCTGACAGAGGTCTCCAAACTTGGCAACTTTAAGACTCGTGGACTTCAACTTCCAGAATTCCTCAGCCAGCTGGCTGAGGAATTCTGGGAGTTGAAGTCCACGAGTCTTAAAGTTGCCAAGTTTAAGGACCCCTGGTCTAAGAAAAGCTGAATAAGCCCCATATTTCAAGTAGATCAGACCACAAGTCAACTCCACAGAAAGGCTAACACTAAAATTGTGGAATCAATGAAGATTCTTAGTCATCCAGGTAGAGTTGTCGGGAACTTCAATCATGGCATCTCGACCAAAAAAGCTACTTGGATACGCAGCGAAACGTTTAAAACCAAAAGTCCAATTGCCCTGTCTCAACTTCCAAATAATGTTATTGAGATTGGCTGTAATAATATGAGAGCCTTGCAAGTCTGATTGTGCCAACTCTTCATTTCCTTCTGATTTTCTAGTGAGCTACTTCTCAATGCTATCAAGTTTCTTTGGACTTTAAAAAAAAGAGGTTTTTTTTTTCAGTCTCTTTTGCCTAAATAATAGTTCTGGAATATTTCCATCAAAAGTCGTCTTTCTTAATCTCTACAGTTAGACCTTTAAGCCAAAACCATTTGGCAATTTCAGACTTTTTTTGAGTGAGCCATCCATTTCTTCGCTCCTTTGGGTAGCCTTTTGCAAAAGCTACGCGTGTGTCTCATCTATTTACATAATGATCTTCGGATATCTTGGAAAGACTTGTCTAGCACAACTAGGCCTTTTGATCAGCCTTGCCATTATTCTCCGATTCTTCCTTTCCGCCTCTCACAGATTCTTTCTTTCCTCCATATCCAGCTCAACCTCCAGCCCACCAGTGTGTCAACAGACAGAGAGAAGCTCTTGCTCTAATTAGCTGTCTTTAAGGCTGGGCTAAGTGGGCACAGTGGGGGAAGCGTCTTTCTCGGCCCCTCCAAGCTTCTCGTAGACCCTGGCAGACAGAGGTGAGCGGCCTCCGAGAGGCACGGCAACTCACTGACATTATGTCCACGGGTTATCATTATCCTCTTTTTTTTAAAAAAGGAAACCTGATCGATCGCTCTCAAACACAATGATGCTTCAGGGCATCTCTAACACTGCTGGGGAGTGATTGACCATTGGGTATCATTAAAGAAGAAAAGAGGAGAGAGAGGAGGGTTGGAAGGAGAAAAGAAGAGCTCAAGGGAGGTGTCACAGCCCAAACACAAAGCCCAGCCTTCCTCTTGTATTTCTTTCCTCCTCCTCCTCCTCCTCCTCCTCCTCCTCCTCGTCTCCCCCCCCAATTCCACTGACCTTTCACTCAGGAACCAGGTGGAGCTGGAAGAGAGATTTAATTAAAGGGATTCCTCTGATGGACCTGGAGCATGGACAATCAAGGAAGAAAAGGAGAAGGAGGCCGTGCCATGTTGAAAAAAAGCAAGCAGCGACTTAGGGAAAAGAAGGAGGAGGGTTAGAAGAAAGGGGGAAAAGAGAAGGGGAGGGAAGGAAAGGCCTTGTCCATAGGTCGAAGGCAATTTGCTGGTGTGCTTGGCAAAGTCCACCGCATTCCCTTATAGACCTACAATTTCCCTTTTCCCTATTGCCCCCCCACCCTCGGCATCTCATGGCACTCCCCCGGTCACCCTTGTAGTAAAAGAGGTGGAGCCTGGTCTTTTCTATTTCTTCCTCTCCTGTGCGTGCACGGACATGCACACACACACATGCTTTCATGCACACACGTACCTGCATATTCACATCACCCTGAAAAATGGCTTTAACAGGCCAGGTTCAACTTAATTTCCCAGGGCTACTTTATTAATCTTAAGGGGAAAAAGAAAAAGAGAGCAATCATTTTTCTCTCTCTCTCTCTCTCTCTCTCTCATCTATCTGTCTGTCTATCTATCATCTGTCTATCATCTGTCTATCATCTATCTGTCTTTCTGTCTGTCTGTCTGTCTATCTATCTATCTATCTATCTATCTATCTATCTATCATCTATCATCTATCCATCCATCCACCCACCCACCCATCCATCCATCCATCCATCCATTTATCATCTATCTACCATCTATCTATCTATCTATCTATCTATCTATCTATCTATCTATCTATCTATCTATCTATCTATCTATCTATCTATCATCTGTCTATTATCTGTCTGTCTATCTATATCTATCTATCTATCTATCTATCTATCTATCTATCTATCTATCTATCTATCTATCTATCTACCTACCTACCTACCTACCTACCTACCTACCTACCTACCTACCTACCTATTTCTTTCTATCTATCTATCTATCTATCTATCTATCTATCTATCTATCTATCATCTGTCTATTATCTGTCTGTCTATCTATCTATCTATCTATCTATCTATCTATCTATCTATCTATCTATCTATCTATATCTATCTATCTACCTACCTACCTACCTACCTACCTACCTACCTATTTCTTTCTATCTATCTATCTATCTATCTATCTATCTATCTATCTATCTATCTATCTATCTATCTATCTATCTATCTGTTTAAACTCTATCATCTCTATCTCTGTCTCTATATCTATATCATTTATTTATATCTCTATCTACCTCTGTCTCTGTCATTATCTCTACTTCTGCCCAAGGGTGGATTCAACCGGCATTACTACCGGTTCGATATTTGCATTTTTCGCGCGCACACGCACCAGATGCATGCTGTGCACGCATGTACTACACCATTAGCTGAGCCACTGGGACAGCTGATAAGTGCTGCGCGTGGGTTCGCAGCATTTCAAAAGCCTCTTTTCCCCTGCTTTTTCAACCTCAGCTGTGTTGCGCAAAGCAGCTGAGGTTGGAAAAGCAGGAAATAAAGGACAGATAAGAGCCCGGGCAAACACCTGGCGGGTGGGCCAAACAGCAGCAAACACTGAACTGGTTCTGTGTCTGCTGCTCTTCAGAACTACCGGTTCTATAGAGCTGGGCAGAACCAGTAGCATCCCACCCCTGTTTCTACCTTTACCTCCATCTCTATTTCTATCCCCATCATTTCTTTCTTTCTTTCTTTCTTTCTTTCTTTCTTTCTTTCTTTCTTTCTTTCTTTCTTTCTTTCTTTCTTTCTTTCTTTCTTTCTTTCTTTCTTTCTTTTCTTTCTTTCCTTCCTTCCATCCTTCCTTCCTTCCCTCCACCTCCCACTCCCCCCTCTCTCTCTATATGTACTCGTATATAATCTAACATATATCTATCTATCATCTACCTATCCTTTATTTTTCTCTCATCTATCTATCTATCTATCTATCTATCTATCTATCTATCTATCTATCTATCTATCTATCTATGTTATCTATCTATCCATTTTCTCTCTCGTAAGCAATAAATTAATCTCGTGCACACAGCAAAGACATTTGCTTGAGCTGAATTGGGTGGCAACATTATCACACATCTGGGGGGAACTAAGAAACATTCAGGCTAAGAGATCTAAGCAAGAATGACAGGCTAGGAGGAACGGGTACCGTGTCTTATAAAAGCAAAGCAGCGAAGTTGGAAAGTTTGGGGAGCTGGAGACCCGGATAAAGGAGGTGAATTAATTTCCTAGCACTTGTTGGCCGTGATAACCCACAAGGAATTGCTATGGTGATCACTAATCAGGCCTTCTGCTCCTTTAAACCTTAAGGGAAATGGAATGTGGTAAAAATGATTGACATTTGTTTTTAAACTCCAAAACTCCATTAGCTGGTAAGAGTAAAAATACATCATTCCCTCCACACCCTGGTCCTTTCCGTTTTTGTGTTCGTCTTTGCTAAAACTGACTTTTGTTTGTCCACAAGTTTTACACCAGGTTTTTTGAGCATATTTAATTTCTCCCCTTTGTAATTATTCCCTTTCTTCCCTTTATAATCTATCTTCATTTCTCTCCTCCTTCTGCCCTTAAGTCTTTTTTTTTTTTAATTTAAAAAAAAAAATAAGTAAAACGCAGTGAATGAATCTCGGCTGACTTAAATGGGCAACAAGGGAGAACAGAAGAAGGAAATTCATCCTTTCTTGTCTTTGAGAGTGATTTAATTAGGCCCAAGCCCCCTCAGAGTACATAACAGAAGGACAAGAAATGTAGGTTGTTGTTTTTTTTTTTCCTTGAGCTTTCTCTAAAAGTAAGCATGGCCTTGAACACACATGCAGAGGGAAAGGATTCGTAAAGATCATGTCAAAAGATCAACAGATCAGTAGCTAATTTTATGTACTTAAATAACAAAACGAATGAAGGGCCTATCTCTGGAATAGCCCAAATGATTGGAAGAGGGACCAAAAGAGGGAGAAGAAAGAATGGGAAGGGGAAAAAAAAGCCATTAAAAAGCTTGATAATTAGAACGGAGGGCCAAAGTTACAGATTTATGTAGCTTGGTAAGATACATTGGCTGAAGATGTATCTATCTATATCTATATACATCTATAGACTTATTGATTTTTCCTGCTTTACACAGCTCAGTTATTTCAAGATTTTCCATCAGGGAAAAAGCCATTTTTAAACTAATTGGAGTCTGTGGAGAGGAAACCTCATTTTGGGTTCAAATGAATTTTCCTGAAAATGTCATTTGATTCAAGAAAATATGACGGATCTGCCTGAATTCTTGATAAAAAAATGAAATGAACCATTGTCCTTCAGGACCCCGTGGATTGGAAACGGGAGATTTTATAACCAAAGACATTATATGGGACATCCTATTTAACACGGGGATGTCCATCAACCCCAGGAAAAAGCTGATATCAGAATGAGGTCTCTGACTCAACAGCAGTGGTGGGCTTAAATTTTTTTTACTACCAGTTCTGTGGGCATGGCATGGCTTTGTGGGCGTGGTTTGGCGGGCGTGACTTGGTGGGTGTGGCAGGGGAGGGATACTGCAAAATCCCCGTTCCCTCCCCACCTCACTAACCTGCTTTCCAGCTCCGTTCTCCTGTGCAGGGCATCAAAAGAAGACCCAGCCAATCAGCTGGGACTCGGGAGGCAGAGAATAGATGGGGGCGGGGCCAGTCAGAGGTAGCATTTGCCAGTTCTCTGAACTACTCAAAATTTCCACTACCAGTTCTCCAGAATTAGTCAGAACCTGCTGAATACCAACTCTGCTCAACAGCTAAATGCAGTTAGAACCAGCATTTAACAAAGAAAGTTCCTTTTCTCTCCCAGGCAATAATTACTATAATAAATTAAACAACAACATGCAAAAAAGAGTCTCTTTAAACAGCTTTTCTGTCTTGATCATTTACTTATCCTACGATACTCCAGAAAAGATCATTTACTACTGATGGTAGAAGGCAGGAGACATGAAGCTGACAGAAGCATGACATATTTGGGCAGAAACTATATATCTGTGGCCATTGAAAAACTGTGCACCTTGACAAAAATTCCATGGTGGCTAGGAAACCACAATCATTATAAGTGTTGTCAGAACATCACTGTTGGGAACACAACTGGGAGCTATAGGACATTCTTAGGAAGGGAGGAAACTGAACTAAGACCAGAGGTGGTATTCAGCAGTTTCTGACTAGTTCTGGAGAACTGCTAGCAGAAATTTTGAGTAGTTTGTAGAACCAACAAATATCATCTCTGACTGGCCCCGCCCCCATCTATTCTCTACCTCCCGAGTCCCAGCTGATCTTCTTTTGTTGCCCTGCACAGGAGAATGGAGCTGGAAAGCAGGTTAGTGGGATGGGGTGTGAATGGGATTTTGCAATAACCTTCCCCCAGGAGTGGGAAGGGAATGTAGATTTTGCAGTATCCTTCCCCTGCCACACCCTCCAAGCCACGCCCACCAAGCCACACCATGCCCACAGAACCGGTAGTTAAAAAAAAAAATTAATCCCACCACTGACTAAGACATTTGGGGACATGTAAATTTGGTTTGATCACAACAGTAAACCAATTCATTAACATGTAATCCTAAGAATTGTTTCAAAATTTTTGTTTTTTCTACAAACACTCCAGTTTTGTGGCTCATTTATTTCCCATATGCTGACCATGCATTCCAGAAGTGTGCATTCCACTCCCTTCCCCCATTTTTGTCCTCAATAGTCTAGTGGGCTAAAGATGGTGACTGACCCAACATGACTCAGTGGGCAACTATGGATGAAGAAGGAGTTGATGGTGAAACAGCTTAACCATTTTATTACATTGGTAGTTAAGGTCAAAGTTCCTGAAATGATTTTTCTTTCTTTACAAGGGGTGTTATTTTTCTTCAATTCTTTTTGCATTTAATCTTCAAAATGATTTCATCCACTGAATCAAATCAGGTGCCATAGAAACAATTCAAAAATTTCATGGTTTTATGTACATGGACTTTTTATCCAACTGAATCTTGGAGCTTAATGGAATCAGTGACATAATTTGAAATTTCAAATTGCCTTGATTCAACCTCTCAAACTGAATTGCAGATCTGGTTGGAAGCAAATGGATTCTGCAAATGAGATTGCAAATTTAAATTTGATCGTGACTGTTTTTCATATCTCTGCTAATTGCCTCCAGCTTTATTTTTATTATGGGAATTGACATCTTCCTAGATCTTCATTGTCAATTGGAAAGTGATTTTCCTTGCCTGTCTCCATGCTTTCCTTGATCTTTGAGCTATTATGGGAAAAGTAGTTGCAGAAATATCAAGGATCCTATTGGGGATATCTTAGAATATCACGTATCACACATAGAATATAGAATAATAGAATTGGAAGGGACTTTGAGGTCTTCTAGTCCAACCTCTTCTCAAGCAGAAGACCATTTCAGATAAATGCCCACTTCTCTTTTTGAAAGCCTTCAGTGGTGAAACACCCCTGACTTCTGAAGGCAAGCTATTCCTTTGATTGATTGCTCTAACCATTAAAATTTTTATCCTTAGTTCTAGGTTGCTTCTCTCCTTGATTAATTTCCATCCATTGTTTTGCCTTTTGGTGCTTTGGAAAATAGTCTGACTGCCTTTTCTTTGTAGGAGCTCCTCAAAAATTGGAACACCGCTATTATGTTTCCCCAAGTCCTTCTTTTCATTAGACTACTCATACCCAATTCCTGTAACTGTTCATCTGTTTAGCCTCCAGCCCCTTAAATCATTCCTGTTGCTCTTCTCTGTACCGTTATCTGTATGCTTTTCCATCAAGTTAACCCAGTTACTTTTTAAAAATAGACTTTGTTTTCACTTTCTAATCTATTCTAAAATATATACAATTGATTAATATCCCATAAAACTACCCTGTTATCTGGATTTGTAAACGTGTACAGTAGATAGTCACACAATGTCACCTTCCTAAACAACTTCTCCTTCATTTCTGCTGGCTGGATCTGTTAGTTGTGGTAGTTTAGCAACATATGAAGCCCTCCATGTTTGTTTTACACCTAGAAGTACAATGTCTAGCTTTAGAACTGACAATGAAGAATCTGACGTGATAGATTTTTTTTTTTTTTGCCTTTTAAGATCAACCATCAACAATAAAGGAACAAGCAGTCAACAAATACGCAGCAGATTAGCATTTGGTACAGTAGCCACGAAGGCCTTGGAAAAGATATTCAGATGCTGGGATAAATTATACCTACAAAAGTTCAGAATTGTGCAGGCGATGGTTTCTCCTGTGACAATCTGTGGAAGCAAAAGCAGGACTCTAAAGAAGCAGGGAAGGAAAAGTATTGATGCTTTTGAAACTGGTGTTGGAAAAGACTCCTGAGAATATCATGGATAGCTGAGAAAACAAATGAAACATCAAACAGATCATCCCAGAGTTTTTGCTCAAGGCAGAAATGACGAGGCTCAAATTATCATACTTTATAAACATTATATAAAGAGCAAGTTATCTGGAAACATTTTATAATGCCAAGAAAGATGGAAGGAAAGAAAAAAAGATGATGACCAGCAGCAAAGTGAATGGGTTCAGTCATAGCAGTGGTGGGCACACACCACGAGATGACCAGTGGAACCAGTTTGGAGGCAGATCATCCTGGAGAAAATCTATATGGTTGGTAGGAGTCAACACCAATTTGATAGCAATAGCAATAGCACTTAGACTTATATACTGCTTCACAGTGCTTTACTGTCCTCTCTAAGCGGTTTACAGAGTCAGCCTATTGCCCCCAACAATCTGGATCCTCATTTTTATTCTCCTTGGAAGGATGCAAGGATGAGTCAACTTTGAGCCTGGTGAGATTCGAACCACCAAATTGCAAGCAGATGGCAGTCAGCAGAAGTAGCCTGCAGTGCTGCATTCTAACTACTATACCATAGTGACTCAGTGATGGCATGTCAATCAATCAATTGATCAATTAATCAATTAACAGATTATAGTGTCTGAAAGGGATGACCCAAGGGTAATCTTCAGCAGTAGAGAAGGCAAAGTGAATTGTGAGGTCCTTAGTGCTCTCTCAGCTTGCATGTTTACTTGCAGACATTTCATTACTCATCAGAATACAGACTGATGACGTTACCTAGTTGGGTAATGAAAGGTCTGCAAGCAAACAACCAAGCTCAGAGAGCATTAAGGACCTCGCAATTCAAGCTGCAAATATTCTCTTCTATTGGCTGTGTGAATTTGTTGGCATATATTGGATGAATAGTATTGACCGACCTATTTTATCAAACGGTTCCATGAGCAACAAGTTAACTCTCATCACAGAAAGTTCAGAAATCATAACATTTTTTTAACTTTTCCCCTTTTCTTTGCACTTCCTATGTGCAACTTAAACAACATCTGGGGATGTGTGGGGAGAGAACATTGGCCAATATTTTCAAAGTTCCTGTCCAGCATGGTGTCTAAGATAAGGCATTTGTGGTATTTGTTTCATGAAGCCATGTTATTTCTAGCTTTGTAACAATAAATAAATTCAGAGGGTAGCGTCTCTCATTATAGTCTCTTTATAGGTGGTTACTGTTTTGTATTTCTGTAGCACCAGGCTGAAAAGTGGATTCGGGAGACTAACATCTAAAGCACATTTATCTTTCTTATTTATTCATACCTCCTGTTTTATCCCATGTTATCTTGAAGCCCTTCAGGGCTATCCACCATGCTGGCTGTTTCTCCCCCTCCCCCCAAAAAATGCAATTGGGAGAAATGTGCTAAAGGAACTCTTTGAATCCATTTTGGGTTACCAACTGTGCTGGGATAAATGAGTTAACCTTAGCATCCGAACAGTAAGGAATGTCTCAATGTTTCCTGCATCTCAAAAAGCATCAAATTATCTACCAAAATATGAAATTGAACACTCAAGGGGAAAGCACATTTTCTATCCTAAAGCAGATGTCTTGAGCATTCAAAGTTGTTTTAATGTTCAATGTATGTCTTTTGTACATGATGGGAAAGCCAATTTTGCCAGAAAAGAAATTAGGATGGGATTTAGCACAGTCTCTCTGCAGCTCTGAGAGGCATTAGCTTCATTGGATCTGCAGGCATCACAACTGAAAAAAATAAAATTCCCCACCTTCTTAGAAAACACATCCTAATGCCAGACAGGTATTCAGTCTCTGCACTATCATTTTAGGATTGCCCGCTGACCAACCAGAAAAGTTTGACCATTGCCAAGTAATAAAGGAAGAATTCCGATATATATGTCAGTGTATTCATTTGTATACGAAGTACGGAGGTCCCCTAAAGGTTTATTGTCAGGTGTCCCAAGAAATCTCTTTGTTAGAGATCTATGCAGTTAGCATCCCCATTTTCCAAAACTATCAGCACAATTTTCTCCCATTTTGGACCTTAAGATATGTCCATCCTTCCTTTTATAGTCTTAATATAGTTTTAAAAACAAGATGCGATGGCTCAGTGATTAAGACGCTGAACTTGTCGATCAGAAAGATCGGCAGTTCGGCAGTTCGAATGGAGTGAGCTCCCTTTACTTGTCCCAGCTTCTGCCAATCTAGCAGTTCAAAAGCATGTGAAAATGCAAGTAGAAAAATAGGGACCACTTTAGTGGGAAGGTAGCAGCGTTCTGTGCACTTTCAGCATTTGGTCATGCAGGCCATATGACCACAGAGACATCTTCGGACAGTGCGGGTCTTCAGCTTTGAAATGGAGATGAGCACTGCCCCCTAGAGCTGGAAATGACTAGCACTTATGTGCAAAGGGAACCTTTACCTTAAAAACAAGACATCACCTTAATTAAAAAAAAAACGATTTGCACTCTATTATATGCAGGTTTCAGGTAACAAAAACTTGTCTGCTCCAGATAGATACATTAATTTTGCTTCCTCCTGCTGCTCCTCTTACTTCTTCCTACTCTACACATAGTACTCAACAAAAATAACGACCTTTCCCCCCAGGTTTCTACTGTGGTAAGGAATGGAAAACAACTGATGGACTTCAGGAGAATAAGATTCAGAGAATCACGGTCAACTGCTAGCCATGGAATAGAACAAAGAAAGCTGAGGAGCTCTGCCCATTTGTGGAGTATCCTTATCAAAGGATCAGAACAAATGAAAGCTGGAAGAATTACTTGGCTTCCTCTTGAATATAGAAACCTTAATTTACCTAGGGATTGCAATACTCGAAAGCAGAGGTGAGGAACCATGGCCCTTTTATGACTTTTGGACTTCAACTCCCAGAATTCCTGAGCCAGCCATGCTACTGCAGAGGTGGGATTCAAAAATCCCAGCAACAGGTTTGCTGCCCAGTTGCTGGGTGGGCATGGCCATAGTGGGCATGGCCTACTGGAACTTCCATGAGGACCATTTTTTTGCCTTTCCAAGAATCCAGAAGCTTCCCTCGGGCTTCTGAGGCCCTCCAGAAGCCAAAAACAGTCCAATTTCATGACTTCCGGCATTTCCAGTTTGGACATTTTTCACCTTCCCAAGGGTCTGGAGGCTTCCCTCGGGCCTCTAGGAGAGCAAGAATGGCCTCTCTGGGCTCTGGAGGCCCTCTGGAAGCCAGAAACAGGCCCATTTCTGGACTTCTGGAAGGCCCATTTTTCCTCCTTCCAGAGCCTCTGTGCATTGAAAATGCACTTACCTGCATCGAAAATAGACCGCATGGAGACTCCTGGGAGGGATGGGTTGGGCAGGACCAGATGGTCGGTTCAAATACCTGTTCAAATTTAACATCCGGTTTGTCCAAACTGGTCCAAACCAGTCCGAACTGGTAGAATCCCACCCCTGTGGTCCTGCCTATTTTTCATGTAGCCCTACCCATTTTCACTGTGCTTCGGGGCACCAACATTTCGTAAAACAGCATAGACTTTCCTAGACTGGATTGTGACTTTTCTGAGAGATAATAAATAATACTTTGAAATACTTTTATGAAAAATGAGAAACCAGTAGGTGGACTTTTTTTCAGTCATGAAATGAATGGGACAAATTTCAGAAGAAAACCTCCAGTGAAGAAGCACCCAAAACTTCCAGAGGCAAGCTGATTAATTGTTCTTACTGATCAATTGTTCTTACTGATTAATTGTTCTTACTATCAGGAAATGTCTCCTTAGTTCTAGGTTGGATCTCTCTTTAACGATCTCTACTCATTATGTCTTGTCCAGCCTTCACGGGCATTGGAAATAGTATTCCTAGCAGATGCCAGTAGCATTCTTGGAACATCAATGTGATTCTTTTTGAAATCATCTTCTGCAGATATCAACACATTGATGGTGATCATCTGGAGAAAGAAAACTTACATGCAATTCTAGTTTCCTATTGAGCTCCACGGAGCTTATACACAGAACTGCAGATAGCAAACTCTAATCTTTTCATGAATTCAGTCTTTGTGAGGGCTGTGCACCTCTGAAACCATTTGCCCCCAAGAAGCAACTGTGGCTTCTGCCCTCATAATTTTATTTTTGGTTTTGGAAGGTAATTACATAGACCAGACTATTTCAAGGAGACTTTGGGAACCGAAGATGGAAAAAATACACTGTCTAGCACTGATGATATTACCTAGTTTGGGTAATGAAACGTCTGTAAGAAAAAACAAGCAAGCTCAGAGAGCACCAAGGACCCCTCAAAATACACTGTCTCATCCTGTGTGAGAAGTTAACACCATAGTGATTGAAGTGATTTGGGTTGTTACTGTGTTCATTATTATCATTTGCTGAATACATTGCTGGACTTTTGTAAGTGATTTACAGTCAACCTCATTGATAATACATTGATTAATTAACTATGCATTTCTGAAGCCCCTTCTTCCCATGACCAAGGCACCACTTCAGCTGTTTGAAGACAACTAAGCATGTGTACACATTTTTCTTCGAAAGTACAGACCCATAGGATTTTCTAGAGTGTCCAGCAAGTATCTCAAAGTTCAAATACTATTTATTTATTTATTTATTTTGTCAAGCATGTATGAGAAAACAAATATAAGTATGAACATAACATATAAACATATAAGTATAAACAGGTATAAGTATATGCATAATAAATGAATACGAATAAATGGGAACAGGAGGACAGGGATGGTAGGCACTCTGGTGTGCTTATGTACACCTCCTTACAAACCTCTTAAGAATGGAGTGAGGTCCACATTAGACAGTTTAAGGTTAAAGTTTTTTGGGGGGATTGAGGATGTAACAACAGAATCAGATACTGAGTTCCAGGCATTGACCGCTCTGTTGCTGAAGTCATATTTTCTGCAATCAAGTTTGGAGTGGTTTACTTTGAGTTTGTATCTATTGTTTGCCCATGCGTTATTGCGGTTGAAGCTGAAGTAGTCATTGACAGGTAAGATGTTGTAGCAGACAATTTTGTGTTCTAAGCTTAGGTCAGACCATAGGCAGCATAGCTCTAAGTTGTCTAGATCCAATATTTTGAACAAGGGTCTTTCTTTTCAGCCATGAGTTTTAGCAGTATTTATTTATTTATTTATTTATTTGATTTATATACCGCCCCCCTCTCCCCGGAGGGACTCGGGGCGGTGAACAGCCAATAAAAACACATATACAAGGTACAATACACGAGACAACATAATAATATTAAAATTTAAAAACTGAAATATAATATGGCTCTAATTAAAATGTAAAGCAAGTATTAAAAAAAGATTAAAACCCGATTAAAATTTAAAAACCCCTAGGCCAGTCCGGCCTGCCGAAATAAGTGCGTTTTGAGTAACCGACGGAAGGCCATGAGATCGGGGGCAGCCCTTACCTCCGGGGGTAATTCATTCCAGAGAGGGGGTGCTCCCAATGAGAAGGCCCGCGCCCTCGGGGTCGCCAGCCGTCCAGCCGGTGGCACCCCGAGGAGACCCACTCTATGGGAGCGTACCGGTCGGTGGGAAGCCGATGGTGGCAGGAGGCGGTCTCGCAAGTAACCTGGTCCCGAGCCATGGAGCGCTTTAAAGATAGTGACCAAGACTTTGAAGCGCACCCGGAGGGCCACCGGGAGCCAATGCAGCACGCGTAGAAGTGGCATAACATGGGAGCACCTAGGTGCTCCCATTACCACCCTCGCGGCCGCATTCTGCACCAACTGGCAAAGTTTATCCATATCAGTGTTCTAGGCGTTGAGAAGAAAATGCCCCCTAAATAAGGAACCAAAGCATTTAGGAATAGACGGGGGGGGATTCTATCGGTTCAGACCGGTTCTATAGAACCAGTTGTGACGATTCTGCACATTTTGGAGAACTGGCAAATTGTGTCCCTGGCTTGTCCCGCCCCTCTCTGCCCACCCCTCCCCTCTCCTCCCCGCCCAGTCAGTCCTTATCACACATGCATGACATCACACGCATGCTCGACATAGCTGACAGTGTTCTCCCTTGCCCAGTCACTCCTTAAGGTATTTCTTTATTTTGTTCTGATGATCAGCTGTGCTGGGATCCCCTTCGCTGTCTTACTGCTTTGCCCAGGAGACTTCCCTGAAGCCCAGGGAGGCAAAAATAAAAATAAAAATGGGGGGAGGAGTTGCTGCAAAAAAAGAAGCCATACTCACCCAGGCACATGGCCATGCCCACCTAGCCATGCCCACCTAGCACACCCAGAGAGCCAGTTGAATCCCACCCCAGGGAATAGATACAACAAAGTATCTTTTATTGGTGTAGATAACCACAGATTTGAGTGCAAGAGACCCCAAATCTAAATGAGGTTGTGGGTCATATATCCTGTGAAACATTACACAAGAAAGCAAGGAAATAATGGGAACCCTATCAGGATCTTTACAGTATGGGATGCATTTTCTCAATTAATTGATGGAATTTCATGCCTCCTGGGGTTGTGGGTGCCCCATCGCTGGAGGTTTTCAAAAATAGATTGGACAACTGTTTGGTTGGGTTGGTATAAGACTCCTGTCTTGAGCAGGAGTCTTAGGTCCCTTCAGCTCTGTGATTCTATGATAACAGCTGATAATAGTATGCAATGCACTTACTGTGGGCATCCTAGCACTTCCGCATTCTTCTTACTAATAGGATTTTAATCTACCCTAATTACAGATACTAGTAGCTTGCACTATAAACAGTATCATTTATGGTCTTCATATCCTGCTTCTTTTTATGTCAAAGGAAAAAGTAAAGTTTAGTTACTATAATCTGATTTTTCTCTTCCCAAGATAATCAGTTGGGTCTATTATAGTTTTTTTTTTTTAAATGCACAATTCTTGGATAAATATACATTTCCCCCCTGTGGAATTGTCTAACTTTTGGGATAAATTCCCTTCCTTCAAATACGTGATATTTTTGATGCAATTACTTGATTGCCACCCCTGTGTTTTATGATACAGGAATTTGGGGCAGATCATGTCATCTTCTTTCTCATAAATCTTTCACATAGTCCTTTTTTCTTCTTCTTCTTCTTTACCGGTAGTGCAGAGATAACATAATACAGATCAATAAAAAAAATATAATCCTTCAAACATAATTGAGACAGTGATTTTAAAGGGTTCCAAAATTACCATCATTAATTGACAGTCATAATTTAAATGTAGACAATTAAAATATGTAGTACTAGGAGGAGTACTGAGCAAGGTTGCGATTAGAGTGCACAGATCCTTGGCAATATGGCCTGTTCTTATTTTTGTTTCCATTTCTAATTACTGGGTGCTTAAACATTCACTCTTATTAAAATAGATGGAATGTATGCTTAACTTGGGCTAGAGCGTATTTTCAGTTTCCCAGGGTCTTGCCAAGATGAGAGTGAAAGACTTGTATGCTGCCAGGATCTAGTTAAAATCCATATGTCCCTCCCCGTCTCCCTTCTCTCCCCCTCCCAATATCATCACTTATGTCATGCCTCTTCTGAATCATTTGGTATGATAATCGCATTATTACTTGTGCTGCGACTGCCGTGCGGGCTGATGCGAATCAAAATTCATGAATTCCAATGGCTACAAAGAGCTTTTAATGATTGCCTTCAGCAGATGAAATATATCGTTTTTCAAAAAAGGTATGCGAAAATATGGATATGAGGCCTAACAGTCAATGGGAGGAGGAGCAGGAAAGATCAACAAGCTGGACAAGTTCAGAAACCTTTAGCGATTGTGCAGGGATCTGTAATGAAAATTCAAGTGCTTTGCCTTTAATGATCCATTTATCTCTCTGACATGATTTTCTATCATTCCAACTGGCATGGTTCCTGCTACTTGGGGAATATGCTTTGAATATGTTTTGTCAGACAAGCTGTTAGTAGGATGGAGGTGACTCTGCATCCTCATGATTTCCTCTGGAGCAACAGGGTTCAACCAGTGGTGGGATTCAATTTTTTTTACTACCAGTTCTGTGGGCATGGCTTGGTGGGCGTGACTTGGCTTGGTGGGCATAGCTTGGTGGGCATGGCAGGGAAGGATACTGTAAAATCTCCATTCCTACTCCACTATCCTGCTTTCCAGCTCCGTTCTCCTGTGCAGGGCAACAAAAGACAACCCAGCCGATCAGCTGGGACTTAGGAGACAGAGAATAGATTAGGGCAGGGCCAATCAGAGGTGGTATTTGCTGGTTCTCCAAACTACTCAAAATTTCCTGCTATCGGTTCTCCAGAACTGGTCAGAACCTTCTGAATACCACCTCTGAGTTCAGCGGGAGGGGAGAGCAAGACATAAGAACACTTTCAACCAAAGAGATGGGGGAAATGCTTTCAGGAGTTTTCTTCAACAAACTCCATAGTGGTTGTTCCCCATTGACACAATGGCATGGATCAGGTATAGATCAGGTATGTCTGATCTTCACAACTTTAAGACCTGTGGACTTCAACTCCCAGAATTCCACAGACAGCAGAACTGAAGTCCTCAAGTTTTAAAGATGCCTGGCTTGGAGGTCACCTCATGATTTGAATGTGTCACCTCATGATTTGAATGTGCTCGAGATGGAGCTGATCTTGAAGCTCATCTGAAAGCTACACCTATCTAAATTCAGTGGCACAGGTGGTAATGAGTCCTCTTTCTTTTATTTATTTGATTTATACTATATACCTTATGTTGAACACATATGTGGTATGTCTTACTCTCATTTTTCTTCATATTTACAGTTCATATGTTGGCTTGAGAAAAAATAATTGGCCATTGAGTGAGCTTTTGTGACTGAAGACAGATGGAAATCTGGGTTTTTTAGGCTAACCCAAGATCAAAACTGGTTACTGGTTTGCTTCTGGGTGCAATTCAAGGTACTGGTCAATACCTATAAAGCCCTTTTTGACATAAGACCCGATTACTTGAGGGCTGCCTATCTTCCATAATACCTGCCCATCCAGTTCAATCTGGCAGGGTTGGCACATTCTAGGTTCATTGATTTAATAATACCACTTATCAAGATCCTGGAAGTGCATCTTCTCTATAGCTGCACCTACAGAACCTCTGGAATGAGGTTCTCCTGAAAGCCGAACAGCTCTCAGCCTATTAGTATTTCAAAAGGCCTTGAAGACCTAGCTCTTTGTCCAATCCTTTGACAAGGATGACCGAGGGTTTTGTTTCCATTTTTGTTCCCCTCTGGGTTTGTTGTCTTTTGCCTTCATTATTCTTTTATCTTGTGATATTTTGCATTTGAGTCTTGTTCTTTGTGCTTAAAATGTTTTTAGCCATCGTAAGCTGCTCAGAGTTGTCATATACATGTAAATAGTTATAATTTTAGTTTCAAATAGTGATAAACCCTGCAACGGCTTACAACTAGAACATTAAAAAAGAAAAAGGATTTAGGCTGCTCAACAGCAAGCTATTCGAATTAATGCGATCAAAGACAGAATTTGGACACACACGTGTGAAATGATAGTGCTAGGAGAGCTCACCGTTTTTCTCTGAGTGACCTTTTGACCTGAGCATTCACTTTCCTTCTCCTTCCTCCTGTTTCTTTGCTGCATAGGTTTTCAGGATGCCAAGCCTAAATGAAAACCCTTTAGTCGTGAGAGAGCTGAGCCAAACACGAAATGTGTTGAGTTAAATTACTAAATAACCGAAAGTGCTTAAAAACAACGATGTTCACACATTTTTAATTTAAAGCCTGCTAAATCCTTTTAAAATTCATTTGTATTTGCAATTACTTAAACTGTGAGCTCTGCACTGGAGGGAGCACAGTGATAGATTTTAAATGCGCAGCTGGAGGAAATATATAAAATTCAATTGATGAGTCTGGCAGAGAATTGATGCCACAATATGTACCCGGTGGCATTTTTCTCTTCCTTACCTGCCTGGCTTCAGAACATTATCAGAAAGTCGATAACAGTGCGCCAATATAGTGATACGCTCTGGGTCATAATACCCTCGTTCTGCTTAAAGCTGAGGTGCTCACAGGGTGGATTAGAATGGACAGACAGCCTGACTCCATTGCTCCCTGTGAAGGGCTCAGAAAGTACTTGGCTCAATTTAGCTCAAGGTCTCTGGTATTGTTATCAATGACCCCAACAGCAAGCCAATAATACAGGATGTCTGTCTCCACAAGGCTAAAGCTGGAAGGGAATACAGCATGCAACCAGCATCCTTCCCCACCACCCAACTCTCTCCCTCTGGGGATCCTGTCATCGAGATCACGTTTCTTTTATAATTCTGTCTTCTTGGAGATCCTTGTCTCTTTTCTCTCTCCTTTCTCTCCTCTCCCAACCCAATTTATTCATGCTTTCAACTCTCTCCACATTAGCCTCATGCTTCTTCCATTCTCAGAAGAAAAAGAAAGAAAGAAAGAAATCAGACTCATCAGGAAAAACTTAAATATATTTATTTTCCGGAGAAAATAAAGTGATGGCTTAGCAGGGCAGAATTCAATTATGGCCGCATCTGGAGGAAACCTTGCTTGTTTGCTTATTTGTGTGGGGGATGCAGAATCCTAGATAACTGATAGTTCTCTGAACAAAACACAGTATTGGGGATGATACCAAAAGTTCACAAAATGGTTGGATTAACTATTTGCTCATTTTCACTCCTCATTGTTATTTCTTTCTTTTTTCTTTTTTTGTACATACATTGTGTTTTGAAACTTCTCAGCATATTTTTGGATAAACCAACAAAGTGGCCCGTTTCTCCAAATTTCTTTAAGGAAAGGAGAAGCGATCCTATAATTTCCTCAGCAATGTCTAGAGCGAGTGAAGGCTTTCTATTGTTTCTTCACAATTCATTTGCAATTGATTCAGGAGACCACATTATAATGAAAGGCATGAGATTCACACACCGCCTTGAAATATCCTCTTTCATCCATGCAAAAAGATTGTAAAAATTCAGGAGAATTTCTCTGTCCAGTCATAATATATATCTATGTTCTGGTTAAGAATGCCTTTCCCTGATAGATGTCTTCAAAGCGTCTCATCCAGTATTTTAGCAATTTCAGTAGTTGACTGTCTCTAGAGGCAAATTTTATTATTCAGAGAGGAGAAAATAGAAGGGAAATCGAAAAGTAGATCCATTGCACTGAACATGGTGACCTTGCTTCTAAGATGTCTAGCTGTAAGTGTACAAAAAAAATGCAAGTATAGTACCAGTACCAGATTTTAGAACTGGGTTTTAAAGTAAACAAATGGCCAGTGAAAATGTAAACTTGATGTAAGATTCAAAGACTGTTTCTCAGTTTTTGTGAAACTTCTGGGCTCGTTGGAAGTTAGGTGGCCTATACATTTAATGGATGATGGATGGATGGATGGATGGATGGAAGGGAGGTAAGGGAGGAACGAAGGAAGGAAGGAAGAAAGGAAGAAAGAAAGAAAGAAAGAAAGAAAGAAAGAAAGAAAGAAAGAAAGAAAGAAAGAAAGAAAGAAAGAAAGAAAGAAAGAAAGAAAGAAAAGATGGAGCTCCTTTTGTTAATACGAACTTATAGACTAATGATTATCCAGGCTAGAATATTCTATTACATGCATCTAGAAGTTGCCAAGGTTGAGAAACACTTTTAAAGAACTTTTTACCAAAATTTTGATTTGTTACAAACTATTACATCTAATAATACTCATCATTATATTTTATGGGGATAATGTCTATTAGGCATAAGAGTACAGCCACTCTTGTATGTAGTTTTGCTATCTATAGTTTTATGTATCCACAATTCCTAAAAAGTTATCCAATTTCAGTCAATGCAGTAAATGTTTTTTTTTATGTATTAACAGTTTTGGCCACCCTTTTATTATGAAAACTCCCTTTTACTGAATCTGCCAAGGATTATGCTCTATAACCTGCCATGTAACTGTATTAGGGATACGGAATTTTGATGCCATACTCTCTCTCTCTCTCTCTCTTCCCCCCCCTCTCTCTCTCCTTCTCTTTCTCTCTCTCTGTTTTGGTTGAGTATCTAAGCCTTGATAACTAATTCCTTGTTTGTCAGCTAGCTGAAAAAGTTTCACATCATTTTTAAGAATAGAATTAAAACTCTTGATGAAAATCAATTTAGAACTGAATAGAATACTTTATTGGCCAAGTATGATAGACACACAAGGAATTTATCTCCAGTGCATAAGCTCTCAGTGTACAGGCAAAACAAAGTAATAATAATCATAATAATGCTATCCATAAGAGAAGGTAGTAGAAAAGATGAAAAGGGTAAATGTAATACGGGACTAATGGATTAATGGTTAAGGCACCAGGCTAGAAACTGGGAGACTGTGAGTTCTAATCCTGATTTAGGCATGAAAGATATCTGGGTGACTTTGAGCCAGTCATTCTCTTTCAGCCCATGATGTCAGGTCTGAATCACAATTCACTCCATCAAGCCCTTTTGCAACCAATGGGTTGACATCAGTGATGGGATTCAGCCAGTTTGCACCTGTTTGGTAGAACTGGTGGTTAACTTTCTGAGCAGTTTGGGGAATTGGTTGTTGGAAGAAATCATTAGGGCAGAGAACCAATTGTTAAATTATTTGAATCCCACCACTGGTTGACACAGTTGATCTGAAAAAAAAAAAAAGCAGATTTATGTGAAATTTTTTTAAAAAGAAAAAAAATAGAACAATGTGGCCCAACACATATGCGTTGTTTTAGAACTTCCCCCAGTGCTGAAGTGCACTTGCAAGCAACAGTTGCAGAGAAGAACTCAATCCAGATAGTCATGAATGAGTCAGCTAAGATGTAATGGAAGAAGAAATTAAAAGAATGGGTGAAACTGAGCCTCAGCAATGATCTAGCCCAGGGGTGTCAAACTCAAGGTCCGCGGGCCAAATTTGGCCCATGGGGTGCTTAGATCTGCCCTACGGGGCTGACCTGGAAACAACAAAGAACCAGCCTGTGATGCCTCTGCGAAAAAGGAACTCGGGAGGGCTGCCCTCCTGAGCTTTATTTTGGCTGACAGAGAATTGCAGGAAGTTGTTGCAGCCGAAAACGGAGCTCGGGAGCCCATTTTCACTGGCAGAGCACTTGGTCCATCACAGGCAAGACATGAGTGATGTTAAGCTAGCCATGCCCACCTCGGCTTCCCAAGGTCAAACACAACCCTGATGTGGCCCTCAATGAAATCAAGTTTGATCTAGCCCTTTTTCCTCTATCCAAGAACCTTGAACGACCCTGTTCTGGAAAAGCAGACTATAAATCCTGAAAGTAAAATAAATAAAGTGAAATATTGTACCTAGAACATAAAAGGAAGATGGCCTCTCTTTAAATGGGGGTGGCCCACCTTGGCAATTTTAAGATTTATGGACTTTAATTCCCAGAATTCCCCAACCATCTGCATGAGTCAAAAAGAGGGCTCTGAAAATATTTACAGACTACTCACATCCTGGACATAAACTGTTTCAACCCCTTCCCTCAAGATGACTCTATAGAGCACTGCACACCAGAACAACTAGACACAAGAACAGTTTTTTCCCGAAAGCCATCACTCTGCTAAACAAATAATTCCCTTAACACTGTTCAACTATTACAAAGTTTGCACTACTATTACTGTTAATCTTCTCATCACTCCTTATCACCCATCCCCTCCCACTTGTGATTGTAGGATTGTAACTTTGTCACTTGTATCCTTACAATTTATATTGACTGTTTCCTAGCATGATTTGATTGCTGATTATACGCTATGACTATCATTAAGTGTTGTACCTTATGATTCTTAACGAATGTATCTTTTCTTTTCTGTATACTGAGAGTATTTACATGAAGACAAATACCTTGTGTGTCCAATCGCACTTGGCCAATAAAGAATTATATCTATTCTATCTGGGAGTTGAAGTCCACAGGTCTTTAAAGTTACCAAGGTTGGACACCCCTGTTTAAATGCTTCCTCTGAAGAAAGACCAGCCGATTCCAATTTTGAACAGCTTTTATCCTTAAGTGGTCCATTGTCAAACCATTGAGGGGGGTCAGTTGTGATAAACCATAGCAAGAAAAAAAAACATACTGAAAAAGCATAAGCATATATATCAACCATTATCAGTTTCTCTGGGAATTTTAAAGGAGATATTCTTGCAGGGTAAGGTTGTTAATCTTCCTTTATTAGTCAATACTTCTAAAGCTTCTTCTTTTTTTCCTGTACTCCCCTGCAATCCATCCCGTTTGTCAATGTGTGAGTAATAACTAGTAGATGCCAAAGACCAGCACGTGACAGGTATATTAACCTTTAATTTAAGCAGTGGCATATGGCAAAAGATTGGAACCCAAGAACCGAGTATTTATCCACCTGCTTTGATTGAAAAATTAGACAAAACAATGGCTTGCTTAAGTGATGGGTGAATAGGGTGCATAATGAAATAAACCATCTGGAAATTGTTCAATGGGGAGAGAACCAGGGTGGGACTCTACTATTTGCACCTATTCACTAGAACCGGTTGTTAACATTCTAAGCAGTTCGGAGAACTGGTTGTTAGAAGAAATTACTGGCCTAATCCTGTAAGGAAGGCAGGAAGGAATCATTCTGGTGTTGCTTACAGAAACTGCCTCTCCGTTAACCCTTATTTACATTCTTGGCAGGACTAGACTTCCTGTCTCTGGAACATCTCTGGAGGTTTTTTCCTCTCCTTTGCTGGTACTTTGCTTGTGTGGAGTGAGCATTTTAAAAAGTGACTTATTACCATTTTTCAGACGTATATACTGCTTCACAATGCTTTACAGCCCTTTCTAAGCAGTTTATAGAGTCAGCACATTGCCCCTGTTGGAAGGAAAATCCATCTATTCCAAGCTAGGAGAAAAATGCTGGAAGCAACATGGCTGATTGGAAAGATGGTTTATTGAACAGAACCACAAAGACAGTTCTGGGTCAGTTGAAGAACTGGTTGAATGAATGAATGGATCTTTATAGGTTTTTGTGACTTTGAAGTTTGGACTGCAATGAAGGGGTTTGCATTCTGAAAGGATGTTAGGCAGTTCCTATTGTGTCTAATTGGCTTTTGTCCTGTGTTGGATCTTGGGTGAGGGGCTGCTTCTAATCTGCTTCTAATCCTATCACTCTGCTCTTGTTAGCTGTCAAACCTTGCTGCAAGCAGTTCTGAAATATCCTGTCTTGAATGGATTTCTGCTTGCAGTATTTGCTTTGCTTATGAATAAAGTTATGTAGATAATTGTCTTCCTCTTTCAATCAGTTCTTTATCTCTTATGTGCTGGCATCTGCTGTGGGCTTATTAAGAAAGACTTGGGGACTGCTTCCTGCCTCTAAAAACACGTTTCTCCATTTCTCATTTAGGGAAATACTGTATAATGTTCTGCCTTCTTAATATTTCTCAAAATATTTTATACTTCTGAGGTGGGGCTTCCCATACCCCCAACAATCTGGGTCCTCATTTTGCTGACCTTGCAAGGATGGAAGGCTGAGTCAACACTAAGCCGGTCAGAATCGAACTCCTGAAGTGAGCAGTGAGTTAGCCCTGCAGTACTGCAATCTAACCACTGCACAAACAATGTTTCAAGTGAGCATTGCTCCATTTTACAACCTTTCTTGCCACGGTTCAGTGCAGCACATACTCACATGAGCGCCACTCCACTCATGTGAGAGGTGGGCCAGCACATACATGAATATGCACTAGCCCACCACTCACACGGCCTGGTTCTCCTCTCTGCCCGCCAGCCAGGCCACCAAGCTGCATAGGTTGGGGACTGCTGGGCTCAATGGAACTAAAACAGCAGCCATTGTGGTGCAGTGGTTAGAGTGCAGTACTGCAGGCTACTTCTGCTGACTGCTGGCTGACTGCAATTTGACAGTTCAAGTCTCACAGGTTCAAGGTTGACTCAGCCTTCCATCCTTCCGAGGTGGGTAAAATGAGGACCCAGATTGTTGGGGGCATAAGCTGACTTTGTAAACTGCTTAGAGGGGGCTGCTTAGAGGGGGCTGTGAAGTGGTATATAAGTCTAAATGCTATTGCTATCAGGCCTGGATAAAACAGCCAAAATAACTTACAAAGTCTCTGAACTTAATATGCTGTATAAGCACTCTCTTCTACTCTCACAGTTTCTGAAAATAAGTTGGACGTTGAAAAGGAAAGGAAAAGACCACCCCAGCAATATGTCTGTGAGTGTGTATATGGGTGTAGCTGTTGGGTTGCCCGGAAATTGCAGAAATGGTTGATGAGGAGAGATTTTCATTACCTGAGAAATTGAATATCTTTTAATGGAAACATCATATCCACTCAGCAGGAAGATCCCAAATGTTTAAATGAGTCAATAGGCAGAAACATCTGGCTCCATCTCTGCAGATGTAGATGACATTTGTAATCTTTAATTTTTCTTCAAATATTAATGTTGCTTAATTGGAAATTTTCAGGGAAAATGATGAAATTTGCTGAAGCTGTTACAGATCCATCTTTCACAGCTCTAGCTTTAATTCACGTCCTTATTTCTAAAAGAACAAATGCTCCATATTGTCACGAGCATAATGGTTAAGCACCCCCCAACCTATATAAACTGTACTAATTACCAGTAAAATAATACATGACAATACATATTTTAACCAGACTTTGTTCTACTCTGTATTTGTCACAGCAAATACCAGTAGTAGCCCTTGACTTACAACCGCAGTTGAGCCCAAAATTTCTGTTGCTAAATGAGACAGTTGTTAAGTGAGTTTTGCCCATTTTACAACCTTTTTTGCCACAGTTGTTAAGTGAATCACTGCAGTTATTAAGTAAGTAACACTGTTGTTAAGTGAACCTGGCTTCCTCATTGATTCTATTTGCAGATGGCTGCATGACCCCAGTGTCAGATTCCAGCAAACCTCCATTCCAATCAGTAACTCCAAGGCAAGCATAATCTCAAAAGTACCTGTATTAGAATAGCACCTGGCATATCTGTGGAAACCCGAATCTAAAAGTTTTTTTGGGCTTTCCACAATTTCCCAAACTACAAATCCATCCCTGCTTGGTTGTCATCACATCAAATGGCCCTATCACAATCCGTCCAAAAGTAGGATCCTTATTTCATCCTACTCAGTGACCTTGAACTAAAAAAATAATTTTATTTTGTCTACTTAGAGCTACCTAATTGAAATCACCCCCCTCCTACTTTCTCAGGCAGCGTGGAATATGGCTTCCAAAGCTGACACCCAGGATACTGCAACCATCATAAAAATGAAGCAGTGCACAAGTGGTTGAATTTTGATTATGTGTCCATGGGGATGCTGCAACAGTCGTAAGTGTGAAAAATGGCCATGTCATGTTTTTTCAATGCTGTTGTAATGGTCACTAAACGAACTGTAGTAAGTTGAGGTTACCTATATTGTTATTGTTATATAGAATAATCTCTATATATAAAAGCGAAATACCCCTCACACATCATCACAAAATCTCCAGAACCGTAAAGCCTACAAACTTGAAATTTCGCAAATTAGACACTCTTGGCTTCTAAGTGCTCACTAAGAAAGTATTTTTCGAAATGACCATCAGAGAATTTAGAGTATTTCCTATATTATTATTAACACACTCTGGTGTTAAAGAGTTCTACTCCCCTTGCCCACATGGAAAGAAATCTGTTCCAAATTTACTTGAAGTCAAAAGAGTCATCAAACTATATGTACCAATAACAACTCCCAAAACCAGAAAAAACAAATTACCCATAACAATGAGGAAGCTTCAATCCAAAAAGAAATCACTTTGGCAGAAAAACAAATCTGGTCATGTTGCTAACTTCAAAAGTCGATACAAAAATTTATGCCACCACATAAAGACTGAAGGCACCAATTATCACATTAAACAAGAGAAAACCTTCTATGCACCAATTCAACCTGTGCTTTCTACAATTTTCTAAACAACAAACTAAAAGACTCAAGGTCCATCCCACCCCTGAAAGGACCTAATGGTAAAGACTGCAACGATGACACCATTAAAGCCAACCTCTTTAACACATTCTTTGGCTCAGCATTTGTAAACAGCAATGGATCACGGCCAATATTTCCCAGACAACTACAATGATCTAATACATATCGATTTTACAGAAGACAATGTTGAAAAAGCATTACGCAATCTAAAACCATCTCTATCTATTGGACCGGATGGAATATGTGCATACTTCTTAAAAAAGCTATCCACTGCCATAGCAGAACCATAATCTAAGCATAATCTTTGAAAAATCTTTCAGAACCAGCTGCTTGCCAAAATTATGGTCACAAGCTACAGCCATCCCCATCTTCAAAAAGGGAGACCCCAGCCTAGTTGAAAATTATAGACCAATCTCTTTATGCTGCATCACCTGTAAAGTCATGGAATCAATTATTAACCAATCCATTACTCTCCACTTAGAGACAAATAACCTACTCTCTAATAAACAATTTGGTTTCAGAAAAAAACTATCCTGTAATCTGCAACTCTTACACTGCAAAAACATATGGACTACACAACTCAATCAGGGCAAAGCAATAGACACAATCTACATTGACTTCTGTAAAGCCTTTGATTCAGTGGTAAACGACAAACTACTCCTAAAACTAAAATCTTATGGTATCTCTGGACACCTGCATTACTGGATAGAAACATTCCTGTCAAACAGACAACAAACGGCCTCTGGGGTCGTTGTAGCGGCGTCCTGTGTGCTGACGGCCTTAGCGGTTTCCGGGACAGAGACTCTGTCACGGCATGGCCCCAGCGGCCCCCTGAGGAGCATGGTGGTCCTGGATTTCCCAGGGCGAAGCCGATTCGGGGGAGCCGTCTGGAGGGCCTTGGACTGGCCTCGGCGGCTTTGCTACAGCCGCGGAGGCCCTAGGACAGCTGCCGTGACACCCCCGGAGTTCCAAAGGGCTGTGAAGAGGCCTTGGCGCCCCCAGTGAGGCACGGCGGTGTGGCAGGCTCGGCGGCCTCACTCGGGCCGGGGCGGTCTTGGGAGGCCCCGGTTGGTCCTGACACGGGCCTGCTACAGTTACGGCCCTGGAGTGGACCTAGGGCACCCTTGATGGCCCCGAAGACGGCGCGGAGGCTGGGGGACCCACGGAGGAGCTCGGCTGAGGAGTGGTGGTGCCGATGCCCCCGTGGGCCGCTTAGGCGGAGCCATGGTTGTTCCCCTTTCTTCCCTGGGGCCCCAACCGGTGGCACAGGTGGTGGGCCCAGGGGGGGGATTAGCTCTGCCTGTGACTCTTTCCCCCCCGGGGGTCCCACCGGTGGCAGAGGTGGGACGACTGGGGGGAGGCGGCACATACCCCAGCCTACCTGGATTTTATCTTCCGCGGCCAGAGGATGGCAGAGACTGCAGGCGCTCCAGGACTGTCGAGGTGGCCGGGACCACGGACGTACTCGAGGGCAGAGCTTTGGGCCCTGAGGGATGTCCCCCTCTCCCTCAGGTGGCCTCCAAGGCTCTCTAAGACCTTTCGTAATGAGGGATCCTGGGATCCGGAGCGATGGTGGGGCCGAAGAAACCGGAGGAAGTGTTGTAAACCCGGGATTAAATTTTTAATGGGATTTTTTAAGGGGTTGGAAGGATCCAGGGCGGGTGGGGGAGACAGCCCACATGGAACTGGGGGCAGCCGGGCCGGCACGCGCGCCTGGGGGGCCTCGGGGGTTCCTGTGTCGGGGTGGCAGACAGGGGGTGGGCAGCTGGGGGCCAATTTTATTAGCACGGTGACTGGGAGAGGTAGATATGCTGGGGGTAGAGGGCCGTATCCAGTAAGGGGATCGCGCTCCCAATGTTTGCAAGCGGTAGCGCGCTCCAACCCTGCTTACCCATCCTGCAGCCCTGGTTGTCCGGAATCTCAGGCCCTGAATACCCGGCTGTTGTTGTGCAATGCCAGGTCCGTGGTTAATAAGGCTCTCCTGATCTATGATCTGGTTCAGGAGGAGGCCGCGGACCTGGTAGGTGTCACCGAAACCTGGTTGGGCCCAGAGGGCGGTGTCCCTCTGGTTGAGATGTGCCCACCAGGTTTCCTTGCATTTCACCAGCCTAGGGCTCAGGGAAGGGGTGGTGGGGTAGCGGTGCTTATAAAGGAAGTCCTCTGTCCTAGGGAGGCCACTGTCCCTCAGACGGCTGGCTGTGAATCTCTATTTGTGAAGTGGGGGCAAGGGGTTCAGATGGGTCTTTTGATGGCGTACCTGGCTCCCTGCCACGTCTCATCGGCCCTACCCGGACTCCTAGAGGTAATAGCCGGGCTGGCGGTTGAGACCCCCAGGCTTTTGGTCATGGGGGATTTCAACCTGCCATCGCTCGGTGAAACCTCGGGGTTGGTCCGGGAGTTCTTGGCTTCCATGACGGCCATGGACCTGACCCAGTTAGTTTCTGCTCCCACTCACATAGGAGGACACATGCTAGACCTGATTTTTGTCTCTGGGCAGTGGTTGAATGACTGTAATTGTGGGGATTTAGTCATTACACCCTTGTCATGGACAGATCATTCCCTCCTTAGGCTGGATTTCTGTTCCGCTACCCCCCACCGCAGGGAGGCGGAGCCACTTAGATGGTTCCGCCCCAGGCGCCTAATGGACCCGGAGCGGTTCCAGAGGGAGCTTGGGCCATTTCCTGAGTCTCTGGCTCTCAGCTCGCCTGGAGACCTGGTGGCCGCCTGGGATGGGCTGGCCGCCGGGGCTCTAGAGCGAGTTGTGCCTCTGCGACCTCTGACCCGGCACAGATCCCATTTGGCTCCGTGGTATACGGAGGAGCTACGGGAGATGAAGTGCCGGAAAAGACGTCTAGAGGGCATTTGGAGGGCGAGCCGTTCTGAGTCTGACCGAACACAGGTGAGATCTCATATTAAGACTTACCTTGTGGCGATAGGGACGGCGAAATCTTCGTATTTCTCCGCCCTTATTGCATCAGCAGAAAATCGGCCTGCCGCCCTGTTTAGAGTGACCCGCTCTCTACTTGAACCGAGAGCGCGGGATGACCTCCTGCAGGGTAGGGCGGAGGAGTTTTCCCGATTTCTGCATGATAAAATCGCTCAGATTCGGGAGGGGCTCGACTCCAATTGGATGGTCCCGGGGGAGGTGTCCGGGGCAGGTCTTGGGAGTGTTATCTGGGGGGAGTTCGACCCTGTGACCGCCGAGGGTGTGGACAGGTTGCTGGGGGGTCTGAATGCCACCACCTGTTTATTGGACCCGTGCCCTTCCTGGCTGGTTTCGGCCACCAGGGAGACGACACGAGGCTGGCTCCAGGGGATTGTCAACGCTTCCTTGAGAGAGGGGGTGCTCCCTACCGCCCTGAAGGCGGCGGTGGTGCGCCCCCTCCTCAAGAAGCCTTCCCTGGACCCAGCTATTTTAAACAACTATCGTCCAGTCTCCAACCTTCCCTTCGTGGCGAAGGTTGTTGAGAGTGTGGTGGCAAGTCAGCTCCCCTAGTACCTGGAGGAAGCTACTTACCTCGATCCGTTCCAATCGGGCTTCAGGCCTGGACATAGCACTGAGACGGCATTGGTCGCGTTGGTTGATGATCTCTGGAGGGCTCGTGACAGAGGGTTCTCCTCTGTCCTGGTCCTATTAGATCTCTCGGCGGCTTTTGATACTATCGACCATAGTATCTTGTTGCAACGGTTGGGGGGGTTGGGGATTGGTGGAACCGTCCTTCGATGGTTCTCCTCCTTCCTCTCTGACCGTTCGCAATTCGTGTTGGCGGGGGGGGGAGAGGTCCACCTCTAGGCCCCTGGTTTGTGGGGTGCCTCAGGGGTCGGTCCTCTCTCCCCTCTTGTTCAACATTTACATGAAGCCACTGGGTGAGATCATCCGTGGTCTTGGAGTGAGGTGTCATCTGTATGCAGATGACACCCAGTTGTACATCTCCACTCCGGACCACCCCAACGATGCTGTGGGGGCTATGTCTAGGTGCCTGGAGGCCGTGCGGGACTGGATGGGCGGGAACAGGCTTCGGCTCAACCCATCCAAGACCGAGTGGCTGTGGTTTCCGGCGCCCCGATATAGCCAGCTGACACCTTCGCTGGCTATCGGGGGGGAAGTTCTGCCCCCCACAGAGAGGGCTCGCAACCTGGGTGTCCTCCTGGATGTACGGCTGTCACTTGAACATCACATCGCGGCCGTCTCCAGGGGGGCGTTTCATCAGATCCGTCGGATCTACCGGTTGCGGCCCTTCCTGGATCGGGACGCCTTGCGCACGGTCACTCAGGCCCTTGTCACCTCTCGCCTGGACTATTGTAATGCCCTCTACATGGGGCTCCCTGCGGGGAGCATCCGGAGACTCCAGCTGGTGCAAAATGCAGCCGCGCGGGTGATCATGGGGGCGTCATGTAGCGCCCATGTGACGCCTCTCCTGCGCGAGCTGCATTGGTTGCCGGTGGCTCTCCGGGTTCGCTTCAAGGTTCTAGTTTTGACCTTTAGGGCGACCCATGGCATGGGACCAGGTTACCTTCAGGACCGCATTCTGCCAGCGTTCTCCAACAGGCCGGTGCGTTCCCACAGAGAGGGTCTGCTCCGGGTGCCGTCGGCCGCTATGTGTCGTCTGGCGGCACCCAGGAGTAGGGCCTTCTCTGTGGGTGCCCCCGCCCTCTGGAATATTCTGCCACCGGAGCTTCGTACCGGCACGGACCTGAGGGCCTTCAGGCGCGCGTTGAAGACCTGGCTCTTTGAGCAGGCCGGCCTGGGCTGAGAAAATGATTTTAATTTGGTCTCCATTTTTAATTCTAAATTGGGTTTTAAGGGGGGGGTGGGGTTTTGTTAGTTTTATCAAGCAGCCGATTTAAATTTAATATTTTTTAACTTTTGTATTCTTTGTGGGGTTTTTAGATGAGCTGTTCACCGCCCTGAGTCCCTCGGGAGAAGGGTGGTATATAAATGGAATAAATAAAATAAATAATAAAATAAATAAATAAAATAAATAAAATTGAGAGCATTCTATCAAATTCTGTACCTGTCAACCGTGGTGTCCCCCAAGGCAGTGTTCTAGGATCAACTCTTTTCATACTCTATATAAATGACCTCTGTGATCATATTAAGAACAACTGCATTCTCTGATGATGTAAAGTTGATGATGTAAAGTTATTCAACACCACAGACAATACTGCTACCCTTCAAAAAGACCTTGACTATGTATCAGAATGGTCAAACAAATGGCAACTTCAAATCTCAACAAATAAATGCTCTGTCCTACATATTGGCAAAAAAAAAATCAGCAAATAAAATACAGGCTGAATAGTCAAGACCTTGTTGATGATCCAAACTCTGTCAAGGATCTTGGAGTACTCATTTCTAATTATCTAAGTGCTAGAGCTCATTGTAACTACATAGGCAAAAAGGTGTTAAGAGTTGTTAACCTAATCTTACGTAGCTTTTTCTCTGGTAATATTACACTAATAACTAGAGCATACAAAACATTTGCTAGACCAATACTCGAATACAGCTCATCAGTCTGAAACCCACATTACGTATCTGATATTAACACAGTTGAGAAAGTCTAGAAATATTTCACAAGAAGAGTTCTCCACTCCTCTACTCGTTGCAGAATACCTTATTTATTTTATTTATTTATTAAATTTTTATACCGCCCTCTCTCCCGCAATGGGGCTCGGGGCAGTGTACAGCCAAGATAAAAAGCCCCACAATAAATAGAATTTAAAAAAGATTTAAAAGAATTAAATTAATGGCTGACAAAACAGTAAAAACAAAGTAGAAAAGTTAAAATTACCAGAAAATTTTTTTTACAATTTTTTTAAAACCCTAATAATTGGTATTAGGCCAGACCGGCCTGTTGGAAGAGATGGGGTTTTAGTGCATGCCGGAAGGTTTGCAGGTCAGTAATGGCTCACTAATCTCCATGGGTAATTCATTCCAGAGGGAGGGTGCCTCCGCAGAGAAGGCCCAGACCCTCGGGGCCGCCAGCTGGCATCGTCCAGCTGACGGCACCCCAAAGAGGCCCACCCTGTGGGAGTGCACTGGCCGGCAGGAGGCCACCAGACTTGAAATTCTAGACCTAGAAAACCTAGAACTACGCCGCCTTCGGTCCAATCTAAGTATAGTGTATAAAATCATACATTGCAATGTCCTACTTGTCAATGAATACTTCAGCTTCAACCATAACAATACAAGAGCAAACAATAGATACAAACTCAAGGTTAATCGCACCAAACTTGATTGCAGGAAATACGACTTCAGCAACAGAGTGGTCAATGTCTGGAATACTCTACCTGACTCTGTGGTTTCTTCCCCAAACCCCAAAAACTTTAACCTTAGACTGTCTATTATTGACCTCACCCCTTTCCTAAGAGGTCTGTAGGGGACGTGCATAAGCGCACCAACGTGCCTACCATCCCTGTCCTATTGTTTCTTTTATTTCTTTTATTTTTCTTATATATATATATATCCATGCATTCATAACTATGTTTTTACTTATACCTATTATCTTGTAAGCAATTGACAAACCAAATAAATAAATAAATAAAAATAAAATGCAAAACACAAGCAGAGAAGAGGAGTTTCAGTTTCAGTTTCACAGCACCAAGCAACTTCAGTATAGAACAGTTGAGCTAAGTCACGCCCAGGCTCCTTGCCGTCTCCTTCTTGCTCACACAGCAAATACTGTTTCAGTTTCCAAACAGTCCACAACTCTCTCACACACTGATAGAACGCTAACCAGATGAATACTGATGAATGCTGGTAGGCAGAGGCAGAATTATTTTTCCCTTATTTTCTTCCCCAAAAACTAAGTCAGACTACATAGTTTCATAGCGAAGCATGGGTATCGAGCTAATGTCTGTATAGAAAGAAAGGAAAATCTTTAATGCATCCTTAATGCAATAGTCCAGCATTCCTCAACCTTACAAATTTTTAACTAAATGACATTCACCCAGCATTGTGCCACACTGACAGCATTTTCACTCTCCAGCATGAAGTCTTCTTCTGTACATGTGGAAGGACATCATATTCCCAGTGTCATATGTGAGATGGATTGCTCTTCTCCAGAATCACAGAGTATCTTCTATAAGAAAGACTCAGGGGTGGGATTCTACCAGTTCGCACCTATTCGGTAGAACCGGTTGTTAACATTCTAAGCAGTTCAGAGAACCGGTTGTTAGAAGAAATTACTGGCTTAATCCTGTAATGAAGGCAGGAAGGAAACATTCTAGTGTTGCTTACAGAAACTGCCTCTCTGTTAACCCTTATTACATTCTTGGCAGGACTAGACTTCCTGTCTCAGAAACTTCTCTGGAGGTTTTTTTTTCCTTCCCTTGCTAATACTTTGCTTGTGTGGAATGACCATTCAAAGTTCAATGGCACTGAAAAAAGTAACTTATGACCATTTTTCACACTTATGACTGTTGCAGCATCCTCACAGTCATGAGAGGCCAGGAGAGGAGATGCGTGCCTCAATGTGAGTGATATTGAATTGGCCACGCCCAGCCAATAACATGCCCACCCAAGCCATGCCCACCCAGTCATATGACCACCAAGGCACACCCACCAACTAAGCCTCCTATTTGTGGCAGCCTCTCAAATACTGAATCATGTCCCCCCTAGTCCTTCTTTTCTCTAGACCAGTGATCGCCAACTGGAAGGCCGTGTTGGGCCACAGAGAAATCTCACCCCCAGAGCACCCCCCCAAAGCAATTAATCCAGGCTGCGCAGAAGCACAAGGCTGCGCTGCCCACATGGCTCGCAGGAACCCTCCCCGCCCACTCACTCCTTACCCGGCAAACTTGCCTGCTAAATTGCTATTTTTCCTTTTTCCAACCATCATCTGTTCATCTATTCTGCTGTGCCGGGAGATTTAGATTAGCTAGGAAGCAGGAAATGGTTGGATTTCTTGCTTTCTAGCTAGTCTTTAGATCTTCAGCTCTGCTTTTAAGTACAGCCGAACCTCCATTAGGACTGAAGGTTCTATTATTCAGTGCAGACTAGCGGACTGAGCTAGACGATGTCAGATAGATAGATCACTGAATGATTCTGTGAGCAACTCAATCTGCCTGCCTGCTTTGCCTGATTTTGGGTAAAAGTTGCTCTTTTTTTCTAAAAAAATCAATATTTACATAAATATTTATAATATTTACATATAAGCCATGCCCAGCCAGTCACATGACCACCAAGCCACACCCACAAATTAGGCCACGCCTACAGAACTGGTTAGTGGTCCCTGGGATTTAAAATTATGAGTTTGGTGGTCCCTGAGGTCCAAAAGGTTGGCGACCCCTGCTCTAGACTATCCAAACTGAAATCTTACAACCGTTCTTCATATGTTTTAGTGTCCAGGCCATTAATCATCTTAGTTGCTCTTCTTGGCACTTTTTCCAAAGTCTCAACATCTTTTTTGTAATGTGGTGACCAAAACTGGATGCAGTATTCCAGGTGTGGCCTTACTTAGGCTTTATAAAGCGGTACTAATACTTTACGTGATGTTAATTCTGTGCCTCTGTTTATACAACCCAGGATTGTATTAGCTTTTATCTACTCAGCAATTTCCATACAGGCCAAGGTTGTTCTTGATCAGATGCCACACATTTGTGTGGTTGTACCCAGTTAACTGGTAGCTCTTTACTCACCTTCCGTAGTGAGTACTCTACTCACCTTCCAGGTTGGTTTGTGATGACTGATTGTTAGGAGAAGCAGAAGTTTTGTGGAAGCCATTCCTCAATCTCAGTCTCAACCTTGAAGGCTGTTAGCCATATAATTGTTGTGGTTCGCTGGCAGCAGGTGTGGATGGCTGAGGTCTCGGAGAGCAAGGACTCAGATGAGGGGCCTGCGTGTGATGCAGGGATGGGGCCAAAACCATCAGGGATTGGAATGCTGCCTTCAGAGATTGTGGAGGCTGGCAGCAGTGATGAAGAGGTTCCTGAGGAACTTGTGCCCTGTGCGTGTGCGTGCAGGGCTGCTTGAAGGAAAGAACAGCTGCAGCAGCACAGGTGACTCAGGAGTAAGTCTACAAGGTAATGGCCCCTCTCTTAAGAGATAAAAGCCAGCTGAGAAACCGGAGTTCTTTGCAGGAAGCAAAGAAGTCAAGCCTTGTGGACGTTCGGAATATTTTTGTTGGTGTTTGGAGACTGTGTTTGAAATATTTCTTATTAACTTTATCTAGTGTTCTTGGCAGCCTTGCACCATCTTGGCAAGGCTCGTTCTTATCAGAGATAATTAATTTGAAACAGCCTTTTAACCGTGAAGGAACAGAATTCATAAAGAATTATTAAAAGTTTTTTCTGTTACCTCTGTTTCATGTTTGTTTCCTTGGAACAAGGTTTGGGTCAAAACAATAATAGGTGTATTTGTGTAGACATCGCTGTAACCCACTCTTTCTATGAAGCATTTTCCCAGCAGAATTTTGTGTGTCAATTTTTTTTTTAAGTGTATTTTTTTAGCACGGTAGAAGATAACAACATTATAGACTTAATATTTTACATACTGTATATACAATAATCATTTCTATAATAATGAACCTATCTAATCAGCAAAACCCAAACCATAGTTTCATTTTTCCATCACAAGCACAAAATCCAGAAGCGGTTTCCAAATTAAAAACAAAACTGGATATATTCTTTTCTTTGAATTAAGCAAACAATTGAACCATTTCTAAACTTTTATTTCTGGCTGTGGAGAATAATTATATACATTTCTGTTTGCACTTATTAATCTTTATAGACTATCATCATTTATACTAGAAAAATTCACTGCACTCTTTCAGATTCTTTTACCCTAAAGGGTAAAAAAAATCCTTTTTTTAAATATTAATTTTAAAACTAAACTTTTCCTTAAAAATATGTGTAAAATCAATAAATACTAATACATCCTTTTTTTAACTTCCTCTGAACAGAGATCTACCCTATCTCCAATTAATTCATTAATTTAAGTCACTCCTTCCAGTTTATCCTCATAAAATTTTCCCAGCAGAACTTTGGAGGGGGAATACCAGTTAGATAAGGCATCGTTTGTACTGGGTTCAGTTTTAGACACTCACTGTTTCATTTAGGGCAAATCAATTTTCTAATTTTTAGAAATACGCAAACCTACTTTGCTCCATCATGTATATCATCTATTGACCTATTTTATATTTATTTTAGTTGCTCAGTGTTGAATTTATCCGTCTATAATTTGAAGGTGCTTTGACACATAAAGAAAAGCAACTTTAAACTATACGGATTTCAGTTCCCAGAATTTTGGGAGTGGAAGTCCACATACCCTAAAGTTGCCAAGAAACACTGCAATAGTTAAATTTGGAGGCACCTTCTGAAGTAGAATATAAGGCAGAGTCCATCAACTTTGTGAGAATAATACCTAGTAGCCCAAAGTCATCTCTGATAGGACGTAATTTCAAGTGTAGGAAAGCCCAATTAGCAGAGCAAAATTACCTTGGCCAGAGCATTGTGGAACATGCTGATGGAGCTGCTTTGTCATCAAGGCACGCACACTTCCATTCCATTATTCCTGGAGCTTTCTGTGCTGTTAAAGGGCCTTGAGCTTCTACTGCCTATGGGGGACAATATGGTAGCGTTTTGGAGTTTAACTGCTTTTTAAACTATTTGAAAAATCATATTTTGGGGCAGGAATGTCACGGAACAGGAAGATAACCCCATTTGTGCCATCTTCTACACTTGAAGACTGCAGACTGTGGTAGAAATCATTCAAAGAAAGAAAAGAAGGACTACGGGCTAGCAGTGCTCCAACATTTGAGGGGCTGCCACAAAGAAGAGGTGGTCAATCTATTCTCCAAAGCACCCAAAGGCAGGACAAGAAGCAATGGATGGAAACTAATTCAAGAAAAATAGAATTTAGGAGAAATTTCCTGATAGTTAGAACAATTAATCAGTAGTACAGCCAGCCTCCAGAAATGGTGGGTGTCCCATCACTGAAGGTTTTTAAGCAAAGATTGGGCAGCCATTTGTTTGAAATAGTATAAGGTTTCTTGCTTGAGCAAGGGGTTGGACTAGAAGATTCCTTCCAAGTCTGTCATTCTGTTATAACTAAATATTTGGTGAAATTTATCATGGATAACATATAAAATATGTGACCCTATGTCAGTGCACCATTATGATCCACTGATATATTTAAATAATGATGAGAATCAGTTATTAATTTTTAGAAATATACAGACCTACTTTGCTCCATCATGTATATCATCTGTGGTTCTTCATGTCTAAGATTTTAAGATGGCTTTAGTTATCAAAGACAAATACTCAAACTGATCATATTTCCTCAATGTCAGGTTTCCTGTAAAACAGTATAGCTCCCAACTGAGCATTATATTTTGCTTAGCTATAGTGAATCAATTCCATGGTGATATTAGGGAATTTTTTAAAAATCAAATATATACTTTTTAATGATGCTTGGATTGTTATCCAAAGAGAACGAATTGGGTCAAGTGTTAACAGCATGTGCATTAAAGAAAGACAGGGGGAGAAAAAAAAATCAAAAAAGCAACCATCTGTTCCAGAAACTGTCTTGGGGAAAACAACAGACTCAACAATGAAGAAATGCAACAAAGTTCCCAACCTGTTTTTCATTAATTTTGATAAGAATTGCCTTTTCTCCCAATTGTATGTGAGTAGCTGCAATAATTATGTCTTAGGTCATACTCATTGCAAAACTGGGGTGGGTGTTTGAAGGACTAGCCTATCTTTGATGGTATGATAGATGTAGGCATGCGTTATATTTATTTTATTGGAGTTGCAAATGTCCTCCTCATTTTCACCTCCCTCTGAAAGCTGGATGTCAGATCTGATGTGAAAAGAATGGAGAGAGGAAAGTTGATAGTAGTTTGACTTTAATAGCCTTCTTGAGTTTCTTCACAGATAGGACATTATTTCCCCAGCATATCCTAAAATCAGAGTAACACTGATTGGCTTCAGCATAATTTTGCAAGATGCAACCATTATGTAGCATCTTCTGAACAAACCAATCACAGTGAGAGCAGAGCTTCTAATGGTGTGACCAGCAGGACTTCAAAATAGATAAGGACATGAAAGAAACAGGTGTCTTTAGGTTCCAGAGGGTGCTTTCTCCATCTCCAATCCCTAGTAGACAATTCAAAAATTGCCTTGCAAATTTTTAAAGTAATCTTAGTAAAAGAGCTTGCCATCTTATATTTTGAATTCTTACAAAGTTACATAAAGGAAAAAGCTGTAGGTACTAAGGAACATTTCAAAATATTAACATAATAAATGTTTCAAGATGGAACCACAGACAAGCCAATCACTTCAGCTAGTGCAAATTTAATCTATCAAATACATTGGAAGAAAACATATTGGTCAAACCTGAATGATCAAAATTTCTATAGTTAAATATCCAATGTTAAAACAAAGCATCACCCTAATATATATATATGCATCAAAATGAATTATTGACGTAGGTTTTAAAATATATTTCTTCCTTCCTTCCTTCCTTCATTCTACAGATTTGTATGGCTGTCAATGTTAATCAAATAATTCTAAAAAGTGAATAAAGCATAAGAGAAGAAGAAGAAAAAGCCTTAAGCAAAATCAGGTTTGAGTTATTCTATTCTAAAAGATACATAGACTTAAGAATTTGTATGCTTCTGATTTTGAATCCATTGAAAGAAAAACATCTATATATTTAATTTAATGGTGGTATGATAGCAGTGTCCCAATATCTAAAGGACAAAGAAAGAGGGTGTCAACATATTGTCCAAAGCAGGCAGGTCAAGAAGAAATGGATGGAAACTAATCAAGGAGAGAACCAAACTAGAACTAAGAAGGCATTTCCTGACAGTGAGAACAATTAATCAGTGGAACAATTTGCCTCTAGAAGTTGTGGGTACTTCAACATTGGAGGTTTTAAAGAACAGGTTGATCATCCCTTCATCCGAAATACTACACAGTTTCCTGCTTGAGCAGTGGGCTCAAGCAGGGAGCTTAGAAGGTGATAATTTGCTCATTTCAAACTAATGCAATCAATATGAATGTAACAATTTATTTACAGATAAATAGGCAAAAAGGACTTTGGGTAAGGAAGATGTGAAATTTTACTGACCTTGTTGTGTGAATGCTAAACATTGCTTTTATGAATCACCCGGAACATTCTTTTTTTTAGTATCATATAAAACTGATTAAAATTTAAAACTACAAAGATAAAAAACTCTAATATAAACTAAGAAAAATATAAAAAATAAAAAAAGTGCCACCAATGTAATTTACGGTCTATGACCTCCAATGAAGAGGTCTTCTTCTTTCAACAGATTAATACAGGATGACAATAATGCCAAGTAACCAAATAATCATCATTCTAATTCATTTTGGAGTTATCAACTTGCCTTTCAAAAAATTTTCTTTGCTCTCTCATTTCAGTCTGACTGATCAATTCATGTCATTTAACCTTTTTTAAAAACCGAACTGCGTTCATTAGGATGCAATACAAAATTTCCTTAAATTTTTCTTTCATTATCACCATTCCCCGCAACTTAGATGATGTCAATTCAGACTTTCTGATGTTCATTTTAGCTCTTCCATTTTCTTCTATACTCCATTTTACAAAATCAAACCACCTTTATGCTAATTCAGTGTTTCTCAACCTTAACAACTTTAAAGTATGTGGACTTCAACTCCCAATTCTGCAATCTGGGAATTGCAATTCCCATATCTTAAAATTGTTAAGGTTGAGAAACTCTGTTCTAATCTGTTCTACCTCTCTCTTCTTTTCTTTGTTTATATTGATCGGTTATTTACCATATATTTCTCTTATATTCCACTTCAGTCTTCCATATATTATAGCCATCTATAAATCAGCCCATTAACACTGACTTTCACCACACAAAATAGCCATGGTGTACCAATACTTTCATATAAGGCTATTTATTAGGAAAAAGAATGAATGGATTATTTTACCAATTTTAATTTTAACCATGCCATATGTAACTAATGGCAAAAATAACATTATGGGTAGTCCTTGACATACGACCTTAATGGATCCTGCCTAATCATTGATTGTAGGTTGTGATGGTGGTAAAATGGATCAGTTACACGACTAACTCAATTTTATGGCCTTTTTTGAGACACTCATGAAGTGAACACCATAATCACAAAATGGCCTCAGCAGCCATTAAGTGAATTAATGGGCATGGTTTTGCCCAAAAACCCAGTGGTAAGGGCCAGTGATCAGCAAAACTGTTGTAAAATGAAGTCATGTGACCACGGGACAATGCAAATAGCTATAAATGCAGCTATGTTGCCCAAAGTTTGGTCACATGACAGTACAAGGAGCCTGACCATTGTAACTTTGAATTCAGATCATAATCCCTTTGATCTGGTGTAGTCATAATTTGAATGTTGCCAAGCAACTAGTTATAAATTGAGGACTACTTTAGTTAATGTTTACACATTTTGGCCAGTAAACCATAAGTACAACCAAATTCCAATTTTACCTAGTGCATCTACTATGTTCTCTGCAAAGCCCTTTGCATGCCAAACATAATACTATCCTCATTCCATCAAGTTCGAGGTTCATGCTGTGGTTGATGCATATTTAGGATAAGATGGACTACTTATTTTAAATCTTTATTTTTTTTTAAATAAATGAACCTCCACATGTAATTTTGTGAGTCAAAAATATGCTTGCAAAGTTGCTGGACCCATTGCTCTATCGTGAATGTTGGCCCTTTGCCAGCTGTCATGATATGTCACTTGGATCCAGAGAGCATTTTCTCAGTTATAATCTCCTATCAGGTAGTCCCCAAACCGAGGAAACAAATTCTCTAGTTACTAGACAGGTACAGTCTGGAAATTCTGGTGAAAGCCCGAGTTCAATTTGCAGTTGGTAAATATGCTAATGATTTCTTTTAACTGCGATAGGTCTTTGTGAAAGTACCATGAGACTTTTTAAATCCGCTGCTTGCTTTTGATCAATTGCTTAATTATTTTAGCTTGACAATAAAATTAAACACTTAAGGGCTAGTCTTGTGGCAACAGGAAATTCAATTTCCCATGTTGCTTTCAGAAGCGAATAACAAATGCAGCTTCCTGAATAATGTTTTTTCCTCTTCTTCTAACTTTTGGAATATCTCCTAAGCAGACAATCAATTGAGCAATTCTGGCATGTGGTGGTACCACTCAGATCATGGAGCTTCAAGTAAAAGCAGAAAACCTTGTGGTGGTATTATAAGGATGGCTTAAAGCTGTATATGTAAAATATTTTTGCATGCTGAAAGAACGCTACAATTCCTAACATAATGCTGATTTTTTGTTAGATATAGAGAGATGATCCATGTGTGAATGCTTTTACAATTGTGTAGCAGGACTCATTGATACAGTTAGATCTGAGATGTTCCAATATGTGCGTAAACTAACATCTTAGAAAATACTTCATGGCAATTTCCTCTGGACTGTACTTTAAAAGATAGTTCAATGGATGGATGGATAGCAGAAGCAGGAAGAAATGCCAACCTGGCTGTTCCAGATAGAAGAATAGCAATAACATTAGCAGTAGCATCTAGAGTTATATACCACTTCACAGTGCTTTACAGCCCTCTCTAAGTGGTTTGCAGAGTCAGTATATTGCTCCCAACAACAGGGGTCCTCATTTTACTGACCTTGGAAGGATGGAAGGCTGAGTTAACCATGAGCCTCATCAGGATTGAACTCCAGGTTATGGGCAGAGTCTGCGTGCAATACTACATTCTAACCACTGCACCGCCAGGGCTCCTTAAATACATATATTTATTTGAAATTTAAATACATGCATTTGAATTATATTTCCATAATTTTTCCATAAATACAACTTTCAGGCTGTGTTTCAATGATAGCTAGTTGATAGCTGGTTTATCCAGGTCGAGCAGGATCCCCAAGAAGATCTCTCGTATCCTAAACCCTGGAGTGAAAACCTCAAAATGCTTGAGGATAATATCTATTCCATGTGTCATAATATTCTATTATCAATGGTTGGAACTAAGACATGGGAATTGGAACTTGAAATAACTAGACCACCACTGTCCGAAGGCATCTCCGTGGTCATGTGGCTGGCATGACTAAATGCTGAAGGTGCACAGAACACTGTTGCCTTCCCACCAAAGTGGTCCCTATTTTTCTACTTGCATTTTTTATGTCCTTTTGAACTGCTAGGTTGTCAGAAGCTGGGACAAGTAACGGAAGCTCACTCCATTATGTGGTGCTAGGGATTCGAACCGCCGAACTGCCAACCTTTCTGATCGACAAGCTCAGCATCTTAGCCACTGAGCCACTGTGCGCTTGAAGATATTTTCAGTAACTAACCCAACAGGAAGAACCCACGAGACTAAAATTACTGGACCTTTCTTTGAAATAAGTCTCTTAAAGGAAAAGGACATCCTTTTGGTGTGGCGTTCTTCTGGCCCTCACTACAGATAGTCGTCGAGTTACGACCACAATTGAGCCCAAAGATGTTTTTTTGTTTTGCTAAGTGAGCCATTTACTAAGTGAATTTTGTCCCATTTTACAACCTTTCTTGCCACCGTGTAACTGAAGTTACTAAATTAGTAACACATTTTTTAAATGAATCTGGTTTTCCCTTTGACATGGCTTGTCAGAAGGTCGCAAAAGGGGAACACATGACCCCAGGACATTGCAATGGTCATTAATGTGAGTCAGTTGCCAAGTGTCTGAATTTTGATCACATGACCATGGGCAGAGGTGGGTATTCAGCAGGTTCTGACCAATTCTGGAGAACCAGTAGCGGAAATTTTCAGTAGTCCGGAGAACCAGCAAATACCACCTCTGATTGGCCCTCCCCCACCTATTCTCTGCCTCTTGAGTTCCCAGCTGATTGGCTGGGTCTTCTTTTGTTGCCCTGCACAGGAGAACAGAGCTGGAAAGCCAGTTAGTGGGGTGAGTAGGGAATGGAGATTTTGCAGTAACCTTCCCCTGCCATGCCCACCAAGCCACACCCACCAAGCCACACCCACATAACCACCACTGACCATGGGGATGCTGCAACAGTCATAAGTGTGAAAAAATGGTCATAGGTCACTTTTTCAGGGCCATTGTAACCATAACCCTAAATGAACTATTATAAGTCGGGGACTATTTGTAGTGGTAACTTTCTGTGACATCAATGTGGGCTGAGATAGCCTAGCATAGAGGTGTCAAACTCAACTTCAATGAGGGCCACATCAGGGTTGTGTTTGACCTTGGGGTCCAGGATGGGCATGGCTGGGTTGGGCGTGGCCAGCTCGATGTCGCTCGTGTTGGGTGTGCCTGTGGTGGCCCAAGTGCTCTGTCAGTGAAAACAGGCTCCCGAGCTCGTTTTCAGCTGCGACAGCATTGCGCAACCTTCTGCCAGTGAAAATGGAGCTTGGGAAGGCCACCTGTAACCCACCATAGCTCCACTTTTGCTAGCAGAGACACCATGGGTCGGTCCTTTGCTGTTTCCAGGATGGCCCTATGGGCCAGATGTAAGCACCCCGTGAGCTGGATCTGCCCCCTGGACCTTGAGTTTGAAACCCCTGGTCTAACACCTCAAAAAAAAAAAAAAAAGCTTGGAGATAGAGAAAAGAAAGAAAGAAATATAGATTTGGCCACTACTTGGAATGTATTGGAAGAATAGCCTCACTAAGAAAGAAGATCTAATAATCTACCTCACTCTTTGTGTTTAAGGAGAAAGGTTGCTTTATTGGATTTTACAGGTTTATTAAAAATATGATTAGGGCTCCTCCGTGTCCAAAGAGTACATAAAAAGGATGGGTGAATCTCTCAGGGTCAATTTAATTCAGCATCTCATTCTTCCAATGTTAAATTTGTTCCATCTAATTTTTTTATTAGGTTGTGATTTTTTTTTTTTAAAAAAAGAACCCGATTCTGTAGGTATTTCTATGCCTACATCTTTTAATATGTACATTTTTGTAGGTCCCTTTGTTCCTACAAAGGGTTTCTAGGAGTGGCAGGCAGGACTGGGCCATATTGAGCTCAACTGCAAAATAAGGTTGAGTAACACAACTTTTTTAAAAAAAAACTGGAGATGACAACATGCAAGCTATTTTGGGTTCTCTTATAGCTTTGGAGGTGTGAATTGGGTAAATTTGTATTGAAGTGCAAACTGCGTGCATTTCTTTGAATCTCTCAGAACGGCAGGAAAAAACAATTAAATTGACATAAAAATTATCTAATTTAACGTACATCCCATTGGGAATAAAAATTGCTTGACCAGGATTTGAGTTTTATGAAAACACCCAAAAAAGTACAGATACAAAAGTACAGAAAATTACAGATTTGAGTTTGGCAACTTTAAAAGGTGAGGAATTTCCCCTTTAATCTGAATTAAAACTGTAGTCTATTTTGTGGTAATGGGGAGACTTGATAGTTGAAGAGCCCTCCTGATTTGATAGATAGATAGATAGATAGATAGATAGATAGATAGATAGATAGATAGATAGATAGATAGATAGATAGGTAGGTAGGTAGGTAGGTAGGTAGGTAGGTAGGTAGGTAGGTAGGTAGGTAGGTAGGTAGGCAGGCAGGCAGGTAGGTAGGTAGGTAGGCAGGCAGGCAGGCAGGTAGGTAGGTAGATAGATAAGTAGATAGATAGATAGATAGATAGATAGATAGATAGATAGATAGATAGATAGATAGATAGATAGATAGATAGATAGATAGATAGATAGATAGATAGATAGATAGACAATGATAGATGATAGATAGATAGATAGATAGATAGATAGATAGATAGATAGATAGATAGATAGATAGATAGATAGATAGATAGATAGATAGACAATAGATAGATGATTGTTAGATAGATAGACAATGATAGACAATGATAGATTATAGATTAGATAGAGATAGATAGATAGATAGATAGATAGATAGATAGATAGATAGATAGATAGATAGATAGATAGATAGATAGATAGATAGATGTTATAAATTCTACTCTTTGAATATACAGTAGTTGGCTTGCTTAGATGCCTTTTCTGGAAAATGCCTGATACTTTGTGAGTCAGATCAACTGCACTGAATTTATGCACTCAAATTCTTCCTATTCTCCCACCTCTTTGCTAACATTATAGCTGCTTTTACAGAAATAATGAAACCAATAACACGTATTTTGAGTCTCTTAGCTCTTAACAGTCTTGTTCAATGCAAATTAAGCTCTTCCATGACTTGATTCTGATCAGATCCAAAGTGAAGTTTATTCTTTAAAAAGCAAGCAAGCAAGCAACAGCTATGACTCCCACACGAGAAATGCAAATAATATTATTAGCGGGCAACTGTATAATTCTAGGAGGCAATCAACAAATAGAGAAGGCAGCTGAAACATTTTGTACAAGAGAATCTCTGCCCTATCACAACTCCTGTGTTTGTGAAATGCAGGAGCATCTGGCTCAGTGTCTTAATTGGGAAAAAGAAGCATGAAAATTAAGGGAATGTGCCAATTATCAGAAACAAAAAGAATAACGGGCGAGAATAAATATATATTTGGATATCGCACATCAGATTGGCCTAGTTAAAGTTTCCTCTACATAACTACAGGTAGTCCTCAACTTACAAACACTCATTTAGTGATCATTTAAAGTTACAACAGCCCTGAAAAAAAGGGATTTATGTCTGTTTTTTACTCTTAAGACAATTGTGGCATCCCCATGGTCATGTGATCAAAATTTGGATGCTTGGCAACTGGTGTGTATTTATGATGGTTCAGGGATCATGTGATCATCTTCTGCAACCTTCTGACAAGCAAAGTCAATGGGGAAGCCAGAGTCACTTCGCAAACAGGTTACTAACTTAGCAACAATTGTGATTCACTTAACTGTGGCAAGAAAGGTCCTAAAATGGGGGGAAACTCAACTGTCTGGCTTAGCCACGGAAATTTTGAACTCAATTGTGGTTGAAGGTGAAGACTACCTGCATCAGTGTTTCCTAGTAACCACCAATGGGAACCTAGACAAGAAACTTGATTATGCCCCATCTTCTAACTATAGCTGTGGTTACTCTATTTGGGCAATAAATCCTGCATGACTACCAGACGGTCACAACATACGATGAACGGTTGCAGGAACTGGGCATGGCTAGTCTAGTGAAGAGAAGGACCAGGGAAGACATGATAGCAGTCTTCTAATATTTGAGGGGCTGCCACAGAGAGGAAAGGGTCAAGCTATTTTCTAAAGCACCTGAAGGTCAGACAAGGAATAATGGATGGAGATGGATGAACAAGGAGAGATTCAACCTGGAAATGAGGAGAAACTTTCTGACAGTGAGAACGATCAACCAATGGAACCGCTTTTCCTGTAGAAGCTGTGGGATCATCATCACTGGAGGCTTTCAAGTAGAGATTGGACTGCCATCTGTCAAAATTGGTATAGGGTCTGCTTGGGTGGGGAGGAGGGTTGGATTAGATGACCTACAAGATCCCTTCCAATTCCGTTAATCTGTATTTGTATCTACTTTGCTGCTATCTAATGGTGATCTGGATATCTTCAGATCAGATACAATAATTCTAGTTTACTGAGCTTCCCATGGCTGCTCTCTTCAGATATAGAAGAACGTCTGCTCTATCAATGTCTAACCATTCATAGTAATTTTTATATCAGGCTTCACATTTTGGGAGAATGCCAGCCAAGGATAATGGAAGTGTGTTGATTGACACAGAAGGGAGGGAATCCCAGGCTGATTTCCTGGTGATAGAACTGTCTTAACCACTAGCATACCTTCAGAATCACAATTCTGCTTTTCTTCTTCCTTGGCTTGTTATTTTCTGTTACACATTGTTCAATGCTCTCTTTTCTCCTTAATGCATCATATTTTTCAATCCTAACATGCTCCATCAGAGGATCTCCCTTTTGATATCTTTCCTTGGGATCAGATGGAATCCTAGAAACCAGAGAACAAATGGCTTGCCAGAGAGTGAACTTCCAAAGTTGGTGGGTTCCATTCCAAAAACCTTTTTTTTTTAAAAAAAATATCTAATTTAAAATGTAAATTGCAGCAGAACAAAAGCAAATACTGCAGCACGATGGCTCTTCCAGCCAGCAATGATCTGTTCCATGACTGTGAAGTGTGTAATCTAAAGAAATCAGATGAAGAAAAGCTCTGAGTCATGCAGGATGTAATGAAGAGATGAATGCTAAAGATTTCACCCTGAGATTAAATCAGAAATGAAAAAAAATGGATGATGGACTAACTTTAAAGATATTATAAAAGAAGCATAACATAAATGGGTAAAGCACATGGTACCTTTGCCTAACAATAAGCGGCCAGACCAGAAGGCTGGCAGTTTGAGACCCCACATGATTGGGGGAGCTCTCATCCTTTCCCCAGCTCCTGCACCCCCAGCAATTAGAAAGCATGTCAATGCAAGTAGATAAATAGGTACCACTTTAGTGGGAAGGTAACAGTCTTTCATCTTAGCATATAGTCATGCCAGTCACATGACCATGAAAGTGTCTGGACAATACTGACTCCCTTGGCTAAGAAACAGAGATGAACACTGCCACCTTAAGTCAGGCATGACTGGATAGAACAAACCTTTACCTATACCTTTTTTAGGTGGGCAGAACAATTAACAACATAGCGGCCTTACAACTGCACACTTGGATAATATCCTACAAGATGGAGAGATAAACTATGGAAAGATCACGATACCAACTGGATCACCAAAGTGAAAGACCTAGTACAGTACTGTATGTTTTATTAAATGAAATTTATACTGTATTTTAATTGTTAAGTGCTCAGAGTTGCCTTGGGGAGATGGATAGCCCTATAAATCCATATCAATCAATAAATAAGAATCCGTTGAACTCATCACGTCAGATATCAACATTATCCCACTGACGGCACTGATAAAAAAATTGAATGAAATGCCATTAAGAGTGTTGCTACACATTTAATCCCTTTTCCATTCTGACACATCAAATGCTCTCATTGGAGGGCAATTTTTGAAGGGGTATACACACTTATTGATTTGTTGTTTTTTTAAATACATTTTGATTCTCATTTCACATTTTTCATGCTAAAAATGATACAGGTTTTTATATTTCAAAATGAGAATAATAATTATTCCTTTGGTATAAAGCTACACCTTGGATTTTTATTTAGACTTTCATCTGTATGTTGGGGATTGCAATTTTAGACAAAAGGAAAACAGACAGGAGACTTGATTTTCTGAGGTGTGCAAAAGGCTGATGTCTTGTGATATATTAGCAATTAGAGTACAAAACAACTATTGCAGAATATAAATAATATATAAATAAAATTAAGCCTTTTTAAGAGGACAGAAGTGGAAAGGAGGAGGCAGGATCAAAATTCTACCAAGTGTTAAGTATAGAATTAAACTGGAACACATTTTTTCTGAGATCCTACCCTTTCAATTTCATGCTACTTAGTATATTTTAGTATATTTTGTATATTTTTTAAAGTTAATTTTTAGTTACAATAATTATACTAGATTTATTTTTAGTTGTTTGTTTGTATATCACCTTTATTATTTTTTACATATAACTCAAAACAGTGAACATTTCCAATACATCTTCCTCCTTCTATTTTCCTGACAACAAAATCCTGTGAGGTGAGTTGGGCTGAGAGAGAGAGACTGACCCAAGGTCACCCAGCTAGTTTCTTGACCAAGCAGGACTTGAACTCACAATGTCCTCCTTTCTAGCCTAGACTCTGTTATGTGTTACAGTAGATTCATTAGATTTTCATTTATTCATTCAATTTATATGCTATTTGCCTGACTATCAAGGCAACTTACAATAGTATAAAAATAGAATAGAATTCTTTGTTGGTCAAGTGTGATTGGACACACAAGGACTTTTATTTTATTTTTATTTATTTATTTATTTATTTATTTATTTATTTATTTATTTATTTATTTATTTATTTATTTATTTATTTGATTTGTCAATTGCTTACAAGATAATAGGTGTAAGTATATACATAGTTATGAATACATGAATACATGAAATGGGTACATATAAGAAAAATAAAAGAAACAATAGGACAGGGATGGTAGGCACGTTGGTGCACTTATGCACACCCTCTACAGATCTCTTAGGAAAGGGGTGAGGTCAATAGTAGACAGTCTAAAGTTAAAGTTTTTGGGGTTTGGGGAAGAAACCACAGAGTCAGGTAGAGTATTCCAGACATTGACCACTCTGTTGTTGAAGTCGTATTTCCTGTAATCAAGTTTGGTGCGGTTAACCTTGAGTTTGTATCTATTGTTTGCTCTTGTGTTTGTTATGGATGAAGCTGAAGTATTCATTGTCAGGTAAGTCATTGCAATGTATGATTTTATATACCATACTTAGATCAGACCGAAGACAGTGTAATTCAAGGTTTTCTAGGTCTAGTATTTCAAGTCTGGTGGCATAAGGTATTCTACAATGAGTACAGGAGTGGAGAACTCTTCTTGTGAAATATTGGTCTTTGGTGCATATGATCTCAATGTACTGTACATTGAGAAAAAAATAAAATACATCCATTAAGAATCATAAGATACACTTAGTAATAGTCATAGGTTACTAATAAGCAATCAAATCATACTAGGAAACAAAACAATATAAATTGTAAAGATACAAGCAACATGGTTATAGACATAAATGGGAAGAGATAGGTAATAGGAAGGATGATAATAATAATAATAATAATAATAATAATAATAATAATAATAATAATAATAATAATAATAATAATACAATAGTCTGACTAAGTAGTTTGACAGTGTTGTGGGAAGTAGTTGTTTAGCAGAGTGATGGCATTCAAGAAAAAACTGTCCTTGTGTCTAGTTGTTCTGGTGTGCAGTGCCCCACAGCGTCGTTTTGAGGATAAAAATTGAAACAATTTATGTCCAGGATGTGAGGGGTCTATAGATATTTTCACAGCCCTCTTTTTGGCTTGTGCAGTCAAACACACACACATAAATTATATGTATGTTTTTTTTATTTGTGCAGTCAAAAAAACATAGATATAAAAACATTAGAAATAAGATTAACAAATAAATAAAAGATCAAAACCAAGAGCAAGGACAGAACAGGGATATTGTTGTGTCATCTTGAAGCTGACAGGAGACTTTAAAATCTATTGGTGATCTGATTTTTTTTCTTTTTTGCTCATATTTTTGTGCACATTTTTTATCAAGCAGAACTGGAAAATTTTATCAATGCTGAATCAAACTATCTCTTCATCAACTCCAAATGGATTGGATCTACCAACATTGGATCATTTTGATTCCTCACATCAAATACGCCATTTGAATGAAATCAAACACTCCACGAGCCTCACACAGTAAGAGCTTAAAAGATTTTACTTTTTCCCCCCTGTTTCATTTGTCCAAATCCAGGGATTTTCTTTAGAAAGTGGCATTCTTCAAACAAAAGTTGGATTGGTGACTTAGGAGGGAGAGGGGGGGGCGGAAAAATCACACTACTGCTTGAAGTTATAAATGTGAGGAAATATAAGATGGTGGTGCTCAGATGAAGTCTGCATTGCAGGGAAGAGCCATCTGTGCTGTGGCGGCTCTGTTTGTATTTTAATGTTTCAACATATCGCAAAGATAATTAAGAATAACTATAATTAAAAATGATTACAACAAATTACTCTTCCCTCAACAGTAACACATACCTAAAACATATAACTTTTTAAAAAAGGGTTGCTATAACCTGTGAAAGATGAAAGCATAGAAATAGTTAGTGAAGGCCCATACACACACACACACACACAAACACACACAAAAAATGGAAGCCAGGAAATCTAAAATTTGTGCCAAGAAAAATGAAATTATGTAACTGATATACGGGAGACAAAGTGTGTAGATTCTGGATATCTTTCTGCTAGATAAGTTGTTTGCAGTAATACCAATGTGATGACCAAACAAAACCCAACCAACAAATCAGTACTTTTTTTCCTCACCAGATTTGGTAAAAGACAATTGGCTTTCAAAAATATCTTTGAAAGGTGAAAGTGAAATAAGGTGTGGCCTTCTGGCTCGTATCGCTCTGTGTGGTGTCAGGAAGGGCATCCAGCTAGCAAATGCTCAGCTCCATCCTGTTGCCCTCACTCTACCCCAAATTAAGGGAATGCTGGATTCTTTCTTTCTTTCTTTCTTTCTTTCTTTCTTTCTTTCTTTCTTTCTTTCTTTCTTTCTTTCTTTCTTTCTTTCTTTCTTTCTTTCTTTCTTTCTTTCTTTCATTCTTTTGTTTTTTTCTTTCTTTCATTCTTTTGTTTTTTTCTTTCTTTCTGTCTGTCTGTCTGTCTTTCTTTTTCTTTTCATCTGGACCCCCCCAAGCTCCGTTTTCACTGGTAGAGGTCTGCAGGATGGTGTCATGGCTGAAAATGGAGCTCTGGAGCCCACTTTCTCTGGCAGAGCGCTTGGGCCACCACATGCACCACAGCACGAGTGATGTCAAGCTGGCCACACCCATCTTGTCCACACCCACCCCATTCCCCCAACGTCAAACAGATCTCTGATGTGGCCCTCAAAGAAATCGAGTTTGACACCCCTGGTCTACAGCCATAAATGGAAATTTAGATATAAATATGGCTATAAAACCCTTCCAAAGAGTGATTTTCCATACTTAAAGGCTGAATCACAATCTCCCTCAGTCACTTAATTATTACATCAATTTGGAACTTTTATTTATTTATTTATTTAATTTTTATACCGCCCTTCTCCCTGGGGACTCAGGGCGGTGTACAGCCAATCTAAAACCCCAACAATAGTACAAAAGTTAAAAAAGATTAAATTGGATATTTGGCCGAATAAAAAGCCCACGCCACCCCCTTAAAACCCCCAAATTAAAATTACTGGAGACACATTAAAACCCTCTCTCAGCCCAGGCCGGCCTGCTCGAAAAGCCAGGTGTTCAGCGCGCGCCTGAAGGACCTCAGGTCCATGCCGGTACGCAGTTCCGGTGGCAGAGTATTCCAGAGGGCAGGGGCCGCCACAGAGAAGGCCCTACCCCTTGGGACCGCCAGGCGACACATGGCAGCCGACGGAACCCGGATAAGGCCCTCCCTGTGTGCACGCACTGGCCTGCTGGAGATCACCGGTAGGATGCGGTCCTGTAGGTAACCTGGTCCAATGCCATGGATCGCCTTAAAGGTCAGAACCAGAACCTTAAAGCGAACCCGGAAAGCCACTGGCAGCCAATGCAGCTCGCGCAGGAGAGGCGTCACGTGGGCGCTACGTGACGCCCCCATAATCACCCGCGCGGCTGCATTCTGTACCAGTTGGAGTCTCCGGGTGCTCCCCGCAGGGAGCCCCATGTAGAGGGCATTACAATAGTCCAGGCGAGAGGTGACAAGGGCCTGAGTGACCGTGTGCAGGGCGTCCCGATCCAGTAAGGGCCGCAACCGGTAGATCCGACGGATCTGATGAAATGCCCCCCTGGAGACGGCCGCGACATGGTGTTCAAGCGACAGCCGCACATCCAGGAGGACTCCCAGATTGCGAGCCCTCTCTGTGGGGGGCAAAATTTCCCCCCCAATAGCCAGCGACGGAGTCAACTGGCTATATCGGGGCGCCGGGAACCACAGCCACTCGGTCTTGGATGGGTTGAGCCGGAGCCCGTTCCCGCCCATCCAATCCCGCACGGCCTCCAGGCACCTGGACATAGCCCCCACAGCATCGTTGGGGTGGTCCGGGGTGGAGATGTATAACTGAGTGTCATCTGCATAGAGATGACACTTCACCCCAAGACCACGGATGACCTCGCCCAGCGGTTTCATATAGATGTTGAACAAAAGAGGGGAGAGAACCGACCCCTGAGGCACCCCACAAACCAGGGGCCTAGAGGTGGACCTCTCCCCTCCCGCCAACACAAATTGCGAACGGTCGGAGAGGAAGGAGGAGAACCATCGAAAGACGGTTCCCCCAATTCCCAACCCCTCCAACCGTCGCAACAGGATACTATGGTCGATAGTATCGAAAGCCGCCGAGAGATCTAATAGGACCAGGACAGAGGAGAACCCTCTGTCACGAGCCCTCCAGAGATCATCAACCAACGCGACCAATGCCGTCTCAGTGCTATGCCCAGGCCTGAAGCCCGATTGGAACGGATCGAGGTAAGTTGTTTCCTCCAGGTACTGAGGAAGCTGACGTGCCACCACACTCTCAACAACCTTCGCCACAAAGGACAGGTTGGAGACTGGACGAAAGTTATTTAAAACAGCTGGATCCAGGGAAGGCTTCTTGAGGAGGGGCCGCACCACCGCCATCTTCAGGGCGGTCGGGAGCGACCCCTCTCTCAGAGAAGCGTTGATAATCCCCTGGAGCCAGCCTCGTGTCGTCTCCCTGGCGGCCGAAACCAGCCAGGAAGGGCACGGGTCCAATAAACAGGTGGTGGTATTCAGACTCCCCAGCAACCTGTCCACACCCTCGGCGGTCACGGGATCGAACTCTCCCCAAATAACATTCACAAGACCTGCCCCGGACACCTCCCCCGGGACCATCCAATTGGAGTTAAGCCCCTCCCGGATCTGAGCGATTTTATCATGCAGGAATCGAGAAAACTCCTCTGCTCTACCCTGCAAGAGGTCATCCCGCGCTCTCGGTTCGAGCAGAGAGCGGGTCACTCTAAACAGGGCGGCAGGCCGATTTCCTGCCGACGCAATAAGGGCGGAGAAATACGAAGATTTCGCCGCCCCTATCGCCACAAGGTAAGTCTTAATATGAGATCTTACCTGTGTTCGGTCAGATTCAGAACGAGTCGCCCTCCAAATGCCCTCTAGACGTCTTTTCCGGCACTTCATCTCCCGTAGCTCCTCCGTAAACCACGGAGCCAAATGGGATCTGTGCCGGGTCAGAGGTCGCAGAGGCACAACTCGGTCTAGAGTCCCGGCGGCCAACCCATCCCAGGTGGCCACCAGGTTTCCAGGCGAGCTGAGAGCCAGAGACTCAGGAAATGGCCCAAGCTCCCTCTGGAACCGCTCCGGGTCCATTAGGCGCCTGGGGCGGAACCATCTAAGTGGCTCCGCCTCCCTGCGGTGGGGGGTGGCGGAACAGAAGTCCAGTCTAAGGAGGGAATGATCTGTCCATGACAAGGGAGTAATAACTAAATCCCCGCACTTACAGTCATTCAACCACTGCCCAGAGATAAAAATCAGGTCCAGCGTGTGTCCTCCTATGTGAGTGGGAGCAGAAACTAACTGGGTCAGGTCCATGGCCGTCATGGAAGCCAAGAACTCCCGGACCAACCCAGAGGTTTCACCGAGCGATGGCAGGTTGAAATCCCCCATGACCAAAAGCCTGGGGGTCTCAACCGCCAGCCCGGCTATCACCTCTAGGAGTCCGGGCAGGGCTGATGAGACGTGGCAGGGAACCAGGTACGTCAACAAAAGACCCATCTGAACCCCTTGCCCCCACTTCACAAAAAGAGATTCACAGCCAGCCGTCTGAGGGACAGTGGCCTCCCTAGGACAAAGGACTTCCTTTATAAGCACCGCCACCCCGCCACCCCTTCCCTGAGCCCTAGGCTGGTGAAATGCAAGGAAACCTGGTGGGCACATCTCAACCAGAGGGACACCTCCCTCTGGGCCCAACCAGGTTTCGGTGACACCTACCAGGTCCGCGGCCTCCTCCTGAACCAACTCAGAGATCAGGGGGGCCTTATTAATCACGGACCTGGCATTGCACAACAGCAGCCGGGTATTCAGGGCCTGAGATTCTGGACAACCAGGACTACAGGATGGGTAAGGAGGGTCGGAGCGCGCTACCGCTTGTAAACATCGGGAGCGCGATCCCCTAACCGGATATGGCCCTCTACCCCCCGCATACCTATATAACTTATATAACTTATATAACTTCCAGCAACTAGACACTCCCTTTGCCTGTTCTTAGCTGGAGAATATCTTGTTTTGTCTGTTTTTAGTACACGATATTCATTTTTAAACCATTCATCTCTTGATCTTTAAGATACACAAAGAAAAACCTCTAAGAAAGGGGAATTTGTATTATAATTGCAGACTTTTGGTCACATGGTGGTCACTCAATCTTGCAAGCTGACAGGAAGTGCAAAACTGTTCCATGAATAAAACATTGCAATAAATATTGGAAGAATCAAAATCAATTTCCCAGTTAATATTTATTCACTGTTCCCAAGTAGTAAACTATTTGTCCAGCTTATGATATTTGGTGCATTTTATGCTTTTCTTCCGTTGCTGCATTGATCAAAATGATCCTACGCTCTAAAGGGGTAAGTTCTTTCACTAAAAAAACTGTGTTGTTTTAACGTCTTTTCTTGGCACTAAAAACATGGTACATGAAGCTGGAGTGAAACTGTGTTTTCCAAACGTTTTCTTCTGATTCAAATAGGATATAATCAAGAAGTTCCGTGAGTTGCTCAGGCATTTTCCAACAGGCTATGAAACTAGACAGAAGATGGATTCACACATTAATCCTGTTCTCGCATTCTCACACCCAGCTCTTTACTCTCTCAGCCAATACCTACAGTCTGGTGGTATGATTAATAACTAAGTTGGGCAGTTATTAAACAAGGACTATCTACCCCCTTGTTTAATGACTGCCTGGTTTAGTGGCTGTTCAAAGTTAGATGGTACCAGGAAAAAATAATGTTGTGATTGATAATAGATAACAGATAATCAGAGTTGGAAGGGATCTTTTGGTCATCTAGTCCAACCCTCTGCCCAAGCAGGAAACCCTACACCCTTTCTGACAAATGGTAGTCCAATCTCTTCTTGAAAGCCCTCAGTGATGAAGCTCCCACAACTTCTGAAGCCAAGCTGTTCCATTAGTTGATTGTTCTCACTGTCAGAAAGTTTCTCCTTTTTTCCAAGTTAAAGCTCTCCGTGTTCAGTTTCCATCCTTTATTCCTTGTCTGGCTTACAGGCACTTTAGAAAATAGCTCGAGCTCTTCCTCTTTGTGGCAGCCCCTCAAATATTGGAAGACTGCTATCCTGTCTCCCCTGGTCCTTCTCTTCACTAGACTAGCCATGCCCATTTCCTGCAACCATTCTTCATATGTTTTAGCCACCAGTCCCCTAATCATCCTGGTTGCTCTTCAATAATAATAATAATAATAATAATAATAATAATAATAATAATAATAATAATAATAATAATAATAATAATAATAATAATAATAATAATAATAATAAATATTTATTTATATACTTTTGTACTTCTATGTACTTTTTCTAGAGTCTCAACATCTTTTTTATAGTATGGTGACCAAAACTGGATGCAGTACTCTAGATGTGGTCTTATTAAGGCTTTATAGAGTGGTATTAGTACTTCACTTGATCTCGATTGTATCCCTCTGTTAATGCAACTTAGGATTGCATTAGCTGTTTTGGCTGCTGCTGTACACTGCTGGCTCATATTTAGCTCGTTGTCCATTAAGACTCCAAGATCCCTCTCATAGTTACTGCTATTAAATTGGTTCTCACATTTCCTACAATCCCAGGATCTCTGGGTCATGTGATTAAGCTTTGAGCTTTTTGCAAGTGGCAAATGTATACATGATTGCTATTTGTGGACTTCACAGCAGGACAAGCAGGGTCAAAGTGGCAGAAGGTTGTATTTAATGGACTTCTGAAGTGATTTTAGCATAGTTCTTCTTAGGTTTTTTTTTTTTAATCTTATGAAAAACAAAGGATCTTCACCTGAGATTTGATTGGATACATACAACCTAAGGAAGGCTGAACCACAAGGCGTATCTAGATATGTAGAACAGTTGGAGGTTTTCCAAGACCTGCTTAAGAATTGTATATCAGACATCATGTATGTGACAGAAGAAATTACAGGTGCTTTTACCTTTCAGGTTTCCTATTTTTACATTCTACTATTGTATTTATTTGTCTGTCAATTAGCACACTTAAAGATTAGCAGCTTCATTCACTCTATCTACATTTAGCTTGATTTGTTAGGGGTTTTTTGTATGCAAGCTTGTGTGCGTCTTAGTATGTGTGAAGCAAGCTCATGCGGTTAGTTTATTTGTGCGTTACATAAATTCAGAAAATTGGATAATACAATAATCAGATTAAGTGGATTGTTTGCCCATAACAATTATATTTGAAGTCTTCAGATTCTGGAGCAACTGCTCTAGTCTGTGTGTGCAATACGATATGTATTCTCTAGGCAAGTGAGAAATTCATCCATCATGTTAATTGAGAGATGTGGGCTATTGTCTTGTCTTTGTTTCTGGGTATGAGGAAGTTAGCCAGCTGCAAAGTCCAAGGAACTTGTCTTTTCCTTCTGAGCTTTAAAAGAAGTTCTTCTCTCTTGATAAAACTTCCCAGTGTACAAGAGCACAAGAGGGCAGCATTACATTAAAATATATTGTTGTACAATATGCACATCTATATTGCTAAATAATCCCAAAGCTTCACTTTTCTAGAAAGCATGGTTTTTATTTTTTTCCCATTAAATGCAGCTTGATCCATTTATTGGAATCACTGACTTAAAAAAACAACAACAAAGCAAAACAGACATTTGAAACAGAAGCGGAGTAGCTATTATGAGACACAGCTAGTTGCTATGTTCTGCAGAAGTGTTCCAGATGTTAACCAGATACCTCAGAATTAAACAAGAATGGAAATGCCCCATTCCTCCAACATTCTTTAGTTCCAGGGGTATATTTTTGAAAATAATTCCTCCTTCATCAAATTGTACAGGTGCGGATGGGGGAATAAAAGGAGGAAAAATGTTTGGTCTGGCACTAATCTCCAGGTTTGGAATTAAAAGGATACACTGTGCTGATCTAAGTGGAACCTTTCTAACCCTAACATTAACCCTAACCCTAAGGGGTTCTGGTGGCTCATGTAGTTAGGATGCTGAACTAGAAGACTAGTATCAACAGTAGAGACCTTCAAATTTCTAGGTTCAATTATATCACATGACCTAAAATGGACACCTAACATCAAAAAAACACAACAAAGAATGTTCTTTCTGTGCCAACTCAGAAAGCTCAAACTGCCCAAGAAGCTGCTGATACAGTTCTACAGAGGAATTACTGAGTCTATCATCTGCACCTCTATAACTGTCTGGTTTGGTTCTGCAACCCAACAGGACAGACACAGACTTCAGAAGATAATTAGGACTGAAGAAAAAACAATTACTACCCACCTGCCTTCAATCGAGGACCTGTATACTGCACAAGTTAAAAAGAGGGCTGTGAAAATATTTACAGACCCCTCATATCCCGGACATAAACTGTTTCAACTCCTATCCTCAAAACGACGCTATAGAGCACTGCACATCAGAACAACCAAACACAAGAACAGTTTTTTCCCCAATGCCATCACTCTGCTAAACAAATAATTCCCTCAACACTGTCCAACTATTTACAAAGTCTGCATTACTATTAATCTTCTCATTACTCCTTATCACCCATCCCCTCCATCTTGTGAACTATATGACTGTAACTTTGTCCCTTGTATCCTTATAGTTTATATTGACTCTTTCCTAGTATGATTTGATTGCTTATTGTACCCTATGACTATCATTAAGAGTTGTACCTTATGATTCTTGACTCTTGACAAATGTATCTTTTCTTTTATATATACTGAGTTTGTACCCAGACAAATTCCTTGTATGTCCAATCACACTTTGCCAATAAACAATTCTATTCTATTCTATTCTATTCTATTCTATTCTATTCTATTCTATTCTATTCTATTCTATTCTATTCTATTCTATTCTATTCTATTCATTGAGAGTCAACAGCTTGGCAGTTCTAAACCTGAGAGCAAGCTATGTGATGGAATGGGTTCAATTTGTCCCAGCTCCTGCTTACCTGGCAATTGGAAAGCATGCAAATGCAAGCATATAAATAGGTACTGTGGGAAGAAATAGCCATCTGATTCAGTTTCAAGTCAGGAGAAAGAAACTGGAAACATGGAGGCTGATTGGAAAGGAGGTTTAACAATGAACAGAATCACCAAGCAAGGCTCTGGCACAGCTGACCACATGGAGTTGAGACGGGGGGGGGGGGTGTTATACTTTCCCTGGGCTTTGTATTTGAGCTTCCTGTTCCTGTGCAAGAACATGCATTCTATTGGCTTTTGTCAGACTCCCATGGGGACATGTAGGGGTTATGTAGGGGTCATAGCTGGCTCTATAGGCAAAGTACAAATCCTAGGAGTTTGTCTGAGCTAAGTTTGCTTGAAGTTTCTGAGGGTGGTGCAATAATTCCTATTGTGGCTTAATGGCTTTTGTCCTGTTTTGGCTCTTTGGTGAGGATGTTTGCTTATGAATAGAGCTATCTAGTTCTCAATAAGCTCTTTATCTGTTAAGTGCTGACATCTGCAGAGGGCTATTAAGAAAAAGTGGGGATTGCTTTCTAACTCCAAGGGCATGTTTCTCCATTCCTCCTTTAGGAAAATACAGTAGTCTGCCTTTTTAATATTTCCTAAAATATTTAATTCTTCTAGGAGAGGGGTGGGTGTTAACTTTCTACAGGGCCATTTCAGTGGGAAAATATTGGAGACATGAAAAGAACCCTCTGGGTGTCCCCTGGGTAATGGTGATGTTGCCTACTAATCCTTCCAACCCTCAAGCTCCTTGGTAGTGCTTCTGACATAAATATAATAGTACCCTAACCCTAACCTTTCTCAAGGTTTTCCTATCCCAGTGTTTTTCAGACCTGGCAATTTTAAGATGTATGGAGTAGAAACTAGACTTTCTCAACTAACATATTGGATGGGGAATTCTGGGAGTTAAAGTCCATGCATATACACGTTATCAAGATTGAAAAGCACTATCCCAAATGCTGCAGAGTTTGCTCTTGATGTCATGATGTCATCCTTGACTTCAACCCTTTGTTTAATGACCATTCAAAATTGCAACAGCACTGAAAAGAGTGACCTATGACCATTCCTCACACCAATGACCAGTGTAGCAATTCCCATGGTCACGTGATCAAAATTCTGGCACTTGGCAACCAGTGTGTATTTATGACAGTTGCAGCATCCTGGGGGTCAATGGGATTGCCATTTACGATTTTCCCAGCCAGCAGCCAACCAGCAAAGTCAATGGGGGGAAGCTGGATTGGGCTTCATGACAGTATAATTCACTTAACAACTAGCGATTTGCTTCACACCTGTGGCAAAAAAAGGTTGCAAAATTGGGCACAACTCACTTAGCAACTATGTATTGCAGATTGACAGGTGTGGCTTGGTAAAAATAAAAGACAGAGTCCAGGTGTATGTGCTGATAAGCCAACATATTTATTCAGCTGAATAAAAACAGGTCCCTCCTAAGAAGGAAGGAACCCTGAATGCAATCTGAGGCAGATATTTATACATTTCTTTGCTTTCACTTAGTTACACAAGAGGAAGCTGGCACACACCAGATAACAGAAATAGAAATATAGGAATTGTAAAAGCAGTCAAGCATGCCTTTTGTGGTTCTGCTCACTTGCCTAAACCCCACAGGCTAGTGGTTTCCTTAGGGACTTTCCATGACCTCAAAAGACTGCTGAGGCAGTGGTGGGATTCAAAAACTTTTACCACCAGTTCGGTGGGCATGGCTTGATGGGAGCGCTTTGCATGCATACACGCACTTTGCGTGCATGTGTGCCCCAAGCACTTTGCCCAGGTGCAGTGGTGTTCCAACTCACCTCCTGCTAAGCCTGCACTCTCCTGGTCACTTCAACAGCTGCTGCGCAACACTCTGCTGTGCCACGCAAAGCAGCTGTGCTTCAAAAGCAGAGGATAAAGGTGAGTATGGGAGCCCGGGCAAGCGGGTGGGCCCAATAGCAGAGTGGCGGAGAGAACCAGTTCAATCTCCACTGCTCATTGTCACTACCGGCTCGGCTGAACCGGGCTGAACCATAGAATACCACGACTGAACTGAGGCCTGAACGTTAGTCTCTCCATCTTAACATATGAGCAATCATCAAATTCAACAGATTCAACAGATTCCTGATCAACAACTACTTTGCTTAACAATGGAAACTCTGGTTCCAATTGCGATTGTAAGTTGAGGACTCCCTGAATAGTCTGTGAACAAGCTTAGTTAGGCTGCTGTTGTAGCATAGTTTTATAATTTAGACTTAGACCTATATACCACTTCACAGTGCTTTACAGCCCCCTCTAAGCAGTTTACAAAGTCAGCTTATGCCCCCAACAATCTGGGTCCTCATTTTACCCACCTTGGAAGGATGAAAGGCTGAGTCAACCTTGAGCCTGGTGTGATTCAAACTGCCAAATTGCAGGCAGCTGGCAGTCAGCAGAAGTAGCCTGCAGTACTGTATTCTAACCACTATACCACCATGGCTCTTGCTGAAATACTCTAACTGAAATTCTATAACAACTCACCTTAATAATTTATCAGACTTTCAAGATCCACAATTCCACATACAAACCATATTTGACTTAATAACCACAATATATCCTTACAACAGTACATTTACACACTGCCCAAATCTTCTACTGTCTTGTCCTGAAATAGCCAGATGGAAGGGTGATAGCTCCTTCCATTTCAGAAAGCTGCCCTAGGCTCTAAAGAAAAAAAAAGTACTTTGATTTATATCTGGTCAGCTGGCAAATCAACAAAAGATTGAAAAACAGACAATTTCAAAATAAAGTAAAGTAAGCATCTAGGTACTGTCATACAATAGAACTATTTGTACTGGATTCTTTTACCCCAGCTTCTATTTTTAATCTAGGTTGTTGAACTGATGGCATTGATATTTTGCCTTTTCTATTTTTTTAAATTATCAAAATGTTGGTTTCATTTACAACCCACTTTTCTTTTAGAAATCCAAGACAGCATGAATAAATATCCCATGCCAAGTTTATCAAACTTTGGTAAAGTTTAAAAAATTTTTCCAAGAAACAACAACAAAATTAAAAGAGTACAATGCAAAATAACCCTCTTCTCTTTGACATTATCTCCAGAAAAGAAGGATAAATAGTGATAACATTATAAAAAGAGGGGAAAAAACCTCTAAATATATTGTAGTAATTAAAATAATCTGAATGTATCAAACAGACTCTAATTAACAGGGAAAAATTCACTTAAAAATAATAATAAATAAACTATGTACAATTAATTTACTCATTAAGGTTATCATTACATCTAGATATATGTGACAAGATCATATGTAATCATGTTATATTTAGAACACAGAGACTTTTCAAAAATAGACAGCAAACTCGTATCTCAGATTCCTTCCTTCCAATCAGAAGAATAAGTTTCCAATTACAGCAAGTTCCCAGGTCAACCAGACCCGAGTTTAATGACCCGTAGTTAAGAACAGAACAAAACACGTGTTATTAAATATTGAGTGATTAAAGTTAAATACAGTTCAAGTTTATATAATATACAATGTAAATATGAATAGTATAGATGTATATAGATGTTAATAATGGAAGACGGAAAAAACTGATGCTATAATGTATTGCAAAAAATTGTAAATACGATTTGTGTTTTTTTTAAACTGTAAAACTTTAATAAAAATTATTGTTTTAAAAAGAACCATAGTCTTTCCCATAATGCAGTGGTGCAATTCAACCAGTGTAACAATGGGTTTGGTAAGCATATGCTTCGCCCAAACCAATCCAAACCGGTAAAATCCCACCCCTGCCATAATGACAAACTCTGTTTTAGGAATATCACATTAAGATCCTTAAAACAACATTTCTGTCCAAACGCAGATACAGCCTAGCTATAGCAGGATCAAATCATGAGAATTAAAGAACTTTCAAAATGCTTAAATTGCCAGCATAAATAAAAATCTAACATTCATCTTTTTGCAAACATTCTTTGAGGGGTCTGATAAACTATTTTATGTTTATTGGATTTCCTTGTGGGCAATGGATGGTCTAGAAATATAAATCAATTAATAAGATAAAATATTTTGAAGACTTTATTTCAATTTTAAATCATAGGAAGTGGATTTAATTCTTTAATGCCTGGAGCCATTGATTTTCCAAATTAGGTATTTTAATTCTTCATTCTGGGATCCATGAAGATGTAACTAATACAGACTTTCACATTTTATTATCTTTAAAAAATGGAACTGTTGGTTTGCATTTAAGGGCTGGGTCTCTCAAAAAAGCTAAGATTTCAGGTGCCTTGAAGGCTGCAAAAGTTTAGTTCATGCATGTTTTAGTTTCCTGTATTGCCAAGCATATATTGGAAGTGAATCAAAACTCAGAGCACAGTCTCTAAAAATCTTTGAGAATAATCCTTAAAAGTCAACTGATTTAAAGTATTAATCTGTTGTTTAGATCCACAGAACATCTTCCCTGCAGTGCTCAAATGTTAGTTATTCCACAATGCCAATTTTATTTGTGATTCAGAAATAAATCATAGTGGCATTTAGCTCTTAATAGCTGAATTTGTCTAGCAGCTTTCAGAGCAGGAATTTAAGACTTTAATTTAATATACCTAGACCCTAAAACTTGCCAAGATTTCAAAGATGTCACCCATTTTGTTCTCCAAGCGGGCCAAAAGAAGAAAGTAATTGTAAAAAGTCTTATTCTTTTGTCTCCCATAAAGCCAAATATAAGCTAGCCTAGATGGATATGTGTTTCTGTGTGTATATAGGGATAAGTAAGTATATTTATTCAAAGAATATGTGTAGTTAATTTACATCCTTCAAGAAAGAGTTATTACATTTTTCTGCTTATACTTTGTTTTTATTTAGATTGCCATCAATCTGACCAAACTGAAATTTCAGCACAATTTTCAGCTCATTATCGTTGTTTGTAATGTTAAATGAAAACTATACCATTTCTAAGGAGGAGGAGGAGGAGGAAGAGAAGATAAATCTTTGCCATCAAGGCTGCCAGCATCAGGGTGTAACTCTGCACCATTAATTTCTTCCAGAGTGACATTCTGATATAAGCTGAACAGATGGAATTGCAGGATTGTTCTAGCAAATTTATCATAAAAAATGCATCCGACACCTGTGTAATTTGCCTAATCATTTTCCTAATAAGCTCCCACCATTAATTATGCACGATTTCCACAATGCAATCAAGATAAAAGTAAATCTGATGACTTAATACCCTTCAAAATAATTGGTTCACCCAACACAGGGCTGCTTCTCCTTTCCATGACTGTGCCAATTAATTGGGAGGAGGAATGGGGGGGGGGTTGCACCCTGGAGGAGTCAGCAGAATGGCTGCCGATCTCATGGTGGGAGGTAGCCCTGCGGGTTTTTTTGGGCAAGAGTCAAGGATATTAGCTCATGAAAGAGAAGAATGGACTGGGCTGCCTCCCAGGCCAGTCTCCTTAATTTCTAGCTTTAACCCTCCAATTCTGCATTTCATCCACCCATTTCTTTTTTATCTTCACTCCGCCCAATGGCAAACAGATGAGATTAGTGTTTTTCAGCCATCATAAAAACTGACGGCGGGACTCCATTGGCCTAATGAGAATCAACTTTTCTGAGGTTGCCGTCTCGCAGTGCAACCCACCTGTCACATCATTAGGTGCCATTTCTGCCTACAATCCACTTTGCTAAATGAGATTTATAGGCCCCTGTGAGAGAGCCGTCCAGCAGCATTCTGGCTTCAATTAGCTCAAGATTAATTGTCTGCAAAAGGAAGAAGAAGGAGGAAGAAGAGGAGGAGGGGGGGGGAGGAGGAGGAGAAGGAGAAAAGGAGGAGGAGGAGTAAGGGAGGAGGAGGAGAAGGAGAAGAAGAGGGGGAGGAGGGGGAGGAGGAGAAGAAGAGGTGAGGAGGAGGAGGAGGAGGAGGGGGAGGAGGAGGAGGAGGAGGAGGAGGAGGAGGAGGAGAAGGAGAAGGAGAAGAAGAAGAAGAAGAAGAAGAAGAAGAAGAAGAAGAAGAAGAAGAAGAAGAAGAAGAAGAAGAAGAAGAAGAAGAAGAAGAAGAAGAAGAAGAAGAAAGATGGGTGGTGTTAGGAGAGAAAATGGAAGTATGATTCAGGTATTCCACACATAGACCTAAGGCATTGTGGAAGAAAACGTGATAATTTAAAGGTGCTGCAAATTTCCTACACCTCATCTGGATGAGCAAAATTAACTAGCACTAAAAGCTGTCAAATTAAAGGTTGACTTCTGGATATTAGCACCTTAAATGTCACTGAATTTTCCCTCTCCTGATCTGCTGCCACCCTCCCTTTCCTGCTCTCTTCTCTGTCCATCGGTCTCTTTTCATATTTTAAAACCTTTACCTTCTTCTCACCTCCTGTGGCTCCATGTTTGGCAAACCCACAACCAGCACACCTGCTCTCACTAACTGCTTGCACGTGCCTAGACCGGAGCTATTCCGCGTGAATATCTGTTGTAACCATGGCTACGGAACAACTGGTAGTTACAAAATTTCCTCCATATTTAATGCCAAGCTAATTATGTTTGACTATGTCATAATGGATAGTTAGAGGCCTGGGAAGGTAAAAACATTACCTGGAAAGATGAGATGAAATGTGGGGTCCTTGGTGGTCTCTGAGCTGGGTTGTTTTCTTGCAGACGTTTCATTACCCAAACTAGGTAACATCATCAGCACTAGTGGACAGTTAGCACTGATGATGTTACCTACTTTGGATACTGAAATGTCTGCAAGAAAACAACCCAGCTCAGAGACCACTGAGGACTCCTCACTGCTACCAGTGGGATAGTGGATATAAGTTAATCTATATAAATAAAAGTGAAATACCACTCATGCATCATCACAAAATCTCCAGAACCATAAAGCTTACAAAGTTGACATTTGGCACGTATGTTCCTCTTGGCTTCTAGGTGCTCGCTAAGAAAGGATTTTTCAAAATGACCATCAGAGCATTAGTATTTCCTATATTGTTATTATTAACACACTCTGATGATAAGGAGTTCTAACTCCCCCTCTCCACCTGAAAAGAAATGTTCCAAATGCAAAACACAAGCAGAGGAGAGGAGTTTCAGTTTTAGTTTCACAACAGCAACCAGCGTTAGTACAGAATAGTTGAGCTAAGCCATGCCCAAGCTCCTTGCTGTCTCCTTCTTGCTCACGCAGAAAATACCAAGAAACTTCTTCAGCTCTGACTGGATGGTGGGGAATGGAAGGGTTTATGATCCTTCCATTCCCATAAATCCTTCCATTCCCCACCATCCAGTCAGAGCTGAAGAACCTTCTTGGATGAGAAGTGAAATGTCTTCAAAGAAAAACCAGAAAGTCCAGTTGCCTCTTGAAAAAGCACCTTTGGCGTAACCATGATCTGGATGACTGAGAATTTCCATAAGCATTTCATTTGCCCAAAATCAGTTCCTATTTGTTCTTTCTTCTTTTGGTGCACATAGGGTTTTTTTTTATTTCTTTGATTTCTTCATTTTGATTTCTGCCCCCTTTCCTTTGAATCATGCTTATGGAATTTTAAGCTGCAAATGATTTTGACTACTTTGGCAAGAAGACAATGTACTTAACAGGGTAAAATTAAATATAATTCTTAAATTTTAAATTTATTAGTTATATTTTTGTATTTAATTTGTTTAATCTGTTTTTAATTGTATACATTGTTCATTTTTAGTAGACTGTACACCGCCCCGAGTCCCTTTTTGGAAGAGGGGGTGGTATAAAAATTCAATAAATAAATAAATAAATAAATAAAATGAGATTTTAAAAAATATATATGGCAGAATGCCTTTCATGGGACATGTCTATCTCTATGTGAACTCAAAGAAATATTTTCCTTAATTTCCTTGAATGAAGGTTTTCCAGGACCCAGACATTAAGACACAGAGAAACAATTGAAACATATGAAGACTAATAAAAAAAGTTTATATATGTTGCCTTTATTATCAACTTTATATAAACTTTCCAAGAATTTTACAGGAAAGGTGTATAGCCCTTTGTTCACAAAAAATATCTTGCAATTATAATTGCCTACAAACTAGACTGAATGAATGACTAAGCAGTGCACACACTTGTGGAACAATTACATTTTTTGGGCAGATTTCCAGTACAGGAAAATTATAGTTAAAAATGAGTAAAGTTAATATTTACAAGTGGCCATACCTACTGGAGTATAGATCAAAAGCAGTACCTACTAAGGGCTAATGTATTTAAAATTATTGAAAGTAACCTTGAAAAAGAAGCTTAGAGCTTGGGGCTAATACATTTAAATAAATAAAAAATGATGGCTATTAGATGGGCTGTAAATAATACAGATCAACAAAAGCAAACAGCAACTTTGTTTAGTCGTTCAGCTTTGTTGTCATCTGTTCTATTGAACATAGACCTCTTTTTATAGTAAAACACAAGGAAGAAATAGTAGAAAGCCACTTTGGTTTGGTAGTTAAGATATCAGTTTAGAAATCACTGATTTCTAGTGAGTTCTAGTCCTGTCTTTGGCATAGAAGCTGGCTGGGTGGCTTTGAGCCAGTCACTCTCTCTTAATCCATGATATGAGGCTTAGGTGGCAAGCCAGTCAATCAATTTCTCTTATGCACCAACACTCAGTGATCCTGAAAAAGTGGACCCTGCACTTCTGGGAAAAATGCTAGAAAGAAAAAGAAGAAAAGAAAACCTCAAGGATGAAATAGTATGCATTTATTATCAGCAGTGGATTGCATCTCAATCTTACCTATGTTACTGGATAGCATGAGTCAGCAAGTTAGAACAAAGCACTCTCAGATCCATTGTTTTAGCCACCTTGGGTTCTGAAACCCTTGTGAATTCATCTTAGAAGATACACATAACTTAACTGAAAGAGGGCACCAAACAGTACCAAAGTTGATTGGGCGACTGCAGGCTAAAACATAAAGAACAGTTGCTGGAATTGGGTATGTCTAGTTTAATGAAAAGAAGGACTAGTGTTCCAATATCTCAGGGCCTGCCATAAAGAAGAGGGAGTCAAGCTATTCTCCAAAGCACCTGCGGCAGGACAAAAAGCAATGGGTGGAAACTAATCAAGGAGAGAAGCAACCTAAAACTAAGGAGGAATTTCTTGACAGTTAGAACAATTAACCAATGAAACTACTTGCTCCAGAAATTCCATCACTGGAACATTCAACAACCATTTGTCTGAAATGGTATAGGATTTGCTGCCTGAGCAGGGGGTTGGACTAGAAGAATAAGTTATTTATTTTGTTCTGTTCTGTTCTAATTCTCAGCCCTTAGGCACATCCAAATTCAAGAACTCAGGGAAAGACTGGATTGTATTAAGATGTTCAAGCAGGGGTGGGATTCTACCAGTTTGCAGCTATTCGCTAGAACCGGTTGTTAACATTCTAAGCAGTTCGGAGAACTGGTTGTTAGAAGAAATTACTGGCCTAATCCTGTAAGGAAGGCAGGAAGGAAACATTCTGGTGTTGCTTACAGAAACTGCCTCTCCATTAACCCTTATTACATTCTTGGCAGGACTAGCCTTCCTGTCTCAGGAACATCTCTGGAGTTTTTTTTCCCTCCTTTGCTGGTACTTTGCTTGTGTGGAGTGACCATTCAAAGTTACAATGGCACTGGGAAAAGTGACTTATGACCATTTTTCACACTTACGACTGTTGCAGCATCCCCACAGTCATGATAGGCAAGGTGAAGAGATGAGTGCCTCCATGTGAGTGATATTGAGTTGGCCACACGCAGCCAATAACATGACCACCAAGCCATGTCCACCCAGTCACATGACCACCAAGCCACGCCCACCACCCAAGCTATGCCCACAGAACCAGTTGTTAAAATTTTTGAATCCCACCCTTGTGTTCAAGTCATAGTTCTAGTGTAGCTATATGTCTACTCTATGCATTTCTAAGGATCATTGTATACTGAATCTGCAACACTGCACACACCTCAAAACTTTGAGCTTTGATGAGAAGGATTCTGTGTAGGAGAAACAAATGGGGGAAAGCCCAAGAAAATTGGCTGTTCCTTTAAAAAAGGAGAGGGGGAGACACATAAAGAATAATCATAAACAATTTCAAAAGGAAAATAGCAGAATGCAGTGGTACCTTGGTACTTAGAGTGAATTGGTTCCAGGAGGTGTGATGACTACTAAAACAGACGAGTCACAAACAAACCAGGTGACTTACCATTTGTTTTCAGCTGGGAGGAACTTTCTGTCTGTCCTTTTCCTACATCAACAACCTTCTCAGCATGGCTGACTTCCTGTCTGCCCTTTGTGTCTGTCCCCCTCATTTTGCAATGACCTTCCCAGTATTACCGATTTCCTGTCTGCCCTTTGTGGCCATCCCCCTCAATTTGTAGTGACCTTCCCAGCATGGCCAATTTCCTATCCCTTCTTCACAGCTGCCACCCTCTTCCTATTGCAGCATATCAGGTACTAAACAAATGTCAAGTACTGGGACAACATTTTCATGTCAAAACATTTCAAGTACCAAATTCAACTAGTTTTTAAACAGTTGAGTACCAAGGTACTGTTGTATGTCAATAAAAATGCAAGAAAGAAGAGGAGGAAGTTTAAAGAAGACTCTCAAATCAAAAACATTTGAGACGTATAAAGAGAAAATCTGCTAAAAAAAAGCACATATAGGAACACGGAGACTTTGGAAATGGTGTCTGAAAAGCTGGTGGATGAATTGAGGCTACCAAAGCATTTTGAAAGGGTTAACAATAACAACAACAATAAAAGCTTCCTTGAAAATGTTCAGGACATAAAGAAGTGAAGAGAACAAAACTACACAGCTCTTTAGTAGGAGGAGATGGCCTGAACGTAAGATTGATCTGCAACTCTTTAAAGCAGCTGTGTTTTTTTTATCTCCATGTGCTTTCAATTTGATCCAAAATCTGCTGCACAGATCAAAAGAAACAATATGGCTGCTCTTCTGTTAAGATAGCGTAAGAATAACAAGTGATCCAGAAAAGGCCAATCTACTCAATTCCCACTCTCCCTCCAGTAAAAATATGGGAAGACATGGGTGGATTTGTCAAAAACACATTATTAGATGAACTTAATTTTGAGTTTTTGATTGGATTGCTTCATTAGTAGATTGTGGGAATGCCATATACATGAATCCTGACTTCTGCACAACATTTAAAGAATTATCCCATGGCATTCTGATTAGAAAGCTAGTTAAGTATGGCATATTGATTAGGAGAAATCACAGCTGGCTTGAAGAATGTACTTAAGTCAAGCTCATCACTGGTTCCTTTCAAACTGGAGGGCCTAGCCCTTGGCTTACCACTCTTCAGTGTTTTTATTAATGAGTTGGATGAAAAGGTGGAAGGAATGTTAACAAATTCGCAGATGGCACAAAATTGGGTGGGATGATTAATAATTCTGGAGAGAATAATATAAACTATCTGGATAGGTTGGTGAAACTGACTGAAAATAACCAAATAAAATTTATCAGAGACAGATGTGAAGACAAAGGAAATCCAAAGGAAGAGAATGGGCAATATGGGTAGTCTGTGATGACCAGAGGCATGGTACAGAGGCAATACAGGCAGCTGGCAGTTCAAATCGCCAATTTATTGCTCAAAATGTTCCCCAAACGCTCCCAAATTTCTGGCAAGTCCCAGAGCAAAGTGATCACACACACACACACACACACACACACACACACACACACACACACACACACTTCCAGCAGCCTCTGGCTGCAAGTAGTCCAGCACAACACTGTGAGCACAATGGCTGCAATGCAAGAAATCCACCAGGGCAAAGCAATTAATCCAGGAAGCCAAGAAGAAAGCAGGAAACCCAGGAAACTTCAAACATTGGCAATGGCATTCAACACTCCAGGAATTCAGTGTTTCGTCCCAACAAATGCCCCTCCCCACAGTGTCTCCTTAAGTCTCAGTCCTCTGGTGTGCCTTGTGCGCTCTCCTCCCGAGTAGTCAGGTCAGCCTGCTCTGTTCTTGCCTTCTCTCCACTGTCCGTGCTCTAGGATCAAGAGGGGGTGGTCTTTGCTCATCGCCTGAGCTCTGTTCTCACGTTCACTGCTTAGACTCTAGGTCATTCTGTCCCCTTTCCTCCCTGCCTACAAGCCACCCCATTCCTGAAAGACCCTGGCCTGACACAGCATGTTCCTCCCCACATTCCTCCAAAACCAACGAAGCTACCTCCTCGATCTCCTCTGACTCCAGTTCCGGCTCATCTTTTTCTGCAGATTCAGGCCCTGAAGGGGGCATGACATAGTCCTTGACTTAAAGCATTTCATTTAGTGAAAAACTATTCTATTATTACCACTACTACCAGTTGGGAAAGGGCTAGTGGTGAGGTAGCAATTTATAATATAGCTTCCTTTCTTTGTGTATTGGCTTCTTGGAAATAGAATTAAACTGTATTTCTTGACTGGTAAGAATGCGGTTCTCCAGTAGATGGAAAGGTTTAGAGAAGGATCTTAGCTGTAATTCTATTGACAGCTAATAGAGGTATTCCTTTTACATGGAGTATTCAAGGTCTTTGCATGGGGAAATCAAAGGCTTTACAGTTTATCCACAGAGGCAGGGAAATGTCAAAAGAATTAATGTTTGTGTGCACACAGTCAGTCACACTCTTACTGTTTCATGTTTTCCAGGGTGTTGGTGGAGAAACACACTTGAGTCTTTCTGACTGCCTGATCCAAACAAAACGCAAAAGTTTTTTTGTCTCACAATTTAGGCAGTAATCATGCATGAGGTAGGAACCAGGATTTTAATGTCTTGCCAAAGGTTCCTTTATCTTAAACCAGGAGATAAATCCACAATAATACAGTGAAATATACATCAAGTCCTTTTGTACAGTTGCCACTTAAGAGAAGACTGGGGTGTGTGGTTGGGTCTCTGAGAACATCTGGTTTCCCAGCAGCATCTCTGATGGGAGATGCTACAGCATCTCTGATGGGAGAGGTAGTAGATACTGTGCTGACTTAAGAAGGCTCCTTGCATGAACACCTTAAATTAACCATCCAATTGCAACAATTAATGTGACCAAAGTGGCAAATTATTAATTGCAGAGGGAATAGAGTTATTTTAATGATATGCAATTTAGGCTGAATCTCAATTAAAGCATCCCCCAACAGATTTCAACTAATTTAAGACTAACTTTAATTATTCAAATCTGGTTTCTCACTGGGCCCTTGCAGTTTTTTTATTTATTTACCCAATTGATATGGCCTCCCATCTCAGACAAATGACTCTAGGAGCCTAACATAAGCATACTGTATATATTAGCAAAAACAATAAAAATGATTAATAATAATAACTTCTCCTTGACAAAATTTCCATTGGTCACTGCTTGAATCTGCACACATGCTGTAATATGCTGGTACATGGCAATATTCTAGGTTCTTGGGAGGAACTCAATGCATATGAAGGCCAACACCAGCTAAAGAACTTCCAGCTGTGACTTCACGTTGTGGTGAACAAAGAACAATAATTAAATTAATAAATTAAATCTTGGACCCCATTTAGAATGTCTGTGCATTGACAAAAATGTCCTTCTGCCAGTTCTAAAAGGTCAGGCTGCTTGGATCTGCACATGAACTACTACACCGATACATTGCAATCTCCTTGGTTCTTGGGAAGAACTTGATTCATATGAAGGCCAACACCAGCTAAAGAAGTGGTAGTTGTGATTCCACATTGTTTTGTACATTATTATTATTATTATTATTATTATTATTATTATTATTATTATTATTATTATTATTATTATTATTATTATTATAAAGAAATAAACTGACAATCAGCAGCTGAGATATCTTAAAATAAAACATCTGTACAAATACAACACAAAAAGAAATATATTTCTTTGTGTATGGCTTAGGTCCATCAAGTGGGGCCTTATTGAGGGGTTTACTTCCTATCAGCAGTGCCACACTATGGGATCTAAATAGTCAAGGTGGTAGATGTGACATTGTTCCCAAGCTTTGTCCCTTTGTATGTACAGTACCTGCAATGTCACTACACAATGCCAATCTCTCCAACTCACCTCCAGCTTACCTATTTTGATCTCCTGCAGACATGTCCATCAACTATCGTGATTCGTTTGCTTTCCCTTCTCTAAATTTCTCCCCCAACTTGGGCGATGGATTCAGAGGTGGGTCTTCTCTGTTTCTGTGTACATCTGAAACATTCTATCAGCACTGTGTCCTAAGATACAAAATTCCCCATTCCCTTTAGAAGAAAGAAGATTATCCTATGAGGGAAGTTTGGAGGAATGGGATATGTTTGGTTTTAAGAAAGGACACCTGTTTTGTCCCAAGATTCAGGACATGGAATCATGGTTTAATTATGGGAAGCCAGATTCCAAGTGAACATTTGAAAATTCTCCTGACTAATTTGATAATGAAACTAATTTGCTTTGATGATAATAGCTCTTCTCCATTGGATATGTTCAAGCACAGGCTTAACAACTGTGTGGAAATATTGTAATCTGAATTCTTGCATTGAGCTTATGATTGAGTATTGATGCTTTTCAAGTTTGGTGTTGGAGAAGACTTCTGAGTATACCATGGACAACCAAGAAAGTAAACAAATGGATCATTGAAGAAATCAACACAGAGTTCTTCCTGAGATACAAATGACCAGACTCAAATTATCCTATTTCAGATACATTATTCAAATACCTAGCTGTCTGGCAAAGACTTTAATGCTGGAAAAGGTGGAAAGAAAGAGAAAAAGAGAATGAACAATAGCATGGTAGTTAGATTCAGTTACAGTAGCAACAAATGCATTATTGGAAGAGCTGAAGGACCAAGTTAGGGACAGATCCTCTTTGAGAAAATCTTTCCATGCGGTGGCTAAGAGTTGACAATGTCTTAATGACATGTAATCATCATCAGGCTCTATGATACTATAATAAAACTTGGAAGAGGCAAAGAAATTATCTCTGTTTTCTTTCACCAGTTTTCATTCAGTTTTATGAAAAAGGTGTTTCCTTTCTACATTTCTGTTAAAAGAGAGGAAATTTTGAGACAAATTCTTATATATTCAATGTGTTGTCTTTGGACTGATGTAGGACTAAGAGGTATGGATGAATGTTCTGTTTTTCATTGTGTCATCATCTCTCCAGCAGCCATCCTGATTCTCCATGCTTAGTTGAGTCCCAAGACAGGAAATATACCTTCTTCCATATATTTTTCATAAAGATCTTCAGGTGGAATTGCTTTTGAGAAGTTGCTGGGGGAAAATAAATCCTCTTACAGAGAAATAATCAACCCACAGTTTGATTGAGAATTTTGAAGGCATGTTTATGACAAGCTCTAAATTTTCTGTTGCCCCAAATATTTTAGCTCCATCAGAACAATAAGAGGATTCCATTAAGTCTTCAGAAGTTTGCACCTTTTTAGTCTCAGCTTTTTAAGAATTTTCAAATTACACTTTTTCCTGAATTCACTAAGAAAACTGCTAATTACCAAATCATTTCTCAATGAAGTTGAGAAGTTTTTATTTCTTCCTATGTCAGGTTTGTGCATAACTGATACTTGCTTGGAATCTGAGAATCCACTCGTGTGTTGATGTATAACCAGAGGTGGTATTCAGCAGGTTCTGACCAGCTCTGGAGAACCGGTAGTGGAAATATTGAGTAGTTCAACTACAACCTCTGACTGGAGATTTTACAATATCCTTTCCCTGCCACGCCCACGGAGCCATGCCCACAGAAATGGTAGTAAAAAAAATGTGAATTCCACCACTGTGTATAACTCTATTGCTATGTCGTTCCTCTTAAGTCTGACAGCAAGCAACATAATTTTTATTCTTTATTTCACGTCTCTCTCGAAGGTCTTTTCCTTTGGACCAATAAAGTGTCTTTTCTGAAATCAAGAAAATAGGCAGGGGAGAGAAAATTCTGCCTTCTTCATTATGATTAGAACACTTAAATTAATTGCAGCCGGTTGGAATCTAATACTCATCAGCAGAGTATTAGATGAGGATTTAATGCTCATCTTTTTGTAAGCTGGATCATAAGAAAATATAAATTATGCTTTAATTCTCTGATGTGGAGACCCACAACTCCTTCAGCCAGAAGAGGTTTTGAGGCTCTTCTTCCACCTACTCTGTACAGCTTTGTCACTGAACAGCCTGATTATATAATTAGATTCTGCCTTTATTATTTTAATGAACTTACTCCAGTCCTCGCTTAATTCCGAGGCATGACTAGAAGAAGACACATCTATGTAAAACACGGATGGTCATGATCATGCAGGCTGCCTGCAGATCAGATGGGGAGCTTTATTGATTAAGTCTCCCTGCAGTAGAATTAAACAAAAGAAAAGGTTGTGTGCATTTTTTAAACCTTGCTCTCTATTTGAAAGGTATAGATCCTGGTTATTTGCTGAGGTAAGGGAATGTCTACATATCACGTCCTTGACATAAAGCTTGACAGGAAGAGAGAGACACCTTTGAAGATTTACCTACCTAGCTGGGGGAAAGCAACAGCTCTCTGTTTTCAGAAGAAAAAATGTACCATCCAAAGTACTAAGGGAAATCCCTGCAGAGTTTTATAAACTGTCTAGGTCGGAGACATTGGCCATGTTGCTTTTGAAGATGCTTACAGGTGTTGGAGACTATAACTCCCAGAAACCCAGTGAATTCTGATTACATCTCTGACAGATCTGGATGATGTAAGGTCAGAGGAGACTTCACTTTTGTTTGGATCAGAGGCGGTATTCAGGTTCTGACCAGTTCTGGAGAACCGGGAGCGGAAATTTTGAGTAGTTCAGAGAACTGGCAAATAACATCTTTGATTGGCCCCGCCCCCATCTATTCTCTGCCTCCTGAGTCCTAGCTGATCAGTTGGGTCTTCTTTTGTTGCCCTGCACAAGAGAACAGAGCTGGAAAGCAGGTTAGTGGGGTGGGAAGGGAACGGGATTTTGCAGTAACCTTTCCCCCTGAAGTGGGGTGGGAAGGAAAGATTTTACAGTATCCTTCCCCTGTCATGCCCACCAAGCCACGCCCACAGAACAGGTAGTAAAAATCTTGAATCCCACCACTGATTTGGATCTTAAGGGTGGTAATGGGAATTTAAAAATCTACACATATTATGTGACATCAGGGATTGGTTTGACAACGTTAGCCTATATTGATTTCATTTTTTAGCTTAAAACTACCTATTGATTGATTGATTGATTAAACTTAGAGCACTTATATACTACTCCATCTTGATTTACAGCACTCTCTGGGCAAGTTTACAATGTCAGCACATTGCCCTGAACAAACTGGGTCTTCATTTTACCGACCACGGAAGGATGGAAGGCTGAGTTAACTTTAAGCCAGTCAGAATTGAATGCCAGGCTGTGGGCAGAGTTTTTCCTGCAATACTGCATTCTAACTATTGTGCCACCAGGGCTACCTTATATACTGCCCATCCAGGGGTGGGTTTCTACCGGTTCTGTCCACCTCTGTAGAACTGGTAGCTCTGAAGAGCAGCAGAAATAGAACCGGTTCTATGTCTGCTAATGGTTTTGTCCACCTGCCCACCCGGGCTCTTACCTGACCTTTATTTCCTAATTTTTTCAATTTCAGCTGCCGTGCGAGGCACAACTGCAGTTAAAAAGGCAGGAAAAAAGGGCTTTTTGAAAGGCTGCTTCTCTGCACGCCTCATGCTGATGACGATTTACAGGCATGCACCGGCAGTGTGCAGGGAAGCACATCGTAAATCACCGAACCTTGTAAATGACCAAACTGGTAGTTAACCTTGTCGGATCCTATCCCTGTGCCCGTCTTGCTTAAAACTATTAAAACCAAGATAAAACATTAAAATAATAATTATTAACATTCAAACTGACTTAAAAATTAACAAGGATGGCAGGAAAGAGAGCAAGGAGCTTATTGGGGAGGGGTGGGGTCTTAGCTCAGTCTATTACTTACCTCTAGTACAATACAATCTCATCAGGGTCCAAGGTCAATTGGCAGAATCAGATCTTCAGGCCAAAAGGATGGGTGTGGATCAGGAGTGGGATTGAAAAATTGCAGGAACCAGTTCTCTGCCCAGTTGCTGGGTGGGTGTGGCCATGATGGGCGTAGCCTACCAGAACTTCCGGTTAAGCCATTTTTCGCCTTCCCCAGAGTCCGAAGGCTTCCCTTGGGGCTCTGGGAGGGTGAAAACGGCCTCCCCTGGACTCCAGAGGGCCTCCAGAAGCCAGACACAGGTCTATTTCCAGATTTCCGGAACTTCTGGTTTGGCCTGTTTTTCGCTTTTCCAGAGCATCTGCACAGACCTTGCACTAATCTGAATCCAAAATGGACCACGTGTTGACTCCTGGGAGGGGTGGGTCAGGGTGGGAGGGGCAGCGGGTCAGTTCAACTACCGACTCGGCGAACCAAATGTAAATTTAACATCCGGTTTGCCTGAACCGGGCCAAACTGACTGAATCCCATCCCGAGTGTGAGTCTTACCTCAAGAGATATGATGTTCCAGAGGGTGGGAGCCACAACAGAAGAGATTCTTCTCCTGGACTTTGCTGCCAGAAATTCCTTTGCTGACAGGGTCCACAGCAAAGTACCACAAAAGAGTGATTTAGGATTGCTAATTGCCAGTCAAATTTATCAATTGTGTATAACTTACCATGGACCTTGATGAACGATAAGAACAACCCTTGGGAAGGATATTTCCAAACTATCCCTTCCAACATCTTCATCTGGCATAATCAGTTATGAGGAATATTGTAGGGTAGTATGAAGAAGATAACAGATTCCATATACCCATCACAGAAAATTTAAAAGTAACAGTATATATACACACACACACACACAAAATACACACACATACAGAGAGAGAGAGAGAGAATAAATGATTTAGAAACTCTTTGCCACAGTTTTATACTTCTAATAGTTAAGATTTTCACTTGTCAATTTGTTGACAATTTGGAGGCATTAGCTCTTGTATACACAGATTTCATTAACCTAAGTAGCTCTTCTTATTCTGTTCTATTAGCTTCTCTGACATATTTTCAGAAAGCTATCATAGTGTTATAATAAATACCATTGATTTGCAAAAGGCTGACATTACTTTGCAACAGTAATCATTAAAGAAAATAAATGCCTGAAAGATCAAGCTTAATATATTGGGTTTTTCTTTTTGCTTGATCAATGTGAATCAACAAATACATAATATTTTGTTCAATGGATGTTAAGGGCATTTATGAAATGGCATCACAATGGAATGGATTGTTTTGTCAGTTGAGCAAAAATAAAGATCAAAAGGCTGGAATTTTACAACTGGTATAAATTAAAAAAGAAAAGAAAAGGCCACTCCCCATCACAGTCGAAAAAAATCTTGTGTCTTGACTATATAACAATTTGTCTCCTTTGGTAGAGACAAATTTCAGCATTTGTCAATAAATCTTCAAAATTCTGTATTTGCATTTTCAAAAAAGGATGAACATGATTTCAAGTACAGATAAATTACATTGACTATATATGCTTTATGTTGCACAGAGTTTTAGTAGGACTGGATTGCAATGACTTGAAATATTAGTAAACCTGTTGCAATTCCTAGGACTTCAGAAATGTCTTCAGTGGTTTGGTTATGATTACGAATTTATGCCATATACATTTCCATTCAGGAGTAAATAAGTTTTGTTTATAATATACAGAACATTCCAGGTCAATGAGAACGTCCTTGACTTATGACCACAACTGGAAACAGAATTTCCATTGCTGTGCAAAGCCATTGTTAAGTAAATCATACCTGATTTTATGACTTTTTTTGTCCACAGTTCTTAAGCAAATCATTGCCATGATTAAGTGAATCATGCCGTCATGAAGAGAATGTGGCTTCCTCCATTGATTTTGCTTGTCAGAAGCTGGCTAGGAAGGTTGCAAATGATGATTACATGACTCTAGAATGCTACAAATGTAAATACATGCCGATTGTCAAGTGCATGCTTTTGGTCCTGGGACTGCAAGAATCATAAGTGTGAGGACAGTTCATTTTTTCTTTTTTAGTGTTGTTGTAACTTTGAACATTTGCTAAACTGATGGTTGTAAGTCAAGGACTACCTGTGTGGATTTGAAAATCTTGGCAAGTTTACTGGCTTTGGGTTTGGTATCAGGCTACTCTCTAGGTGCAAACAAGGTGATAGCAACAGTAGAATAGAATAGAATTCTTTATTGGCCAAGTGTGATTGGATACACTTGGTGCAAATGCTGTCAGTGTACATATAAAGAAAAGATACATTCGTCAAGAGACAAGAATCATCAGGTACAACATTTAATAATAGGCATAGGGTACAATAAGCAATCAAATCATATTAGGAAACAGTCAATATAAATCATAAGGATACAAGCGACAAAGCTACAGTCCTACAGTCACAAGTGGGAGGGGATGGGTGATAAGGAGTGATGAGAAGATTAACTGTAATGGTAGTGCAGACTTTATAATAGTTGAACAGTGTTGAGGGAATTATTTATTTAGCAGAGTGATGGCTTTCAAGAAAAAAACTGTTCTTATGTCTAGTTTTTCTGATGTGCAATGCTCTATAGCGTCGTTTTGAGGGAAGGAGTTGAAACAGATTATGTCTGGGATATAAGGGTTCTCTAAATATTTTCACAGCCCTCTTTTGGACTTGTGCAGTATATAGGTCCTCAATTGAAGGCAGGGTTAATAGTAATTGTTTTTTCTGCAGTCCTAATTATCCTCTGAAGTCTGTGTTGGGTTGCAGAACAAACCAGACAGTTATAGAAGTGCAGATGATAGACTCAATAATTCCTCTGTAGAACTGTATCAGCAGCTCTTTGAGCAGTTTGAGCTTTCTGAGTTGGTGCAGAAAGAACATTCTTTGTTGTGCTTTTTTGATGATGTTTTTAATATACTAGCAATGTGCACATTATCCAAAAGACTAGCTGTTACACCATCAAGAAAGGTTTTATGAACGAAGCTTGCTGATCTAATTCTGACTTTCTGCATTGAAAATGATCTGCCTAGATGAGCAAGGAGCGGCCTCATTCTTTTCTTGTTGGAGAGTGTTGTGTGTTTTTCTTTGCTGGCTTTCCATGATTGTGTGTGTGTAGAAAGAACATCTTGTTAAAAGGTGTTGGACCATTCCAAAATTCAGATCTTGAGCCAAACTTCCCAAAATTAATGAACCCATTTGTATTGATAAGTTACTACATTCAATTAATAATTGCATAACAATCTGGAGAAAGGCAACAATTTGCAACAAACTTCCTGATGAGATCCAGCTTGAATGTCCTCCTCTGAATCTTAGCCTCTCAGTCCTCAATAGAAATAATAGAAATTAGAATAAGAATAAGAATAGAATAGAATAGAATAGAATTCTTTATTGGCCAAGTATGATGGGACACAAGGAATTGGACACAACGAATGTATAACTGGTGCATAAGCTCTCAGTGTACATACAAACAACAAATGATAAATCATGATCATAATCATCATAAAAATACATTCATCACAAGTCATAAGATAGAACACTTAGTAATTAGTCATAGGATACTAAATAAGCAATCAACATAAATCATACTAGGATACAAAATAAAACAATTAATATAAATTGTAAGATACAAGCCACAAAGTTGTAGTCATAAGAAGACAAGGAACTGGGTAATAGGAAAGATGAGAAGAATAACAGTAATGCAGCCCTATGGATAGTTTGACAATTTTGTGGGAATTAGTTGTTTAGCAGAGTGATGGCATGGAGGAAAACTGTCCTTGTGTCTAGTTGTTTTGATGCTTCAAATATTTCCTAATTGCAGATGGTTTTCTTGCATTTCATCATTTATTTTTTGCTGGTCATTGATTGGTTGATGTATTACAGCCAGCCAGTTCAATAGGACCAATGAAATATTTTATGGAAATTAATTTAGAAGAGAAATATTCATTAACTGATAACCAAAGAGGAAAGGGATATTTATTTTATTTACTTCGGTGATTTAAAAAAACAAAAACAAAATTAGAATAAGGGCATGTTCTGTTTCAATTACAACTGTAGATTTCTTAGAATATCTGACAGTTTTTAACAGGCTGGGCAATATTCAATCTATGCTTTCCAAAGTCAGACACAATTGTGCTATTTCCAAGCCAATTAAAATTAAATTAGATATGTTAGATGTATCATGAGGTCCACAATATGTTAATATGTCAATTTGTTGGCAGGCTGGGAGAGCAGACTTGGAGATGAGGCTGCACATGTATTTTGTTTAACATTGTAGGATTGCCCAGGTAAATGGAGCTAAGCTACATGAATGCTAGTGTCAGGTGTGAAAAATCAGGACCATGTGTTAAGGTTCAGTTAAGGTGATTCATGGCTCATGCCTAGTCACAAGAATCTAATCAATTAATGGTCAGCACTAACTTGGTGCTAGATAAGAATTAATGGAATTCAAAATGGCTTGGACTTGGACCATTTGTGGGAATGTAACAACTCTAGGCTGGTTCCTCTTTTGATTCCATCCCCAGGCTCTGCTTTTTTTTTTCTTCTACAGATTGTTCCAGACTGAAGAGGGGATCATCTATCTATCTATCTATCTATCTATCTATCTATCTATCTATCTATCTATCTATCTATCTATCTATCTATCTATCTATCTATCTATATGTTACAAAGTAATATGCTATTTTTGAAATCTAGTAGACTGTATTGGATCCTCTTTTGAGTGCCTGTCAAGAAGGATCTCTTGAATCCTGTCTCAACAAGAGGTGTGCATCTGATGTGGGTGAGGTAGAGAACCTGTATTAAAAATGGGGGGGGGAAAAACTTGATTACAAGGTCTTGGTTATCTCTAACACTGTCAGAATCTTGTATGTATATGTGTGTATGTCCCTTGAGTCACTCTTGACTCTTAACATCCATATGTGCAAGTTCCTACAGGTTTCTTGGCAAGGTTTAAGAAATGGTCTGCCATTGCCTTTTTCTAGGGCTGAGAGAGAGTGATTGGCCCAAGGTTCATTTTGTGCCTAAGGTGGCAGTAGAACTCCCAGTTTTTAGCCTGATATCTTCATTACTATTGTGTTTCCCAGTCTTATTTCCTTTTGAGCTTGAGAATAAGCACCTGGGCTTATTTTCAGGGAGATCTTTAAGTGCAGGAGTTGGCAAGTGCGGGTGCTGATGGGAATGGGAGTAGGAGTGCAGCTACTGCTGACCCCGCCCTCTTCATCCCACTGTCTGCTTGCCTGGAGCTGCAATGGGCCAAGACCTCGACCTGACCTCCATCTGCCCAGATGCTGCTGGAATATTTCTTGGGCACAGCACCATGTGGGGGCTCTTTGTCCTCCTGGCAGAGTAGGTGGAGGCTGGAGTGTGCCAAGAGCTTGGCCCCGATTGAAGCCACGGGCAAGCAGACAGTGGGACTTTTCGTCCATAGGGAAAGGAAGCTTTGTCTGCTTGCAAAGGGGATGCTTTGAAACGCTCCATTTCAAACTGTCCCCTTTGCCACTAGAATTGTATTTGTTAAAAACTGGAAAAGTGAAAAAAATTCTGATAGAAGAGGAGGTGATTAAGAAAATTGTGGAATGCGCAGAAATGAGTAAAGTGACATTAGAAATTAGAGAGCAAGCCAAGAAGATAAAGAATATTATAAAATTTGGGATTTATTTCATCAGTGGCTAGATAAGAAAATAGAGAAGTAAAATATATTATAATATAAATATAATAGTAAAGATAATTCAATGTGATGATATGTTATAGTTGATTACAATGAAATGAATGATATTATGAACTGGGTTTTGTAAAAGTTGACCTTTGCTCGAAAAGGATGATGTGAATCTGTAATTAAAGTCTAATAATGATTTGATTATAATATAATATGCATAGTTGATCTATATAATATGAATTTTAATTCAAATTTAGAAGGGAAAGATTGTTGATATTGTGCACAAAAGATATGTATCAACCAACACACTGTACAATGGAAATATGGTATTATTTGATGTTTTATGTTTGTGTTTGTCACTGTTTGTTGTCAAAAATAAAACAATTCTTTTTATTTTAAAAAAACCTGTCCCCTTTGCAAGCACCAGGGCCGCCGAGAGGATTAAGTGTTAGAACAAGACTAATATGGGCTCCCACACCTACACATTAAGTTAACACCTCCCCTCCCCCTCCTCACCACCTTGTGGATTTTGCGTTACTCCTTGCACCGACATCATGTAACTCCTAAACAACTGAGGGGCTCATTTAAAAAAAGCAGGGGCTGCCAGGGCAGCAAAGCAGATCGGGAAATAGTGGAGGGGGTTGAGGACGAAGTACGGAGAAGGGGCATTGGAGTCCATGTAGCCCACAAGTAGATGGTTTTTTTTCCAACTGGGAGAAGAATGATCCACTCTAGTCTATACGAAAGAAAGAAAAGTGATGCTTCCCTCGCCTGCCCTCCTTTCCTCCTCCAGTTTATTCTCCTGCTTTTTAAAGCCACCTCTCTCACCAGTTACTCTTTGGCATGGCTGGCGCACAGAGATCCTCCGACTAAGCTAACAGTGGCGCCTCCTTCCTTTTGGCGTGAAGGATTTCGACAGGGTGAAAAGTGGAAGTTCATTCTTCAAGAATTGGGGAGAAAGGGAGAAAGAGAGAGGAAGAGGAAGTGGTGGAGGGCAATCATTCCTGCCACTGCTGCGCGGGAAGGACACGCTTTCCTTCCTTGTCATTTGCCCTCCAAAGAGTTGATTTGATTCAGCATTGGAGTGTTTTGCTGCGAGCCACCCCCACCGTCCTCCAGCATCACCCTTGCCTGGGTATGTCCAGGTTGACACACCGTCCAGCTATTTTTCTTTTTAAAAAATTAGTTTTGTAAAAAGTTTTTTAAAAAAATTCTCCTTCATGGGCCTCCTTTGAGCTCCATGGGCCCCGAAACAATGTACCGGATGAACTTCCCTCTCCTCAGGCCTGGCAAGCACACAAAGCTTTGAGTGTCCATCATTTCTCCATCTGGGTGAAAAATGTTTGGTCATTTATGGGGCAGAAGTGGTATTCAGCAGGTTCCGACCAGTTCTGGAGAACCGGTAACGGAAATTTTGAGTAGTTCCAAGAACGAGCAAATGCCACCTCTGACTGGCCCCCACCCCCTTTTATTCTCTGCCTCCCGAGTCCCAGATGATCGGCTGGGTCTTCTTTTGTTGCCCTGCACAGGAGAACGGAGCTGGAAAGCAGGTTAATTGGGTGGGGAAGAATGGAGATTTTGCAGTATCCTTCCTCTGCAACATCTACCAAGCCACATCCACAAGCTACGCCACATCCACCAAGCCACACCATGATCACCAAGCCACGCCCACAGAACTGGCAGTAAAAGAATTTGAATACCACTACAGCTATGGGGCGCTTGGGGACGGAGTAATTTGCCAGCTTTCATGCCTAAAGTGAAATAAGAGAAGCAATATTAAACAGGTGCATTAAAGAACTCACAGTCTTTTGGTTTCTAGGCCAGCAGCTAGACCAGCTAGTTCTCTATGCTATGATTAGGGTATACTAAAAAATGGCCAAGTTATTTATATCAGAAACATTGCAAGATTCAATTTTTACTTTTAGAGTGTGTAGGGCTCTTTTCTTCAACGTTCTTAAAGCCTCTTAGGAATTATTATATAGTTCCTGTGTATTTCTCAATGCTACAGATTTTTGGTCATTTTGATTTTAAAAATAGGTACAGGGAAAATAGGCACAGAAAGGGACTCGGGTTACAATTTATTTACTCCTTAGGCAAAATGAAAAACGAGAACGAGAAATCTGGAGATTATTCTGTGCTTCACAGACAAATCACGTTTAATGCACCTGTTTAATATTGCTTCTCTTATTTCTGTAGTCTTTAAAAAATGAAGAGATCTGAGGCAATTTAAATTATTTTTGCAATATGGAAGTTAGGGGACAATATTAGTAGCAGCATGATCGATTTTATTTTTAAGAGAAAAGGAAAAGATGTGGAAGGGGAAAAAAATATCTTGCAAATTAATCTGTGTGAACATAGAGCCAGATGCTAACTTGGCCATGAAAAAAGCAGGCATTTAAAGCTACATTTTATAAAAGGATCCCAGGAAAAAAAATCAATAGAAAGCTTTAGTGGGCAGAATGTCTGTAACAAGTAGAAAGGTTAGTTGAGAAGTTAATCGTTCTATCAGGAATAAAGCAGAGTTAAAGTGTGGAAGAAAATGCTAGCACAAGTGGTTCATTAACCTTTCCGAGCTTTGGTGTATCTTCTGAGTAAAGATTACAAGGAACTTGAATCAGCTTTGACTAGTTCCTGTTAGCACCTCCTTTCACAAACCAATTGTTTTCCAATGGATAGAGCAAAACAGCCATGAAGTGAGTTCAGAATCTGTTATATATTATTTACAAGTTGTTAAGAACCTTGTCAATGGCTGGGTTTGACACAAACTTTTAGGGAGCTTGGAAGTAAATGTCACGAATAAAACTTTATCCGGTAAATGTCATTAAAAAACAAACAAACACACACACACACAAAATAGCATGTAGCAGTTGCCGTGTGTCCATGTGTGGGAGAAAACTATGGGTATCAGAAGGGAAAGAAGTGGCAGATGAATGAGAGGAGGAAGACAAAGGGAAGAGGAAGACAAGGCAAGAGGCTGTGTTCACAACATTAAGTTCTTAGCCAGGTCAGATAAGGACTTAGCAGGATTAATTCTCTTATTACGAGAACGTTGCTTACAACTTCAAGAAAAAAGGTTCAGAAGGATTCTTGGAGATCATTTAATCCATTGTCTTGCCTACTGAATTAATCTACCACACAAAAACACACAATAAAAGTATTTAAAAGGAACCTGAGTCACTAGTCCAACCTCCGTCCACAAGAATCCACAACATACAGCAAGTCCTTGACTTATGATCACAAATGAGCTCAAAATTTATGTTGCTAAGCATGATAGTTGCTGGGTGAATTTTACCCCATTTTACGACCTTTCTTGCCTCAGTTGCTAACTCTATTGCTGCAGTTGTTAAGTTAGTAACACGGTTGTTAAGTGAATCTGGTTTCCCCATTGACTTTGTTAGTCAGAAGGTCACACAAAGTGATCACATGACCCTGGGATACTGCAACCGTCATAAATATGAGTCAGTTGCCACGCATTTGAATTTTGATCACGTGGCCATGGGGTTGCTGCAATGATCTTAAAGTGTGAAAAATGGTCATAATTTACTTTTTTCAGTGCTGTTGTAACTTTGAACGGCCATTAAATGAATGATAGTAAGTCAAGAACTACCTGTAGTTATCCTTGGACTTATTTAGTTCCTTGTTTCTTAGCAAACTCAGAGCTTCTTTCATTTAGGTTGCTTTAGTAACCTGGTGAATTGAGTTATGTCAACAGAGTCAGAGAGAGACTCGGAGGAAGGAGGGCATGGCAAAAAGAAACAAAAAGAAAGGAAAATATCCCAGAAATATTTTCATTTTGATTCTTTCACTTTCTGGCTATGGAGAGATCTATTTTGATGTTTTCTTGATACTCTACAACCATATTCTTGGTATTTTATGATTATATCACTTTGTTGTTTTGTGTGTACACTACAGGCTTATAGACCAGAGACAAATTCCTTGTCTGTTGAATCACACTTGGCCAATAAAGTATTATTCTGTTCTGTTCTATTTCATTTATTCTTCTCTTCTCTTCTCTTCTCTTCTCTTCTCTTCTCTTCTCTTCTCTTCTCTTCTCTTCTCTTCTCTTCTCTTCTCTTCTCTTCTCTTCTCTTCTCTACTCTACTCTACTCTACTCTACTCTATCTTACCCTACTCTACTCTAACCCATCTTACCCTACCCTATTCTACCCTACTCTACTCTATTCAGCTCTACACTACTCTGTTTTATTCATGCATTTAATGCAATCTGTATATATTATTTTAAAAGGGGATTTTAATGCTAACCTGTGGATCATTTATTTCCACTAAGAAGTATTTGTCATGATGATTTCATGTGGCATCTTGACGGGAAAGAACAGTTGGCAAAAGCTATTTCCTTGATAGGCTGCTGATGACTTTCATAACAGCATCTTACTTGGTCACTATGGGAGGCAGGAGGCTGAATTGCATAGGTATTATTTGGCCATATCCATGAAGATTATTCTGTCTTGTGTTACATATTTATTTAAAGCAACTCAGCTGGAAAATCCAAATGTGGCTGATGATATATGATAAAACCAGAATAGTTGCAATTTTTCAGAAAGAAAAGGGACCCGGACAGTAGAGGAAAAAGGGCCCTGAAGATTTACCGTATTTTCCGGCGTATAAGATGACTTTTGAAACCAAAAAAAGACAACCTAAAATCCGGGGTCGTCTTATATGCCGGAAAATATTACGGGCGTCGCCGGGAGACGCTCCTCCCCTTCCCGAAGAGAAGACGGCGGCCGCTCTGCCGGCCCATCATGCTCCGCGGGAGGCCTGGTCGTCTTCCGTGTGTGTGGGAGAGAGACCAAGAGAGTCGCCCTGGGGCTGGAGGAGGAAGGTTGATGCGAGCGCGAAGGAAGGTTGATGCGAGCGCCCTGGGGCCGGAGGAGGAAGGCTGATGCGAGCGCGAAGGAAGGAGAAGCATTTACAAATCCTTGCAGCTTAATTTTGAATACCCGTATTTTCTGGTGTATAAGATGACTTTGAAAAAAGTCAACCAAAAATCAGGGGTCGTCTTATACGCCCGGTCGTCTTATACGCCGGAAAATACGGTATTTAAAACTTTTAAAACTTTCATTTACTTAAAACTTCTGAAAAATGATTCCACCTAAAAGACAGGTTGCCAGAACAGGACAGTTTCTTTTGGCTCCCAGCAAGAAGGGAAAACAAGAATGGGATGGAAGAAACTAAAAAACACAAAAAGGTAGATCTAGTTGTTATGTACCTGGATCTGGTGGAATCTGCAGCTAGAGTGGGGGTGAAGTTAGGAAATTGGCTAACTTGGAATCTTTGCAGGGGAAAAAACAAGGGAGACCTCAACTCCTCTCCCCTAAAATCCTTGGTCTTTATCTGGTTGTTCCCAAGAGAGTGTAGTCAGTCTGGTGACATTCTAGTAAATAGGTGAGTAACAATAATTACCTGATTAGCTCATTCTGATTCCTTGTACCCAGGGGTGGGATTCAACATTTTTAACAACTAGTTCTGTGGGCATGGCTTAGGTAGTGGGCATGGCTTGGTGGTCATATGACTGGGTGGACATGGCTTGGTGATCATGTTATTGGCTGGGTGTGGCCAACTCAATATCACTCACATTGAGACACACATCTCCTCGCTTGGCCTCTCAAGACTGTGAGGATGCTGCAACAGTCGTGTGAAAAATGGTCATAAGTCACTTTTTTCAGTGCCATTATAACTTTGAATGGTCACTCCACACAAGCAAAGTACCAGCAAAGGAGTGGAAAAAAACTCCAGGGACATTCCAGTGACAGGAAGTCTAGTTCTGCCAAGAATGTAATAAGGGTTAACGGAGAGGCAGTTTCTGTAAGCAACACCAGAACGTTTCCTTTCTGCCTTCCTTACAGGATTAGGTCAGTAATTTCTTCTAACAACTGGTTCTCTGAACTGTTAGAATGTTAACAACCGGTTCTAGCAAATACGTGCAAACTGGTAGAATCCCACCCCTGCTTGTACCTGATACTGGGAGAGCATCTGAGAACATCAAGTTTCTCGGTTGGATTGGATTGGGAGGTGAAAAGACATCCCAGAAGAAGGTAATAACCAAGAATTTCCCATGTTGTTGCCAAGAAAACTACATCTCTGCATCCATGTAGTCACCAAAGTTGAACTTGGTTTGAGGGAAACTACCTTTTCAAGCTAACATCACATACAAAAACGGATGTGCTCAATTATTCCACTTTCAAAAGGTTTCTCATTCGCCAACATTTTTTAAAAGAAACTAAGAACTAGATGAGTCTTATGAGAACATAGAATAATAGAGTTGGAAGGGACCTTGGAGGTCTTCTGGTCCAATCCCCTTCTCAAAAAGGAGACCTTATATCATTTCAGAGAAATGGTTGTCCAGTCTTTTGTCTGAAAGACTTCAGCGATGGAGCACCCACAATTTCTGAAGACAGGTTATTCCATTGGTTAATTGTTCTCACTGTTAGGAAATTTCTTCTTAGTTCTAGGTTGCTTCTCTGCTTGATTATTTTTCAACCATTATTTCTTGTCCTATGTGGGTTAGGTTTACTATAGTCCTGAGTCGCTGAACTATGTGCTTATGATCTCCTTTCCATCTCTTAACTTTTTAACACCTTCATTTTGACCTTGCTTTAATTCTGTTTTTATTTGTTTCTAACTCTTTTTTTAATATAACTGCAGTGGTGTGATTCAACTGATGGAACAACCGGTTCAGTGAGTGCTCACAAAGCACGTGCAGGCACTGAACATGCACATTACACATGTGCTCTACATTTAAAAAATCCCATTTTCAACTCAATTACTTATCTTCTGCTGCATCTCCGGTGAGTAAAACAGCTGATGCATGGCAAACTGTTCTGCTGCGCGGATCAGCTGTGCTAAAAAACAGGAAATAAAGCACAGGAAAAGGGCAGAGGTGGGTGGGTGGGGCCAAATGCTCATCAGAACTACCAGTTCACTCAAACCGGTCTGAACCGGTAGAATCCCATGCTGTATAACTGTATGTTTTTTTGTTGTAAACTGCCCAGGCTAATTTGAATAAAATGGAAAGTGTAGAAATTTGATAAAGTAAACTAAAATAAATTATGACTATGTCTTCTCTCTCTGCATTGATGTCCTTGTTTCCCAGCTCTGGTGTACACTGCTTTCTCTTGCAATTTCTCCAGCATGCTTTAGAAGAAGATTTAAATAAACAGCTGGTGTAACTCTAAAGCCAATACTTATTGGCCAAGCCAGTCCACAGGAGGTACCTCTTCTGCAAGATGGCTGAATCTCTTTTGGAGATTGCTAGCAACCCTTTGGGGTCACCTTTTGGGGTTATATCTCAGCCTTGCTTTCCTTTCCCATTTGTCAGGCTGGCATTCCTGCCTACTACTGCTATCTTTCTCACTCTCTTTTCTCTCCCAAACAAACTTTTTTTCACATTGTGGGTGTGGGTACAGTTCACATCAAGTGAAAGAACGTCAGTTCATAATTAGAGGGGGGTTGTTTTTTGGCCTTCATCCCCAGCACAAAATCTGTCATAATGAGAGTCTGCCAAAACGTAGAACAAAGCGAGACTGTAAAATCTTTCCTGTGCCAGGTTGTGTGCGTGTTTGGACATTTTTTTCTAGATAATCCAACTTACTGGGTCATTTCACTGTCATTTTGTCATTGGAAAAAAATCTCATTCGGCCTGTCACTGAAACAAGGGGCTTGAGTTGAAGCAACTCTGATAGCATCGATGCCAGGAAAAAAAATACACATAATATAATATACCTAGAAAAAAAGTGTTGAACACTAGTCAGAAAACTTTTCCAGGACCTGGGCATTACCAAACAATTTTACACAATGGAATAGAATGGTATTTGACAATGCGCAGAATCTCAAAAGAATGTCAGAATATTATGAGGTTATTTTTTCATCTAAATAATAATAATAACCTTGTAAGATTTGGTGATCTGGTAAGATTTGGCCATTATAGTATTGTGGGCTTTGTCTTTCCAACCAATATCCTTTTCATCAGTTTGGTCTTAATTATCAGTCCCTTATTTCCTATCCCCAGGTGAGAGTAGTAGACAACCTGCCAAGGTGGATAATGTCAGTTTTTCCATCCATTTGTCACCATCTTTGAAACTCTGTAGGAGAGAAAATATAGAACGATATTGCAGAGAATATTTATCTCCATCCAACCATCTTTCTCTCTTCGGCACTCCTATTCCTCTCTAATTACATATCTCTAGGGAGTTTGCATATCAAATTATAAACATCAAAATGATCATGGTAACTCATAAAAATATCAACAATATTATATACCTTCTTATCAGTTAGGAAGAAAGAATGGTGTGTGTGGGGGGTTAATCTTCAAAGGTCTGTTGGAAAAGCCATTTCTGCCATTTTCCAGTGGGTGACTGAAGTGGGCAAGTGTTGGATTGGAAAAGAAGCATATTCCAGAGGGACTGGACAACCATAAAAATATTGCATCTAGATTCTTACTCCTTGCAACTCCAGTTGAATTTCACTTAAGCAGAATGGGAAGGACTGAGGTATCTTCATGTTCCCTTAATGAACAAGGGCTCTCAATTTGCATTACAATGCACTCAATTAACATTCTGAACAATGCAATAGATTTAGCATACAGAAATAATGTCAGCACCATGGGTCATAAAAGGGTCAGCATCTGGTTCCTTGAGATATATTGTATTTCATTTCCTACAGTTTTTCAGCCTTACTGGACATTCTAACAGTTTATTTATTTATTTAAATTTATATACCGCCCCCCTCTCCCAAAGGGACTCGGGGCGGTGAACAGTCAAGATAAAATACACATATAAAACACATATACAATATTTAAAAATTAAAATAATTAAATACATTGGCCCTTTCAAAAGATTAAAAATAAGGGAATTAAAAAAGTTAAAACCAGATTAAAAGATTTAAAAACCCCTAGGCCAAACCGGCTTGCTGAAATAAATAAGTTTTCAATTCAAGGCGGAAGGTCAGGAGATCAGGGATGGTCCTCATCTCCGGGGGTAATTTGTTCCAGAGAAAGGGTGCCCCCAATGAGAAGGCCCGCATCCTCGGGGTCACCAGCTGTCCAGCCGGTGGCACCCCGAGGAGGCCAACTCTATGGGAGCGTATCGGTCAGCGGGAGGCTGATAACGGCAGGAGGCGGTCCTGTAAATATCCTGGTCCTGAGCCATGGAGCACTTTAAAGATGATAACTAAGACCTTGAAGCACACCTGGAGGGCCACCAGGAGCCAATGCAGCTCGCGCAGAAGTGGCGTAACATGGGAGCCCCGAGGAGCCTCCAACACCACCCGCGCGGCCTCATTCTGCACCAGCTGGAGCCTCCGGATGCTCTTCAAAGGCAGCCCCATGTAGAGAGCATTGGCATAGTCTAGGCGGGAGGTTACAAGGGCAGAAGTGACCGTGCGAAGCGCATCCTGATCCAGAAAGGGCCGCAACTGGTAGATCCTACGGACCTGGCCAAAAGCCTCCCTGGCGACGGCCGCCACATGGTCTTCCAATGACAGCCGCACATCCAGGAGGACACCCAGATTGCGGGCCCTCTCTGTGGGGGCAAGAATTCCCCCCCCCAGCCAGCGATGGAACCAGCTGGCTGTACCAGGGTGCCGGGAAGCACAGCCACTCAGTCTTAGATGGGTTGTGCTGAAGCCTGTTCCGCCCCATCCAACACCGCACGGCCTCCAGGCACCGGGTTATCACTTCGATGGCTTCATCGGGGTGGCCTGGGGTAGAGATGTACAGCTGAGTATCATCAGCGTACTGATGGAACTCTACCCCAAAGCCAGAGATGATCTCACCCAGCGGCTTCATATAAATGTTGAACTGAAGGGGTGAGAGCACTGACTCCTGAGGCACCCCGCAAACCAGGGGCCTCAGGGCTGACCTCTGCTCCCCTGCCAACATGAATTGCGAATGGTCAGAGAGGAAGGAGGAGAACCACCGCATAACAGTGCCTCCCACTCCTAACCCCCCCAGCCGCTGCAATAAGATACTGTGGTCCACAGTATCAAAAGCCGCCGAGAGATCTAATAGGACCAGGACAGAGGAATAATCTTTGTCACAGGCCCTCCAGAGATCATCCACCAATGCGACCAATGCCGTGTCCATGCTGTGCCCGGGCCTGAAGCCCGATTGGCATGGATCCAAATAGACAGCTTCATCCAGGTGCTGGGGAATTTGTGGTTGAGTTCATCTGGAGAAGATCAGCTCAGAGAAGGTGAGTTTCCTTTAATTAAATGAGTTTCTCAAGTCTGCTGGTCTTCCTTGTGATAGCCTCCATTCAGCCCAGTTTAGTCATGCTTCTTAGTAATGATGGTACTTAGAATCATAGGGCTGGAAGGGATCTTAGAGGTCTTCTAGTCCAACTTCTTCTTCAGCATGCCTGGAGGATACTTCATGGAAACACAAATTATTCACTACTCGGGACTGACATAATTATCTTCTGCAATGCTTTGTGTGGCCTGCTAGGACAGAAGAAGCTGACTTTGGATAAAGAAATTTCATCTGTTCTGCTGATAAAAACATAAACTGCAAAGAACAAAACTCAACTCCCTCTAGAAACCTTCTCAGTTTCATAGATTTATCCAATCTAATAAGTCCTGGCTTGTGATAGCAGCCATATTCAATCACTAAATCTGGTTGTGAGGAAAGTTATGACAGAAATATTCCATTGAAGAATTCACCTTACACATTAACTAAATCATTTTTGGGGAGACAGCACTCCCTGGCTCTTCACTGACAATTAGTTAGACTAGGCTAAGTTTGTTCCGTGTAGCTGTCCATTGTGGGGAGTAGTTTGGAAACAGGCTTATTAAAATTGTCAGAACCATTTACCAGATTGGAAATTGCCCTTGCTTTCTGAACTTTATGAGGAAGTTCAGAAGTTTGTTTGAGACAGACTTTTTCAACAGATTTACATAGTGACATGGGGAGTCCCAGAAGCACAGGAAAAGAAATCTTTGCTCTTCAAAGGAACCAGATCTGCTAACATCCTTGTTATGTTAAGGAAAAGATAGAAGAAAAGCTCTTGGACAGCTTATAAAGGAGATGTGAGCAATTTTTTCTCCCAGTCTAGGGAATATATGCTGGTGTTCTGCTCTTCCAGACAGCTTCAGAGGTTTAGCTTAAAACACTCTCTTCACCTTTTAAAAACTCAACTTTCCCAAACAAAAATGAAAGTCCCCAAAATGTCAGTCTGTCTGCTCTGAAATGCTCTAAGGGTTATAAAGATCGCAGAGAGCATTGTCCCATTCTGGTGAACAACTTTGAAAAGCTTGCCCAACCCTGTCTCTTCCCACTGTGGATTATTTCTCAGGCAAAGGATGAATAATAACTGGACTTCATTCCAAACAGTGGATCCATGATACGACAAATGCTGGGTGAAATACTCCAAGAGTGACTCAATTATTGCAACAACATTGGTTTTTGCCAGACTAAAATCTGAGCAGAAGGTTCATGGATTTGAAAGCAATAATTGCACAAATGAGATAAAACCTGAGATTTTATTAAGCAAAACATAACAAAAGAATAACTGTAATGGCAGAGCATAATAGGAACAGGTAATATCCACAAACAAGGCAATAAAATCAGACTGGGCAATATTCAATAGAGGAATATAAATGGAAAACAATATTTCATATCCATTTGGTAGCTGAAAATCTCTCATCTTTGGAGAGACATCTACAAATGTTCTTCCAGCTGGTACAGTTCTTGACTTGCAACCACAATGGAGACCAAAATTTTAAGCTTTGATGTATACCATCCTGAATCTAATTTTGGGAGGTACATTACAAATGTTATTAACTAAATAAACTACTTGTAGCTCTGGTTTTAGATTTTTTAGATTTTGCTTTCCAAGCTTGTTTCAATTTAGTTTCTGAACGTTTTGTTAGCGGACTAGGTAACATCATCAGCAGGATTTTCTTATTCTGGTCTGCCTTCAATTGAGGACCTATATACTGCACAAGTTAAAAAGTGGGCTGTGAAAATATTTACAGACTCCTCACATCCCGGACATAAACTGTTTCAACTCCTACCCTCAAAATGACGCTATAGAACACTGCACACCAGAACAACTAGACATAAGGACAGTTTTTCCCCAAATGCAATCACTCTGCTAAACAAATAATTCCCTCAACACTGTCCAACTATTTACTAAGTCTGCACTATTATTACTATTAATCTTCTCATCACTCCTTATCACCCATCCCCTCCCACTTGTGACTATATTACTGTAACTTTGTTGCTCGTATCCTTACGATTTTTATTAACTGTTTCCTAGTATGATTTGATTGCTTAATGAACTCTATGACTATTATTAAGTGTTGTACCTTATGATTCTTGACTCTTGACAAATGTATCTTTTCTTTTATGTACACTGAGAGTATTTACACCAAGACAAATTCCTTGTGTGTCCAGTCACACTTGGCCAATAAAGAATTCTATTCTATTCTATTCTGTTCTGTTCTGTTCTATTCTTAGCTTATAAATATGCCATTTGGTCAGTTGTCATATGATTGGTTGTTCATTTGGAACTATATTTAAATTTTCAGCAGCTGATTTTTTCTCTTGTTGATTGGTTGTTCAAATGGTCTGGTTTCTTACATATTCATATGCTGGATGTAGATCACAGGTCATGTGATCGTGTCACGTGATGTATCATGACGTTTTTTGCCTTTGTGGAGCTGGGGTGGGCGTGGCCTGTGTGTGACATATCCGGCCTGTGGGCCACCGGTTTGACAGTCCTGATCTAGATCAATATGCCTCTTAAACTCAACCATTACCAAGAACAGTGGGAGTTCTGTTTCAAAACATCTGGAGTGTAATGGAATGTGGGAAAGACCATGGTACCCACTGCCTAAGAGATAATCTGATAAGAGAGAGTACAGGCCACATCTGCAGAATGGACAGAGCAAAAGGCTCAGGAGCGAGGCTCCTTAAGTTCTCACACTGTAGACATGACAGCAGGAGAATTGTACTTTCAGACTTTCAAGATTCTGTTAAATGTAACTTTACCATAAATTAGAATTAATTTGCCTGGTTGTGTTTCATATTTGGTCTACCTGGTAAGGCTGACAAGAGGGCACTAGATTACTTCTTCCAGACTTATAGCATTAAAAACTTCAATTATACCATCAATCGGGGCATATATTTTTTTCCCTTTATGCCCTTGCTTTCCCAGATTTTGATTGCACGAAAGATATCAGCAACATGAGAATATATTTTGATAATGGAGGAAGAATCCTCCATAGATTTCATGTTGCAAAGTCTATGATGTCTTTAGCCAAGTGTCACTGAGTAATAAGGCAAAGAGACAGCTATAAAAGCTCTCTTTACACAAAGTCAATACATGTTTACATCTTACCCCAAAAAATCCCTGACAGCTATATTGTACAAGGAAGCTTTCTTGGACATTTTCTGTCAATATAAATACACCGTCTTGACACCCATGTGCTTTGTCATGCTACCTACTCATAATCACAGTCTCCAGAGTTTTAATTATCTTTCCCAGCCATCAAGATTTGCATTTGGATTGTCTCTTGGTCTTTCATTGTAAATTCGTCACGTGTCTTCCTCTTCCCCAGGTGGGATGACAATTGGTCATTCTCTGTTTATATGATGACAAGTCTTTTATTCATGCAGCGCTCAAATAGTTGACTTTAGAAAGTTGCATCTCGAGAGATTCAAGTCTCTTTGCTTTTCCCTGGATGGCCTGAATCATCAAAATTCAACCCAAAAATGCATTATATTTCCTGGCACATAAGCATACTTTTCACAGGTTATGTTCCCCATATGGACCAGCTCAGCGATAAGGAGGAAGATAAGTGGGAGCAGGCTCAGTAGAGAATAAGTGGATGAGGAAGGTGACCGAACAGGAGGTAAACGAAGGAAGAAAGGAAAAGACAAGCTCTTCTAATCTCCCCCCCGGAATAAAGGCCTCTACAGAAGGGCCTCTTTGGATGACTTGCAGCTGACTTGAAGGGTTGACAGTTTTAGAGAACTGACCCCAGGTGCATGTGTATTCTCAGCTACCCTACCTCTGGTGTAGGGTATTCTTAAAATCAACATTATCTTTACTTTTGTCATATCATAAATAGCTGTGACCTTAATTCACGGCCCTCTAATTCAAGTAACGTCTTATTTCGGAGATTCCCTCATTTCATATCCCTCCAAAGAGGAACATAGTTATTTTCAAACAGTTTTATGTTTGTATTTGTCAACTTAACTCCTAAGTATTTCACCTTTTTCTCAAGCCTTGTTGGAAGAAATGTCCATCTGGGTTCAGTTCCAAGTGGGGAAAAAACACTGGAAACATGGAGGCTGTTTGGAAAGATGGTTTAATGGTGGACAGCAGTGGTGGGATTTGTTTTTTTTTACTACCGGTCTTGTGGGTTTGGCTTGGTGGGTGTGGCTTGGTGGACATGGTAGGGGAAGGTCTCTGGTGATGAGCCGAAAGACAGAAAAGAAAGCAGTATACTTTCTCCCTTAATTGGGGCTTAACAGGGTGTTGTAACACAAAGTATATACTTATTCCCCTGCCTCTGCTGATAAGGATAGAGCCAGATGGTGTAGTGGCAATTACAACTGCCTCACATGTAATACTTCCCTGGTTCGAATCCCAGTAAGGGTATGGCTAGCTGAAGAGAGCTAACTAGCTCGAAATAGATCTATACTAGTCTCCCTTATTTATTATTTAAAATTATCAGCTTAAAAACCTTACACACATGTAAACAAAAGGCAACGAAACAAATAGCTTTCTGTCGGTATGGTCTCTGGTGATGAGCCGAAAGACAGAAAAGAAAGCAGTATGCTTTCTCCCTTAATTGGGGCTTAACAGGATGTTGTAACACAAAGTATGTATGTATATATGTATGTATGTATGTATGTATGTATGTATGTATGTTTTTCTTGAATATGTCATTTTGAAAAACTGTGGTCATTTTTTCCTGTCTGTTGTATTGTAGGTAGCGAGCAGTCCTACAGATGATCACTCCAATTGCTTTTCCTGACCCAGGACAAAATGACCTGGCATGTTTTGAATTTCCATTGCTTCCCCTGGCAGAACATTTGTTTTGCTCTGATGGAATTGAGTCCATTTGAGACATTGTAGTAAAGTCCTCCAAGCATTTCTTTTATCCTCCAATTTCCAGAGCAAAAAATATGCATATTTTGAGCCCCAAATGTTACTTAAACCTGGCCCAGTATTAACAGATTATTCATATCTGGGTCTTCTTTCTCCTTATATAAATTCACCACAGTTAGTGGCAGTAGTGGGATCCTACCTTAATTGCTACCGGTTTGGTGGGTGATTGTGCGTGTGTGCACATGTGAGCATGCACCTAGCGCACATATCCCTAACAAGCCAATCAGCTGAGAGGTTGAAGAAATGAAAAGATAGGAGCCACCGCCCACTCTCTCGTGGTTTTTGGTCTTTTAGCCTCTCAGCTGATCATCGGAGGCTTTTTTTTTTTTTACTTCCGGTTTGGCTGAACCAGTCCAAACCAGTAGCATACCACCACTGGTTAGTAGGTAACAAGATTGGGAAACAGGAATCAGCCTTAACAGGAATCACAAGTAGGTGAGCTAATTCTACTTTATGGTAAAGTTACATTAACAGCATCTTGTAAGTCTGAAAGTACAAATCTCCCAAAAAATCATACATATGTTTCTTTGTACAAAAAAAAATTCATTATGTTCTTCAAAAAAAGTACAAATTTTCAAAAGGAGAAGAAACTCGCTTCATCTAAACTGGTGGATGAATTTATCTAATTCACAAACTTGCCCGTGAACAGAGGTGCACTTTTTATATTTATGTGAAGTGTTTTGTGATTTAATAAGTTGAGCTATTAATAATAGACCTGGGGAGGGGCTATTTATCAAATTTGTAGATGCTACACAACTGAGTGGAATTGTTAAAGACAACAAAGTCAGTCTGGGGACTAGAAAGCATAAGACTAACTGAGGATATGTCTAGCGGGTGTCATGGTCACATTTCTCAAGTGCTTGAAAAGATGTCAAACAGAAGGGAATTAAATAATGATCTTTGGTTACAGAAAGACAGATTCAAATGGATAAGCAAACTTTTTTGACTGAGGAACTGTTCAGCAGTTGAACTAGTGCCCTAGATGGGTGGTTGACACTCAGTTGTAGGATACCTTCAAACAGAGGTTGGAGGGATACCTATTCATTATGCTTCTATATGATACTGAAAGAAGAAAATATCTGTAACTCAGGGTTGAACTGTGGGGTTTTTGGTGCTCTCTGAGCTTGGTAGTTTTCTTGCAGATGTTTCATTGCCAAACTAGATAAAACCATCAGTGAGCTAGTATAACATCTGCAAGTAAAATAACAAGCTCAGAGACTACCAAGGACTCCACACTTCTATTTAGGCTTCTGCATTGGAAATGGAATAGGTTTTGGACCCCTAGACCAGGGGTCAAACTCAATTTCATTGAGGGCCGTATCAGGGTTGTGTTTCACCTCGGGGGGAAGGGGTAGGCGTGGCTAGGGTGGGCGTGACCAGCTTGAAATCACTCATGTTGAGGGCACCTGTGGTGGTCTAAGTGCTCTGTTAGCGAATATGGGCTCCCAAGCTCTGTTTTCACTGGCAGAGGGTTGCAGGAGGCAGTGGCAGCTGAAAACAGAGCTCAGGAGCCTGTTTTTACTGGCTGAAGCATCACGGGCCGGTCCTTCACTATTTCCAGGGCAGCCCTGCAAGCCAGATCTAAGTACCCTGTGGGCTAGATCCAGCTCCTGAGCCTTGAGTTTGACACCCCTGCCCTAGACACTCCCTGTCAACTATATTGTCATGCACCTGTTGGAGTCTGATTCGGAGGGGGAGGCCGAGCAGCTGACAGGGAATGGGAGTGTGGCTCCATTGGCTGTGGAAGAAACTGTGGAAGGGCAAAGTCTGGCTGGGCAGAGCAGGGGAGAGGTAGAGCAAGGCAGAGAGAATTCAGAGGAAGATCCAGGCCTGCCCCTTCTTCATCCTAGGCCAGACAAGGAGGAACGGAGAAGGAGCAACATGAGTTGCATGGCTTACAGGGGAGGAAAGGGCCCTGATTCCCTTCATTAGCTGCAGCTGGGAACACAGTGTTTAAAAAGGGAAGCTACGCACAGCAAAGTTGTTGGAAGCAAATTGTGAGTTATCTTTTACGGTCGAGGCTTATCTGGGTTCCTGGCATCTTCCCAACTGTGTGTGTTTTGTTGGCCTTTGAAGTCTGCAAATTCTTTTCCTGCCCTGTCAAGTTAATTGCTGCAGCGTGGTTTGTGTGGGTTTTTATTTACAGTTTATATGTACCTTGTTTTCAGTCTTAATTTCCTCCATTTAAAGACTGTTCTTGGGAAAGTTTTTTCTTCAGCCGAAAGTAACCTGGACATTGTGGGCAAAATTGGAGATATTAAAGGGACATTTCTTACTTATGTGACTGTGTTGCCTTTGTGCCACACCCCAGGTCATCACATATATATTTATGAATAATTGCTCAGATCTAAAGGAAAACAATTCCTTTAACATTTGTGTATATTTGTGAGATTGCATCCTTAAATCAGTGTCGTTCCTCTGATGACCTACCATTGGCTAAAAGTGGACCACCCAACAAAGCAAGGAACAAAGTCTGCAGTGAAAATAGCATCACCTTCAGCCCCTGAGACCACCATGCAATTCAAGTCACTCATAAAACTTAGCAAAGGCTTGAAACGTTTACAACTTTCTGCAACTGTTAACGGCACCTTTACCAAATATTTTTTATTAAATTGCAAATTTTATGTGCCAAAATGCCATGCACAATAAATTAGCAATGACCTTATCAATCTCCTGGTGAACGTGAAGGCGATTTGGAAAGGGAGAGGAACAAAGGTGGGGAAAAAAAGAACCCAACATGTTTAGTGTTAAGGATAAATAAAATAAGAAAAACACACATACTTTATTGCATTGTGTCAGAGGATTATAAAATACGTTGCAAGAATAATAGAGCACAAGTCACAATCGGTAGCAGCAAAAGGATTGCTTGATAATGGAAAAGACTAAAATTCAAAGAGGAGGAAAGAGATCATGTCTGGAAATATTATACAGTATTAAATCTTAAAATATTCCAAGTAGGTTGTCATAAAAGCTTTAAGGAAATAAAGCTTAAGCTCCAGAAGGCCTTTTATTTTCTGAAAGCCTGCTGATGTTTTTCTCAGTAGAATTAACTGCGGGTCATAATGTTTACCCACAGTTTGCTTCCTTAATTTTCTATTCAATCCCACCTAGCCTCCGGAAGCCATGGTTTATGCAGACATATCCATGGTTTAGATTGCGTAACCCATTAGTACACAGTGAGAGTAGCAATAGCAATAGCACTTAGACTTATATACCACTCCATTGTGCTTTACAACCCTCTCTAAACAGTTTACAAATGTAAACATATTGTCCCCAACAATCTGGGTCCTCATTTTACCAACCTTGGAAGGATGGAAGACTGAAACAACCTTGAGCTGGTCAGGATCAAACTCCTGGCAATGGGCAGAGTACTGCATTTTAACCACTACACCACCACAGCTTTTTTTTGTGTGTGTGCTAATGCTTGTGGAGAACATCTGTCAGGTACTGGTGTGTTCTTCTCTACCCATGTGCAAAAAGTTCTAAAGGCAGCAGCCAACCATTGGAAATCTTCTTACATGTGGTTGCTGAAAAATCCATGGAAATGGGTGAGGAAACAGTTGATATGGAAAATGAGCTCTCCCACTCACCAGAGGTGGTATTCAGTAGGTTCTGACCAGTTCTGGAGAACCGGTAGCGGAAATTTTGAGTAGTTCGGAAAACCAGCAAATACCACCTCTGACAGTAGATTTTGCAGTATCTTTTCCTTGCCATGCCCACCAAGCCACGCCTACAGAATAGGTAGTAAAAAAAATTGAATCCCACCACTGCCACCCACCCACAAAATATCTTACTTGGGATGCAGTGGGTAGATCTATTATCTCCACTAGGTGTTCCAGCAAACCTCCATTCCAATCAGTAACACCGAGACAAGCATAATCTCAAAAGTACCTTTATTAGAATAGCACCTGGCATATCTGTGGAATCTCAAAACTAAAAGTTTCCCAGACTTCCCACAATGTCCCAAACTACAATCCATCCCTTTTCTCCCATTATCACATCACACAGACCAATCACGATCTAGCCCAGTGTAAGATCCTTTTCTCTGCTGTGCCACACTTAATAACCTTGAACTAAGAAAAGAATTTTATTTTGTCTACTTAAAATTATTCAATTGAAATCACCCCTCCCACTTTCTCAGACTATGTGGCAACGTGGAATATGGTTTCCAAAGCTGATACTTTCATTGCTCCATTCATTCTAATACTTAGACAATATTTACACCTACCTTTCTCTGAGAAAGAAAATAATAATAGGATCAGATTCAGGCTTTCTTAAATCATTTGTTCTCCGCATTGATTGGTATTTAGATTCCAAAATTTCTAGGGAATACTAGCTAAGGATTTGCAGATTCAGCAACTCAGCACCTATGGAAATCACTTGTTTAGAGAAAATGGGTTGTTTAGAGAAGTCTACTGACAGCCCGAGTTTGAGACCTGAGTGCTGTGGATGGGGTGAACTCTTGTTACTTTCTGCAGCTCCTGCCCACCTAGTAGTTCAAAAGCATGCAAATCAGTGTTGGGATTCAATTTTTTTTACTACCAGTTCTGTGGGCGTGGCTTGGTGGGCGTGGCAGGGGATGGATACTGTAAAATCTACAGTCAGAGGTGGTATTGCTGGTTCTCCAAACTACTCAAAATTTCCACTACCGGTTCTCCAGAACTGGTCAGAATCTGCTGAATATCACCTCTGATGCAAAAGTGAGTAGATAAATAAATTTCACTTTGGTGGAAAGATAATAGCGTCCCATGTGTCTCGGCATATAATTATGCTGGCCACATGACCATGGAAATGTCTTCAGACAATACTGGTTCCCTTGACTAAGAAGCAAAGATGAGCACCACATCTTAGAGTCAGACACAACTAAACAGGCAAACCTTTACCTTTAGTGTTCTCTAACCCTACATAACTCTTAACAGTTGACTGGGTCCAAAAATTGTGATAAGCCAAAACCTAACTAATCACACTATAGCTTACTATAGTGCAATTTATTGAATGTAGTTAATTGTGAGTCAGTAAATCACACTTAAACAAATGTGGGGGTTTAGGACAAATGCCATTGATTGCTGGAGATCTTTCTAAGTAAGACTGAGCTGGGTATAATCCAGAAGATTAGGAATAATGAATGCTAGTCTGTTTCAGAAACGTATCAGCTGGGTTCACCTAAGACACTAGAATGAATGAGAATGGCGTTGTGTCAAGCATGACATGGTGTGCAAAAAAGAGATAAATTATTAGGTTGGAAATAAATGAGCTTCATAAGTCAGAAGTGTTATATGAATCATCAAAAATGTTTGTACTGAAATCATCAGAATGTTATACACTCATTATTACTTGACTTCATTATATTTTCGCAAAGAGGTCCATCAGAAGCTATTTCTCAGGATTTTAACTTTTCTGCTACAGGACATTCTTCAATCATAACTACAATATTCACATTTGGCAAAAACAAATTTTCAGAGATAGGTAAATTGACTAGGCTTGGGTTACTCGGACACATTCTTTGGAAGGTCTTCACCTATTCAGACAAATGGGTGAACAGAATAAGAGTCATCCAGTTCAATGGCTTCATGGCTAAAAAACACACCAGAGTTTCAAGGACAAATTAAGGAAAATGACAGTGGCCCACCTAGATTACTTCTGTGTCTCACAAAGTATTCGTATTACTTCCTGAGAATCTTTGTTGTAGGTTGTCTGGTCCAGGTGATGCTTAATGTAGGAAGTCCAGAGATAGACATTAAATGTCTATCTGACATTAAAACATCCTGATCCCCTGTTTTTTTAAATGGTTCCATTATTGAGTGACTTCTGCTTTCTAAAATGTCTTGTTACATTCCTCCTGTCAACCCTCTCCAGTTTGTCTCTGGTTTTGACCTCTTTATTTGTATAATATACTAAAACATTAACCCAGATTAACAAAACATGTTTTTTATGTTCACATAACATGGCCAAACAAAATAATCATATAAAAGTCTAATGTGTAATCTGGATCATACAACATGCTAAGACAATGACAGAATTCCCATAATATGTTGAATTATAAACTCCCCAATAGCATTTTACTTAAGGTTAACCTGTTGAATAAATTTGTCTTAAGTGTGGGGCTATGTCAGAGGAAAGTAGCTCCAACAGGATTCGATCTACATTTGAGAGAATAGAATTATTTATTGGCCAAGTGTGATTGGACACACAAAGAATTTTTCTTCAGTGCATAAGCTCTCAGTGTATATAAAAGATATATGATAAATCATGATCATAGTTATCATCAATACATTCATCATGAATCATAAGAGACAACACTAAGTGATAATCATAGCATACTAAATAAGCAACCATATAGGAAACTAAACTGTCAACGACTTCTTCAGCTTCAATCACAAAAATACATGGGCAAACAACCGATACAAACTGAAGATAAACCACTCCAAACTCGATTGCAGAAAATACGACTTCAGCCACAGAGTGGTCCACGCCTGGAACACCCTACCCGACTGCATTGTTACAGCCTCAACCCCTCACAGCTTCAACCTCAAACTGTCTACCGTGGACCTGACCCCATTCTTAAGAGGTCCTTAAAGGGGGCGTGCATAAATGCACCAGTGTGCCTACCATCTCTGCCTTACTGTACCCATTCAGCTGTATTTACTTCCTTTGTTCTTGTTTATGTTCATACTTATGCTTGTTATCTTGTACATGCTTGACAAACAAACAAATATAAATAAATAAATAAAATAACACAATATAAATCATAAAGATACAACCAATAAGGTTATAGTCATAAGTAGAAAGGAGATAGGTAATAGGAAGGATGAGAAGAATAATAGCAGTACAGTCTTAGTAAACAGTTTGACAGTGTTGTGGGAATTAGTTGTTTAGCAGAGAGGTGTCAAGGCCAATAAATGCAAACTTGTGAGAGCTGGTTTTTGACAGATCTTTCATTTTATCACTACTATAATATCCCTAAAATAGGTTGGGCTAAAACAGAAACTGGCAATCCCAAGGTCATCTAGCATGATTTCTTAACAAAAGGTAAAGCTATTCAACACCACAGTCAATACTGTTACCCTTCAAAAAGACCTTGACTATGTATCAGAATGGTCAAACAAATGGCAACTTCAAATCTCAACAAATGAATGCTCTGTCCTACATATTGGCAAAAAAAATCAGAAAATAAAATACAGGCTGAATAGTCAAGACCTTGTTGATGACCCAAACTCTGTCAAGGATCTTGGAGTACTCATCTCAAATGACCTAACTGCTAGAGCCCACTGTAACTACATAGCCAAAAAGGTATTAAGAGTTGTTAACCTAATCTTACATAGCTTTTCCTCTGGTAATATTACACTAATAACTAGAGCATATAAAACACTTGCTAGACCAATACTCGAATACAGCTCATCAGTCTGAAACCCACATTACGTATCTGATATTAACACAGTTGAGAAAGTTCAGAAATATTTTACAAGAAGAGTTCTTCACTCCTCTACTAGTTGCAGAATACCTTATGCCACCAGACTTGAAATTCTAGACCTTGAAAACCTAGAACTACGCCACCTTCGGTCCGATCTAAGTATAGTATATAAAATCATATATTGCAATGTCCTACCTGTCAATGAATACTTCAGCTTCAACCATAACAACACAAGAGCACACAATAGATACAAACTGAAGGTTAATCGCACCAAAATTGATTGCAGGAAATACGACTTCAGCAACAGAGTGGTCAATGTCTGGAATACTCTACCTGACTCTGTGGTTTCTTCCCCAAACCCCAAAAACTTTAACCTTAGACTGTCTACTATTGACCTCACCCCTTTCCTAAGAGATCTGTAGGGAGCGTGCATAAGCGCACTAATGTGCCTACCATTCCTGTCCTATTGTTTCTTTTTTATTTTTCTTATATGTATCCATGTATTCATAACTATGTTTTTACTTATACCTATTACCTTGTAAGCAACTGACAAATAAACAAGCAAACAAACAAACAAATAAATATGTATATAAATTTGGACCTGGAATTTCCCAGTTCTAATCCATCTTAATCTGTATATCACAATGGCTTTCTGTTGCATATCATCCCAACTCTTTAAAAAGTTATCTACAATGATCAACTAAGCAAAATTCAAAAATTCCTTTGAGGCTTATCCATCTTATTTAAAATATATACTGTCCAGGGGATTGTAATTGGAAAAAAAATACTTGAAAGGAGAAGGAAAAAGCAATTAAAAAAACAAAAACCTAAGGATAATATATTATAGCTATCCAATTAAGACCATCATGCCTCTAGTTTTTTTTTTTTTTTAATTTGCATTTATATGCCGCCCTTCTCCGGAGACTCAGGGTGGCTTACAGTCTATGGAGCACCATGCTAAGTGTTCAGCAATAACCTTCATTCCATTGTATATGCCTGCTTATTACTAGGGCTTTTGGCCCCCCCCAAGCGGCATTTTTACAAAGTCAGCTTATTGCCCCCAGCAATCTTGGGACCTCAATTTACCTACCCCGAGAGGATGGAAGACTGAGTCAACCTTGAGCCTGGTGGGATTCGAGCCTGCACTAATTGCAGGCAGCTTGCACTAAGTGCTAGATGATTAACAGCCTGCACCACCAAGGCCCTTTTACAGTGGACCTGTACTACTGGTGGCTAATGTTTTTGGGCTCCTGTGCCAAAAATTGTGCGCATACTTGCATGCTGGCACTCATTCAGCCTCCCATAGGCTTGAGGAAGGCTTTTATTTTTCCAAAAATTCCAGAAGTGACGAAACAGGGCTAGTTTTCAGCCTGCAAAACCTGCAGAAGCCTTCCTCAAACCTTTGGGAGGCCAAAGATGGCTTCAAACCAGCCAAAAATCAGCTGTGAGGCGCACGCATGCGCAGTGAGGTAAGTTTGCCTGCAGCTCACATGCCAGCACAAATGGCTCTGCATGCCACCTGTGGCACTCATGCCATAGGTTCGCCATCACGGACCTATACTTTAATTGCACCTTTGTTAGCACTTCTGAAGTGAAGTAAAACCCAGATGCGTTTTATGTAATGCTTCTTTAAAAGGAGTATGTTTATTATCAGATGTTTTCGTTACTAGTTCTTTCCTACAACATCGAGTGTGGTGAAAGTTTTGCAAGTGTGAGGCATGACAGATTTTCCTGACCCTGCTACATTTCTTGCTAGAACTAGACAGTAAAAATAGTTTAAAAAAAATAGATTTTCACACTTCCTCATAATTTTTGCATATGCTTATCACTGAGCCCATTCCATCCCACTTCTACATGAATAATGATATTTAAACCTGCATGTTGACTTCTACTTAAAAAGGATTTTAAAAATTATTTCTAAATAATTGCACCCAGGAATACACATCTCTAAACAAAATTTCTCTCTGAATGTGCCTTCCAAAAATATATATTGATCTTAAATGGAGCACAGAAAACTATGGAAAATGCAAAACCTATATGGATAAAAGCTGAGTTCTGCCTTGCATATGCATCTGGGAGATGTGAATCATATCAGTTTGCTGTGGAATTTGCCAAGATCAAATCTTACAAATTTCTCTGTGTATTACAATTATAAGTCCCATATATCACAGCCTTTGATCTGCATGTACTTCATTGTGCAGAGACAGTGCTGGACACGGCTTATTAGAGACAAGGATATAATGCTAGTAGTTGACAAGCCATCTGCCACCACATCTCATCTCAGGCTGCATTTCACTTAATCTATGAAGAGGAGAATTTTCAGCATTTGCATCCAGATGTCTAACCAATAAGTCTGGTCTGTGCCCTTTGTGAACTGACTGTCATTTTCAGAAGGGGAGGCAGGCGAGCTATTGTCCGTGCTGACGTTTCAGCTATGGGAAAGGTAATTTACCAGCCCTGAAATGTCACTTATGTGATCTGCATCATGAAGAGTGTGAAGGCATCAGGAGATAGACGGAACATAACTGGCTGTGCATCCTCTCCATGCACAGTCTGAGAATCCACAGTAGATAGAGCTGTCCTAGATGAATATCTGAATATTTATCTGATGGTGCACCAGCAAAATGAACTCATTGGGGATGGAAGGTGAGGAAGGCTAATGAGAGGTAAATGAATACAACAGAGCTGCTTTCCGTCTTAGATACCTCTGCCTGGATAGTAGACCTTGGTTTCCTGAATCATTTTCTCTCTCATACTGTTGGAGAGCAACCATCCCATTGGGAGGAGGGATCAAACAGGGAATTATCATGGAATCATTATGTAAACACAAGAAGACAAGGCCTGATGCCCCCTAGAATGCCTTTGAGCCTTATCTAGTCTTTTCCAGGCGAATCAGCCAGTCTGGGAAAATTCCTGTAAAATAGGCATAAAACAATAAAGTAGTTAAATTGAACTCTATACACATGGATCTGGTTATTCATGCCTGAAGCATAGCAAAATTGCTAAAATAAAAAATGGAGTTGCTCCATTGATAAGTTTTTGTTTAATTCTTTGCAGCATCTGCATTTTATAAAATTACAATCTGCATATGGAGTTTTTTGGGGGAGGCAGAGGTTGCCTGGATGGGCTGCTGCTGAATAAGGTATTTCATAAAATCCACATCCCTTCCATCTAATGAAAATGAACGATCCTTCTGATCTTGGTTGATCTCGGCAAAGCGTTAATTGAGAAAAGATTACTGCTCCTGCAGAGAACACAATGCACTGGCATTCCAAAGGAATTGATATTGCATTTGTAATCAAGACTCAAAGGATACTGAAGGATTAGGAGCAAAATCAAGAGTGGGGAAAAGTATTATTATCGGAAGGGAGCCTACTCAAATTGGAGAGCTATAGAATCCCGTCATTTGTCATATTAAACTGAGACAAAAGGAAAGAGGCTATAATCAGAGTACTTGAAAGGGAAATTTTAATGAGCACTAAAACTGGGGAGTGGACAAGTGTTCATATATTTGCTTTATAGGGCTTCTCAAGCCTTTCCATTCAATTAAAAATGCAGAGAAAGTAGGGACAGCTGTTTGTTCCTCTCTCCTGAAAGCAGTGGCACCTTTTCCTGGATTTATGTTGCTTCTTTTGATAGTTGCCACATGATCCTAGGAAAAGACATGTCTGCTTTCAAGGACTGTGGACAGGTGCTAGATCAGCACCTCTGCATGCCTTAAAGCAGGGGTGTCAAATTCAAGGCCCATGGGCCAGATCCAGCCTGTGAGGTGGTCGGATCTGACCCATGGGGCCATCCTGAAAAATGTAAGGGGCTGACTCATGTCGCTTCAGCCCAGTCTACCCATGTCAGTTCAGCCCACTCTACCCAATCTGAAGAGGAAACATTGGGCCAGTGTGGCTTCAGCCCGGTCTACCCAGTGCAAAGAAGAAACATGCCAATAGTTTGGGGAGTGGCATAAAGCCAGCCACACCCACCCATTCAGCCATACCTAGTGAGTGGTGTCAAGCTGGCCATGCCCACTCAGTTGACCACACCCACCCAGTCAGCTACACACACCCGCCCCTCCATGGTCAACCACAGCCCTGATGCAGCCCTCAGTGAATTTGAGTTTGACACTCCTGACTTAAAGCATTTGATGAATTGGACATGCTGCACAAAATCTCTTTAAAAATCCAGGAATTTTCAGAAAAACAAACAACTTTCTTATCTGGAAAGGGATAATTCACGTGCATTAAAAAAAAATACTGAGATGGGGAAGGGAGAACACGAGTTAAGAATGGTATTGCTGGTTAGGTAATTGGGTAACTCTTGAAGGTATTCTAGTTCAACACTCTGTTCAAATAGGAGAATCTATACTCTTCTGGACAAATGGCTGTTCAATCTCTTCTTAAGAACCTCCAGTGATGGAAGCACCCACAACTTTTAGAAGCAAGCCATTCAACTGGTTAATTGTTCTAACTGTCAGGAAATTTTTCCTTAGATCTAAGTTCAATCTGTCTTTAATGATCTTCACCAGTTACTTCTGGTCCTGAACTCTGGTGCTTTGAAGAATAGGTTGACCCACATCTCTCTGGGACAGTCCCTTGAATATTGAAAAACTGCTCTCATGTCCCCCACAGTCCTTCTCTTTGTTAGATAAGACATTCCCAGTTCTCACAACCCTTTGATAATGAAGTATTTGAACCAATCGTCTGGGCGGAGATTCATGAAGGGAGCAGACAACACAACATGTAAATCAGCATTTAAAGGTATAGTGGGATTCAGTGGTGGGATTCAAATTTTTTTACTATCAGTTCTGTGGGCATGGCTTGGTGGGTGTGGCTTGGTGGACATGGCAGGGGAAGGTTACTGCAAAATCCCCATTCCTTCCCCACCCCACTAACCTGCTTTCCAGAAAAATCAGAAGGTTTAAAAAAGACCATGTGTGTGAGTGTTAGCTCTCTAGCAAATTCACAGATGAGAAATATTAAAAAAACATGTCGGAAGGAATGAAGGTCTTTTGAAGTCTACAGAATTCAACTTTAGCTTACATGTTTTACAGGAACAGAGGGTGGGGGGAAAGGGAGCTAGAAAGAAACTTTGTTATCCTTTCATGCCTTCTCAACTTCTCCCTGGACTGTCCTTCCCAGGGTAGAACAGAAGAGTGTATTTCATTTAAAAAAAAGTACAGAGGTACAGAATTCTGACTTGGGAGTTTAAATTTCTTTTTGCTTCTTTCCTAATAGGTGCATCTTCTATGCAGCAACTGGGGAACTGGAGTTTGATTTGGTAGGTACTCAGGGCAACTGGACTGAGAAAGAAGAGTGTCTGGAGATTTGCTTTAGAGATTTGGAATTTAGGCCACTACTCTGATGCTTGAAAACAAATACAGGCAGTACTCAACTTACAACCATTTGTTGAGTGACCGTTTGAATTGACAATAACTATTAGGGTTCCGAGTAACACACCCACACTAGCAGTGGGATCCTATCTGTTCCAGTACCAGTTTGGTGATCGCGCGTGCGTGCATGTGCGCCTAACAAGCATGCACCTAACGCGTGCGGGCAGCTTTCCGCACACCAGCTGAGATCTGCAACGCCAATCAGCTGAGAGGATAAAGAAGAGAAAAGTGCAGGGGCAGGTGGGAGGGCCAATCCTGTGCTTTTCTCTTCTTTCTCCTGTCAGCTGATTGGAGGATTTTTTTCCTCCTCACAGCTGAACGTAGGAGGCTTTTTTTTTTACAACCAGTTCAGCTGAACCGGTCTGAACCGGTAGCATACCACCACTGACCCATACCAATCAAAACTCCAAGGCAGGTGGATTCCTCAAATAAGAGTTTTACTGGACATGCCATATTGGCACGATCTGGTGAAAACCAACTCTAAAGGTTCCTGTGGTTTTCACCTAATTAAAAGTAAAAGTTCTTTTGCTTTCTCCAAACAATTGATCACATGGTCCAATCAGGATACAATCCAGTTGCTAGATAACTGCAGTCCCCTCCTTCTAGACACCTGGTTCCCAAGAGAAAGTATTTTATTTTGGCTACAGCACCCCAGCTATCTCTACTCCCCGTTTCCTTGTTCACAGCTCCAGTTGTGGCAGCACTGAAGCCCCAAAATGGCCACAGCTTGATCATCTTCAGGGTTGACACTGAATAAAGTAACTTATGAATGCCCCTTGTAATTCTGATCATTGCAGCATCCCTAAAGTCACGTGATCAAAATTTGGCAAGTATCTGCAAATATTTACAATGGATATAGCATCCTAAGGTCACGTGATTGCCATTTGTGATTTTTCCCTGCCAGCTTCTGAGAAGTAATCAATGAGGAAAGCTGGATTTGCTTAATGACTGTGTGATTCACTTAATAGCTACGCTGTAAATTTGGCACAACTCATTTAACAGCCACCTTGCTTAGTCATGGAGATTCTGGTTGGAACTAATAAATCGAGGATTACCTGTAGTAGATTATTTTTCCTTGCTGGTGATACAGTTTTAAGAGCTTTGCTCCTCTCTAAGGATGAGCTCTGAATGCTCCTTGGAGATCACAATGACTAAACTGGAATTTAGGACCACAAAGAGCAACTTCTTCAGATGAGGGAAAGAAGCAAGTGTCTCCAGAGTTTTGGAGCTCTGGATAGGCAATGGTGATCTTAAAGACTGCAAGACCCAACTGAGATTTTTAAAGAAAGCTTTCTCTATACGTTTTTTCCTGGATGACTTGAAAAGTCTTTAGATAGGTAACGGTAAAGGTTTCCCCCGTCCAGTCAATTCCAACTCTAGGGAGCAGTGATCAATTCCGTTTCTTAGTGGAGAGAGCCAGCGTTGTCCAAAGACATTTCCATGGCTAAGTGGTCAGCATGACTATACAACAAGGTACACAGAAAGATGTTTCCTTCTTACCAAAGTGGTACCTATTAATTTATTGCATGTTTTCAAACTGCTAGGTGGGCAGAGAGCTGGAGCAAGGAATGGGAGCTCACCCTGGTCGCACAGCGCTCGAGTCTCAAACCTGGGCTGTCAGCTTTCCAATAGACAAGCTCACCATCTTTAATCACTGAGCCATCATTCCTCCTAACACAGAAGCAATTGAAACGGTCTTTTTAGTAAAGACATCTATCTCAATGTGTGTTGTGGGTATCAAACTGGTTCAAGGTTTTAGCTTTTAGTATTATTATTTATTTATTATTTATTTTATTTAATTACATTTATATGCCGCCCTTCTCCGAAGACTCAGGGGGGCTTACAGTCTATGGAGCACCATGCTAAATGCTCGGCAATAGCCTTCATTCCATTGTATATACCTGCTTATTAGTAGGGCTTTCGGCCTCCCCAAGCGGCATTTTTACAAAGTCAGCTTATTGCCCCCAGCAATCTTGGGTCCTCAATTTATCTACCCCGAAAGGATGGAAGGCTAAGTCAACTTTGAGCCTAGTGGGATTCGAGCCTGCACTAATTTCAGGCAGCTTGCACTAAGAGCTAGATGATTAACAGCCTGCACCACCAAGGCTCTTATGGGGGTGCAGAGTTAAGATTAACTCTTATTATGACATCAAAAGTCATATGGCTGTGACTTTTGGGAGCTGAAATCCCAACGGCGCTGGCTGCAGGAAGCCAGGTCTTCTTCAAAGTTGTTTCAGAGCAGTTTAACAGCTTGGTGCAATTTTTACATATTTATTTATTTATTTGCTTGTTTGTTTGTTTATTTATTTATTAAATTTTTATACCGCCCCCTCTCCCAAAATGGGACTTGGGGTGGTGTACAGCCAAGATAAAATGACACAATTAATAAAAAATTTAAAAGAGATTAAACGAGTGGCTGGAATAACACTATAAAAACAAGGTAAAAAAGTTAAAAATACCAAAAATTAAAATCCTAGTAATTATTACTAGGCCACACTGGCCTGTTGGAAAAGGTGGGTCTTTAGTGCGTGCCGGAAGGTCTGCAGGTCAGTGATGGCCCGCATCTCCGGGGGTAATTCATTCCAGAGGGAGGGTGCCCCCGCAGAGAAGGCCTGCACCCTCGGAGCCACCAGTCGGCATTGTTCGGCTGCCGGCACCCCAAGGAGGCCCACCCTGTGGGAGCACACTGGCTGGCGGGAGGCCGATGGTGGCAGCAGGCGGTCCCGTAAGTACCTGGGTCCCAAGCCATGGAGCGCTTTAAAGGTGACCACCAACACCTTGAATCACACCCAGCGATTCAATTGTTGGCTTCTTGTAGGCCAGTGGAGTTTGAAATCTCACTTCGGTCTTCTTTTCTGAGGTTTCTTAGAATCCAAGTTCCAATGAGAAAAATGCCAAGGTACAGCCCATGATTCAGAGGATGATATAAAAACTTGAGTGCTGACATATCTGCTCAGGGAGGATGGGAAACTCAAAATGTATTTGTTTCAGAGGCCCCCTTGTAGAAGAATTCTGCAAAAATGGCATGGCAACCTCCCTTTGGAGGACTTTTCCATAGCCATAGAAATAATATGTTGATGGGATGAAGGTAGGAAGAGTTTTGGTTGCAGAATTAAGATGAGGTTATTAATTGGAAGTTTTTTCAAAGTGACAAATCATGTATCACGATATCACCACACACACACTGCCCCATGTCACCTCACTTATGACATCACCATGATGTCACATCACGGTGATGTCACTGAGCCATGGAGGTGCAGTGGTTAGAGTGCAGTACTGCAGGCTACTTCTGCTGACTGCCAGCTGCCCGCAATTTGGCAGGTCGAGTCTCAGCGGCTCAAGCCTTCCATACTTCCTAGGTGGGTCAAATGAGGACCCAGATTGTTGGGGACAATAGGCTGACTCTGTAAAACTACTTAGAGAGGGCTGTAAAACACTGTGAAGCGATATACAAATCGAAGTGCTATTGTTTATGCTATCACCATGCAAGAACAACAGAAGTACTATTTTCAGCCCATTGTTCTGATCCAGGCTGAACAGAATCACAAAACAGACTTCTTGTCCCCAAAAAAATCCTTTTTAATTTGGTTAATGTGAATTCCTGACATTTACACCCAGAAAAGTTCCAGCAAATAGCCTTCCAAGCTTTAATTTCAAAAACAGATCTTACCAGTCCTTATCAGGCCAAGAGCTTCCAGTCGCAATGCTGTAAAAGGAAATATTTGGCAAGGAGTCTAGTGAGGCACGAACTCAGATAAGCAAATCTTCACAATAGTAAGCAAACTAATTGTCTCCTGCAAACACCCCTCCCCTTTTGCTCCTGTTTATTCCCCAGGGAGGGGCCATTCAGCATCCATTTGTGCCTTTTCTTACGAGTTGACCCCTGTTCCTTAATTGTTCCCTTCTCCTGACAGCTCTGTGCATGCACACATCTGGAACAGGCTCCAAGTGTTCTTCTTCCCCACTTATCTCCAACTCCAAAGGATAAATGTCGGATGGCCCTGGCCCCATCTCTGCTTCTGATGCAAAGCACCCACCAGAGCCTTCCCCAGACTCCAGGACGGCCCATGTTCCTTCCCAGCCTCCTCACTGTCCCAGTCAGCTGCCGGCTCCATCGGCAGCTGGTGGGCCCCAACACCCATTCTCCCCCACATGTCCATTATAGGTAGTCCTTGACTTATGACTACAACTGAGCCCAAAATGTCTATTGCTAAATGAGACAGTTGTTAGGTAAGTTTTGACCCAATTTACAACCTTTCTTGCCACAGATATTAAGTGAAGGGCTGCAGTTGTTAAATCAGTAACACAGTTGTTAGGTGAATCTGGCTTCTTCATTGACTTTGCTTGTCAGAAGGTCGCAAAAGGTGATCACATGATCCTAGAATACTGCAACCATCATAAATATTATGTCAAGCATCTAAATTTTGATCCCACGACAACAGGATATTGCAATGGTTGTTAAGTGTGAAAAACAGCCATAAGTCATTTTTTCAATGCCACTGTAACTTCAAACCATCACTAAACTAATTGTTGTAAATCAAGGACTACTTGTGGTTTCATAGTTCCCTTAATTTGTTACCAGTCCTGTTTTTACTGCTTTTTCTCTGTAGTTTGCACTGCAGGCACATTGTAATTCTATTTTTTAAAAAAATAAAATAAACAGTTACCCAAGTTCAAAGAATATGCTGCATTGCATTTTGTGAAATTATGAATGCCTTTCTTTCTCCAATAATTTTTACTGTGATCAACAGCAAATATCCATTTCTTTATTGGTAATTAAAACAGCATAGCAATGCAGGGAGAACATTTTCATGCCGAAACATGCTGATAACATCATGTTTAAGTCATCTACATAATTAAATAGCAATTGGTCTTAACCATTACTCATTACAGTGCAGCTTTTTGTCATTCTGTTTGATGCTAAAGGATATTCAGCATCTTGTAATTGATGGAGAAGCCTAATCTGTAGTGCTTACAACATAATCAGGAAGGCAAAGCAACAGGTTTTGATCTGATTTTTAATGTGCTTTAAAAAAAAAAGTCTTTGAAAAAGATCTAATTTAAGAAAATATCAGCCATTCTGAAATTGTACAAGTTAAACTTTGAAATCTAGATTTGGGGCTGGAGGGAAATATATTTGATGCCCAATGCAAGCTAATGCCTATAATGGTAAGCTAAATGGAAAGCAACTTTCGTTACCCCATTGTTCAGTCTGAGACTGGTGCCCGTAGTTGATAGCAATAGCCTTTAGGTTTATATACCTCTTCATAGTGTTTTTTATCCCTCTCTAGGCAGTGTACAGAGTCAGCATATTGCCCCCAATAATCTGGGTTCTCATTTTACTGACCTTGAAAGGATAGAAAGCTAAGCCAATCTTCGATCCGGTCAGGATCGAACTGCTGGCAGTCAGCAGAGTCAACCTACAATACTGCATTCTAGTCATTGAACTACCACCACAGCTCTTATCCAGGGTGATTTCTAAGTTAACCAAGGTCAGACTTGGTTGGAATTCAAATAAGGGATATAGTTGTCCTTAAGACTTAAAAAATAAACCATTGGTCCATTAACTTATTTTGGCATTTCTACAGATATTTTATGAACTAAATATTTGTTTATTTTGGCAATGTTACATTAGCCAGGAAACTATAGAATTAATACAAAGCAGTTGTTTGGCTGCAAATGATTGCTAATCCATTCAGTTTAGGCTTGCGCAGTATCCAGAGTGCACTATAGAGAGCGAACTAGCTCCACACTCAGATGGCTTTATGCCATTCTGCAGTGTCATCTGGGGCTTTCTGAACTACCTACATTCAGGCATCCCATTCGTGTAGGTTCGGCACTGGTTTAACTTATCCCAGCACTCAAAGTGCCATTATTTTTCCATCCAAAGTGCTACCTATTTATCTACTTGCACGTAGAGTGTTTTTGAATTGCTAGGTCGGCAGAAGCTGAGACAAGTGATGTGTGCTCACTCGGTCACACGGTGGTAGGAGTCAAATTGCCAAACTACAGACTTCAGCATCATTAAGCCTCTGAGACTCTGTACCTCTCATGAAATAAAGACAAATCACATGGCGGTGTTCATAATTTCCTGAAAACAGTTATTATTAGTTATTAATATAATGTCCACTCTGAAGCTGGCCTGACTGAAGCCATTTTTGACTGCTTCAGTGATGTTGCCACACTGGAGCTGAGGGAGAGGGAGAGGGGAATTGAGATAGAGGGGAATATGTAAGCCAAAACAACATTTCTCTCTTGGGAACCAAGGACATTCTCACATCTGGTCAGAAGAAGGCAGAGTGATGTCACCCATCTGCCAGCCCGTTCTGTGATTGGACCATGTGACTGATTGTTTTGAGAAAGTAGGAAAACTTTTAATTAGGTGAAAACCGCGGGAGACCTTAGAGTCAGTTTTCACCAGATATGTACCAATATGATAATTCCAAATAAAAGTATCCTTTGAGGCATCTACATCCCTCGGAGTCTTGCTTGCTATGGATTTATTACTTGGAACTCTGACATATAACTGAATTTTGTCTTATTTGGAAAAAATGAATCTTATTGCTGTTAGTCAAAGTTTAATAGCCATTCTATCATAATACTGGATGTCTTGAGCAACTGACTTTCAGAAATTTCACCAAAGGAATTAATCTATTCTCTTCTAGTAAAGATGTCAACATAGTTTCAAGGGCAGCTCTAAAAAGGTATATTTCAGTAGTCTAGCCTTGGGATTACCGAGATACTCCTTCCCATGCTTTCATTCTTTTGCGTGCCCTAAATTCTAAATTAAGTAGATGTTTATTTATTTATTTATTTATTTATTTATTTATTTATAAAATTTCTATACCGCCCTTCTCCCTAGGGACTCAGGGCGGTGTACAGCCAATCTAGACCCCAACAGTAATACAAAAGTTAAAAGGAATTAAATTAAATATTGGCCGAATAAGAAAAACCCACCCCACACCCTTAAAACCCCAATTTAAAATTATAGAACAAATGGAGACAAATTAAAACCATCTTAGCCCAGGCCGGCCTGCTCAAAAAGCCAGGTCTTCAGCGCGCGCCTGAAGGCCCTCAGGTCCGTGCCAGTACGCAGTTCCGGCGGCAGAGTATTCCAGAGGGCAGGGGCCACCACAGAGAAGGCCCTACCCCTCGGGGCCGCCAGGCGACACATGGCGGCCGACGGGACCCGGAGAAGGCCCTCCCTGTGTGAACGCACCGGCCTGCTGGAGATCACCGGTAGGATGCGGTCCTGCAGGTAACCTGGCCCAGTGCCAGGGATCGCCCTAAAGGTCAAAACTAGAACCTTGAAGCGAACCCGGAGAGCCACCGGCAACCAATGCAGCTCGCGCAGGAGAGGCGTCACGTGGGCGCTACGCGACGCCCACATGATCACCCGCGCGGCCACATTTTGCACCAGTTGGAATCTCCGGGTGCTCCCTGCAGGGAGCCCCATGTAGAGGGCATTACAATAGTCCAGGCGAGAGGTGACAAGGGCCTGAGTGACTGTGCGCAGGGCGTCCCGATCCAGAAAGGGCCGCAACCGGTAGATCCGACGGATCTGATGAAACGCCCCCCTGGAGACGGCCGCGACATGATGTTCAAGCGACAGCCGTACATCCAGGAGGACTCCCAGATTGCGAGCCCTCTCTGTGGGGGGCAAAATTTCCCCCCCAATAGCCAGCGAAGGAATCGGCTGGCTATATCGGGGCGCCAGGAACCACAGCCACTCGGTCTTGGATGGGTTGAGCCGAAGCCTGTTCCCGCCCATCCAATCCCGCACGGCCTCCAGGCACCTAGACATAGCCCCCACAGCATCGTTGGGGTGGTCCGGGGTGGAGATGTACAACTGAGTGTCATCTGCATATAGATGACACTTCATCCCAAGACCACGGATGATCTCGCCCAGCGGCTTCATATAAATGTTGAACAAGAGAGGGGAGAGGACCGACCCCTGAGGCACCCCACAAGCCAGGGGCCTAGAGGTGGACCTCTCCCCTCCTGTCAACACAAATTGCGAATGGTCGGAGAGGAAGGAGGAGAACCATCGAAAGACGGTTCCCCCAATTCCCAACCCCTCCAACTGTCGCAACAAGATACTATGGTCGATAGTATCGAAAGCCGCCGAGAGATCTAATAGGACCAGGACAGAGGAGAACCCTCTGTCACGAGCCCTCCAGAGATCATCAACCAACGTGACCAATGCCGTCTCAGTGCTATGCCCAGGCCTGAAGCCCGATTGGAACGGATCGAGGTAAGTTGTTTCATCCAGGTACTGAGGGAGCTGACGTGCCACCACACTCTCAACAACCTTCGCCACAAAGGGAAGGTTGGAGACTGGATGGTAGTTGTTTAAAACAGCTGGATCCAGGGAAGGCTTCTTGAGGAGGGGCCGCACCACCACCGTCTTCAGGGCGGTCGGAAGCGACCCCTTTCTCAAAGAAGCGTTGATAATCCCCTGGAGCCAGCCTCGTGTCGTCTCCCTGGCGGCCGAAACCAGCAAGGAAGGGCACGGGTCCAATAAACAGGTGGTGGCATTCAGACCCCCCAGCAACCTGTCCACACCTTCGGCGGTCACAGGGTCGAACTCCCCCCAGATAACATTCACAAGACCTGCCCCGGACACCTCCCCCGGGACCATCCAATTGGAGTCAAGCCCCTCCCGAATCTGAGCGATTTTGTCATGCAGGAATCGAAAAAACTCCTCTGCTCTACCCTGCAAGAGGTCATCCCGCGCTCTCGGTTCAAGTAGAGAGCGGGTCACTCTAAACAGGGCGGCAGGCCGATTTCCTGCCAATGCAATAAGGGCGGAGAAATACGAAGATTTCGCCGCCCCTATCGCCACAAGGTAAGTCTTAATATGAGATCTCACCTGTGTTCGGTCAGACTCAGAACGGCTCGCCCTCCAAATGCCCTCTAGACGCTTTTCCGGCACTTCATCTCCCGTAGCTCCTCCGTATACCACGGAGCCAAATGGGATCTGTGCCGGGTCAGAGGTCGCAGAGGCACAACTCGCTCTAGAGCCCCGGCGGCCAACCCATCCCAGGTGGCCACCAGGTCTCCAGGCGAGCTGAGAGCCAGAGACTCAGGAAATGGCCCAAGCTCCCTCTGGAACCGCTCCAGGTCCATTAGGCACCTGGGGCGGAACCATCTAAGTGGCTCCGCCTCCCTGCGGTGGGGGGTGGCGGAACAGAAATCCAGTCTAAGGAGGGAATGATCTGTCCATGACAAGGGTGTGATGACTAAGTCCCCACAATTACAGTCATTCAACCACTGCCCAGAGACAAAAATCAGGTCCAGCATGTGTCCTCCTATGTGAGTGGGAGCAGAAACTAGCTGGGTCAGGTCCATGGCCGTCATGGAAGCCAAGAACTCCCGGACCAACCCCGAGGTTTCACCGAGCGATGGCAGGTTGAAATCCCCCATGACCAAAAGCCTGGGGGTCTCAACCGCCAGCCCGGCTATTACCTCTAGGAGTCCGGGCAGGGCCGATGAGACGTGGCAGGGAGCCAGGTACGCCATCAAAAGACCCATCTGAACCCCTTGCCCCCACTTCACAAAAAGAGATTCACAGCCAGCCGTCTGAGGGACAGTGGCCTCCCTAGGACAAAGGGCTTCCTTTATAAGCACCGCCACCCCACCACCCCTTCCCTGAGCCCTGGGCTGGTGAAATGCAAGGAAACCTGGTGGGCACATCTCAACCAGAGGGACACCGCCCTCTGGGCCCAACCAGGTTTCGGTGACACCTACCAGGTCCGCGGCCTCCTCCTGAACCAGATCATAGATCAGGGGAGCCTTATTAACCACGGACCTAGCATTGCACAACAACAGCCGGGTATTCAGGGCCTGAGATTCCGGACAACCAGGGCTGCAGGATGGGTACGGAGGGTCGGAGCGCGCTACCGCTTGCAAACATCGGGAGCGCGATCCCCTTACCGGATACGGCCCTCTACCCCCAGCATATCTACCTCTCCCAGTCACCGTGCTAATAAAATTGGCCCCCGGCTGCCCACCCCCTGTCTGCCACCCCGACACGGAAACTCCCGGGGCCCCCCAGGCATGCATGCCGGCCCGGCTGCCCCCAATTCCATGCGGGCTGTCTCCCCCACCCGCCCTGGATCCTTCCAACCCCTTAAAAAACCCCGTTAAAAATTTAATGACCCCGGGTTTACAGCGCTTTCTCCGGTTTCTCTGGCCCCACCATCGCTCCGGATCCCAGGATCCCTCATTGCGGAAAGTCTTGGAGAGCCTTGAAGGCCACCTAAGGGAGAGGGGGACATCCCTCAGGGCCCAAAGCTCTGCCCTTGAGTACATCTTTGGTCCCGGCCACCTCATCTCGACAGTCCCGGAGCGCCTGCGATCTCTGCCATCCTCTGGCCGCGGATGATGAAGTCCAGTCAGGCTGGGGTATGTGCCGCCTCCCCCCAGTCGTCCCACCTCTGCCACCGGTGGGACCCCCGGGGGGGAAAGTTAAGCAACTTGTTAAGCAACTTGTTAAGCAACTTGGCAATTCAACAGTGACAAGGCATGACCCTGGTGGATAAGTATTAAACCCCTATCCCCCAGCCCCATTTGCAAATCACGGATTCAGATCCTTAGCAAACATTGTGAGCATTTGATGGCAATTGGCAAAACTGGGGCAGGCAACCCATTGATGAGATATTTCATAATTAATTCACATATCGTTAGCTTTGAAAAGAAGCCCACATGAGAACTTTGAAAAAGGCTTTTATCTTCATTTTCAAAATGCTTGTCTAATACATTAATAATCATGGTTAGAAATGAAGCATAATTCCACACCCTCTTTGCTTTATAAGTAATTCAAGCAATATCTTAAGAGAGAAAAGATAGGAATCACTTATCAGAGGTAGGAGAAAAGCTACTTGACCTGGAACCAAAATGAGGCAAAGGCAGAGGTGCTAAGCAAGCTCAACTTGGGGATAATTCAGTTACTGAAGTGGGTCAGACAATTGTTTGGGTTGGCTGCACTTTAGGAGACCACCTGTGGATTCGAATGTGTTTTGTTTGTTTAATCTACTATTACTTCTATATTGTTAAGCAGCAATCTAGGGAATGCACAATATTTTTTTTTTAAATAAATTGGCCATGAATCTTTAAATCATTGTGAGGTGCAAATCCTTTAAAGAGAAAATACTATAGACAATAAAAGCAATTTATTAAGTTTCATGCCAGGTTAAGTCACTGTCACATACTTTTCTGAAAACACTGCAGGAAATTTTACTACAATGTAGGAGTGACTGCAGAGAGTTTAAAAAATAACCTTGGTAGAATTATGCAGGAGCTGTTAGCTATGCAAAAGGGGTTGAAACGTTAACTCCGGAATGATCAGATAACATTCAGAAGAGACTCAGGTAGTTGTTGTCGTTAGTTGCGAAGTTCTATCTGACCCATCATGATCCCATGGACAATGTTCCTCCAGCCTTCCTGTCTCTACCATCTTCCGGAGTCCATTTAAGCTCACGACGACTGCTTCAGTGACTCCATCCAGCCACCTCATTCTCTGTTGTTTCCTTCTTCTATTGTCCTCAATCGTTCCCAGCATTAGGCTCTTCTCCAGGGAGTCCTTCCTTCCTTCTCATGAGGTGGCCAAAATCTTTGAGTTTCATCTTCAGGATCTGGCCTTCTAAAAACCAATCCGGGTTGATCTCCTCTAGGACTGACCAGTTGGATCACCTTGCAGTCCAAGGGACTCGCAGATGTCAATCCTATTATTATAGCCAATCTCAATAAAGGTAGTTTTAGCCTTCATATGGAGTTAATTTCATGGTCTGGTCTGCCTAGTAGGACTGATATTGATTCAGAAAAACATTTCTTTTTCTGTTTGAGACATGTAAGATTTCCCTAAAGCCTTTGCTCTCTTTCTTGTAGATCTTTATAACTGGGTTGATTCATCCCAAGATAAATAATCCCTTCGATAATCATCTTTTAAGCCAATTGGATCAGTGTTCTGAAAGGAGGCCAGAAAACAATTACTAATCAAGACTATTCTTTCAAACCCAATGCAATGCAGCCTCTGAAACTCTGAGGCAGTCTCGAAGTGTCTCAGGTCAATTTAAATGTTTGAATTTGTCCCTATGACAAAAAGCTCCTAAATGGTTTTTCTCCCTGTCTAGATTTCATTGCTGGCATAATGGTTCCTAGTCCCCCTTTTGTTTTTGCTCTAGACATAATGTTTTCCTCCAGTGCCACATATAACATAGAATAGAATAGAATAGAATAGAATAGAATAGAATAGAATAGAATAGAATAGAATAGAACAGAACAGAATAGAATAGAATAGAACAGAACAACAGAGTTGGAAGGGATCTTGGCGGTTTTCTAGTCCAACCCGCTGCTTAGGCATAAAACCCTACCCTGCTTCAGAGAAATGGTTATCCAACATCTTCTTAAAAACTTCCAGTGTTAGAGCATTCACAACTCCTGGATGTAAGTTGTTCCACTGATAAATTGTTCTAACTGTCAGGAAATTTCTCCTTAGTTCCAGGCTGGTTCTCTCCTTCATTAGTTTCCACCCATTGCTTCTTGTCCTGCCTTCAGGTGCTTTGTAGAATTAGCTTGACTCCTTCTTCTTTGTGGCAGCCCCTGAGATATTGGAAAGCTGATATCATGTCACCCCTAGTCCTTCTTTTCATCAGACTAGACACACCCAGTTCCTGCAATTGTTCTTCATATGTTTTAACCTCCAGTCTCCTAATCATCTTTGTTGCTCTTCTCTGCACTCTTTCTAAAATCTTAACATCTTTTTTACATCATGATAGTAAAACCTTCAAAACATGTAATGCTTTGCAGTTACTCCTAAAACTTTACACTTCAAAGAAGAGTGAGACATATCTTTCAAAAGGCATGGCACAATTGCTTAAAGGAATCATCATCAAGTGTTCCTAATTAAAAAAAAAATGTGTGCTAATACACTATAAGAATTTCCAGGAAGTCTCAAAATTATTCCGATCTACGTATGGGTAGAGACAAATGAAAGGAAACATCTCACTGAATTTTCTGTGAACATCTCACAGTGGCTGTGGAAAATACCCTCAATAATTTATGGTGTCTTCAGTATCACACCATGTTTTCTTCAACAGTTACCGAGCATGCATGCACATCCAGATGAGTTACTTTGAGGAACATTTTTCAAAATGCTATTTTTCTAAGGACAGGAGTGAATAAAATTAAAATCTCCAAAACTATTTCAGGAAACTTTTTCATAGCAATTTCAGTGAGGGTCTAGTAATGCTCTCCATCTTGGAGAACAGTAATACTTGCTGTCATGACCCAGGATGAGATACAAAATAAATACAGTCACAATAAACAGGTGAAGCCCCTTTTATTCCTTCACTTTGCTTCCAAGCTCCAAATATCCCTGACTGGAGACATAAAACTCCCACACAAGCAGTTACAAGAAGGAGGAAATGCCGTTTAAATTATAAAGAGTAAAAACAAACACAAACCAGGCAAGATAAGGCTGGAAGATGTCCACAAATATCAGAACACACACTGGGAAGGACACCACACTCAGAGAGGAATAATAAACTAGAGATATTTCCACGCTTTGTTTCCAGCATTTGCCCGTATACATGTCTGTCTTCTTATCCAGTTGTCACAGCTGCAGCCCATGAAGAGGATCAAGGCCCTCTTCTCCCAAGTAGACCACGTCTCTCCCTTATGCTCTCCTCCCTACGTGCCCTAGGATGGAGAGGGGATGGGCCTGAGTCCTCCTCTGACTGCCTAGCAGCCTCTGCCCTTCCCCAGCCTCCTCCACATCCTCCAGAGTCACACTTCCACTCCCTGTTGGCTGTTCCTCCTCTCCCTCAGAGTCAGTCTCCACCAGGGGCATGATACTTGCTGTAAAAAGCTTGAATCACAGAAATTGATTTGCAGACTCAAAATTTATTGTACTGTATATTTATAGGTAATCCTAGATTAACAATAGCTCTTTTAGTGACCACTTGAAGTTACAATAATGCTTAAAAATGACTTATGATCGTTTTTCAAAAAAATTTCAAATTCACATTTCAAAATTTATGGTCATTGTACCATCCTTGTGGTCATATGTTCAAAATTCAGACACTTGGCAACAGACTCATATTTATGATGGTTGCAGTGTCCTGGGGTCATGTGTTCCCCTTTTGCAACCTTCTGACAAGCAAAGTCAATGGGGAAGCCAGATTAATTTAACAACCATGTCACTGACTTAAAAAACACAGTGTTTCATTTAACAACGGTGGCAAGAAAGGTTGTAAAAATGGGGCAAAACTCAACAACTATCTCACTTAGCAACATAAATTTTGGGCTCAATTGTGGTCATAAGTTGAAGACTACCTGTATATGAAAGGGTTATTTCACACATATTTTGTACAATAGCAGATTTTCAGTCAATCTGAAAAGGTCAAATAGTTTGTTGTTGTTAGTTGCAAAGTCGTGTCTGATCCATCGCGACCCCACGGACAATGTTCCTCCAGGCCAAGGGTCTTCAAACTTGGCAAATTTAAGACTTGTGGACTTCAACTCCTAGAATTCCTGAGCTAACATTATTGGAGAAGGAATTCTGGGAGCTGAAGTCCACAAGTCTTAAAGCTGTCAAGTTTGAAGACCCCTGCCCCAGGCCTTCCTGTCCTCTACCATCTTCTGGAGTCCATTTAAGCTCACTCTGACTTCTTCAGTGACTTCATCCACCCACCTCCTTCTCTGTCATCCCCTTCTTCTATTCTAAACTATTATCAAATAATGTAGGGATTTATAAATAAGAGCCATTCAATATGAATCCCTAAAGGCTTTTAGGTTTGTGACTTATGGTAGTTAAGAGTTACTATTGCAGTTCTTCAGGTCTTCTTTACTGGTTGGAGTCTTAGAGGAAGCAATGAACTTTAAGTCATTCCTAGCATGTCTGAAAAAGAGCAAAATGTATTAATATGTCTCAAATGATAAGAATGACTGAGCTTGGATCTAAAAAATGTTGAGAGGATTCCATAAACCCTGTTGAGAGGCATCCTCAAGTTGAATGGGTGATTGCTGTGGAAATTATACTGTTGGACTATTGACCAATCCATTCATGGTTGGTATAGAGAAGAAGACCAAAATACTTTTGAAAGTTCTGATTTGAAAATTGATTCTTTCTCATCTCATCTCTCTTCTAGGCCTTGAAGTCCACCCTAGAAACTGAACATACGCGATCTGTAAGTGTCTTCATGTACAACAATGGTCTTTAGTCTTCTGGAGAGAAGATGAATTATCGAAGAGAGAGGTTGACATTCAGATTCAGAGTTTCCAAACAGACTGTCTGGTTTTCAGCTGGAGGTCTTCTTTTACTTTAGGCACCGGGAAGTATTGTGATGGAGTATTCCATAGAAATGACCTATTACAAAGCCACATTTCTGCCCCGATCAGTTCTGTGAACTAAATCAGATGTTATAGCAATATTATACTTGACCTTAGGAGATAACTTAGCTTGTATAATTTCCTTTAGAAGGTCATAAAGAGCCTCTGGGAATTCAGCTAATCCAAGAGGGACCTCACAAAATACCCTGCATTCTCTTGATACAAAATCCATTTGAAACTAGTCAAGCATCACATGGTGCTCAGGATAGATCGCTATATTATCACACTAAAGTACTGTAAGTTGAGTTAGGCCATTGCATTTGACTTCTACTAGAAGAGAATATTTAATCGAACTAACACAAAAAGAAGCCTGCAGGCATCTATATAACCACAAGAATGATTGTTCCATTTTCAGAGTATTTTCTTTTATCTTAATACTTAGTAAAACAGGGCTGGTCATGTGTTGTGTTTATGGATTAAACTCCATTGTTCCAAATATACTATCTGTGTAGACTTCATATTAGATGGTAATTCTTGGTTCCAGATCTCTAACTTTACCCAGGAGTACAGTAGAACCTATAATATAGTGCAGTGTATAAGGCTGCCCTTGAGAACAACCTGGGAATGCAATTGGTTCAGAGGGACTATGTGATATCTTTTGTAGAGTAAAGTAGAAAAATAGTAGAAAATTCTGTCTATGGGGATTCTCAATCATCCAGATCATGGTTGTCCCAAACGTGCTTTTCAAAAGGCAATTGGACTTTAGTCCAGTTGCTTTTTGAAAAGCACCTTAGGGAGTAGAGCAGGGGTGTGAAACTCAATTTTATCGAGGGTCACACTAGGGTTGTGTTTGACTTTGTGGGGAGGCAGAGGCCGTGGCCATGTGGGTGAGGCCAGCTCGACGTCACTTGTGTCAGAGGTGTCTGTAGTGGCCCAAGACCTCTGCCAAGCAAAAATGGGCACCCAAGCTCCATTTTCAGCTGCGACGGCCGCCCGCAACCTTCCCGAGCTCCATTTTCACCGGCAGAAGCAACGTGGGCTGGTCCTTTGGGTGGCATAAATTGGCCAGATTTAAGCACCCCACAGGCTGAATCCAGCCCCCAGGCCTTGAGCTAACATCCCTGGAGTAGAGAATTCCCTTCTGTTTCCATATCTAGCATGAATAGTTGTCTTTACATTTAAATGTTCTATAGATTTGTTCTCCAAATTAGGATAAAAATCTGATCCTATTTTTTTTTTTTTGCTTTGTCACAAGTTCACTAGGGATGATTAAAAGTACCCTCTTTGCAGTTGTCATCCTCATGAATTACCTGAAACATTTTTGTGTAAGATAGACTCAAGACAGATATAATAGACACCAGTAGAGAGCCAGTTTGGTCTAGTGGTTAAGGCACCAGGCTAAAAAGCAGGAGACCATGATTTCACATTCCACCTTAGCCATGAAAATCATGGCTTTGGGCCAATTACTCTCTCTCAGCCCAACCACCTCACAGGGTTGTTGTTGTGGGGAAAATAGGAGGAGGAAGATGTGTTGGACATGTTCAATGCCTTGAGTTATTTGTAAAAATTATAAAGGCAGGATGCAAATAAATACAAAATTAGACATTTGTTGTTCTAGTTCTTAGCATCATCTATATCTAAATGGTGATTATATTCTATATCTGAACTTTGCTTATAGGGTCTCCTGCTTGAGGAGGGGGTTGAACTAGAAGACCTCAAGGTCCTTTCCAATTCTGATGTTCTATATTCTATATGATCCAGTGAGATGATTTGGGACTTTGATCTCAAAAGTTTTAGAGGGAAATGCATCTCTTATGATGAGATACATTTTAGGAAATGCTCTCATTCTTTCATTGCTTCTTAGTGGTGTTCTAGTGTCCTCTGTAAAAAAATTGTCCTGATGGCATCATTGCCTCCTGTCACTATATTTGTCACATGTTAATTCTATTCTATTCTATTCTATTCTATTCTATTCTATTCTATTCTATTCTATTCTATTCTATTCTATTCTATTCTATTCTATTCCTATTCCATTTCCATTTCCAATTCCATTTCCATTTCCATTTCCATTTCCATTTCCTATTCCTATTCCTATTCCTATTCCATTTCCAATTCCAATTCCAATTCCAATTCCAATTCCAATTCCAATTCCAATTCCATTCCATTCCATTCTAATTCTAATTCTAATTCTATTCTATTCTTCTACTCTGTTTCTATTTCTATTTCTATTCTATTTTTCTATTCTATTTTTATTTCTATTTCTATTTCTATTCTATTATGTCCCCCCTCCCAAAAAAAGAAAAATGCTTAGAAGGACATTAAGCAATAATTGGGATTATTAGGAGGTAAAATTATTGTACAGTTTAACCTGTAACACAGAGTTTCTCAGCCTTGGCAACTTTTAAGATGTGTGGACTTTAACACCCAGAAATCCCCAATGGAGACTGGCTGGAGACTTCTGGAAGTTGAAGTTCGCATGTGTTAAAGTTGTCAACATTGAGAAACACGGAAATAGAAGGATGTATGTTGTGACATCATATAGAGCAGGGGTGTCAAACTTGATTTCATTGAGGGCCGCATCAGGGTTGTGTTTGATCTCACAGGGCCATGGTGGGTGTGGCCAGCTCGATGTCACTCATGTCAGGGGCACCTATGGTGACCTGACTTCTGTGCCAGTGAGAACAGGCTCCCGAGCTCCGTTTTCGGCTGTGATGGCCTCTTGTAACCCTCTGCCAGTGAAAACGGAGCTCAGGAGAGCCGCACATGGCCCTCCCTAGCTTCATTTTTGCTGGTGAAGGCACCGTGGGCTGGTCCTTCATTGTATACAGGTCGGTCCCACAGGCCAGATCTAAGCACCCTGCAGGCCAGATCTGGCTCCTGGGCCTTGAGTTTGACTCCCCTGATATAGAGGAAGTTGCAGATTGCCTAATATTTGCAAAATGACAATCCTATGCCTGCAATTAGCTGGTACTGGAAGCTTATGGGTTGACCAGATGACTTGAAGTGTTTCTCAACCTTGAGCAAATTTTGAGATGAGTGAACTTCAACTCCCAGAATGCCTCAGGCAGCATGCTGGGTGGGGAATTCTGGGAGTTGAAGTCCACACAACTTAAAGTCGGCAATGTTGAGAAATATTGGTGCAACATGATTAAAAAATCAATGCATAATGCAAATCAATCTTAGAAAGAACCTTGTGATAAAAAAACACCTTAGTAGACATTCTTCTGGAGCTCAGTGTGATTTTATACTTCAGTCATGTGGTTCAGGATTAGGCTGCCTATGTAATACCATTTGAGATGGTTTAGCCAGAATCAGTCCAAGATCAGTGGATCAAAGTCTTCAAAAATTGGCAGGATCAGATCGTTAAATCCCCTGTACTCTTGAATTTTCTTCTGAGGGACTTTGAAGCAGAGTACAGAAAGTTTGTGATTCAAATCAGGGACATGCCTCATTAATGTCAATGTGTATGCTGTTTGTATTAATGACACATGTGTTTGTCATTCCTAATGGGGAGCCGAAACAGGTGGATGCAATGTTATATTACTCCCTGGGAGCCCTCATAAAACCAGAATTGAACATAACAACCAAGTCCTCCAAGACTTCACAGCCAGTGACTAGGATCTCATGTCAATGGGCACATCAAATTCCTCAGAACATCAAAATGAACAGAAATAAGCCTTGAAACATTTTGTGAGTTTTCTCTATGTTTACTTAGTCTTATTAACTTTTATGTAGGAATCTGCCTTTATTTCCAGCTCCCTGAAGGCTGAGGTGAGATGTTTGGAATTCTTCTCCACTCTGCAGATGCAATTTCGCATAGCATCCTCTGCAATTGGTTTAATTATGCATCAGGCCCTCTGTTCAAGAGGATGAATGTTCATTAAGAAGCTAGGAAAGTGTCATATAGGCATGTATATCATTTGATATCTGATCACCGAGGCTTCTCACTTGATGAACCGAATTTGTCAACTGTACTACAGAACAGTTTATCTTTTCGAGGGGACAGGAAAGCTGTAGCTGTGTTGTTTGATCTGTGCTGGGTGTTTCATCGCATACTTATTTTGATTTACAGCATAATCTTTTACACCTGGTGGACTCATTCGAATCTGAGAATGTGTCTCTAAATGGAAACCAAGAAATTTCCAAAGGCCCTGATCATTTGAGCAGACACTCCTTTCTCTGAAAGTAAATGGATCCATAACAGAAGAATATGAATACATTCTATAAAAGTCAGTGTCAACACCCGTAATTTTTTCCCTAAATTATATGCCAAAACTCACTTTTAAATAGGCTAATCAGAAGCAAAGATAGGCTAAGTGGGACCTATTAATAGGGCATTTCTGATGAAAAATATGCTGATTACTGCTAAAACTGTATTTGAATCAATTGGTTTGATTGGTTTTTTTTATCATATCAAGAAATGATAAAAATATTACAAGGAGGAAAAATATTCAGAATATATTGCTCCTGGAATCAACCTCAATCTGTTGTAAATACAGGTAATCCTTGACTTACAACAGTTCATTTAGAGACTGTTCAAAGTTACAACGGCACTGAGGAGAGTGATTTATGACTATTTTTTCACACTTATGACCATTGTAGATTTGGAAGCCATATTGACACCAGATGCTTCCAGACTGCCACATTCTTAAGCCTGGGAAAATGGGACGGGGGAATTACTTGGAGTGTATGTGGCTAGACTTAATCGCATTCTTCTTCTAATTCAAGGTCATGTTATTCAGCACCTGGGTGAGGGGAAGTCTTAAGTTGGGACGGATGGTGATTGGGATGGTGATATGATAATGGGTGCAGGGAGTGGATTTGTAGTTTTTACTTATTGCAAGGAAACCAGGACCTTGTTTGCTTCAGCAACCCAACAGGACAGACACAGACTTCAGAGGATAATTAGGACGGCAGAAAAAACAATTATTACTCACCTACCTTCAATCGAGGACCTGTATACTGCACGAGTCAAAAAGAGGGCTGTGAAAATATTTACAGACTCCTCACATCCCGGACATAAACTGTTTCAACTCCTTCCCTCAAAACGACGCTATAGAGCACTGCACACCAAACAAACGTGCCTACTGTCCCTGTCCTATTGTTTCTTTTTATTTTTCTTATATGTATCCATTTCATGTATTCATAATTATGTTTAAACTTATACCTATTATCTTGTAAGTAATTGACAAATCAAATAAATAAATATAAATAAATAAATTAAAAACTTCGCACAAGAACAGTTTTTTTCCTGAATGCCATCACTCTGCTAAACAAATAATTCCCTCAACACTGTCCAACTATTTACTAAGTCTGCATTACTATTACTGCTAATCTTCTCATCACTCCTTATCACCCATCCCCTCCCACTTGTGATTGTAGGACTGTAACTTTGTCGCTCGTATCCTTACAATTTATATTGACTGTTTCCTAGTATGATTTGATTGCTTATTGTACCCTATGACTATTATTAAATGTTGTACCTTATGATTCTCAACTCTTGATGAATGCATCTTTTTTTTTATGTATACTGAGAGTATTTACACCAAGACAAATTCCTTGTGTTTCCAATCGCACTTGGCCAATAAAGTATTCTATATCTATATTAACTTTCAGATTCAGGATTCCCCAGATGTGCCAGTTTACTATCCAAATAAAACAGAACTTTTGAGAGGATGTCTGTCTCGGAGTTATTGTTTGGAGTGGAGGTTTTCTGGAACGCTGACAACATGATTTACATCAGAATGCTTGACAAGTGGTTCACATTTATGACAGTTGTGATCCCCTTCTGCGACCTTCTGACAAGCAAAGTCAATGAGGAAACTAGATTCACCAAATAACCATATTAGTAATTTAAGAACTGCAGCGATTCATTTAGCAAAGATAGCGAGAAAGGTTGTAAAATGGGGCAAAACTCCCTTAACAAGTGCCTCACTTAACAACATAAATTTTGGGCTCAATTATGATCTTATGTTGAGGATTACCTGTAGTCTTTCCCCTTCTGGATGGTCTTTGATATGAAGGATATAGTTTTCTTCACAATATGCAGATATGTCCTCTGCAAAGCCTGTAACAACTTTTGGAAAATGAACTTAAATCATTGGCCCTTACTACAAGGTATGATGTGAAATCCAAACTACATAGGTGCAATGTCTTTAACAGAAGAAATACCACATATTCACAATCCATTGTAAATGAATCTCCATGAAACCTCCCATATCTCAAATGGTTCAGAACATATACTATAGAAAGCTCTTCAAAGGTGCTGAGACATGCAAATTGTTGAGAACTGTTTATATCTGAAAAAAATGACTTATGTTGTGTCAGACACTTCATGGACATAACATGTTTAATGATGAGATGTCATGTTGAGTAGCAACATCCAGAAGGATTGTGTCAGTGAAGATTCACACTCATTCAGGTTGAGGTTGAGTCTGTTGTGATTCTTCGGCAGCTGGTGCAGACAGCAGAGGTATCGGATTGTGAGGACGAAAGGGAATCAGTCAGGGAGTCTGGCAAGGACTTGGACAAGGGTCCTGTATCCAATGCAAGATTGGGGCCAGGACCATCTGAGAGTAGGGTGCTCCCTTCGGAACTTTCGGAGTCTGGCAGCAGCGAAGCAGAGGATCCCAGGGAGCCTGTTCCCAGTGTGCATGTGCACAGAGCTGCTAAAAGATGAGAGCAGCTGAAGCAGAAGGGGCAACTCGGGGGTAAGGCTGGGAGGTGATTGCCCCTCCCATAAGGGATAAAAGTCAGTCCTCAATGACAAAGAGCTTTGCAGGAAGCAAAGCAGTTCAGTAATTTCTGACTCTGTCTTGAAGCACTGTACTCTGGTCGTTTTTTTCTGGGTTTTTGGGTTGGTTTAAGTTAAGCTTTAATTGGATGTCTGTTTGTTGGAAAGCATTCAACAAAGCATTCAACAAAGCACTGAAAAGTGTGCTCTTATCTGGAGGAATTGTGTATAATTAGTTTTGGTTGGGAATTCAAATAATTCCCAGCATATCATTCAAATAGGTTTTACTTTTAAAATCAGTTTGTGTTTTATTAAGTTTGACCAAGCCTAAGTCAGAACAAAGTCATGGCAACTCAATCTATTTGTTAGTTTGAGGTATTTCACTACTTATCCAGGCAGCTTCATCAGACAGAGCAAGTCAGTTAGGCACAGACTTGGTGGAAGATATCTACTCTTCCTGCACCAAAATCAGGGTTTCTTCCCCAAGTTTGTTAATCTCAGATTAACAAGACAATAAGTCCAGTTCTCATGACTCAACCTTCAAACAATTGTGTTAACAGAATCTTGCAAAAAAGTATAAATCTCCTGCTATCTCTTTTTATCGTCTGATATGTTAGGGTAGAACCTTTCTAAGTTTCTTCCTTTACCTGTTATTCAGTGATGGGCTACTTAACATTTTACCTGATCAATCCCTTGTGGCTTCTCTTTCCAAGTTCCTTCCCAAGCTTATTCTCACATTTAACAGAATAACAGAGTAGGAAGGGATCTCGGACATCTTCTAGTCCAATCCCTGATCAAGCAGGAAACCCTATACCATTTCAGACAAATGATTGTCCAGTTTCTTCTTAAAAACCTCCAGTGTTGGAGCACCCACAACTTCTGGAGGCAAGTTGTTTCACTGACTAATTGTTCTAACAATTGCATTAAGTTATATAACATAGCTACAGCTTTCCTGAAATGGAATTTCATTACAGTAACTGCCAATTATCTGTCAAGAAGACATTAAACAACCATTTGTCTGACATGGTATAGAGTCTCCTTCTTGAGCAAGCAGTTAGACTAGAAGACCTTTAAGGTCCCTTCCAACTCTGTTATTTTGTTGTGGCCCCTTCTCTGTGGAATGATCTCTCCCCTGAGATTCAGCTAATTTGGATCCTGTTAGCTTTCAGGAAGACTTTGAAAACTTGGCTGATCCCTGAATATTAAGTTCAAAATTCCAGCTGAGTTTATCTTGGGGAGTGAAATAAACGCCAACACATCCTAATCATGTATTTTATTATTCTTGTTGATTTTTCCCCGCTTGTTTCATGGAAACATTATAATTTCATTTTTATCCTTCTACACCACTTGAAGTTGCCTTTTGGTGGATTGGATGGCCATGCCAATCAATCGATAAAGCAAGCAAGAAGGCGGAAATATCCACACAAGGGCAGTGAATATAACTGTGATCCTCCTGTCTCCACACGTGTTTCCTGAGCATCTAGAAAGACTTATATTCTGACCACGATGCCAATGCAGAAAGACTGCGGAGAAGAGACCTTAAAATAAGGTTTTCTTTTTGCCACTGAGTTCGTGAATGTAATGCCTTCTGAAATGCTGAATATGTTTGCTGAAGGGGCTGCAATAAACCCAAATGTCAAGCTCTGTAGAGCTGTGTGGAAAAGAAATGATATCTTGAAATTGGCCTGAATTAATCTACTAATCAACCTGCAAACTATCCCCCAGAAGACAGGAAGATGGCATAAAGACAGGAGTCTAGGTGCTGGAGAAGAATTCAGGTTACTGTTCCACGTGCGATACCAGCAAAGCTGTGCTGAAATGACTGGAATCAATTTATAACAGAGAGTTACTGACCTTTTAAAAAGGTTGCCAGCCCATTTATATATCTCCTGTGGTGCTCACCTCCTTTATTCATGCTTAGCATATGCTGTCACTCTTGCAACATTACCTCTCTGTTCCTTGTTAACTTTCTTTTGAGTATGTTCAGTGCGTAGGCCTGTTGCACTACCTTTGAGGCACTGTCAGCTGAAAAGAAAAGGAGAGAGAGAGAGACAGAGAGAGGGGAGGGGAGAGGGAAAGGGAAAGGGAGAGAGAGAGAGGAGTAAATATATAGGGGAACATCATTGCTCTAATTTGAAGAATACTTGGAATGCTGGTTGGAAGTGGGGAAATGTACATATTTAACCAGAGAAAAGATACCATAGGAGAAGAACAGGCAGAGCTGGGGGGAGGGGGGTGTCGGAGTTAAATGTATCATCAGCTTAAAGTTGTTGCATTCCCATAAGCAGGAGCATAGTAGCTCACATGGTTAAGATGCTGGAATGGAGGTTAGCAAGTCCGTGTTTGAGACACAAGTGGCAGGGTGAGCTCCTCTCCTTCGCTCCAGCTCCTGCCATGGAAATGAAAGGTGCTGTCAACTGGGCATCCCCTGGGCAACCATTATGACACCAGCTAATCCTTTCAACCCAGAAATGCCTCAGTGTTCTGACACAAGTGCAATGCAATTCCCACAAGCACTTCAAGGCCAACCTCTTCTGAATTCAGTTTAATTTTAGATGATTTGATTCTTATGTATAGGCTTCAATAAATCTTCTTTGTTGCAATCTTACAAATGGTCCTGATTCTTTACAAGCTGATGTTTATCTGTAGTTCAACACTACATTGGTGCCAGATAAGGGTCAATGGAGTTCAGGAGGGGTTGGACTTGGTCATTGTGTTGCTTTTGGGAATACAATGACCCTAAGTTAATGACACACTTAATTCTGCCCTCCTCCCAGCTCTGTCTGCTTTTCTCCTGCAAATACCTAGATACTGGATACAAAATTAAATGGATTTTTACATAAAACTGTAGCTTTGATGTACAAAACAAGCTAAGTTTCTAATCCTTAGGAATTGTGAAGGCTGATTGAAATTAGACTCTTATCAAAAGCATGTGGAGGAATGCTTAAGTGCAAAGGGGATTCCCATTCAGATCACTTCTGGAATTAGGCTTGTCAATTTTCATTTGCAAAACTCCCTCCAAAGTGATAAAATAATTCAGCTTGAAAATATCTTGAGAATGTGGAAGTATCACATGAAAAACAAATGGAGTGATTGTTAAGTAATGTGTTTCTCTTCATAGAAACTGGTATGCATTGTGCAAAAGCAGCAAATAGCAATAACAATAGCACTTAGATTTATATACTGCTTTAGAGTGTTTTACAGCCTGCTCTAAGTGATTTACAGAATCAGCATATTACCCCTAAAAATCTGACTCCTCATTTTACTGACCTTGGAAGGATGGAAGGCTGAGTCAACTTTGAGCCAATGAGAATCAAACTGCAGAACTGCTGGCAGACAGCAGTCAGCAGAAATAGCCTGCAGTACTGCATTCTAACCACTGCACCACCACACTACAGCATAATCTGCAGGTTGCAGAAGCATTATTACAGTTTTAGGAATTTGCTGGATGCGCAAGGTGGGCCTAGAATGAAAGACAATGCTGAGAATGATATAAAACTTGTCTTAATACACAATTGAGGCTAATTTGATGCAAACAAAGAACAAGTATATGCACACTGTAGAATGGATAAAAAGAAGGAAGGAGAGAGACCCTGAGTCTGAGTCCTGTCTTATGCATAAAGCCAGACTTTGAACTAATTCTTCTCTCTTCCTAGGTGAAGAGAAGGCAAAGGCAAAATTTTGCCAAGAAAACTGTAGAGACTTCTCAAGGTAGTCCCTAAGAGTCAAGTGAAGTTCTTGTATGCACACAAGCATACAAGACATTATAACAGTATCAATAGCACTAGCAGTTCGACATATATACCACTTCATAGTGCTTTACAACCCTCTCTAAGTGGTTTACAGAGTGAGCCCATTGCCCCCACCAACAATCTAAGTCCTCATTTTACTGACCTCGGAAGAATGGAAAGCCGAAGGATGGAAAGCTTGAGCTGGTCTGCATCGAACTCCTAACAGCGGGCAGAGTTAGCCTGCAATACTGCATTCTAACCACTACACCGCCACAGCTCAAGCTGCCTACTCTACAATATCTACTTCAGGAAAAAATACTATCATTAGATTTTTATCCCACATTTATTTATCTTTATTTTTCTTATATGTATCCATGTATTCATAACTATGTTTTTACTTATACCTATTATCTTGTAAGCAATTGACAAATAAATAAATAAAAATAAAATAAATTTATATATTATAGTACTAGTGAAAATATGGTAAAGGTCATCCACAATGAACTGAGAGCCAAAGGGTCTTTTCTATGATCAAAGACTAAAGCCATGAATAATGGATCTCCCACCTTGGCAAGTGGGTGGCCAAGATGATCTTTGATGTCACTTCAAAATCAACACTCTAAGTTTTAATGCTTTTACATTTAGAAAAAAAAGATGAACTAATGATATACTTCCCTTCTACCTGGAAATTAGGCTCCACTGCACATAATTGCCATCATTCCTGATTAAATAGGCATGGAGTGCCAACGAATGGGCAAACACAGAAAAAGGCTCATCAAATTATAACTATAAAGCAACCCCCTGCAATAATTAAAATAAATATTTTAATTCCTACTAAAATCACCAGATTCCACACTAGCTTAGCTTTTTCGCACAGAGTGAGGGTAAGAATACCAAATATCAAGGGCTTTCAAGTAACTTCAAGGAATTAAAAAAGGAACCTGTGAAAATCCACGTTTTCTTCAAGGCTTTTCATTCTCCTGTCTATATTTTCTTTGTAAAAATTTTTTTTTTTTTAAAAATGGAATTTCTTGTGTGCATTTACTTCTGAAGTAAACTGAGGCTTTGCCAAATTCTTTTCCAAAATACCGGTCATCCTTGAGTTATGACTGTTCACTTAGCGACTATTCAAAATTACGACAGCCCTCATATGCTTACAATCAGGTTTTGAAGTTCCGATGGCCACACACCCCTCGTCACATGACTGCATTTTGGCTTTTCATCAACTGGCTTGCATTTACAGCCATTTGCAATATCTCGCAGTCACGTGACTGTGATGGGTGGTGGGATTCAATTTTTTTTACCACTAGTTCTGTGGGCGTGGCTTGGTGGGCATGGCATGGGAAGGATACTGTAAAATCCCATTACCTCCCCACCCCACTAACCTGTTTTCCAGCTCCGTTCTCCTGTGCAGGGCAACACAAGAAGACCCAGCCAATCAGCTGGGACTCAGGAGGCAGAGAATAGATGGGGGCAGGGCCAATCAGAGGTGGTATTTGCTGGTTCTCTCAACTACTCAAAATATCCGCTACAGGTTCTCTAGAACTGGTCAGAACCTGCTGAATACCACCTCTGTTTATGACGCTTTGCTTAAAACTGGCATTCACTTCCAGTTGTAGGAGATGACTAAGCTGGGAGAGAGATCAAGCATCATCAGTTTGGTGTTCTTTTGTGTCCACAAAAGATTTAAATCCAGCCCTTCTTGAATTCCATTGACTCTTATCTACCTTGACCGTTTACCCTGACCATTAGTAGTTCCTAGTCTTGTTTAGAGATAGAATAAAATCGTACCCTTTTGAATAATCCTGGTTTCTGATTTCTTGCACCTGACACGGTTTTTCAGCAAAATTGGCCAATATCAAACCATTGGTTACTTAATGATCATGATGATTGCTTAATGAGTACAAAAAAGGGCTTAAATAACCTGGATGGACAGAGTTCAGAGACCTGCCATTACATATGAGATTGAGGGGGGGGGAAAGAGTTTTCTTTGCCTTTTGTAATCCTGCAACTTGGACTCACTCAATGAAAGGGACCTAAAGAAGTTACATGATGGATAAGAGATTGTTCTCACTTATGGAAGGGCAGAGACAGAGATCATCAGACTTTCCCATTTCTAGTCTAGAATGGTCACAGACAGAAATAGACATTTCATCTTGGAAAGGAAATTTTCATAGCCTAACTAGTGACTCCCTTTGTACTCATTATTGCAAAACAGAAGTATTTTCTGATGTCAGGGGAGAAAGGAGTTGAAAGCTAAGTGTTTGCGTATGATGGCAATTAAAATCTAAAAAGATGCTTTTCCCAGCTGTTGCTTTTGAACTTGTCCCATGTCAGTGGCAAGGAGCCAGCATTTAATTAAGATTTTGCGTTTTCAGAAACAGCATGTGATGGGTTGCATTATGTCACTAATTCCCTTTAAATTAATATTTAAAGGAAAAAAAATGTATTGAAGCAATAACAGGTGTGGTGGAACATGAATGGTTAAACTTGGCTGTCATGGAAAATATTTGTTTGGAACTCAAAAGTAAAATAAAACAACTAAAGAACAAAATCAAAAACCAAAGTACCATGAGTTCTAGTTCTGACTTAGACCCAAAGCCAGGTTTAACTGACTTTGGGACAGTTTTCCTCTCTTTCAGCCTTAGGAAGAAGAAGGCAAGAATAAACCACTTCCCAAAATCTTGCCAAGAAAACTGCTTGATCTTCTCCAGAGAGTTGCCCCGAATCAAGACTAACTCAAAAGGCATGGACATATATTATTTAAAATCTATATATATAATTCATCAGGGCAAATAACTATATACTGATATTTAAGATCCAGAGACAGGAATTTTTACCACTTAATGTAATTTAAGATTTAACTATCAAAGTCAAATTAAGTTCCAGGGTTTTTTTTCCCTATTGCATGAATAAATTCTTCAGATCAAGTTTGGCTAAGAAAGAGCATACCAATAAAGTGGTCATCTAACAATAGAAGTTATTGTCACAGCCCTTGGCATTCTCTGAGAAATTTCTCCTATGTTCATTGATAGTCATGCAAATTCTTATCATGTGTTTACAGGCAGAACTCAACTAACCAACAGTTCATTTAGTGACTGTTCAAAGTTGCAACAGGACTGAAAAAAAGTGACTTATGAGCATTTTTTTCCACATTTATGACCGTTGGAGCATCCCCATGGTCACATGATCAAAATTCAGACACTTGGCATCTGATTCATATTTATGACGATTTATGATCTTCAGACAAATAAAGTCACTGAATAGTTACTAAATTAACACCTGCAGTGATTTAGTTAACAACTGTGGCAAGAAAGGTTGTAAAATGGGGTAAAATTCACTTAGCAACTGTCTTGCTTAGCAACATAAATTTTGGCTCAATTTGAGGACTACTCGTACTTTAGCCAATACATAATAAGATCTTCATATCTCGTGTTAAGTGAATGAGCCTATTCACCAAGGGAAGTTTGCTGAAAAACTGATGCCATTCTTCCCCTTATTTACCAAGTGCATATCCGCCCAAAAAATTATGATCAATAGGATTTAAGCGGACTTTTATGACATCAAGAAGGCGTTACCTGTAAGTCAATGAACACTTTACTTTTACCTAAGGCATTGCCTTAGGGAGGATAAATAGAATTTTAGTACTACATTCAGGCTGGATCCCCCCTCCAATTTTTAATGACCCTATAATCCCTAAATTCAGGATAGAGTTGGGGAGAGCATTTACTGGCTGGGTGCCCTCCCTGACACCATGTAGAGTTCACAGCAGATTTTTTTTCTTTGCACTCTAAGAGAGAAACTTCTGCTGCTGCTACCTAGGATTGAACTTTTCTGAGTGGGAGGAGAGTGCCTTCACCACAAGGCCACCACCCAGCTTATGTTCAGACTAGATAAAGAAGTTGAAAAAAACAGAGTAGAAGAGGAAAATAGGAAAACACATCAATACTGTTGGGCAGAAAATTACACGGATGAACAGATCCATGACATGCCCAAAAGTTAAGCATGATTCACAAATATTTGACTAATGTCTTCCTTCCTTCCTTCCTTCCTTCCTTCCTTCCTTCCTTCCTTCCTTCCTTCCTTCCTTCCTTCCTTCCTTCCTTCCTTCCTTCCTTCCTTCCTTCCTTCCTTCCTCCCTTCCCCTTCCCTTCCCTTTCCTTCATTTCTTTTTTTTATTTATTTCATTTTATAGCCTGCCTTAGTTTTTACTAATTAGTTTTTACGAATATCTCAATGCCATGAGCATATCCAACACACCTTCCTCCACCTATTTTCCATGCAATAGAAACCCTGTGAGGTGGGTTCAGCTCTCTCTCTGCCCCCCCCTTCTCTCTCCCACACTTACTCACATACACACACACACACACACAAACAAACACACACACTAAATTAATATACTAGGTGCTTTGCAGCCACTGTGGTTTTTCCATTGATCTTGGTCAGCTTGTTTACACTGTTTTGGCAACTTGCTGATGTACCTTTCCCTGGGGATACAGCAGGGGTTAATTGCTGTTAAACTCTCAGTGCCAAGAAATGGTTCACACTCCCTGCTACATTAAAGATGACACTAATAAGGAAAGAGTGCCCAGGATTGTTCCGTTTTGGAAAATTGGAGTTGTGGCGACAGAAAGTTGGAGCCGAGTTGATGTAATAGGAAGGCCATAATGTAATTAGAACTGCTGAATGTGTGTCATACCGAGTTAAAACGATACATTAATGAATCAAAATAGGTGATAGAGAATTGCTCTTTCAGCAGACAGAGGTGTTTTCAAGGTTAGATTGCCTTTAATTTAATAATCAGCAAAATGGATATTCCTCAAATTATATATATAAAAAATCAACTTGAAGGCTTTTGAGAAAATTTTCTTTCCTGTACCAAATCAAGGAGTCAGGCAAGAGATGGGTGCTGCAGGGGCAGAAAAAGGGCAGAAGATAGTTAGATATATCTCTATTGAATTCAATGCAGGTTTATTTTATTGCATAAATAAGTTTTATTGCATGGACATAAAGTGGCTTCTTCCATAACATGCTATTTTATTTAGCTGTTTCCTCGCTAGCCCCCACCACTCCCATTACTACTCTGCCCTCAATTTGCTAAGAGAACAATCATATGTCATTAAAATATATTAGCAGAATAGCCCAGAGGAATAGAAAATTCAAATATAAATATAGCACGATAGAAGACTGGGATGCAGCTAATAAAAATAAACAGGCATGCGTCCACATCTAAAAATGCAAAAAGGGATTTGCACCATTTGCTGACCGGAGTGAATTATATGTAAGTTGGCAATGCAGAAAAGGCTGGATTCCCATGTTAAATGTTAAAGGCTTTTTTTCCCCACTGATGGGAATGTTAAAAAATTTTCTTTCTCCACTGATGGGAATAAACTGGAGAAGTATGAAACTCTCCCCAAGTCTTTCTTGGCACTTTCACTTTTCTTCTTTTATCTTGTTGTGTAGAGAACAGCAACAAATATGATAAGAGATCTGGAGGCTAGATCAGTAGTCATATTCGACCGGTTCAGCCCGGTTCTACCGAGCCGGTAGCAGTGATGAGCAGCGGAAACCGAATCGGTTCTCTCCACCGCTCTGCTGTTGGGCTCACCCACCCTCTTGGGCTCCCATACTCACCTTTATCCTCTGAATTTGAAGCGCAGCTGCTTTACACGGCACAGAAGGGTGCCATGCGGCAGATGCTGAAGCGATCAGGATCATGCAGGCTTGCAGGAGGTGCATTAGAATGCCTCTGCGCCTGTGCAAACGCTTCCACACCTGTTCAAAGTGCCCATTTGGTGCATGTAAGCATGCAAACTGTGTGCACATGTGCAAAGCGTGCCCACCAAGCCATGCCCACCAAACCGGTGGTAAAAATATTTGAATCCCACCACTGGGCTAAATCATATGATGAACACTTGAGGGAACTAGACATATATAGCTTATCAAAGAGAAGGATTAGGGGGGGGCATGATAACTGTCTTTCAGTACTTAAGGGACTGTCACTAAGAAGAGGGAAGTGACCAGTGGTGGGATTCGAATTTTTTTACTACTGGTTCTGTAGGCATGGCTTAGTGGGAGTGGCATGGCATGGTGGGCATGGCATGACTTGGTGGGCATGGCTTGGTGGGAGTGGCAGGGGAAGGATGCTGCAAAATCCCATTCCCTCCCCACCCCACTAACCTGCTTTCCAGCTCCATTCTCCTATGCAGGGCAACAAAAGAAGACCCAGCCAATCAGCTGGGACTAGGGAGGTGGAGAATAGATGGGGGTGGAGAATAGTCAAAGGTGCTATTTGCCAGTTCTCTGAATTACTCAAAATTTCTACTACCAATTCTCTAGAACTGGTCAGAACCTGCTGAATACCACCTCTGGAAGTGAGTTATCATCCAAGGCACCAGAGGGCAGAACAAGAAGTAATGGGTGGAAGATCATTAAAAAGAGATCCAACCTAGAAGTAAGGAGAAATTTCCTGGCAGTGAGAGCAATTAATGGAATAGCTTGCCTCCTGGAGACATGGATGCTCCATTACTGGAGGTTTTCAAAAATAGACCGGACAACCATTTGACCGAGATGGTATAAGATCTCCTGCCTTGAGCAGGGAGTTGAAGTAGAACACCTCTGAGGTCCCTCTCAGCCCTATGATTTTATGTTCTAATGCAAGCTGAAAGAGGCCTTCCAATTTTCTTTTCATTCCAATTTCCAAGAGAATTTAACCTCATCAGGAATAAAAAGAGGATTGTGCAGTGAGGTGGACAGACCCCAAGATAAAGAGTGGGGTGCAACAAATGATAGTTGGGTGGAAAGTGAGTATAAAGTTTGTTAAAATAGTAATGTTCTATTATGAAATTTGCTCCATGAATCTAATGAATGTTACCCTCATTTCAATCAAGGAAATATTTAAAATTCTACCCCACATACTCCGCCTTGAGCCCTTGAACATCACTACAGTAAAGTAGGGCCTTGGTGGTGCAGGCTGTGCAGGCTGTTAATCATCTAGCACTTAGTGCAAGCTGCCTGCAATTAGTGCAGGCTCGAATCCCACCAGGCTCAAGGTTGACTCAGCCTTCCATCCTCTCAGGGTAGGTAAATTAAGGATCCAAGATTGTTGAGGGCAATAAGCTGACTTTGTAAAATGCCGCTTGGGGGGGTGCAAAAGCCCTAATAATAAGCAGGCATATACAATGGAATGAAGGCTATTGCTGAGCACTTAGCATGGTGCTCTAAAGACTGCAAGCCGCCCTGAGTCTCTGGAGAAGGGCGGCATATAAATAAAATAAATAAAAAAGTAAATAAAATAAATAATAAAGTTCATAAGAAATATCTACAGAGATTCTCGATCATCCATGGCCTTGGTTGTCCCAAAGATGCTTTTTCAAGAGGCAATTGGACTTTCTGGTTTTTCTTTGAAAACATTTAATTGTAGAAGCTTCTTGGATGAAAAGCAAAATGTCTTCAAAGAAAAACCAGAAAGTCCACTTCATATGAAAGGACATTTTCCATCAGTGCCTCATATGATGCATATATATACACCATCAGTTTGGTCTAATGCAATGGTGGCTAACCTTTTTGAGCTCCTGTGCCAAAAATTGTGCATGCCAGCACCTAGAAGGCAATGCATGCCTCCCCCCACGCCCCCTACACATGCACACACAATATCCACCCCCCCACCCCCCCTGCACCCCCTTACCTGTATTACTAGTGGTGGAATTCAATTTTTTTTACTACCGGTTCTGTGGGCGTGGCTTATTTGGTGGGTGTGGCTTGGTGGTCATGTGACTGGGTGGGCCTGGCTTGGTGGTCATGTGGCTTGGTGGGAGTGGCCAACCTGACATCACTCATGTCAAGGGGCGTTTCGCCCAGTCCCCTCCTTCCCAGCCACTCCTTGTTACCCCCAGCCTCAATGTATCTATAGTTCTGTAAAAAAATTCACTTTTTTTGACTTTATTATCTATATCCACATACTATAGATGTACTTTTATGGACCACTGAAAAGAGGAAATGGCTCACATGCTTTGTCCAAGAGTGTGATAGACAGGTCACAAAACAGGGTTTTGAGTGGTTGCCACAAAGAAGTGGGGGGCAATGTATTTTCCAAAGCATCAGAAGGCAAAACAAGAAGCAATGAACCAAAACTGAACAAAGAAGAAGCAACCTAAAACTAAGGAGAAATTTCCTGACAGTGAGAACAATTAACCAGTGGAACTGCCTGTCTCCAGAAGTTCTGGACGCTCCAACACTGGAGGTTTTCAAGAAGAGACAGGACAAGCATTTCTCTGAAATGATATAGGGTAGGCAACCTTGGCAACTTTAAGACTTGTAGACTTCAACTCCCAAAATAATTCTGGGAGTTGAAGTCCAGAAGTCTTAAAGATTGATATTGATATTGATAGACAATAGGAGAAAGGGGCCAGCTCATTCCACATGATTATAAATTCATTGTGTTGTAGTCAGAGGCGCCTGCAGGGTTAGAGGCCTTCATCAAAATGATGAATACAACATCACAACAGAATACTCCTTTTATATGCCCATACAATATTACAATGTCTATAGAAATGACACAATACTGCTTTTGTTCTTTGACAAATCTTGACTGATTCCTATGGCCATCTTTGTCTGTAGCCTTGCACTTACACCTTACTCTGGTAGAATATCTCAGAGAATACAGGGATGAAACTAATTTCTTGATTTATTCACCACACTTCTAAAGCTTTCAGATTATCCATTCTAAAGTTCTTAGCATAGGTCTTGTCTTCAGAATTATTCCTTCTAGATAGAACATATCTCTTAGGCAACTGAAAGAGTTGGCACTTGCATGCCATCAAGTTCTTAAAAGATGTTACCTTTAATATTGAATATTCCAGGGGACAGATATATCATTAAACTAGCTCTATACCTGTGCTTCTCTATGAAACTATGTGATTGGGCTCTGAATGCTCTGATGGTCATTTTGAAAAATCCTTTCTCAGTCAGCACCTAGAAACCAATAGGAACATACGTGCCAAATTTCAAGTTTGTAGGCTTTACGGTTCTGGAGATTTTGTGATGATGCATGAGTGGTATTTTGCTTTTATATATAGATTCCAAAGCTGGCCCTATATTTAAGGGAAATGGAGCACTACCTTGGAGCAGCTAACTTGGTAGTAGAAAACTGGAGCAATGGACTTCCCAGTTATTTGGCTAATGGGCAGTGGTAAAGTTGGCACCAATGAAGAAAATAATGAAGCCCTTTCTTATCTCAATAGCAAGCTCAAGGTGGAGCTGACTCTACTGAAATCCTTCTCTAGGCTTCATTCGAAGTTTCAGGATATCTTGAGCAAGTAATGAAAACCCATTGATGGGATGTGCCTTATTTACTTATAGTCCTTGGAGTTCTCAAAAATACCATTAAATTCAGTATCTCACGGAGCACCAGAGCCATTTCTGGGAAAATGGAATTTCTTGTCCAGTTTCCATTCCATCATATGAAAGACAAACTGCTTCTGAACTTTGTTCAAAACAGAAGAAAACTGCAGGGATGTTTTCAAAGATGGAATGATGAGGTGACTTGAATGAGAGAGATGACTTTGTGATAAGGTGACAAGTAGAATAGATGGATGTCTTGTCTTGAACTGCACACTCATCTCGTCTGTGGCTTCCTACTGTTAAATTCAATCTGATGGAAAAAACATAAGTTCTCACTGGGATTTTTCAATGGTGGTGCCACTCTCACTACTAGGCAGATGTCCTGTTCTTAAGAAACTGTGGAAGAATTTCTCCTTCTAAGATAATTTAAGCAAATGCTCTACTGAGCATCTACAATTTTGATAGGAAATTTTGGAAGACTATTTGCACATAGCATCATTTCTTCAAAATAGCAATAGCACTTAGACTTATATACCACTTCATAGTGCTTTACAGCCCTCTCTAAGCAGTTTACAGAGTCAGCATATTGCCCCCAACAATTTTGAATCCTCATTTTACCCATCTCGGAAGGATGGAAGGCTGAGTCAATCCTGAGCCTGGTGGGATTTGAACTGCCAAATTTCAGGTAGCCGGCAGTCAGCAGAAGTAGCCAGCAGTATTGCACTCTAACCACTGTGCCACCAAGGGTTTATGAAGAAAAGCTGGTGGAATATCTTATGAGTGGTGGTGATATGGCAGCTATTCAAGACAACTACCATATTTGATGCTGATAACATCTCTACTATTACTTCCAGGGGTGGGATTCTACCAGTTTGCACCTATTCGCTAGAACCGGTTGTTAACATTTTAAACAGTTCAGAGAATCAGTTGTTAGAAGAAATTACTGGCCTAATCCTGTAAGGAAGGCAGGAAGGAAACATTCTGGTGTTGTTTACAGAAATTACCTCTCCATTAACCTTTATTACATTCTTGGCAGGACTAGACTTCCTGTCTCAGAAACATTTCTGGAGTTTTTTTCCCTTCCTTTGCTGGTACTTTGCTTGTGTGGAGTGACCATTCAAAGTTAATGTAAGGCATCCAGAAAGTATCCATGATATCAATCACTCCGAGACGTTTTCTCTCCAATTGATTTATTTAGAAACAGATCTGGTATGTCTAAGGCAATTTCCCAAAGTGAAATTTTTTTTGCGCGTTACACAGAATCCACCTTCTCTCCTCCCTTCTCTCCTCCCACTTCTATACTTCATAAATCACGAGAACTAATTAACTGCAACTGGAATTTCTAAATACAACATACAGAATAACCTTGAACTTTTCAACTCCTCCACAGTGGAGGAGGCAACTGAATTTTTAAAGCTGACAGTTACAATGGCACTAAAAAAAGTGACTTATGACTATTTTTCACACTTATGACTGTTTCAGCAGCCCCACAATCATGAGAGGCCAGGCGAGGAGATGTGTACCTCAGTATGAGTGATATTGAGTTGGCCACACCCAGCCAATAACATGACCACCAAGCCATGTCCACCCAGTCACATAACCACCAAGCCAACTAAGACATGCCCACAGAACCGGTTGTTAAAAAATTTGAATCCCACCCCTGATTACTTCTGAAATGCTATTAATAAATACAAGATATCTCTCCCTCCCTCCCTCCCCCCTCTCATTTTGAGGCTACCCAATGTTGACACATTGGATGGTTTGCAAAATGTTATGCTTTCCTCACTACACCAATCTGCCAACCCTTTTATTATATTTGTTCTACAAATCCTGTTTCAAAACTTCCTTATTTGTTCCATCAAGGGTAATACAACAAGAGAATACAGTATCTGTAGGTTGATGAATGCATGGGCATGCATGTATACACTCACAAGTGTGTGCATGCGTTCATTCACCTGGATGGTTTTTTAATTTTATTCTGGGTATGGGATCTTGTGAATTATAGCCCTGCTTGAGGGATTTTTTTGGAAATATAATGAACTGTGTCATATAATTCACTAGAAATTGCCAAGAAGTTATCACCTGTTATTGCTGATGACCAGGAAAAAGGGTGGTTGAGAAAGTTTGGGGAAAGGGGAAAAAAAGCTTAAATCAGCAAATTGAACTTAATGTACCTGTAACTTTATTCCATTTTCTCTTGGTAGGCTGTAGAAAGATTATTTTCAATGCAATTTTTCTTAGTCAAAAAGTGTTTAAAACTTCTTCCTTTTTTTTTTTTTTGAGTTCCATAAAAAAATTCCTTCTCTTTTGCACAGAAACAGAAGTTATTTCATGAAATGGGAAAGGTTGCAGTGAGTTTTGGGAATTTCAGAATGAGTTGATGTCCTCCAAGAGAATTTATTGGTTTATCTATATTCTGCCTTTATTATTTTTTACAAATAAGTTAAGGTGACGAACATATCCAATACGCCTTGCTCCTCCTATTTCCCCCACAAAAACAATCTTGTAGGCAGGTTGAACTGAGAGAGAGAGAGAGAGAGAGGCTGGCCCAAAATCACCCACCTGGTTTTTCATACCTAAGGCGGGACTAGAACTCATACTTTCCTGGTGATTGGCCCAAAGTCACCCAGCTGGCTTTCGTGGCTAAGACAGGTCTTGAATTCACAGTCTCGTTGCTTTCTAACCTGGTGCCTTAACCTGATTCCCTCTTTGACAATTCCCAACCTACCCATTACGACCGATTTCTTAAATAAATTTTCCACCAGTGTTTACAATATGAAAGGTTTATGTTTCCATTCAACACAAACACACAAACACACACTTTAAAGATGGATTATGTCAGTCTTACCAAGTACAGGTAGTCCTCAACTTACGACCACAATTGAGCCCAACATTTCTGTTGCTAAGTGTGTTAAGTGAGTTTTGCCCCCTTTGGTGACCTTTCTTGCTAAATTTGTTCAGTGAATCACTGCAGTTGTTAAATGAGTAACATGGTTGTTAAGTGGATCGGGTTTCCCCAGTGACTTTGCATGTCAGAAGGTCACAAAAGGGGATCACATGATCCCAGGACACTGCAACCAACATAAATATGAGTCAGTTGTCAAGCTTCTGAATTTTGATCACGTGGTCATGGGGATGCTGTAACAGTTGTAAGTGTATAAGGCCCCTCTCATTCATGATTTGATTTGTGAGGGGGGTGCGGACCTGGTGGGCATTACCGAGACCTGGCTGGGCCAGGAGGGGGGAGTCCCTCTGGTGGAGATGTGCCCAGCCGGGTTTCAGGTTTTTCATTGGCCGAGGGCCCAGGGGAGGGGAGGGGGGGTTGCGGTGGTTATTAAGGAGGATCTGTGCCCAAGGGAATCCACTGTTTCTCAGACGACCGGGTGTGAGCTCCTTTTCGTGAAGTTCGATCCCAGGGTACAGGTGGGCCTGTTGGTCGCATACCTGGCTCCCTGCTATGCGGCATCGGCCCTGCTTGAGCTCCTTGAGGTCATAGCCGGCATGGCAGTTGGGACCCCCAGGCTTATGGTCATGGGGGATTTCAACTTGCCTTCTACCGGCGGTGCCTCGGGGACTGCTCAGGAGTTCATGGCTTCCATGACAGCCATGGGCCTGACCGAGTTAATTCGGGACCCTACTCACGTGGGAGGTCACACCCTGGATTTGGTTTTTGTCTCTGATCAGTGGCAGAGTGATCTGGGTGTAGGGGATATAGTTGTAGAACCCCTGTCATGGACTGATCACTCGCTCCTGAAGCTCGACTTCCATTCCGCACCCCCTGGCCACAGGGAGGCGGGACCGCTAAAATGGTACCGCCCCAGGCGCCTGATGGACCCTGATAGGTTCCTGACGGAGCTTGAGCCATTTCCCGAAGCTCACACACACGACTCGGTTGAGGGCTTGGTCGCCACCTGGGATAGGGTGGCTGCTGGGGCCCTTGACCGGGTCGTGCCCTTGCGGCCTCTGACCCGGTGCCGATCCCAAGTAGCTCCTTGGTTTTCTGAGGAGCTAAGGGAGATGAAGCGCCGGAAAAGACGCCTAGAGAGTAGTTGGAGGGCTAGCCGCTCTGGGTCTGACCGAACACTACTACGATCTTATATTAAGACGTATTTAGTGGCGATAAGGATGGCGAGGAGGTCTTACCTCTCCACCCTTATTGCGTCCACGGAAAACCGCCCAGCTGCCCTGTTTAGGGTGACCCGCTCCCTTTTGGAGGTGGGAGCGCGGGAAGATCCCTTGCACGGGCGGGCTGAGGAGTTTTCTAGGTTTCTGCAGGACAAAATCGCTCAGATCCGGGATGAGCTGGACTCCGACTGGGCATCTCCGGGCGGGGGGGCGGGGGGGGATATCGGCGAGGTCAATTGGGTTGAGTTCGATCCTGTTACTTTGGAGGATGTGGACAGGATACTGGGGTGGCTTAATGCCACCACTTGTTTGTTGGACCCGTGTCCTTCCTGGCTGGTTTTGGCCACACGGGAGGTGACACGAGGCTGGTTCCAGGGTATTATAAACGCTTCCTTGAGAGAGGGGCTGTTACCTGCCGCCTTGAAAGAGGCGGTGGTGCGGCCCCTCCTCAAGAAACCGTCCCTGGACCCAGCATTGTTATCAAATTATCGTCCTGTCTCCAACCTGTGCTTTGTTGCGAAGGTTGTTGAGAGTGTGGTGGCATGTCAGCTCCCTCAGTACCTGGATGAAGCGAGTTATCTCGACCCCCTCCAATCGGGTTTCAGGCCCGGGCACAGCATGGAGACGGCGTTGGTTGCGTTGGTGGATGATCTCTGGAGGGCTCGGGACAGGGGTTGTTCCTCTGTCCTGGTCCTGTTGGATCTCTCAGTGGCTTTTGATACTGTCGACCACAATATCTTATTGCGGCGGTTGGAGGGGTTGGGGTGGGAGGCACCGTGTTGTGATGGTTCGCCTCCTTCCTCTCCGACCATTCTCAATTTGTGTTGACAGGGGGGCAGAGATCGGCCCCGAGGCCCCTACTGTGTGGGGTGCCTCAGGGGTCGGTGCTCTCGCCCCTGCTGTTCAACATTTATGTGAAGCTGCTGGGTGAGATCATCCGTGGCTTCGGGGTGGAGTTCCATCAGTACGCTGATGATACTCAGCTGTACATCTCCACCCCGGGCCACCGCAACGAAGCCATCGAAGTGATGATCCGGTGCCTGGAGGCTGTGCGGAGTTGGATGGGTCGTAACAGGCTTCGTCTCAACCCGACCAAAACCGAGTGGCTGTGGTTTCCTGCGCCCAGATACAGCCAGCTTGTTCCTTCGCTGGCCGTGGGGGGAGAGGTTTTGACCCCCGTAGAAAGGGCGCGCAATCTGGGTGTCCTCCTGGATGTACGGCTGTCCTTAGAAGAACATATTGCAGCCGTCGCCAGAGGGGCTTTCTATCAGATTCGTCTGATTTACCAGTTGTGGCCCTTTCTGGATCTGGGCGCACTTCGCACAGTCACTTCCGCCCTCGTTATCTCCCGCCTGGACTATTGCAATGCTCTCTACATGGGGCGCCCCTTGAAGAGTCTCCGGAGGTTGCAGTTGGTCCAGAATGCAGCCGCGCGGGTGATTGTGGGTGCCCTTCGGAGCTCCCAAGTAACACCGCTTCTCCGCAGGCTGCACTGGCTTCCTGTGGCCTTCCGGATTCGATTCAAGGTGGTACTGATGGTATTTAAAGTGCTCCATGGCTCGGGACCTGGGTACTTACGGGACTGCCTACTGCCATCATCAACCTCCCGCCGCCCAGTACGCTCTCACAGGGTTGCCCTGCTTGGGGTACCGCCGCCTGCTCGTTGTCGGCTGGCGGCCCCAAGAGTGCGGGCTTTCTCTGTGGGAGTTCCCTCCCTGTGGAACGATCTCCCCCTGGAGATACGGGCCATGATGGATATCCTGACCTACCGGCGCGCAGTGAAAGCCCTATTTTTCAGACAGGCCAGCCTGGCCGAGTAATGGGTTTGGGTTTTAGATCTAAATTGGGTTTTAATTGTTAAATTTTTATATTTTTAACTTTTAATCAATCCCTGATTTTATATTTCTAAATTTCTTAATTGGATGGGATACAGCCGGACTTGTCTATTTAATATATTTTTAAATTGTATTTAAATTATATTTATTCTAGTTGTATGTTATGTGTTTTTAGTAGGCTGTACACCGCCCCAAGTCCCTTTTTGGGAGAGGGAGCGGTATAGAAGTTCGAATAATAAATAAATAAATAAATAAGTGTGAAAAATGGTCATAAGTCACTTTTTTTCAGTACTGTTGTAACTTTGAATGGTCACTAAGTGAACTGTTGTAAGCCAAGGACTGCCTGTAGATCAGACAGGAAACAAAGCCAGTCTATGTAAGCTAAGTCTATTTTATTGTAAAGCTTTATTAACCAAATCTGGCAACTTTGGGAGTACATTCTCCTGCTGTCTCCTTCACAGTCTGAGGAACTGGGCAGTGGTTATATTCTACCGGTTCGGCCTGGTTCTGCAGAGCCGGTAGCATCGATGAGCAGTGGAGAATAAACCGGTTCTCTCCATCACTCTGCTGTTGGGCCCACCCGCCTGCCTTTATCCTCTGAATTTGAAGCATAGCTGCTTTGTGCAGCACAGAAGGGTGCCACGCGGCAGCTGCTGAAGCAACCAGGATCATGCAGGCTTGCAGGAGGTGAATTAGAATGCCTCTGCACCTGAGCAAACACCTTTGCCCTGAGCAAAGTGCATGTTTGGCTTGCACATGCACGCAAAGTGTGTGCATGCACGCAAAGCGCTCCCACTAAGCCACACCCACTGAACTGGTGGTAAAAATATTTGAATCCCACCATAGGAACTGGGGGTAGTCTACCATTAAGGAATCTATTTCATCCTTTTAAAATCTCCAACACTACATAAAAATGATCCCCAAATCATGGCTTCACCTATTATAAGAGATGATCTGGGAATCCAAAATGGATCCCGAGTGCTGCTCAGGTCTGTTTTAAATATAAAGGGTTTGTTTTTTTTTACTTACTGATTGATTTGATTTATCTAACTGCTTAGTGCTGAATGCAGAAAGAGGATTAAAAACACATAAAAAATAAGAGGTATGAAAATAACGAACAGCTCTATTGGGGCTGCACAAAAGATTTAAAATACTGTAACATTCAAGTGGATTTGCAAATTGCCTGAGCTCAGGGCCTCCTAGATTATAAGTATTATAAAGAAATTATAAAAATTATAAGAGTTAGAAAGATTGTAGTGCTGATTAATAGGCCAGCAGAAAACAGATTAATCTGAATGAAGAGCTTTTCCTGCTGAAGACCATACAATTCCCTTTGTACAGGTGAACAGGTGAGGTAATTGGTGACCATCTTCACTAGAGTGAGGTTAGCAAAGTAAAGGAAGAGGTTTACTTCACCTCACTCTTAGAAACAAGGGAGCCATGTTGCTTTGTGAAGCACCTTCAGGTAGTGGGAGCTTCTCTCGACCCTTCATCAAACCTCTCAAAGTTCTGCCCCACTGATTAATAAATATTAAACTGGGCTGTTGTCGGATTTGGGTGGATATCCCTGAGGAGATTTTGTCTTCTGACAAACCAGCACCTTCATAATGTGCAGTCCAACAGAGCTTTTATGTTTCAGAAGTTATAATTTGCTAGCAGGGTTCTTGATACCTTATTGTAAACTGAGGTAAGATGTTCTTCTTCCCTCTACTCACCCAACTAGTAATTTCCTGACAATTTTTTTTAATGTACATGGGCTACAAAACTAAAGATTAAATGTCTAGGAACAGTTCTAAAGCTTATTTGAAGATTAAATAAAGCCCAAATAATATATATTTGGTAATTCAGTTTTGTTATGGATCCATTCTTTCATCCCTTATTATAGCAAAACCAACAGATGATTTTGGCATATCATGTAGTAAAAGAATCTTGTTTATCTCTTTAAAAAGTTGAAACAATGTTGTTCTCCTGATGAAGTTAAAATTAGAGATTTACTTCTTTGTGATAGGCAATCAAAAACTGCATTATGACGATGGGCTGCACAGTTAGACAGATGTTTAGACTGGATTTGGCATTTTAACCCACCGATCGAGTCTTTCCCAAGGATCTGGGGTAGGCTGATCTGTTAGGCCTACAGCTATGGCCTTGATTGCTCAGCCAACCATTCTAAGTCCTATAGCTCATCTTCACCTGATGTCCAGGAAATCCAAAATCTAACATGGTTCTTGTTGTCTTGGGCAACAACTGATCAAGTATGGATTTCTGTAGAAAAATATGGATTTCTGTAAAAAAATATGTCTCACCATATTGTTTATGGAAGAGACACTCTTTGTCTGGCTCCCCTGATGAGACATGTCCAGCATGGTTGAACCTCTGGCATAATGTCAGATGAAAGAAGAGGTGGTATTCAGCAGGTTGTGACCAGTTCTGGAGAACTGGTAGTGGAAATTTTTAGTAGTTTGGAGAATCGGCAAATGCCACCTCTGATTGGCCCCGCCCCCATCTCTTCTCTGCCTCCTGAGTCCCAGCTGATTGGTTGGGTCTTCTTTTGTTGCCCTGCCCAGGAGAACAGAGCTGGAAAACAGGTTAGTGGGGTGGGGTGGGAATAGGTTTTTGCAGTAACCTTCTCCCAGGAGTGGGGTGGGAATGGAGATTTTGCAGTATCCTTCCTCTGGAGTGGGGAGGGAATGGAGCCATGCCACACCCACCAAGCCACGCCACAGAACCAGTAGTAAAAATGTTTGAATCCCACCACTGGGTGAAAGCAACCAGAACCACTCATGAAGAGTCTCAAACAGAACTGTTAGTCAACTGTACTACAAGAATCTTACTAGCCTGACTGCCTTTCCTAGGGAACACTAAAATAAGATTTCAAGGATTCTGAGAGAGATTAAGTCTTTGCCGCCTTCTGCAATGCGAAGACTGTAAACTGAGGCTCTCTTTAACATCTCTCTCCAGTCTAGCTGGAGATACATTCACACAAAGCTCTCATTTTTCCTCAGAACACATATCTCACAACTATGTGCTTCATTGGGGGTTGATATTAATAATATGGTTTGTCATACAGTCAACCAGATGTTGATTGGATTTGGCCTTTTATCCACCTATTGAGTCCTGCCCAAGTGATTACTAAGAAGCAAGAAGCCCATAAATCCAAACTAACCAACGTCCCATCAGTTTTGGTGAGATTTAGCTGTGCAAGCTCTCCATGAATTCTAGAAACATCTTGTTTAATAAAAATAATAACATAAGAATAAAAATATATTGAAAAATACACTAATTTCATCACATTATGATGCAGTTCGCTGAGTATTTAGATGAGTCTAAAGAGACAAGCATATAGCAACAATCAGGAAATCATTGAAACAGCTTTTTTCAAAAAAACATTTATTTGGTTTACATATTCTAAACAGGCTGCAATGTCTGCAGAATGAATTAAGGAAGGGCAGAATGATGAAAAATATGTCACTCCATTGCAATGCCAACCCCACCTCTTTTATGCGTGTCACATACATTTCCCAAAACAGCAGAACTTGCAATACAACAAAGTGGAAATTGTAGCATAATGATATGACATTTCCTTGGTTGTTTTTGAAAAAATGCAAAACTTCTATGGATGCCTATGCCAGCAAGGACACTTCAAATCCAGATATCCACACAGCCTTATTTAGTGGAACTCTCCATGGTTCCTATCACACCAATATGCATTAAGAACCTAAGAAGAACCTGGTGCTCAAATTGTTTCCATTAGAAATGCCAGCCAGATGCTTACAAGAGAGGGATCTTAGAATCCTAGTGAACAATCGTTTAAAGACAAGCCAGCAGTGTGCAGCAGTAGCCAAAAAAGCCAATACAATCCTAGGTTGCATTAACAGAAGGATAGAATCAAGATCACATGATGTATTAGTATGACTTTATAAAACCTTAGTAAGACCACACTTAGAATAGCGCATCCAGTTTTGATCACCATAATTATTAAAAAGATGTAGAGATTCTGGAAAGAGTGCACAAAAGAACAATGCAGATGCTTTAAGGAGCTGGAAGCTAAAACGTATGAAGAACAGTTGCAGGAATTGGGTATGTCTAGTCTAGTGAAAAGAAGGGCTAGAGGTGATATGATAGCAATGTTCCAATAGTTGAGAAGCTGCCACAAAGAAGAGGGGCTCAACTATTTTCCAAAGCATCTGAAGGCAAGACGAGAAGCAATGGATGGAAACTAATCAAGGAGAAAACCAACCTAGAACTAAGGAGAAATTTCCTAACAGTGAGAACAATTAACCAGTGGAATGACTTGCCTTCAGAAGTTGTGGGTGCTTCATCATTGGAGGCTTTTGAGAAGAGGCTGAACAACCACTTATCTGGAATGGTGTAAGGTCTCCTACTTGTGCAGGACATTGGACTAGAAGACCTCCAAGGTCCCTTCTAACTCTATTTTTTTTCCTGTTCTGCTCTACAAGTAACCTAGAAGGATGGGGACAATATCCTTTTTTTTTTAACAAAATTTTATTTTTTAGACAAACATACACAAACACAATATAAAAACATCAAGCTATCTTCCACTTATGTATATACAGTGTGTCGGTTGGTTACAAATTGTTTAGTGCATCTACTCCATATTCCTCACTTACAATTACTGGTATATATTATATTTTTCATATTATCAATCAAATATTCCTAAATACATTATTATCATTGTTAATCAATCATTTGACTATACTATTATTCATTGATGTTATGCGAGATATTCCATATTTTTAAATTGATTTATCTTATAACAATTCAAATTATCATCCTAAATCCATCCCATAATTATAATATAATAATACAACTTTATATATTCTATATAGTTCTATTCTCCTTATATTGTAAAGTTCTACATATTTCATATATTACCACATATGGTAATATGAACCAGGTATCTGATGACATTTCCAACATTTTTCAGATTTGTTCTTGATCATTCTTGCTATTCTTGTTGGGGATAAGTGCCACCTGTAAAACATCTTATACAAGTTTCTTTATATGCTGTTGACATTGTCATTTTAGAGACAATGTTAATTTTGAGACCACAATTTTTGCCATTTTTCTAAGTCAATCCCATATCCAAAATTTTTCCCCCAAGCAATCATTGTTTCTTTAACTTGTTCTTCTAGCTTAATTTATAATAAATATCCATACAGTTTTTTAATCACCTTTTCATCAGTACCTGTCAAAATCTTATCTAAATCAGTCAGTTTATCATAAAAACCTTCTGTTTTGGAATCGTTATCATATCTAGAGAGTATTTGTGCATATAAAAACCATTTCATTTTTATACCTTGTTCTAGTTTTTGCATAGATTTAAGTTCACCCTTTTCATTCAATATTTCACCATATCTAACTGTTTGTTTCTTTTTATTATGTTATAGGATAAGAAAATGCTTCAATAGTCGATAGCCAGACTGGAATTTTCAAATAACATTGCCTTTTAGTCTTCTCCCAGTTTAGCAACAAAGCCTCACGTATATAATGGCTTCTAAAATGCCCCTGTGTTTCAGTTCCCTTGTACCATAAGAAGGCATGCCACCCCAACAACAAATCATGTCCTTCTAATGTCAACAGTCTAGTATTTCTTAGTGTTATCCATTCCTTAACCCACATCAGATTTGTAGCTTGATGGTATAACACCCAATTAGGCAGGCCAAATCCTCCTCTTATTCTAGCTTCTTGCAACAGTTTTAATTTTATTCTCGCTTTTTTCCCTGCCATATATACTTCAGCACTATTTTATTTAAATCTTCAAAGTAGTCTTTCCCTAGCCTAATTGGAATTGTTTGAAACAATATATAAAATTCTAGGTAATATATTCATCTTAATTGTTGATATTCTCTCTATTAATGATAATTGTAAATTTTCCCATTTCGCCAGATCTATCGCAATCTGTTGTTTGAGTACAATATCCTTTTTAAGCTACTGTTTCTTAGAAAGTGGTTTTCAGAGGCAAAAGCTCCCATTGACCCTGAGCACATAGCAATCATGACTTTGAGCCCTCAATGTCTTTTTGTATCAATTTATAAGGCAAATGTAGTGCTATGCAGAAAATCCCCTTGCATATTTTTACATCAGTTCTCATTCTATTTGATGAGAAAAGAAGGTCCTTTTAACAAAGGAAAGATCCAGCGATATTTCAAGTGGTGAGATGTGGAATTCTTGTACTTATTTCATTAGTTGAAAGATAAAGGGTGGATATATTCCAATTGAGAAGAAGGGAGAAATATATATTATGGAAAAAAAAACATCCAGAACACAGTAAGAGTAAACCGACAACAGCATTCTTGGTTGCTACAAGAATAAAGTAAACTAAAACAACAACAACAACAAAAACACCAGAAAAAATAATGAAAGAAATTATCAGGCATCTTTAGAATAAAACAGAAGGGAGGAAATTGTTCAAGGCTACTTGAGCATCTAGTCTTGAAATAAATGTAGATCAGGATGTTAGAATGAAATGGATGGAGATGTCATGCATTAAAAGAATAACAAACCCTATATTTTAAAAGCACATTCAAAGACAGTGAAGTGCAATTTGCTCTAGAAGCAGCAAGTGAAGAATAAGTGACATTTGTACACAAAATCTATATCGGTGATGTATTTAATTACAGACTTGATTGAAATTGACAGCTTTAGTAACCTATGTGTGCATTTGCTGTGATTGATGGATGTTTCAAATCTGGTTACTTTTCAACCAAATCACATATTATACAGTAATATCATCCTGTCAGATTGGAAGTTACATTTTCATATGTGGAGCGAAGCATGGAGGAATTGAAATCAGGTGGAGATGGATTATGTTTAAATATTTATTCAATGGTAACAAATCTCATAGTTATAAGGTATCCCAAATGCAGGAGAAACAATGTTCAGTGTTGAGCAGACTGTCCATGATCCACTTTGAAACAGATGTTGATTTCTAAGCCAGATAAAACTTAGAACCCTTACAACTTTCCCCAACATTCTGCTAAGCCAGGGGTGTCAAACTCGCATTGTCACATCTTCGTCACATGATGAATCACGACTTTTCCCCCTTCACTAAAATGGGATGGGCATGACCAGTGCATCTGGCCCATGGGCCATGAGTTTGGCGCCCCTGTACTAAGCTGTGTGCTTTAATTCATGATGAAAACAGTTTGGTGTAGTAGTTCAGGCACCAAGCTAGAAGATATCGGAGATATCCAGCCCCAGCATAGAAAAACTCAAAGAAATAGTGCAAGATCAGAAGATGTGGAAAGATCTGGCTCCTCCTCAAGAGTTCAGACATGACTGAATGAATAACGTCATCATCATCAGGCACCAGACACAAAAAAGAGAAAGCATTGTATCATCGATAGTTTTGAGGGAACTTTCTTGATTGCATTTTTAGAAAAGGAGGAGGAAAGGGCTTGGGACTAGATGGAAGATCTAGCTACCATTCATCAAATCAAGAAGGAACACATTTAGAAAGGCCATCCTTTTGAGTAAAAGTTATTTGTTTTTCATAAGCATTTAATGAAATGGTATATTCAGACTATAGCAACAAAAGGCAAACAAAAATACTGAAAACTCAAACTCCCTAAGGAAGAGATGAACTGTATTTTTTTCCAGATGCTAAGACGTAATTAAGATGGTTAGATCACCAAATGTCACTTCCCAAGGCCTTAATATTCAGAGATCTTTCAATATATTTTTCTCATCCTGTTCTTTTGTTCATTTTTTAAAATCCAACAACTAAGAATAATCAATGTATAATCAGGCGGAGGAGTGTCTTGATGTGAACATTATGCATAATTTAAAATTTACCTTGAGAGCTATTGTTAAGATTTCTTTGCCGACCTTCTCTATTTTTATTTTCTCTAACACATTTTTGGATAGATGGGAATAAGCCTATTGATGGGAATAGGATATAATGAAAGCTATTTGCAGGTCAATTAAATCCATTTATCAAAATATCAGCACAGACCTAAAATATTTATAGAAGCCCTTTTTTTTGCGAGAGTAAGAAATCATTAATTGGTGATTAACAAAAGAATGCAATAAGGAAATCAGATCTGTGTAGCAGGGTTTTTATTATGCATTTTGAACCAGTAGGATTAGAAAAGGAATTGGAGAAATTAGTTTTTATGTAGCTAAAAGAGCTTTTTATGTGCGTGTGTGTCTAAAGAGGACTAAACATTGGAGCAGGAATCCCAGGGAACTGGCTAGGATTATGGTGTTCTGAACTGAGGACAGTGATTCTTATGGATTCCAAGTCAAGTTTTGCTCAAAAGTTGAAATACTTGATGTGTTACCTTATCAATAAGTCTGTGGAACTTCTCAGTCATCCAGGTCATGGTTGTCCCAGAGGTGCTTTTTCAGGAGGCAACTGGACTTTTCTTATTTTTCCTTTGAAGATGTTTCACTTCTCATCCAAGAAGCTTCTTCAGCTCTGATTTGGATGGAAGGGAATGGAAGGATTTATATTCCTTGCAGCCAGCTGGAAATATCTAAAAGGATGCAAATTACCAGTTGTCTGCAAGGAGTATAAATCCTTCCATTCCCCACCATCCAGTCAGAGCTGAAAAAGCTTCTTGGATTAGAAGCGGAATGTCTTTTTAAAAAACCCACAAAAAAGTCCAATTGCCTGTGGAAAAAGCACCTTTGGGACTGGAGATATTTGGTATCTTATTCCACCCACTCTATTGAGGGAGGGGTGTTCAATTCCAACATAGATGTATTCTTTTATCCCTCTTTAAACCAATGGTCCTCTCTATCCAAACATGGACTTTAGAGAGGAGAGACATCACCTATCTCCAGTTTACAACACAGTCTGTGATGACCTGGGGTGTGGCACAAAAGCAACAAAGTCACAAAAGTAGGTAAAGTCCCTTTAATACCTCCAACTTGGTCCCCAAAGTCCAGTTATCATCGGCTGGAGAAAAAACTCTCCCAAGAACAGTTTTTAAAGGGAAGAAATTCAGTCCGAACCCAAAGTACATATAGATTATAAATAAAAACTAACATAAACCATGCTGCAGCAATTAACGAGACAGGGCAGGTTAAGGAATTGCAGACTTCAAAAGATAATGAAACACACAAAGTTGGGAGGACGCTAGAATCCAGATAACTTGACAAACCAAAATAATTCATGCTTTGTTTCCAGCAAGGTGCTGTGCGCAAACGCCCTTTTTAAATCCTGTTTTCCCAAGCTGCAGCTAATGAAAGGAATCAGGGCCCTTTTCTCTCCTGTAACCCATGTTTACTCATGTTGCTCCCTTCTCTGTTCCTCCCTGTGTGCCCTAGAATGAAGAGGGTGTGGGCCCGGGTTTTCTTCTGAATGCCCAGCTGGACTGTACCCTTCCCCAGTTTCCTCCACAGCCACCAGAGCCACACTCCCACTCCCTGTCAGCTGCTTAACCACCCCCTTGGAATCAGATTCCAACAGGGGCATGACACAGTCCTTTAAACAGTTCCAAGATTCCACAACCTATTGCCCGCTGATTCAGATGACCCCGAGGGCATAAATAAACCCCCAAATGGCCTCAAAATCTCTCAGAGAGAGTGCTAATGACCAGATGACTGCAAAGAAATATAATCCTTCCACTACCACCCCATGCTTCCCCCATCCTATCAGAACCTATCCTTCCATCCCCCCACCATTCAGTCTCCACTGTTTGTACCTATCCTGCCAAATTCCACCACTACCACCATTAGCACTGATGAAGTTTCTTGGATGAGAAGCAAAATTTTATATTTCTTCTTTTTCCTTGAGGAAACAAAGCAGTCTAATCGTCTTTTGAAGGAAAAAAGCACCTCTGAGATTTACCAATAAACTGTTCTTCTTGATCACAGTAACACGAAATGTTACCTTTATCTAAGAATGTTTAAAAGCTATACCTTTATTTTAGTCAGTAGCACATGCATGATCAGAACCAGTGGTGGGATTCAGATAGTTCGCACCGGTTCAACGGAAACCGGTTGTTAAATTACCCACCCCCTGCTATCAAAGTGGATTTATTATTATTTTATTTATTTAATTTAATTTATATACTGCCCCCTCTCCCAAATTGGGACTCGGGGCGGTGTACAGCCCAAATAAAATAATACTATTACAAATAGAAAATTTAAAATAGATTTTAAAAGATTAAACTAATGGCTGGAGTTAAAACTATAATAAGACTATAAAAGCAGGGTAAAAAGTTAAAAAATTAAAAACCATTCTAATGATAATAGGCCAGACCGGCCTGTTGTAAAAGGTGGGTCTTCAATGCGCGCTGGAAGGTTTGAAGGTCAGGGATGGCCCGCATCTCCGGGGGTAATTCATTCCAGAGGGAGGGTGCTCCCACAGAGAAGGCCCACACCCTCGGCGCCACCAACCAGCATCGCTCAACTGACAGCACCCTGAGGAGGCCCACCCTGTGAAAGCGCACTGGCCGGCAGGAGGCCGATGGTGGGTGTTGTGCTGCACTGCAATGGAGAAACATGCAATAGAAGGGCTGGCGTGAGGGAAGAAGAAGGCCACTTTCCCTCTTTCTTCTCCCTGATCATCGTCCTTCCCTCACGCCAGCCACTCAGGGGTGGGATTCAATTTTTTTAACAACCGGTTCTGTGGGCGTGGCTTAGTTGGTGGGTGCAGCTTGGTGGTCATGTTATTGGCTGGGCATGGCCAACTCAATATCACTCACATTGAGGCACACATCTCCTCGCCTGGCCTCTCATGACTGTGGGGATGCTGCAACAGTCATAAGTGTGAAAAATGGTCATAAGCCACTTTTTTCAGTGTAATTTTGAATGGTCACTCCACACAAACAAAGTACCAGTAAAAGAGGGGAAAAAAACTCCAGGGACATTTCAGAGACAGGAAGCCTAGTCCTGCCAAGAATGTAATAAGGGTTAACGGAGAGGCAGTTTCTGTAAGCAACACCAGAATGTTTCCTTCCTGCTTTCCTTACAGGATTAGGCCAGTAATTTCTTTTAACAACCGGTTTTCCAAACTGCTTAGAATGTTAACAACCGGTTCTAGCCAATAAGTGCGAACTGGTAGAATCCCACCCCTGGTAGAAACCAAATTCACCACAAAAATGTTTTAAGGTTGGGAGCAGTCACCTGATGACTCATTTAATAACTGCATTCATTTATTCATAGACTTTCTAGCCTGAATTATAGTTGTAAATCAAGGACAACCTGTAATGTCAACGACTTCCTTTATCTAAGGTGAACATTTGCTTGCAGCTCAGCTCCATGAAGAAATCCCAGTGATTCAGCATTCTGTATATGCCTACTTTTCTCATGTATCATGAAATAGCTCAGGTCTATTTCAGTGAAAGCAATAAGTCTGTAATGCCATTCATCATTAGATTAAAAATATTCTCCATTAAGAAGCTGCTTTGGCTAAGGAACACCTTTGGTAAAACGTGGGATCTGTGACTATCAAAATCAGCTTGGACATTTCTTATGCCTGAACAACCTGAAAAAGATTTGATCTAACTATTTAAAGGAGGCTAATTTTATTTCGAAGTATAAAGTATCCCATATTACATATTCAAAAGAATTCACAGTGCAGACCTTAATGATGAGGTTTAAGTATAATTTCTGTCAGAGAACTTTTAGAATTCAAAGGGCTGGGCTTGTCTGGAAAGTTCAAATATGTTTAATGGATTTGAAGTCAGGAGAGACATCTTTATACTCAGCAATTACTGAGTTTAAACACATGAAAAAAAATTCCACTCCTTTGGAAGAGTTGGCAACCTTCCTTTAAGGGAGATAAGTGTTGTTTCAAGTAGTTTATATTATATATAAAAAGAAAATTAAAGACAATTGCAGAAAGCACCTCAGTGTTACTCACTCACACCCATACAGGTAGTTTCATTTTGTTTCAACTTTAATAAACATTACTTAAAACAGTGAAAATGAGAATGAAGGCAAGAAGCAATTCTTGCTTATTTGATATGATTAAAAGTGCATTAGCCATAGAGATGTATTAATTTGGAGATACAGCTGCTAATTGCTTAAATATTGAGCTGAGAAATGATGCAGTCGTGCCGAGGAACCATAATTGGGAGAAAATATTATAATAAAGGACTTGAAAGATTTGTCACATTTCAAATTAGCAGCAAAATCTTGGAATATTTCAAAAAAAATTCTGCAAGGAAGTGTCTCGAGCCTCTCTTAATGAGAATGAATCTGGTTTGAAAAGATCAAATAATATCCACATGTGTCAAATACAGACTGTAACAACAGTTACAGATAATGAATAAAATTACAGTAGATCATTTGAAGTCATGCTGTATTCAATAGGAAGTATATTATTTATGATTTGCTTGTTAAACTATAGTTAGGAAATATATATATATTTATAATAATAATATAACAAAACATAATAAGAACATTAAGATGAGGTATTCCCATCCTTTTGTATTTTGTTTTATTAACATTTCAGCAGTAAGGAGGCATGTAAATATGTTAATATTGTAATACGTTCAATAATGATGAATATAAATAAATGCACAATGGGTTTCTTCCTCCCCATAGATTCCTAAGCATTATAGTTTTTAATAAATGCTTCCCTGTTATTATTTCCTGACTGTGAGAACAATTAATCAGTGAAACAGCTTGCCTTCAGAGGTTGTGGGTGCTCCAACACTGGAGATTTTTAAGAGGTTGGACAACCATTTGTCTGAAATGGTATAGGGTTTCCTGCTTGAGCAGGGGATTGGATTAGAAGACTTCTAAGGTTGTTTCCAACTCTGTTCTTCTGTTACTAAAATAAAAGATATGAAAGCTGATGTCCCTATTTGTTTAAACCTAGAAATGAAACAGCGATTTGGAATTAAAAATCTTGGAAATATATCTATCATAATAAAAGCAATGAAAATTCCCAACTCACACAAATACACTTTATTGTCTGTATCTATATATCTACTGTATATGTGTACATATGAGTATATATGAGTATATGAGATCTAGATCTATCTATCTATCTATCTATCTATCTATCTATCTATCTATCTATCCATCCATCCATCCATCCATCCATCCATCCATCCATATTCATTCATTCATTCATTCATTCATTCATTCATTCATTCATTCATTCATGGGCTTTATCATTACAGGCCTTGACAACAATCAATAGCTTGCATGATTTTGAAAAGGTTGAGTTAAATTTTGAGGACTCTATGATGAAAGGCGGCAACTTGAGAACCACTTGTTGAGAAGATCAAAGCACTTTATCTCCACAATTGTTCTTCTATACCTGGAATTGACTCTCTCTGTGTAATACCCAGTCACTGTGCTTTGCCCTGCAGATGGGGGCACATCAGGTTGAGCATTCAGCAGATACCATGACTATTGAGGCATGCAAGTTGTCAAAAAAGAAGTTTTTCATAAGAGGCAAAGTAGAGATTTCACTCTGGCTATGTTCACTAAAAAGTTACATTTTGAAATGTGGGTAATAAGATCTTTTTCTCCTTCTCCTTCTCCTTCTTCTTCTTCTTCCCCCTTTCCCATGCATGATTCAGTTCCCTGAATATATATTAAAAAGTGACCACTTTAAGTTTCTCAAAATCTGGGTTTGTTTCCAGCTTGTGACCTTCAATCTTACAAAGTGTTCTCTCTCTCTCTCTGCTGTAGTTCTTCCATCCTTTGAGTAGTAAATGTATGCTCTTTCATAAAAAGTGAGATGAGTTAAGCCCCATCTTTTCATTGATCATTCCTTTGAGGATTTCATGGAGGAGGAGAAGAATCAGAGTTCTGAAACGGTTCTACGTGTTATATAATAATTGGTCATTCATTTTGAATTAATTCATTATTCAAAACCATTTTTGTTTTCCTCAGCAGTCAAGAAAAGTCAGATTAAAATTGTGAGGAAGTGACAGAGAATCATCACTAAATCTCTCAGATTTGGACAGTCAAGAAAACTGCAAGGACATATACAAATGTTTCTTAGCCATTTTTATTCATCCTGTTCTTTACATATTTATCTCTAGCAATTTTCCCTGAAATAAATCAGTCATATATGTGTGTATTCTTTTCCCCACTATAATATATTTTTGTATGAACTTTGGTCTACTTTGAAGGAGAAAATTCATTTTATTCTGACACAATTTTCCTAATGCGCTGTCATATACATTTAGGAGGTAAGACTATGGTAAATTCATTTCAATATTCTTATGTGAAGTGTTTGTGTATTAGTCATTCTCAGAATAGAATGCTTTATTGGCCAAGTGTGATTGGACACACAAGGAATTTGTCTTGGTGTAAATACTCTCAGTATACATAAAGAAGGAACATTCGTTAAGAATTAAGAATCATAATGTACAACACTTAATGATAGTCATAGGGTACAATCAACATCAAATCATACTAGGAAACAGAGGATACAAGCAACAAAGTTACAGTCACAAGTGGGAGGGGATGGGTGATAAGGAGTGATGAGAAGATTAACAGTAGTAGTAGTGTACACTTTGTAAATAGTTGAACAGTGTTGAGGGAATTATTTGTTTAGCAGAGTGATGGCTTTCGGGAAAAAACTGTTCTTGTGTCTAGTTGTTCTGGTGAGCAGTGCTCTATAGCTTCGTTTTGAGGGAAGGAGTTGGGACAATTTATGTCTAGGATGTGAGGGGTCTGTAAATATTTTCACAGCCCTCTTTTTGATTCGTGCAGTATACAAGTCCTCGACTGAAGGCAGGTGGGTGGTAATTGTTTTTTCTGCAGTCCTAATTATCCTCTGAAGTCTGTGTCTGTCCTGTTGGGTTGCAGAACCAAACCAGACAGTTATAGAGGTGCAGATGATAGACTCAATAATTCCTCTGTAGAACTGGATCAGCAGCTCCTTGGGCAGTTTGAGCTTTCTGAGTTGGCGCAGAAAGAACATTCTTTGCTGTGCTTTTTTGATGACGTTTTTGATGTTAGATGTCCATTTTAGGTCATGTGATATAGTAGAACCTAGAAATTTGAAGGTCTCTATGGTTGATACTTCAACAAAATATGCATTGTATGACTCAGCTGCAATTAACCAAACACTATTAAAGAACCTTGCTAAAGAAGCTTACTTGCCTTGTTAGGACAATAGTTTATTATTGAAATGTTTGTAGATTCTTTACAACTACATAGTACCTTTAAAATCAATTATTTAGGTGACTGAGAATAGCTTGTAAAGCAGATGCCTGTAAGATTAACCCAAAGTCACAAATATTGCATTAATTATAGAGTTATCTCCAAAGAAAGGGAATGGAATTGCAGATAGGGTTGCAACGGTCAAAACTGTTCCTACTTCTGATAGATTCTTTAAGAGAACACAAATTTTGATTTGGGGAAAAATCGCTAGCAACTGGGTTAGCATGTATGAGCAGAGCTGAAGCATAATGTAATTTATTTGTTTGGATATATGTATGTAAACACAACAACTCCATTTTGTTTACCAAGGTTTAAGTTCATGTATTCATATACTGATATTCTATCATTTAGAGAAAAAGAGAAGTTATTTACAAAGTTACCAGTGTAAATTTTAACAATCTTATAAATTGGAGATAATTTTCCCCAGCTTTCTGAAGTCAGGAAATTCTGACTTTTGAAAGGGATATTAGAAGATCTAAAAAGGTCATTTAATGTGCTATCAAAATCTGCCTTGCGTTTATATTTTTGGAAAAAAAAACGTTATTCTGAATAGATGTTTGTTTTATCACATTATTTGTCAGATACTCAAAAAAATTCCTTTCTAGTTCTCTCCCAACATGAGATATTTGAACTGACCTCACATTATTTCTACTGAGAGATAAGTACAATTTAAGCATGATGAAAGTGTCAGAATTCTGCCCCATTCCATTCACAATAAGGCAGCATGGTGGCTCAATGGTTAAGATGCTAAACTTGTCGGCTAGAAAATCAACAGCCCAGGTTCGAGACCCAAGTGTTGCACTATGGATGAGCTCCTATCTTTGCCCCCAAATCCAATCCAATCAAATCCAGCTCCTTCCAATCCAGCAATTCAAAAGCATGTAAAATGCAAGTAAATAAATTGGTACCATTTCGGTGGGAAGGTAACACCACTCTGTGATCTCATGGTGGCCACATGACCATGGAAATGTCTTCGGACAGCTCAATGGTCTCAAAATAAAGATGAACATAGCTCCCTTAGTCAGCAATGACTAGTAGAGTAAAACGCACAGGGATTTTATCTTAACCTTCCCTTACCATTCATAATGAAAAGACAACAAGTTTAGGAATGGTTCTGAGGCTGTACACACAGAGAGAGAGAGACACAGACACAGACACAGGTAGTCCTTGACTTACAACCATAGCAGAGCCTGGAATTTCTATTGTAAGTCATGAAGGTTTTAAGTCAAGGCAACTATGAGACCAAATCTGATTTTGGAACATTTTAGCAGCAATCATTAAGTGAATGGCCATTAAATGAATGTGGCAGTTGTTAAGTAACTCAGTGTATTTGTATGGGTGCTTTTTGGCAGAAACATTACATGATGATGATGATTACCCAACCAATATTCCTTTTCCTCCTGTGTCTAGTATCCATTTCTTCCTTCTCCTTGTCTGCTGCAGAATTGGTCTCAAACCTTTCCCCTGTTTAACGCTTGCTTAAGATTCTATGTACAGTGAGGGGTTGTTGTTTTTTTGCATATAGGTAGTCCTGTCTTACAACTACAGTTGAACTCAAAATTCCCATCGCTAAGCAAGACAGTTATTAAATGAGCTTTGCCCCATTTTATGACATTTCTTGCTATAGTTATTAAGTGAATCACTGCAGTTGTTAATAAAAAAAACCAGATATTGAGTGAATCTGGCTTCCCCATTGACTTTTATTTATTTATTTATATTTATTTGATTTGATTTGTCAATTGCTTACAATTGACAAATTGTAAGCAATTGACAAATCAATTGCTTACAAAAGGCGATCTCATGACCTCTGGATGCCGCAACTGTCATAAATACATGCTGGTTGTCATGAGCTGACTTTTGATCACATGACCATGGGGATGCTACAAAGGTTGTCAATGTGAAAAACAGTCCTAAGTAACTTTTTTCAGTGCCGTTTTAACTTCAAGCAGTCATTACACAAATGGTTGTAAGTTGAACGCTACCCACATTTAGTTATCGATTTCTCTATTTTAAGATATGAAGTGTTTTTCTGGTTTACTCTGTACAGTTTTTAAAGGGAATTTGGGTTATACTATTGAAATTCATGTGAATGTGATCCTCTTCACTAACTTTTACTTCTTCTTTTAAATACAGAAAGTAGTGCCTGAACTCCAGCCGAATTGAAAGGACAGTCAAGTCCTGCTGATACAACAGGGCACCATGTTATTGAACTCAGATCTTTGTAAGATGCTGCCGGATACCTCAAGTGTGAAAAGCTGTATATCAAAACCAATCTCATTCGACTCTCTATAGTACCTGGATTGTGTGAATACATATTCAACAAACTGGGAGGGGGAAAATAAAACTAATATCCACGGCTTTACTACAACTATATTTTGTGCTCAGCAGTTTTTGATAAGACATTCATTCCTTTCCCTTTCCTTCAAGCCATAAGTTTGTGATGAAAAGTGGCAAATGACCATTTTGGAGCGACCACACTGAGGCAAACCACAATTCATTTCCCTGTTGAATTTTGAAGGAAGAGCCAGCATAAATAACTCAATCTACATTTTATGTTTGTATTGTGCGTGCCGGAGTTTCAGAGTAATATTTCCCTTAAAGACTCTTCCTGAGTCAAGACACTGTAGGAATTAAGGAAGGAACTGGTGCAATAAAATCAGTGTCATTTCTCAAGGTTTTGGTTTTATTTTGCTGCTAGCTGTTGCATCTTGTCCCAAATAATGTATCTTGTCCCAAGTAATGTATAAGTGAAGGTGGCTTAACATTCAGATGGATATATTCACAAATGAATATACTCAGAATGTATCATACAGACCTTCTGCCATTCACTTATGTACATTTCTGTTGCAGAAAATCCACAGCAGCATTCACAATTATCTTTGCATTTTTGCTGTTAGGTACTTATCAGTGAAAGAACACAACGCACCTCAGTGATCTGATATTAAATTTGCTCTTTTTTTTCCAAGTTGGGGGCAATCCAAGAAAATGGATTTCCCCAATTATTAAGCAACTTTGTGTCTAAGGTAGGACTAGAATTCAGGGTCTCAAAATTTCTAGCCTAGTGCCTTAAAAGACTGCAATAGCATGGCTCTAATATTAATCTTGTCAACCACTTTCCAAAAAACTTCAGATTTCAATTCTGCACTATTAACTGAAACTCCACTCAAGATTGTCTCCATAATATTTAACATTCAACTAGATTTTTCACTTCTCATTTTTCCTTTAATAATAAGTTTGTCTAAGTTTTTTTTAATTTTCAACTAACCAAATGGTGTCATCTGTCTATCAGAGATAGCTCCTGTTTCAGTTCCCAATTTTAATTTCAGCTTTCATCACTTCAAGCCCTACAATCTTCAAAAATACATTTATTGTGTAAATTAAGCAAATGTGGGAATGGTATGAATATACATCATTTCTACTCTGAACCATTCTTTTCCTACAAATTCAGTTCTTTTACCACATCAAAGACACAGCTGCAGACAAGATAGCTGAGGTATAGATCCTCTTTATATTCATTTATATTATTCATTTTATTTTATTTTATTGTTCCTTGCCCAGTCAGCTAGATGTTTCAGATTGAATTTGACATTTTTATCCACCTATTTTATTTATATCATTCATTTTTATTAATATTATATTTTTACTTATATTAATTTATTTGATTTATGCATTCATTTGTTTAGATAATATTATTTATTTTATATTTACTTAAAATATTTGTATATCCATTCGCAGCATGGAATATAACTCTGGATAGCTAACAAAACAATAAAAATATTATTATTGTTATTAAAGCAAATAAATAAAAAGCAACTATGTTCATTTATTTTATTTATATTATATATTTAGTTTATATTATTTGATTTGATTTAAATGTTGTTTATATTATTTTATATTTATTTAAAATATTTGTATAGCCCCTCAGATTATGAACCACAATCCGGAATGGCTCACAAAACAGTAAAAACAATTGAAGCAAATAACCAAAACAGACAACCACAATTGAAAATTCCTGGTGCCTTGAGAAAATGCTCCTCACACTTCTGTGTTCCACCTAGCTGGGCTTCAGTCCCCTTCCATTCCAATGCTTGCCTAAAGAGACACTTTTTCAAGGCCTTCCAGAAGACAAGTGTCATGCCCCTGGTGGAGATTGACTATGAGGCAGAGGAGGAACAGCCAACAGAGAGTGAAAGTGTGGCTCCGGAGGTTGTGAAGGAGGCTGGGGAAGGGCAGAGGCCGGCTGGACAGTCAGAGGAGGACCCAGGCCCATCCCCTATCCATCCTAGAGCATGCAGGGAAGAGAGGATAAGGGAGAGACGTGGTCTACTCGAGAGGAGAGGGCCTTGATCCTCTTCATGGGCTGTAGCTGTGACAACTGAATAAGAGGGCAGACATGCGCACAGGCGAGTGCTGGAAACAAAGCATGGAAATACCTCTACTTTATGGTTCCTCTCTGAGTTTGGCATCCTTCCCAGTGTGTGTTCTGATATCTGTGGACATCCTCCAGCCCTTATTTTGCCTGGTTTGTGTTTTTTTACTCTTTATAATTTAAATGGCATTTCCTCCTTCTGGTAACTGCTTGTAGGACATGGCATTTCCTCCTTCTGGTAACTGCTTGTGTGGGAGTTTTTTTGTCTCCAGTCAAGGATATTTGGAGCATGGAAGCAAAGTGAAGGAATAAAAGGGGCTTCACCTGTTTTTTGTGACTGTATTTATTTTGTATCCCACTCTGGGTAATCACAACAAGTGTTCTGACCAAGGCTTCCCGAGACTGTAACTAAGCACATGCTTAGTTAAAACGACTCTTGTTTTATTTCAACGCTGTGAATTGTTTTCATTCCCAGCCAGTAATGAATCCCAAATCATCCCTTTGAGATAAGCACCCACCTTTCTCTCCTTTGAATTGCTGCCAACAACTAAAGTGCCAAATGAACTATAAAAAACCAACCTAAGTACAAAGTCCACACAGAGCTTCAAGTATTAATTCAAACAGAATGAATGACTTTGTTTCCTACAAAGGTTTGCCTGTCCTTTATGCCTTATGGGAGGGGCAATAAGCTCCAAGCCTTACTTCCGAGTCGGCCCTTTTGTCTCAGCTGCTCTTGCCTTCTAGCAGCTCTGTGCACATGCACACTTGTTCCTCAGCCTGACTGCTGCCAGACTCTGGAGGCTCTGGAGTCAGCACCCCACTCCCAGATGGTCCTGGCCCAGTGGTGGGATTCAAAATCCAAAGTGGTGGGCGTGGCTTGGTGGGCATGGCCATGTGACTGCGTGGATGTGGTGCTTTTTTTTTCTCTTTTGCTGCCCCCACCCATTTTTGGGAGCTTCCTAGCCTCAGAGGAGCCTCTGGGGGGTTGTTTTTGCTCCCCTAAAGATCTTCTGAAGCCCAGGAAGGAAAAAAACAGAGTATGAGAGGGGCGCTCAGCACCCCTCCAAGCTCCGTTTTGGGAGCTTCCTAGCCTCAGAAGAGCCTCTGGGAGGCATTTTTGCTCCCCTAAGGCTGCTCTGAGGCTCTGGGAGGCAAAAAATGGAAGGGTGAGCTCTCTCCATTTTTTGCCTTCTTGGGCCTCAGCAAGGGGAATCCCTTGCACATCCCTTGATCTATGCACAGCTGACTATCGGGAGGGGAAAAAAAGAAATACGTTTGGCGAATGTCAGGCAGGCGGGTAAGCGAGCATCGGGTGGGAGGGTGACCAGATCGGGGGCGTGGCCAGCCAGAACTTACTACCAGTTTGGCGACCCACTCCAAATTCTTGCTACTGGTTCATCCGATCCAGTGCGAACTGGCTGAATACCACCACTGTCCTGGCCCCATCTCTGCATTGGACGCAAGACCCTCGTCTGAGTCCTCTCCAGACTCTCTGACTGGTCCCCTTTCTTCCCCACTGTCCAATTCCGCTGCTATCTGTACAGGCTGCCAGGGAACCACAACAACAAGGATGGTAGGAAACATCTTGATAACTAGGAAAGGTGTTCTACAGAGCAGGGGCAGCTGTGGTAAAAGTTTGCTTCTTCCTTATATTCTCTTGCTCTGTCCATTGTTCATTGTGTCAGAAGAATAATTTGGGGTTGCAACCTGAGCCAGGGTTGCACAAGAATAGATAAAGATGAGATCCAGACAGCTGTGAGGAAAGAATTATTTATTCTTAAAAGCAAAACAGTTTCCTTTTAGAGGCTGATTCTAGAGTGATTTGAGGTGTGTTGTGTGTGTATTGTGTGTAGATTTGTTTATTCATGTGAACATGCAGTTCTTCTGGGACACCTAACTTAATTAACTCTGTTTGCATTTGCAGACCTTATTCTTTGATATATGGATTAGGCCTGGGTTACTTATTTGAGGGTTTGAGGAAATTTGAAAAGGGGATTTTCTTGTTTGCTGTTTTTACTTGATTAATTTAGTTTCAGCTTGACCATCAACTATCTAGTGGACACACTGATTGTCAGACCATTGGGATTCTTATTGTTAATATTTTAAGGGAAAGGAAGATGGAAACAGTATAAGGGGTAATACATATTTTGATACACAGTAAAACTTCTCACAGTTATAAATGCACCAGAATAGAAACCAGAAAACTGTGAGTTCCAATCCTGCCATAGGCATGAAACCAACTGTGTGACTTTGGGCCAATCAACAGGAGACAGTGAATTCTAGTCCTGTCTTAGGCATGAAAGCCGGCTGGGTGATTTTGGGCCAGTCCCTCTCTTTCATCCCAACTCACCTCACAAGAGGAGGAAGGAGTATTAGGTATGTTTGCTACCTTGAAAAATAATAAAGGCGGGATAAAATAAATCTAAAAAAAATAAAACAAATATTACTTACCTGAACTTGTGTCTGTCTGCCTTTTCAGAGACAAATTTGTTCATTTAGCATATCATTTTCTTTGTAAGATCTTAAGTAAAACTCCGCTGGATTGATAAATCAGCCTAACAGCCCAGTAATACAAACACATACTTGTATCTCTCTTCTTTGAAATAGGTATATATATATATATTGATCTGTTTTCAGTTTCGGTGTCACAAATCCATGCAGACTGTTAGGCAAGCATATGATTTTATCATGTTAGACCTTTTCCTAAAACAGGGGGAACATTGAAGACCTGTAAATAATTACAGATTTCCCTTTTACATTATTTTCAGTCGAATTAAGTTACGTTTCTGAGATTGTAAGAGAGGACTGCTCACAGTATTTTGGAGAAAGCTCATCTTTGCTGTTCATGATAGTGTAAAGAAGCAGGGGAAAATGTATTGGCTATTCCATCCATGACAAGACTGGTTTTGAAACAAGACAAGTTGGTAGAGAGCCAGGGCATCTCTCTGTTAGTTGAGGAAGAAGAAAACAGGTAAGCACAGATGGTCGAACAGCTGCCTTCACATTTAGAAAAATATCTTCTTTAATCTCTCCAGCTTTCCTCATTTTTTTTTTTGCTTAATTCGCTTTTTCAACAGAAAGTTCTAAAAAAAAAAACCCACTTGGAACCTGATTTAATACTCATTTCTGCCCCATATAAATTCATCTCAGGTTCCATTTTATCGTTTTGAGCTTCTGCTGAAAGTCTCTTTATATGAAAACAAAAATCTAGAGGAAATAGTTTGAAAATATAATGTCCTTTATTCTTTTTTTTAAAAAAATACACTCTTGATTGTTGGTTATTGTTTGCAGTAGAATTGAGAGGCAAAATTTAAATCATTTTTGAGGACCACTTTTACATGGATAAACTTAATTTGAGAGACATTCAATTTTAATTTGTGTTCTTCACCCATTGTCATAACATAACTTTAATACACTTGTTATGCTAGGATAAATTTGTTGGCCCATCTCTGGTTTTCCCTTTCTTTCCTCTCCTCTCCTCTCTTTTCCTTTCCCCCTTTCTTCCCTTCTTGCCTGCTTTTTCTTTTCTCCATTTTATAGTTGTTTCTTTTGGCATCTCATAAAGATCTGTCTATTGCTCACATGTGTCTTGTCACCTCCCAACTCACATGTGTGATTCACTTTTCAAAGCTTTTTTTTTTAAAAAATGTCATTTTCCTTCACTTATGCTCCATGCCATGATCTCCTCTGTGCAGTGGTGGGATTCAAAAATTTTTTCTACCGATTCTGTGGGCGTGGCTCGGTGGACGTGGCAGGGGAAGAATACTGTAAAATCTCCAGTCAGAGGTGGTATTTGCCGGTTCTCCGAACTACTCCAATTTTCCATTACCAGTTCTCCAAAACTGGTCAGAACCTGCTGAATACCATCTCTGCCTCTATGTACCATCTTAGGTCTTTCTGCACCTCCTTAAATTTTGTTACTCTCTGGTGGAATTTGCATTGCACGTTCCCAGTCTCCTACCAGCATGTGACAAAGATCCCAAAGAGATAGGAGCAAACTCTTATAGAAGGCCTTTGGACATCCCATAATGCTCTCTCCATCCCATCTCCTTTTCTTCCTGTGCTGTTTTAATTTTTGGGTGACTTAATTTCAGGACCTCCATTTCCCCAAGAGTTCACATGCTAATTCTAAAGACCAATGGATTAGCTAAACTGGCATTTCAGAGGACTCTGGGAAAATCTAGCTGTTGGGCTTCTGCCAACTGAAACCATCAGAGCTATTTGAATCCTTTGCTGGAAGTCTTCTATATGGATGGTACATATACACAATCAATACACAACACAGGAGTTATGTATATAATAAAAGGATAGGCAGAAATAGATCTGAGTTTAGAAAATATTAAACGGGTGTGTGTTTTTTCAGAAGGCCTATGCAGTTGTTTCTTATCTGTTATCATGAAAAGCCCACAGCTAGGATAAGATACAGTAGCATACCCTACATTTGTGCTAAGAGGTTTGCCATTTTCTATATATTAATATAGTCCCCCTTATAACTGGCCACTGTTGAAGAATTTGATTAATCTTAAGTGGCCTAAATATTGTGTCTGAAACAGCCACAGGTTATATGATTTTTTTTCTTAAAAAATTAAATTCTATCCAGGAGTCCTGAGCATGCTCCAAAGCAAAAGAAAGTTTAGTATCAAACAGAAAAGGTAATTGGGGGAAAAGTTAAGAAGTGCAGGACTTAGGCTGGATATGACTCTAATTGTAATATACTTTAAATTAGAGATGGACAATCTGGTGACCTTCTGATGTTTTCACCTAGAAGTCTTTACTTATTGACCATGCTAGCCATCATAGCTTTTTTACATATACCCAAGACAGTGGGCTCCAAAACCCAAGAGAACCAGCACAACCACACAATTCCCTAGACAGCATACACATAAGCACTCAAAGGAAAGTACTACTCCACTCTTTCCCACTTCTACTACACCTCCTCCTACTGTTCCTTCAACGACTATGTTTATGAATCCTACTCTTGGAGAACAGCACTTCTTTCTGGTACTGCCACAGTCTGCCAGAGAGAAGTTCCCTGAGGATCGGTTCCAGTTGAGTTCGAAAGTTTGGAAGATAAATCTTCTGGTCCCAGTGACTGACCCAGATTGGATCCTGACGTTTCTCTTTCAATCTGTTTTAGGCTATTTCAGGAACATACCCTCCTTCCCTGTCTTTCACACATATCAACACCATTACATCCAACTGCCTCTCTGCTAAGCTTTTTATAGTTTATAGGTGCTATACTGGCTGGGGAGAGGCCTTAAATGGACAGGACAACAGCAACACAAGAGCTGGCCATTTTGTAGGTAGCTTGTCTTCTCTCACTAACCCACAGCAATTTTGGCCTCTTCTAATAAGAACTGGAATGCAAAATGTATATAGTGTCTTAATTCTGTCTATCATCCTTAAAATAACCAATAGATAATATATTTATTATTAAATAACAAATACATAATAAAATAACCAGGAAATAATACATTTTGGCATCTGGGCATTATTGTATTTGGGAACAGATACCATACCAGTTGACTCTGGAGTGCTGAGGTACTTTCAATTTTCTGCCAGTCCTTCTAACTCAAAACTCAGATGGCTGAGAATGACAGTCAGGCCAAGAGAGAGGATTATCCCCTCCCCATTCAATTCTTTATTTTGCCTACGTGTATTTTTTTTTAAAGCTAAAATAAAATAATATAAAATAAAATAGCATTCTTGACAAGAGGCCAATCTCTAATGCAGTATGCATATGGAATATAAATCCAGGTTAAATTTACAGAGAATAAAGAAGTTTAAAGAGACTGTGAAAGAAAATGAATATTTGCATTAGCCACCACTGGCCTTACTCAACACAATTTTCTGGATTTGCATGACTGAACACAATTTTCTGGATTTATGACTGAATCATAAACCAAGCATATGGGTTGAATCTGCAGAACATAGTAGGGCGAAAAAGTCTTGGTTAGTTGGTGGTGCAGTGCATATGACTGTCTCTCCTAAGTTATGATAGATGGCTCTTTGGATTTGAAATGAAAAGGTAGGTTGGAGAGGGCACCCACCCCACTGATTGTGCTGCTTGGCACCTTTCCCTGGAGTTATACAATGGCTGCACAATCCTAGGAAAATAGACATTTCAATGAAGGAACTTGCAAGAAGCAGTGACAAAGCTTTCTGCACTGCCTCCTTAATGCATCCTGGAACTCAAACATATTTAACAGAATAACAGGAAGATAGAGTTGGAATGGACCTTAAAAATCTTCTAGTTCAACTCCCTGATCAAGCAGGAAACCTCATACCATTTCAGGCAAATGGTTGTCCAACCTCTTCTTAAAAACCTCCAGTATTGGACCACCCACAATTCTTGAGGCAAGTTGTTCCACTGATTAATTCTTCTAATTGTCAGGAAAAATTTCCTTAGTTCTAGGTTGGTTCTCTCCTTGATTAGTTTCCATCCATTGCTTCTTGTCCTGCCTTCAAGTGGTTTGGAAAATAGGTTGATTTGATTCACTCATCTTTGCGGCAGCCCTATTAGATATCGGAGCATATTTTCCTGAGTCTGTGCAGGCACCATTAGAACAGTGTTTCTTTAAGATAGAATGAGTGTGGGAATCAAGTCCCAGAATTCTCAAGCCATGGATTGGAGGATAAGAAAGGAGGTGTTGACTAAAAAGGGCACCCAGGACATTTCCAAAGAATCTTTCCTGCTTTGGACCTGAATAGCTGTGCATCTCTAGTCCTAAATCAAAGTTAGGAGCAAACATGGCCGAAAAAGGGATTTCCTGATCTTGATTGAAACACTTAATGTGATAGAGTGATTAGAAAAATGACATGGCTGAATGATAAGAGAGCCACTGATTATGATGCTAGAGGTTAGGTACTAGCTAGGGACTAGTTAGAGGATAGAAACACACGTAGTTTGCTCTTGTCTTCTTTTGAGATGCTGATATAACTTTCCATTCTTGCCAATGCCTCAGGATATCCTAGAGGTCTCCTATCTGCCATAAGTGCTATCTAGTTCCAAGATTGACTGGGAAACTGTTATGGAACATTGAAAAATGTTTTCATCCAAAGTTCATTCCCTCAAGAGTTATGGGTACCTGATATAGGTTAACCCATTTGAGGTACCTTGGTTAGAAAATTATTGCTCTACAATGCACTGTTTTACTGAGGGAAAGGTCATGACGTGTGTGTGTGTGTGTGTGTGTGTGTGTGTGTGTATACAGGAACATACACTGAAATGATACAGGACAATATTGGAAAAATGACATTTGGCTTGTTTTTCACAGAACAGCTGTAACAACAATGGTGAACCCTGCCTAAAGTAATACCATTATCCTCTAAGTATGAGGCAATATAAAATGGATTGAGCAACAAGAATCCTAAAACATAACCCATTCTTTAGCACAAGTGGGAACTCATAGAAATCCGATCTCTTCCCGTCATGCCAGTTTGAAGAGCCACCTAATTCAAATCACCAACACACTTTCTTCCCATAAACATCAGACTAATAGATTCTTAAACTACTGAAGTCCAAGTGAAGAGCCTGAAAAAAATGAGTTCTTTGAACAAAAAATGCACTGAAAACAACCAAGGCGACTTATGAAAACATTAACATTTACAGAGATGTAAGCCGCGGCACTGTATGAAGAATTACTGATGCTCATTTGTAGAGCACGCTGTTGGTGTACAATAAGTTATGACCATGACCTAAGATTGTGCCCCTGGAGATAAGGGTCAATTGAAACCATAGCTTATGTCCTGTATACTGAACCCTCTATAAGAGGGTTATAACTCCTTGCTAGGTAAAATAGCTGGAAAATTCATAATATTTTTATGTATAGTTAGTGTTATCAGGTCTGTACAATTTCATTTCCTTGAATGTAGCCAACTAATCAGAATGCCCCTAACTCTATTGTCAAATTCTGTTATTCTGTTTTGTTTTTTGATTTTTATTTTATTTTCATATGTTTTATTTTGAACTCTGACCTCTGATCATAAGACATTCTATATAACTATTTATCTAATTTAATATTTCTCAACCTTGGCAACTTGATTATATGTTGACTTCAATTCCTCGAATGCCCAGAAGGGAATTCTGTGAGTTGGTGCACATGTCTTTCCATGGTTGAAAAACACTAAAATAGAGCATATGTTCAATACGTATCTCCAGTAAGATGGAAATCCTACATACTTCCTGAATTCTCCTTTCCAAACTGAGTGGATAAATATTTCAAAGTTTTTGTTTCTCTGTGAAAGAGGTTTATGTTTGCTTATTCTTGAAGATGCTTGGGAATTTCTTCCAAATTTATGTTGCAATGTTTTTGAGTTTACTTGACCATTGGAGAACATGGAAATGGCTGCTATTCTCGTTTTAGAAACACCACTTTCCATTAAGCCTGAAATTTCCTTGACTGCACCCATTACCCAATTTCACAAAGCCTCTAGGGCAAGAGTAGTGTGAAGACTACCTGGGAGACCAAAAGCCAGGGAGACTGAGATCATCTGGAGATGATTATATAATGCAATTATAGTTATGTATATCTATTAGCTATCATATAATAAAATCTGAACATGACACTCCACCTATAAGAATTTGTCCTTCTCCACTGAAAGGCATTCTCTTTCATCAGTCTTTGTATGAATTAAAAAGGAACAAGGTAGGAAATCTGCATTTCTCTAAACTTTAAAGAAAAATCTATTGCCACTCACATACCTCAGGGTTTAATAGCTTAAAAGTATAGGACAGGAATTTTGGACCAGGTCTATAGAAATTGCTCTCTTGAGGAAAACCTTTATCACTGAATTGTCTCTTCAGATATCGCTAAGAACTCTGTTGGAGTTCTCCTGTTAATGCGCTTATTACATATGTCATTAGAGGATTTTTGCCACAGTGGCTTTAACGCCACAGACATTTTAAGTAGGTTATTCCATCACTTTGCCATTTTGATTATGACAATATCCTGACACCATCCTGAAATGGATTTTTGGAAAGAAAGGCTAACTGTCCAAAGAGGTCCATGCTTATGCTAATTAAAATAGTCTTAGGTGGTACAACCTTCATAATTCCAACAATGACTATGAAGGATGAGCATGTTGAAAGCCCTCTCTGCTCATTAGCACAGTTTCTGTCAGACACCACTACCTGCTCTTTCCTTAATGAATGTTAAGCCATCTCTTTAGAAGATTGTGACTGAACAGAGGCAACCATCTCATTTCTTCCCAAGTTAGTTGCAAGTAAAATCAGAGACAGAGACCTCCTTGACATTTCCCAACCTCCGTACTTATTTATCTCTTTGAAACCCTGTGCTCCAGAGATATCACTGTCTTAATTAAGAAGAAGGATGTGACCATGGTAAATTGACTGATTTCATTGATTAAGGACTAGCTGTACAAGAAACATTGATTTTAACAGTGGGTCTACATAAATGTAATTGTTCGAACATGGAGCTGCATAATTATGGTGATGTATGAGAATAGTTGATTTGTCCTTTTCAACCTTCGCTAACATCCTTGTGCATGGTAATGTGTTCATTCAATTAGCAAAAAAAATCTTAATGTTACAAAATGCCTTTTGTGAAGGCACATGATAATCATTGCAGTCTAATTTAATCTAACATCAACTGGCAGCTTACATCTCTTTATTTTTCCCTTCTGTGCTGTGACCGTTCTCAATTTCTTTTGGCGATGCAAGACAGAGACATCACAAAAGTCCTTCTCCAATCTAGGAGCCAGGGGCAACAGTGTGCACGCACCAAGCACTTTGCTTATGTGCATGTGTTTGTGTGTATACACACATTATGTTTTAATATACACAGAGATGAATTATGACATAATATATATAAATACATTTGTTTTAAATTATGGTGTGTGTATGTGTATTTCTGATATTAAAACAAAATTAATAGGAAGATGGCATGTTTTTTTATTCAAAGCACAAGCAGCAAAGAGAATCTGAATTTACCAAACTGCTTCCAGGCCCCATATATGTCTTAGAGACTTTCTTAGAATCTTAGAATCTGGGTCTGGACCAGTGGTGGGATTCACATTTTTTTACTACTGGTTCTGTGGGCGTGGCTTGGTGGACATGGCAGGGGAAGGATACTGCAAAATCTCCATTCCCTACCCACCCCACTAACCTGCTTTCCAGTTCCGTTCTCCTGTGCAGGGCAACAAAAGAAGACCCTGCCGATCAACTGAACCTCAGGAGGCAGGGAATAGATGGGGGCGGGGCCAGTCAGAGGTGGTATTTGCTGGGTCTCTGAACTACTCAAAATTCTGAACTACCTGTTCTCCAGAACCAGTCAGAACCTGCTGAATACCACCTCTGGCCTGGACACTGCAAACCAGTTCTGTGTTTATGATCTGGTAATGGCCTGTTTCTTTAAGCCCCCCCACCATCATGACCACCATTTTGTGAACATGCTTGTAACATCTAAAATACTCAGTTATGCCCATTAACTTTTTTTTAAAAAATGGACACTTTTGACATGAAGTAGATATTTATCTGGGAAAGTTAATTTGTAAATTGCTCATTCTTATGATTTTTTTTGAAAGTATATTAATTATAACCACTGTTATCATAACATAATCAGGCCAACATACGACCATTATCATAGGAGCCATGATGGTGCAGTTGTCAGAATACAGTATCACAGGCTAACTCTTCCCACAGTTAGGAGTTTGATCCTGACTGGCTCAAGGTTGACTCATTCATCCATCCTTCTGAAGTTGGTAAAATGAGGACTCAGATAGTTGGGGGCAATAGGCTGATATTTATAAACTGCTCAGAGAGTGCTGTAAAGCACTAAGGAACAGTATATAAGTCTAAGTGCTATTGGTATTGCAATCATTATGGTCATTATTTATACACTAACTTCTAAAGAAGTATTATTAATAATGATGATGTCAATATAATCAAATGAGGAAAATAATATACTCAAATCTTAATATTATCATCTATTACAGGGGTGTCAAAGTCACGGCCCATGGGTCAGATGCGTCACATGTTGGCTCTGCCCCCCATCTGATAGGAGAAGGAGAAAAGGAGAAAATAGTCCTGATATGACATGTGACACCGCCGTGATGACACGAGTTTGACACTCATGATCTATTAGGACAGGTTAGGATTGAATCAAATTAAATGACTCTTTTAAAGGCATGATCCAGGCAAAGTTACATTTTCATAGTATCATGGATAATTAAACACATGCTTAAAGCATACATAGAAAGAGAATGGAATTGAAAATGTTTCACTTTGGTTGAATTTTGCATTATGTGTTAGGGTACTTTATATTGTTCCACCCCAACCTTTCCAAATCAAGATGTGATCTCCTTTTTAAAGTATATCAAGGCCAGTGGATTGGAAACGTTGATCTTATCTACACTCAGAAGAAAACCAACAGATGAACATAAAGCTAGTAGTGTGGGATTTCCATTACTTGGTTGCTCCTGAAATTGACAGAAAATTCAGTTGTCCATAGAAGAGCAACAAACATGGAAGTAGTCAACATGACTAAAATCTGATGCTTCTATGTATTCTTCTTGCAATGGCTTCAATGCATAAGGCTGGTCTAGTGAATAGGCAAAGCTGAAGAAAGAATTTCCTTCCATTTCTCCATACTTAGCATTCTTTGAGCTTTGTTACCTCTGCAACAATGTTCCTGTTGGTTTTAAAAATAAAGCAGATATTTGTGGATAAATGGATATTCTGGTCATTTAGTTCATACATTATAATGGAAATCAAAGTAAGAGTGTAATTGCCCCATTGGGAAAGGGAGAATAAATCTATCTTAGCAGGATTCAGAGAAGTATTTTCTCCCATTTAATGCTATTTATTACTCATCATTTCAGAGCAATGGGTGAAAGAGGAAAAATTTGCTCATCTTTTCCTTTTTTAATGCATACTTATTACTATTTCTGTCACAGACAAATTTTCAACATAAGAAAAAGAAAACAAGTTGGCAGTGAGTAGAAGAAAGTAGTAGTTTTTTGGAATGTTTGAATATTACTCTATAGAAAACATAGTTGAAACTTGGAAGCAACTTTCAGCAGTGTAGTGGGCCAATCATCAGTAACTGAGTCTAAACATACTTTTAAACTGAGTTTAAACATGCTTGGGATAAACGCATGTCCATCATCCAACAAAAGTTAACAAAAAAAAATAAAATTAAAAATAATAGATAAATAATTAAATTAAAAAGAAAACAAATTAAAAAATTCAAAGAGCAAACTTGATGGACCATTGTATCTTTTTCTGCCATCAGTTTACTATGTTCTATATAGTTGCACTATTTTTAACATGTTTAAGGCTTTAAGCTGTGTAATTGACTCAGAAAAAATATCATATACCTTCCTTTTTCCCTCATCACTCTTTTTAGGGGGAAAATTTTAGAAAAAAAAATAGGTGTGTCTGAAGAGGCAGTGTTCAAAAAAGTCGAGAAAGTTATTAGGACTTCATGATTGAAGCCCCATAAGTTTTATCAGGGAATCACACAGCAGGTATTCAAACGAAGTCAGAAATGCTGACATAAACTTATTTATGTTTTATATAAATAAATACATTTTACAGCTGTATTTACTGCAAACAAGATAGTCAGGCAACAGGAGCATTATGAGATAAATCACAGAGCATACAGGAGAAAAAAGGTGGGGAAAAAGGGAAACACTCCCTCCACACCTAGAACAGCCAATCACAGAGCAGATTGCCTCACGCTGGAGCCAGTATTCTCCAACTAATCAACCTCAACTGTGTGTTCTGGCTCACTGCACAACCAGGGGTGGGATTCGACAGGGTTAACTACTGGTTCAGTGACTTACTATGTGCTTCCCTGCACACTGCACGTGTGTGTAAATCTTCGTAAACTTGCTGCCTGGACAGTTGAGCAGTGCTGCATGTAGGGAAGCAGCGTTTGGAAAAGGACCTTTTTCCTGCTTTTTCAACCTCAGCTGTGCCTCGCACGGCAGCTGAGGTTGAAAAAGCAGGAAATAAAGGTCAGGTAAGAGCCCGGGCCAAAACATCAGCAGACATAGAACCAGTTCTATGTCTGCTGCTCTTCAGAGCTACTGGTTCTACAGAGCTGGACAGAACCGGTAGAATCCCACCCCTGTGCACAACCCCTCTGCTTCAACTAATAATTTTAAATATCTTAAGGTTTTTTTTTATATCTGTTGCTACCTAGAGGACCCTGACTTTTTCCCCAAGGATTTTGAGCCCACACAAAGTTTTGTGTGAATCAACTACTGTATTAATAATATTTTCTAGAAGCAACTTTATAATCTTCTAACTACACATTCTTATATTGGAAATATTCTGAACTGAATCTGGAGTCTCAACCATGCAAAACGTGTACACAAAGCTTTATAATCACATCAAGCATAACTGTTTTTGGTGTGTGCACACACATGCACACTATTTTCAAAACAGGTCACTTACACAGACTTCTGCAAACCTCTGCATGGGTAGCTCTAAAATCAATTTTTTCTCCCAGTTTGTACCGATTTATCATAATAGAGAAAGGAATCCATTTTAAACTAATCCTCCATTTAAACTACATTCTGAACTTGCCCCTCTCCCAAGGGCTAGATAATGATTGCAAAAGGTTTTTGGATGGATTTAGACTTTCCTTTACTTTTATCCATTAGGGATAAACACAGTGAACTATCCACTGAATATATGGCATTTGTGTGTGTGGGGGAAACAGATGTGTTTGGAATGTTGCTAACCAGCTTGATTGAAAGGGTGCCCTTGTTAGACAGTCCAAGGAACGTTCTTCCAGACATGGTGTCATATTTTTACTCTTGTTTACAAAATTAAGATTAGAGTTATTCTCCCTGATCTTTTTTTCTCTGCATAGTACTCTTCTGCATTTTTATAGACCTATATCCTACTGAATAACTCTAAAGTCAAAATCTAGAAGATGGTGGAAATACTACTTCTGAAGAGAAATAGATTTTATTCAAGGCTAAATCATATTTCCTCGGAATATGTTTTTCTTTAGATTTTTCTTTTTCCCAGATCTTTCAAAAAGAAGAACCCTTTAAAAGGTTTTTTTCAAAGTTTATTTACCATTATGAGAGTCAACTGATGTAATTGGGGTCAAGTGTTAGGCTAGTACTAGGAAGACCGATATTAAATTCATAATCAGCCATACTACTTCACTTAAGAAGCTGGATAATAGTCATTATTTAATCCAACCTTCCTTGTGGTTTTAATTTCTCAATCTAGCCTATAGTCTTAACACCCTAAGAACTACGCAGGTCCAACACTGTATTTTTTGGAGTTCTGCAATGCTTGCCAAGATAATGGTTGAAGAATGTTTTGTCTTTTCTGGAGAAGATTTCATCAAGTCTCCCAGATTCAAATTCTCAGGGGATAGGTTGATTTCAAATTTTCAAGTAACTTTGCAGTGGGGCCGAGAGATTAAGAAACTATTGCTTAGGCTATGGCATGCCCATAGGACCACAAGAGAGGTGTATATCTCGACCTAGATAAATCCAGCAAACAAAACTTAAAATCCAATAGAGAACTTCCAAGTTGAGAAACAAGCTTCCTTGTGAGTCAAAGTTGTTCAGATATTGAGAAATATAATAGGTTATCTGAACTTTTGGGCTCTGAATTATTTATTTACGGCAAATATTTTTTTCGTTCCTTACTCATTTCTACTTTAGATCTCCCTATGCAAAAGGATAAGTGAGTTAAGTATACGGTCTTTTGTGCCTACAGTGGTGGTTATAAGTGCTACAGATTGCCCACAAATCAGATGTGATTAATATAGGCAGAAGATGGTATGAAGATAAAGCACAGAAGAATTCATCCGCTTACATGTGCAGAACGCTGATTATAAATTGGATGAATTTCTATCACCATGGCAGGATAACCCTGAACTGCATTGTATCTAATCAGAAATGTTATGCTCAAAATCCTAAGAGAATGAATATAGATTTAAAATAAGTTGGCCTTCAATGAAATTGGAGGTCAGGAAAGGTATCATGTGCCCTATACATATGAAAATGTGCAGAACAATGAAATAATAGAACTGGAAAGCAAGGGCCAATATATTCTTCATAAATTACTTTTTTTTAAAAAAATCTGATTGGGTTTAATTTTGAGTTTTACTTATTTTTATGGATTGTTTTTAATTGCATGTGCTGCATTTGTTTATTTACTTATTTAGACTCTATTTTATTATAAAGGATTGTGAGCCAATCCTTGAAAAGTTATGCCACAGGGAAAGGCACAATGTGTTGCATGAATAAACGATACTAGGCACAAATAAAATTCCATTATGTGCTAAGGAGAGTTGAATCCTAATGCCCCTAGAATTAAGCAAAATTGATTTAATTTTTTTTTTAATTGAGCAGATCATCAGTACTATTTTTCTTAGTATGATCCTCCTAACTGCAAAGCTACCTTTAGACCTACAACATGCAGTCCTATGAGCAATGTTCTTTAAAGATTATTCTCTATCAGAGATGTAAAATTGGTACACCCATGTAGGAATAACCTTTCTGTATGGCCATAAATATACCCCCAAAGGTATAAGTGGATCAGAGAACAAGCTTAAAAGACCCATATACCCAGCAGCATCTTTTGTGTATGAATATTAAAAAGCAGTCGTAGTGATAGTGGCTTCAGTCAAAGTCCTGCTCTTTTTTTATGTGTGTTCCACACACATATACAGATAATAATAATAAGAGATAATCAGAGTTAATAATAGATAATCAGAGTTGGAAGGGACCTTATAGGTCATCTAGTCCAACCCCCCGCCCAAGCAGGAGACCCTACACCATTTCTGACAAATGGCAGTCCAGTCTCTTCTTGAAAGTCTCAGGTGATGAAACTGCCATAACTTCCGAGGGCAAGCTGTTCCATGGGTTGATTGTTCTCACTGTCAGAAAGTTTCTCCTTATTTCCAGGTTAAATCTCTCCTTGTTCAGTTTCCATCCATTATTCCTTGTCTGGCCTACAGATGCTTTAAAACAGCGGTCGCCAACCAGTGGGCCGCAACCCACTGGTGGACCATGGAAAAATTTTGATGGGCCGCAGAAGAAATGGCTCCCAAAAGCAATTAATCTGGGCCGCGCAGTTCTCTTGCCTCCTGGCTCTTCGAGGGACCCCGGAGTCAGATCCCTGAGATGCATGCGCCAACCAGCTCCCATACATGGTAGCAGCAGTGGCAACAACAGTCCCCACCCCCAGCGCCCGCTGTCAGCTCTCCTCATTAGTTCTCTAGCTTTGAATTGCTCTCGTCTCTCTTTCCTTCCCCCTCCCTCCCACATGCAGGCAGGCAAGGAAAGGGAGATAGAGCCATGCCCATCTCTCCTCTCTTCTAGCCCTCGCTGCCTCTTCCAACATCGAAGCTTCAGAGATATAGGCAAAGCTGCCACAGCAGTAGTGTCGGAGTTGCCTTAGCATACTCGGTTAGTTAAGAATTGCCCTACCCAGAGAAGGAGGTGCTGGAGGAGGAGGAGGAGGAGGAGGCAGTAGTGGAGAAGCAAGCAACTCAAGGCGCTACTGCTATGGCAGCTTTGCCTGAGTTTCCGAGACTTCGATGTTGGGAGATGCAGCAAGGGCTGGAAAAGCGGAGAGCTGCACATGGCTCTGTCTCCCTTTCCTTGCCTGCCTGCATGTGGGCACGGAGGGGTGGGGAGGAGGAAAGAGAGAGAGCCAGGAGCAATTCAAAGCTAGAGAATTAATGGGGAGAGCTGACAGCGGGCACTGGCAGAGGGGACTGTTGCTGCCGCCGCCACCGTGTGTGGGAACATGCATCTCAGGGACCTGAGCCAGAAGGTGCAGGAACTGCAAGTGGGAGCATTTGGTGGTTTTTAAGATCTCCTGGAATGCGGTAGAATGGCGTTTTGTAGGTCTCGGTGAAAGAGTTTTGTTTCACCTCCTTTCCTTCCCTGTTAATGCAAGAGATGCTCTCTCTCTCTCTCTCTCTCTTCTTCTCTCTCTCTCAGTGCCATTGTAACTTCTAACAGTCACTAAACCAGAGGTGTCCATCTCAAGGCCCAGGGGTCGGATCCGGCCCATGAGCTACTTAGATCTGGCCCACAGTCCTGGCCTGGAAACAGCAAAGGTCCAGCCCACGGTGCCTCTGCCAGTAAAAATGAAGCACGTAGCTTGCCAGGCTATCAAAACAAACTAAACACAAAACAAAAGGAGAAATGTTTCCCCTTTTGCATTTGAGCATGCAAGAAGGGACAGGAAAGGAGAAAGGGAAAGAAGAAAGACAAAGCAAAAGAAGGAAAGAAGGGAAGGAAGAAGAAAAGAGAATGAAGAGGGAAGGAAAAAGGAGAAAAGGAAGGAAGGAAGATTATAATGAGAGTGAGGGAGGGTCTCAGAGAAGTCCTGCCTTGGCAGGTGCCCCTGACATGAGTCCTGTGTCATGCCATCCCTTGGCATGCCCACCATGGCCATGGTCCCCCGGCACACCACATCTCCTCCTCCCCGGCCCTCCGAGGTCAAACACAACCCTGATGCAGCCCTCAATGAAATTGAGTTTGACACCCCTGCACTAAAACTGCTATAAGTCAAGGATTACCTGTAATGTATTTCTTTGACACAAGATGGTAATCTACTCCTCGATGTTTTATTTGATCCCTGTTATTCATTGATATGCCTATCATTGATTGTATATTCTCCAATTTAATTTTGTTGTTGCTGCTTGGAAAGTAGCTGTGTAGAATTTATTTCCATTTCATGGCCTTTGGAATAGTTCTTTATTGTTACTTGAGGTTTTCCAGGTGGCTATATGGGAAGGAACCAAAAAAAAAACACCCAGAGAAAACCTCTATAACTTGTGATTTTGTCTGTGTGTACATGTGTGGAAAGTATCATTTTTTTTAAAAAAATAATAATAATAGTAATCTTACGCAGAACAGTTCCTGAGCAGCTGATAGCTAAAAAGCCGTCAAATACCATTGTTAACTATAGTAATTTACTCTATAATTTAATATAGGCCTGACCTCTGTCACAAGTTAATACACCATGAAGAATAGTGTGCAAAAACAGCTTATTAATGAATTGGAGAAATAATGTGACATTGTTTTTGCCATGTTCTCATGAAATATCTTAATACTGGAGTTAGCAGAGCTGAGACAATTTTCACTATGTAATTACGTCTTGTCCGTATCTTACTAACTTGTGCTGTGATTAAGAGACTTTTTAATTATGCCATCCAAAGACAGTTGTTTAATTTCATAGTGGGGGGAGAAGGGATAACTCCAGACATTATCATAGCAACATTTCATTGAGTTTTAATAATATTGGTGTGGGAGGGGGCAGCTCTCATAGTGATGATGAAAGAATCATTTAGAGTTTAAGGGTGAAATTCAGAGTTGCTTCATCTTGATCTTTCTATTGACTGGAAATCGGACTTGGATTTAAGACTAGAAATCTTAATTAGGACTAGAAAGCAATTCCCATAGATATATTACACGACTCTACATTGAATTCAGTGATTGGTCTGCCTATTTTCCGACCTCTCTACAAAAGATACGGAGATAAAAAATGTTTCATGATCTGTGGAATAATTATATCGACCAATTTTAATAAATTCTATTTTATTTAGAGTTAAATTCAAATTCAATTAATTTTTTTTAAAGCCTGAGTTCAAATGGTCCCATTTGTTTCTTTGTTCTGGTTCAGTCCAAACTATGGACCAACATCACTATAGTTTAATAACTATTCCTAGCCTAAAAGGATTGCACACCCAGTTCTAATCCAATACTCTATATTGCAGTTAGCAACTCCATTCAATATAAGTCTTCTAGATACTATTCAACAATTCTGGGACATTCAAAAGCCATTGAGTTATGTTGACTCACCTGATGCATAAAGAGTCATATGTGATTGACTGATTATTGATGTTTCTATTCTGCTCTACTCTAAATGGTTTTGAGCAGTGTGACACAAGCAAACAGAAAGTCATATAGGAGGCAATCATTCTAGCCATTGTCTATCCACTGTAGGATGAAGGCCTCTTCTGCATGGTTCCAAACAATACAGTCTTGAGCTTTCTTTTGCCAATTGGGCCCTCAATACTTGCTGATGTTGTCAACCCTTCTTTTTTTAGGTCTCTTTCATGGATGCTTTTTATTAAGTAGGATCCATTCTATGACTGCCTTGGTCCACCTGCCAACAGTTCTTCTGGCTAGGCGACCAGACCATTTCCATTTCAATTCTTTTATTCTCTTGTATACTTTTGTTTGTTCTCGAATCCATGTTCAGGTCTTTCTATCTTGTCTTGTGAAGCCAAGAGTGTATCTTTCCATGGCTTTTTGCACCACTTGCAGCTTTTGTATTGATTGTGAGGTTAGTGTCCATGTTTCTCTGGCTTATGTTAGAACAGGTAGAACACACTGATCGAAAACTTTTCTCTTCAAGCATAAGAGGAGGTTGTTCCTGAAAATTATGCTTAGTTTGCCGAATGCCTGCCAACCACATTTAACACCCCATTCAATTTCCTTTATCCAGCAGGCAATATCATGACACTAATTAGCAGAAACAGATTCTAAAAAATTCTAACCTCCCCCAAATGTTCTCTTGTAGAGTTAACTTTTAACTTCTTCGTAGAAATTTATGGAAGAGATAGCGCTTAAATATTATGTCAAACTGTTCTATAAGGGATACACCACCACTGAGAAGTCCACCTTTGGGATGCCTATATATCTTTGTGATTTCTAAAGATGGAACTTGTTAGAGTTTGAAGCAGAAATTCAAGTCCAGAAAACACACAGATGACTGATTCAGCAGGATCATTAACTTCTTTATAAATATATTAATATGAGTAAAGTTTACAATACCATTTGTAGATTCTTTCAACGTAACATAAGCAAAAACACACACACACAAAATAGGGGGTGTGCATAAGCGCACCAACATGCCTACCATCCCTGTCCTATTGTTTCTTTTATTTTTCTTATATGTATCCATGTATTCATAACTATGTTTTTTACTTATACCTATTATCTTGTAAGCAAATGACAAACCAAATAAAATAAATAAATAAAAAGTTAGTTTCTCTTTCGCTTTAGAGCTGAACACAGAACAGAGATAAACCATGCCCAGATTCTCTCTTTAAGTTTCAGCCCCCATTTCAGCTCTCATTGGCTGATCTTGTTACTAAGCTCTATTCCAGTTCATGAATATACTCTTGACAGAACTCCTTTGGAGATGAGATCCTTAACAGGGGCTTAGAGGGTTGTCTGTAGACTCTCAAAAATGTTACATTAATATTGAAATTGTCTCCTTTTTGTTAGTTCCTTTCATTTACCAGTGCTGTTTAATTTTTCATATGTCCTTTCCCCCTTAAACTATAACTTTCATTCTTGTTGTGGAGGATGGTTGCCCTCATGCTAATCAGGTATTTCTTATGTCCTTTTAAGATGTATGATCCAGTCTTTCAATCCCAAGGTGTCTTTCTCTGAAATCAAGAAACATTTAAATTTTTTAAAATAGCATTTTGGCAGAAGTCACAGATATCTTCATAAATCTGGCACAGAGAATTTGAAATGTAAATATATAAATATTGAAGATGAAAAGGAAGCTAATGGGCATGTGGTTCTTGAGAATTCTCAGAAACTGAGAATTCAGAACTGAAGTGGGTTTTTACCAAGTTTCTGGAGGTAAATTAAATTCACCTATTTGTTCTGAGAGTTTTCTTAACCTCCATTGGCCAATTAAATACAATGACATTATCTCCACGATGGCATTATATGCACCTGTTGAACGAGACCAGTGCAGAATAGTGAAAATTCAATTCATTGAAGTGTACTTAGTTCAAATATATATATTCAACAGAGGCAGGAAGATTGAAGTTTAAGGCAAGGTTTGGATCCTGATCAAGAGTCAGGATGCAGCCACCTGTTGAACTTCATTTTGTTACATCTTTTGCATTTGGCACGTGTACCCAACACAGTATCCCAGATAGTTTGGCAAGAAACTATTGATCAGGATCCAAACCTTGCCTTAAACTTCAATCTTCCTGCCTCTGAACTTTAAAAAAAGGACGTGGGATACTTGTTTAAATTCTCCTTGACTCTTGTCTCCCAATTCATCTTCCTAGTTGGTTTTAATGGCTGTCCATTTGCTAAGAGAGATGTGGCCAACTACTGTGTAGGGACTGTTACAAATGGAGAACATATATACATACATACACAGTTGGGTCTAATGGTTAAATTACCAGGCTAGAAAGCAGGAGACTGTGGATTCAATTTCTGCCTTAGCCATAAAAGCCAGGTGGGTAACTCTGGGCCAGGCACTTTCTCTCAGCCCAACCCATCTCATAGGCTTGTTGTTGCAGGGAAAATAGGAAAAGGAAGGTGTGTTGAGATGTTTACAGCCTTGGCTTATTTGGAAAAATAAAGGAGGAATACATATAAATAAATAAATAATACTGGACAATACATAATCAGGGAAAAGTGAGGATGGTTTAGATTAGACAAGAGTTCAGTGAATGCAGCAAATGAACATCCTCATAGTTGCTGAAGGCTATCAACTATTGTTCTCTTTAGGTCCTTTTTCCTCCACTGAGTAGAGGTATTTTCTACCCATTCTTGAGCCAGCAAAAATTAATTATGGACCACCCAGTTGGTATCAAATTTTAGTGACTACATAGATTTAGATCTCCCTTTTGAGGTGAACCCACAAATAATATTTTCTGCATGTTTAGGATTTAGAATGTTTGACAGTCTCCCAGAATTCTCAGACTGAGAAATTCTAGAGGATGGAATTCACACCTCATGAGAGAAGAGGGGTTGGACTAGAAGACCTCCAAGGTCCTTTCTGACACTGTTATTCTGCATTCCGTAAGATTGACCTTCTTCAGAATGATCTGATCCCACCTTCACCATTCAGGTCTTCTAATAATGATTCTTTATCATCTAACTAGTTCCATCCACTTGGGTGCTGGTCATATTCTTCTCTTTCTATGGAGATTCTCAGTCATCCAGGTCATAGTTGTCCCAAAATTGCATTTTCAAAAGGCAACTGGACTTTGTTTTTTTCCTAGAAGACATTTTGTTTCTCATCCAAGAAGCTTCTTTAGCTTCTTCTTTCCTAGTGCAACATTATAAACTTTTCAAGAGAGTTAGGTCTTCACATGATAGGTCCAAAATATAATAATATGTGTCTCATCTTTTTCTGCCTTCAGTGAAAACTATGGATTGACTTGTCCTAGGATTTACTTGTTTGTTTTCTTGGCTATTCATGGTGTCAGCAGAAAGCTATGCTGAAATAAGTAATCCCCCATTTTTTAATCCTTACCCTGCCCCTATTGCTCCTGCTTTCAGTCCATTGACAATTATCTGACTTTCCTGACAAATAATTGATAAAGCCCAACAGACTGTGCATGTCTTCAAGTTGTCCTTGAATAGTGTTGGAATACAGAATACAGAGAGAGAAGGCAGGTACAATTTAAAAATTGATACTACTACAGATCCCTTACTCTGTCTCACTTATGAACTGGAAATCAGATGACAGCAATATGAGAAAATGAAGAAGGGAAGGGGGAAGGGGGGCACAGAGGGGAGAGAGGGAAAAAGAGAGATGTTGCTGTGGCACTTTTGTCTTTTCATTAAATGCAACTGGGGTAAAACCCTGAGACATTCTCTAATGTAGCCATCTTATTTAGCGAGATGAGTTAGACCAATATGCAGCTCTAAGTTGAATGCAATACCCCTAAGTCATTCCAAAAGATGTTCTGGGGAGGGGTTGGGGTTGTAGGGGGCATTATATTAGAGAAAGGGTTAAATATAGGGCTGGGCAGCAATTTTCAACTATAGTTTATGAACATGTTGGTATCACTTCTTAATGACCAAGTAGATCTTCTCCATGATAATTTGTCCCTAACCTGGTCTTTTAGGTCTTCTGATGTACACCTATTACACCTGAAACTCAGTCCATCCACTTTGCTTCTAGTCACCCTCTTTTTCTCTTTTCTTCCATCTCCCATTAGTACAGACCTTTCTGAAGAGCTGGGTCTTCTCATAATGTGTAGGATAAGGTGAGCCTGGTCGTTTGTACCTTGAGTGAAACCTTAGATTGATTTGTTCAGTGATTAATTTGTTTCTTTTCTTCACTTTTTGTAATATTCTTAAGTACTTCTTCAACACCAAAGTTCAAAAGTGTCAATACTTTCTAAATTCTGCTTCTTTAAAATCCAACTTTTGCTTGCCCGGTGTCATTGGGAATACTATCGGCTGCGTATTTCTGATCTTTCTAGGCATAGACACAGCACAATATTTGAATATCTTTTTCAAGAACTGTATGGCTAGACTACCAAATGATAGTTTGTGGTGTATTTATTGGCTGTGTTTCCTTTACTGCAGAATCCAATCTGAGTCAGCCACCAGGTCCAAAGGTTTATTCTTCCAAGCTTCTGGGCTTGTGCTAGAGCCTATCCTCAGGGAACTTCTTTCTCTCCAGAAGATGTTCCCTGGGCTGTTCTATGTATTTACATGGTGCTTGGTTGTGTGTGGCTTTTTAATTAGGGTATTGATGGCCAGCCAGTAAGTCACTAATTGTTTTCTTGTGGGACCCAGAAAAGGAGCATAGCATCTGCCTTTTGGAACATCATCCCACCCTAAGATGAGACATCTTGGTAGCTTCTGTAGGTACCACAAAATGTGGCTTGTCAACAGGCTTAGGGATCTCAGGGAAATGAAAAACTGTTGAAATGACAACATTGTCTGTAACACAACGATGAGCTCTTTCAGTCTTTTTAATAATACTGATGATCTTATGGAAATTTTGTTAGTTTATTTGTTATTGTATTCTGTGTAGAGGCACACTTCTGAGTTGGGTGGCTCTAGAAATGTGATATGTAAATAAATAAATATCTGTTGCCTCTGGGCTGAGCTTCTGCTGTGATTTTACATCTCTCTTCTTCTAACTGGGAAGGGAAAAATGTGTTACCAGAGTGATAATGCTGCTGCAGTAGAAGTATTATTTATTGATTCATTTATTGATTTATTAAGTCTATATGCCATCTAACTCCCAGGGACTCTGGGAGGTTTACAAATTGCTAAAAACATTAAAACAAGAAAACAAAATAGAACAAAGATGGAAGATGTAACAAATCCATATAAGGACAAAGAAAAGGGGGCTTCAGTTATGCTCACCAAAGGCCTGTCTGTGCTTATGAGGAGCCATTTCACTCCAAAGGGATTGGCCCGTCCCATTCATTCCAGCAAAAGAAGCCTACCCCAGATCCCACGTACCAAAGACTTTCAGCGGACAGAGTCCAGGAAAATAGCCTTTTATGTTGTGGCCTACACTCTCTGGAATATTCTCTTGGTGGAGGTGAAGTTGGCCCTCACACTTTTGACCTTCTGGAGGAGCCTTAAAACCTGACTTTGGCTAATGATCTGAGACCATTGTCCTTTGTCCTTTATTCCAATACTTATTCAGATCCAATGTCTCCTTTCAACATGCCCACTTTTCTGACACACTTTTCATTTTATGGTTGGCATAGGGGTGTAGTCTAGCTGATGCTACTATCTCAAAGCCTGACTGATTAACTGAGTTGAAAGGGATCTTGTAGGTCATCTAATCCAACCTCCCACCCAAGACCCTACATCATTTCTAACAGATGACAGTCCAGTCTCTTCTTGAAAGCTTCCAGTGATGAAGCTCCCACAACTTCTGAAGGCAAGCTGTTCCTCATTGGTTGATTGCTCTCACTGTCAGAAAATTTCTCCTTATTGAATCTCTTCTTGATCGGTTTCAATCCATTATTCCTTGTATGGACTTCAGGTGCTTTGGAAAACAGCTTGACCCCTTCCTCTCTGTGGCAGACCCTCAGATATTGGAACACTGCTATCATGTCTTCCCTGGTCCTTCTCTTCACTAGACTAGCCATGCCCAGTTCCTGTAACCATTCTTTGTATGTTTTAGTCTCCAGTGCCCTAATCATCCTGGTTGCTCTTCTCTGTACTTTTTCTAGAGTTTCAACATCTTTTTATAGTGTGGTGACCAAAACTGGATGCAGTACTCTAGGTGTGGTCTTACTAAGGCTTTATAGAGTGGTATTTAATACTAGAAGGAAAAAGAAAAATGAAAAATGAAGGAAGGGCTTCATTTCTGTAATAAGAAATACAGAATCTTGAACTTGGTTGGATGACAACCTGCTGATGCAATAATAGCACAGAAGTGAGAATGATTTGCTGTTGTTATTGCTGCAGTGTTGATTCAGATGTGATCTCTTATTTGTCAGGCTTTTAGTTTGTCAGCTTTTAATCTTTCTTCACCAACATTGTAGAAATTGTTTCTTCTACTTTATTGACCAGAAATTTTTTTAAAGTACTCTGATTGTCTCCTGTCTATCAAATTCCTGGCAGAGCTGCCTACTAGATTGCTAGGAAAATCCTGCAGCTAGACACGCTTTTCACCCATAAGCTTCCTGAGGTGGACCAACTTAACTGATCTTGCTACTCTAGGGATCCTGAGTAGTATCAATCTCATCTGGACCATTAAGTGATCTGATCATAGCAAGATCCCCATTTATATCCTCTATCTCTAGATCACCCAGCCAGCCTCTGAAATACAAATGAAGTTCTATGTGTGTCCATCTATATGAATCAAGCTGAAGATAAGCATGGCTGCTATGGTGATTATTAAATGTGAATGATCATGGATTGCTAGTCTCTGTGCCAGACTCATGGAAATTGCATTTCCCCACATTAAAAACTGGAGGAATCACATGCTTACCCAATGACAAAGTCCAGAAGACAAGAAAGAGAGTCTACTGGGCAGCAGGATTAGTAGCATGTCATCAGGATCCTCAACCTGTCCCTATGGTGCAACCTATCCATAGGCATTCACACTCTAGAAGTTCTAGATGATGGTTGTTGGTTATAGGTAAATTGTTCCAGAAGATTAATGCCACTTCTCTCCTTGGTCTGAGATTGATGAGGACATGGAATCTGGGACTGCAAATCTCTAAACCAAACTAGGTGTCATAGATTATTGCAGATCATTTTGTCACTTTTATTCTGGCACCAAAGTAAGATCACCAGCTGTCTGGTCTCCTAAATCTCCAAATGGAACAGACCGGCTGGAAAAAAAGACTAAGATCTACTTCCAATTTTCCTTCTGCTGCAACAGTGTGCCCTACATTTTTCATTCTATCTTCCACTTTGTCACAAATGAATTTCCCTTTTTTTCCTACCATATTTCCTCCTAACGTGTCTGGGAAGGCAACATGACTACCTCTGAATAAACATGCAGATGGTTGTATTTTGAGGATATCTGTACTGGTCTAATTTGTGACTGTTAGATAGGATTTCTTCTCCTCTAGAAATGACAAGCTTCTAGCTTTCCAAATATTTCTTACATTTCAAAGAAAATGCAGCCAGCAATGTCATCGTGACGAGGCATTTTTATAGTGCCATAAAAATTCAGAGTCACCATAAATTCTGATTGCTAAAAAGTCTGGCATTTATGGCACCTTCTACAAGGACATATTTTAAATGATATTCAGAACCAGTGTGATAAGTTTTATTTAGTTTAAAAAGTCAGATTAAAAAGCCAACCATCCTCTCCTTATACAACAGAGGGAGAAAAAACAGGGATGTTTCTAGAATGAAAGAAATTGGATGAAGGCCTCCCACCCTCCCTCCCTCCCTCTCTCTTAATCCTACGCAAATTCATTAGCCCCAAAAGTGTGAAATCTTCATGTCTTATTCAGATGAAACTATTAATTAAAACTCATAATTAGCATTTGCCAAATTATGTCTAATACAGGTTGTTAATAATAGTATCATGTATCAAGGATGCAAGCACATTATAACATTGCTTTGAAGTTTCAGTGCCCATGTAATTGATTTGCATATCGTTATTTTGATGTCTCAGTGCTATGGGCAACTCTCTTTCTCTCTCTCTGGGTGTGTTTTCTTTTTAAAAAATCCCTGCATTCATAATGCATTTGCTAAAGATTTGTTCCAGTCTGGATTTTTAAAACATGGAGAAGATTGTATTTCTTTTCAGCAATATGTAAAAATTCTTCCTTCCTTCCTTCCTTCCTTCCTTCCTTCCTTCCTTCCTTCCTTCCTTCCTTCCTTCCTTCCTTCCTTCCTTCCTTCCTTCCTTCCTTCTGTTATCTCACGGTGCATCATTTTTCCTTGTTGCTTTTTTTTAAACATAGATAAATCTTAAGATAAATGCCAATAGTTGTCTATTCTATTACCAACTTTAGTGACGAGGACTATGCACTATGTTTGCATAGTTTTACAGTACCAATAACGTCAAGATGGTCTGTGGTTAGCAGAATATAAAAATAGACCGCCATACATCTTGGAATTGAGCATGCATGCTACGAAATGCAGGAAGGAACAAATCTATCCATGGTCCAAATTGGCAATTTGAAAGATCATAGTCATTTCAAGATGCAGTTGTTGCTCTCCTTCTCTTTCCACTTTTTGGGAGTACAGTTCCTGACATACCATTCATATATCAAGTATAAATCTGTAAAATAACAGTGCAAACCTGAGCTAAATATGTAGCCTTAAGGACACTTGCTTGGGATTCTATGCATATTTAGTTAGTGGATTTTTAGTAGTATGTATATTTACTATAGGTCCAGCTGTGCAGAGTTTATTTCATCTTGTGTAAGTCTGCCTAAGGTTGTAATTTAAGACTTTAATTCTATGCAAATACTAGGGGGTGACCAAAGTAATCATACATGACATTGCTTGGTATATCATATTGAATTTAATACAATTTATTTTTAATAAAAAATGTGCATATCAGCTGAAAGCACAATTGGCTAAAATGACAGCCTTACTTGTTTTGAGTAGATGCTGTTGCTAAACAAAGTGATGTATGGGATTTTAAGAATACAGCCCAATTTGCACATTCTTTTGCTGATATTTTTCTTAATATTAAGCAAGTAACAGTTCTATTATTTGTAATATGTAAAAGAAGGAACAATCACTCTCCAGCATATTGCAGCATATTTAACCAACCATGAAAGTGATAAAAAGAGAGTCACACTTTTTTCATGAGTGAGGAAGGAAGGAAGGAAGGAAGGAAGGAAGGAAGGAAGGAAGGAAGGAAGGAAGGAAGGAAGGAAGGAAGGAAGGAAGTCCAGATTAAAAAAAAATACAAGTAAGAGACATTGAAAAAGCCATGTGGGTAAGGCAAAGTGGTAATAATTCACACTGTCACTGATCTTGAAAATGTTTCAAAGGTAACATTTTTACAAGGTTAAGATGTCTTTGAACCTCTTCTATGAAATATTACATGCAAACACCCCTTTTCTTCATCTTCCACAAATCTGCCTTGTTCTTTCTGCCTGCATTAAAAATAAAGCCATTCCATTAGGGTGACTGGAAAGCAAAATGTCTCACTTTGTTAATGTTTGCCTTTCTCTATATTCCATCTGGACTTCTTTTTTTTTTTTCTGCTAGGAATGCATCAGACTCTCTTGTTCATATCTGTAGCCTTTAATGCCAACCTTTCACCATTTTTTTTAAAAAGAGGGCTTATCCACAACCTGTTCCTTGATCTGAACACTGCAGATGTTCTTTCTTTGGGGGCATGAAAATTAGTTATTCTTATCATGGCATATGAAATTTTCAAGTTGGAGACACTTCTTGGATCAGCCCCATAGGCTTACAGGAGGGTGCTGTTGACGTGATGAGACTCTCAATCAAATGTATTTGAAAATAAAATAAGCAGTTATTGATTGTCTACTGTGGATAGCCTCAAAGCTGCTTAGAAAAGCTGGTGCCTAAAAAGAAGAGGAATCTTCAGAATTGGTTATCAGCAGTACAAAATGGAACACTTTGTAAAGACACTAATTTTGCTTAGCATGATTAACAAATTATGCTTCCTAATTATAACTCAGTATAATGAGTTATATTCATTAGGTGTACATGGGCCCCTGCTTGTATTTGAAAAACAAGACAGTGCTGTAAGGAGGAACAGAATTCCTTTTCTGGCTAAGATAGATTTAGATGCAGATAGATTTAGATGCAGATGTGGATGTAGATATCAGTAGTAGTTGTGGATGTGGGTGTTGATATAGATATACTGTAGATGTAGATGAAGATGAAGATGATGCAGATGCAGATGAAGATGAAGATGCAGATGCGGTGGTGAATATAGAAGTAGATGTAGAAGAAGAAGATGCAGATGTGGTTGTGGATGTGGATATACTATAGATGTAGATTAAGATGATGTCAGTGCAGATGTGGATGTGGGTATAGTGGTGGATGTAGATGTACTGTAGATGAAGATGATGTAGATATAGATGTGATGATGGATGTGGAAGTAGATGTAGAAGAAGAAGATGCAGGTGTGGAGGTGGAGGTGGATGTACTATAGATGTAGATGAAGATGTCAATGTAGATGTGGATGTGGGTATGGTTGTGGATGTAGATGTATGTAGATGAAGATAATATAGATGTGGATGTGAATATGAATGTGGACCTGGATGTAGCTGTAGATGAAGATGTAAATATAGATGTGGAGGTGGGTGTGGATGTAGATGTGGATATACTGTAGATGTAAATGATGTGGATATGGATATGGAGGGATCCAGCGAGCCATTCTGGATCTAGTGCTAGACTGGGAGGAGGGAAGTCAAGGTTCTAGTCCATCTTCAGCCATGGAAATCTCTGGGGCCAGTCATTTTCTTTCAGCCCAACTTCTTTCAGAGGATAGTTGTACGGAAAAATAAGAGGAGCTCCTGAAGGGATATACAGGTAGTCCTCGACATACAACCATTATGGAGTGGTTTACTGATGCTAAATTCCCAGATCATGCTTCACTGATGTACTTAAGCTGCTGTTAGGAGGTCAAAAGTGTCTACTTTCTATGGCTACTTCATTCTCTCTTGTTTTACTCAAAACCCAACTTCTCAACTGTCTCTTTTATAACTTTCAACCTGGAAAAGTGGAACTCCATTGTACTCCAAACAAATCATCCATTCAAGTTGTCTGAACTCCTGAGATGTTCTTTCTATTGTTCTATGAGTGGGTCAGCAGATCTATGATGTAGTTGGCCCTTGGCTTTGAGGAAGCCATCAAGTCTGGATCCAAAAATGAGTGGGCAGGCTTTTATCCCCAAAAGTCCTTGCTTTGCCAATTCACAAGACTGGCAGCTACTCTGCCTTGTTAGCTTGTTAGCTATTGATGAAGTTTGGGGAGGGCTTTCCTATGTGCTTACACCCAATTTCTTTTGCCTATTTCAGAAGATTTTTCCTTTGTTTCCTTAATAACTTGCTTCCTTCTTATCTTCTACTCCTACGGGATCATTTATATAAGATTCCTGTCTGTTTGTCCATCTTGCTTATGGCAGCTTCACCCCAATCTCACACAATGATATGAAGTCCTTGCTTAATGATTGTGTGGGAGTTGCTTAATGATAACCACCAGAAGTGCTGGATTTTCATATGATGTCATGCTTTACAACCATATCACTTAGTTTTGAAAATTCCAGTTCCAATTACTGCCATCAAATGAGGATTGTCTGTAATGGAGAAAATCTGCCGTTCAATGCTAAGCATATATTTATGCAGAAGTTATTATCTATTACTTTAAATTTAGAAGCTGCCTAATTCCAGTGACTCTGGGCAATGCATAAAACTAAAAAAGACATAAAAACATATGCCTATAAAGCCTTGAAGACACAGGCCATTTTGTACAGGACTACAAAGGACCACTGAAGTACTTCTTCATTCTTTAGAATCAATGAGAATGCTGGGTATAAAACCACCACAAGAAGATATCCCTACCAATGTTGCATGAAAAATGTAATTACTTATTCCAACTAGCTCCTCAGTGTAGCCTGCTGTGGAGTCTGAGATAGGTGCCAAACATTTGCATACATATAGTGTATGGAAAACTGCTCTAGTGTTTTATGGAATAGCAATCATATTTTGTTTAATGCCTTTCCGGTGTCATAAAATGGCATTAAAGGAATTTGTTAGTTGTCAACTGAACAATCCAAGCAGTGATGTTAGCTCAACATAACACTCTTCACATTGAATGTTTAAGCACCGTAAAACTTGGATATAAATATGCCATTTCAACTGAAGATTTGAGAGATATCTTGGTCACTAGAAAACCTTAGTATATTTTATTAAATTTTGATGCTACTTGGGCTTGAAACCGATATTAAATAATAACATCTCACTTTGTCTCTCCTCACAGGAATTCAGAGAAGCAAACATAGTTCATAGGCCCCAACAGAAGAGGATATTAATAGCTCACGATTGTTCTCTAAGGTCCCTGGTGGTCTCTGATGTTGTCATGCCCCAGCATATAACTTTTATATACTGTTGTGCTCTGAGGTTTTGTGGTGTAACCTCCTGAGTTCCGTGATGTGATATCCTGAGCGGGTGGCTGTGATGTGATGTTCCGGGTTTTGGTTTGGCTCCGAGTTTGAGACCTGGCTATGTGTTCATGGCGTACGTCAGTTTGCTTGGTTTGGGGGTCAGGATGTGTGGCAGCTGGTGATGCAGCCATGGTCTGGTTTCTGGACAGAGCCAAACCAAAACCTGGAATGTCACATCACAGCCACCCACTCAGGATATCACATCACAGAACTCAGGAGGTTACCCCACAAAACCTCAGGATGTTACAACACAGCCAACGACCCAGGAGATTACAGCACAAGACCCAGGATGTCAAAACAATAGAACTCAGAAGGTCATCACACAGCCCATTACCCAGGTCATTACAATACAGGAGGCTGGTAGATACACAGCCGATACCTCAGCCACACATGTTCTTATGAAAAAGCCAGCCAATCTGCAAACATCAACTCCATCAACCAAGCAAGAAATGACAACACAGCCAACCTCCCCACCAGTATTTATAGAGAGATGTCAGCTCCGATCACGCTTTGCTCACACAAGCACAAAGCCGAAAGCACCAGCCTGAAGATGGCAAGTGGGACCTCATCGAAACATTGCCAAGATACAGCCTTTTAAAAGGCTGTTCATAAAGCCAAGCTTTCTGTGGCTCCTGACAATTTCTGCTATTTTTCTAGTGCTTGCATGAATTAATCCTGTTCCCAATTTACCTCCCTCCCCCAGTCTTCCTGCAAAGGCTAAAACAGCAGATTGCTATGTTCACTGTTGCTAAAAAGCCAAGTACAATTTACTCTGCCTGAACTCTGGCTATACATTTTCTCCATGCTCAAGCCAATGACTCCACACAGTTAACAATCATTCCTATGTTCCATTTTTTTTTTTAAAACATAGCTCCTCCTGTTGTCTGACACACACACACACACACACCAATAGCCCTTTAGAAAGCTGAAGCATTCAGGTGATGGTTCTCTATCCATTTGTAGCACCTGAATAGCTTGTCCTGTTCTTTGGGAGATTCTTTGAAGGTGAAGTTAATACCTAGTGCTTTATTTATCCCTATATGAAGAAAATGAAGCACAGAGATGTTAAATCACGGAATGGATTTTCAAAGGCACAGATGGCACTTTAGGGCCTAAATGCCATTGATTTTCTGTCAATATTTTCAACCAATAATAGTTAAGGAATATAAACTACCATTTGTGTTTAACAGAACCCACCGCTCTTTTGGAAAGATTCTGGCTTGGAGATGAAAGGAAAAAATAAACCCACATTTCTTTTGTCAGCTTTCTCAAATTGGACAAATCTCTACATTTAGAAATGGGGAGTGGGTGGGTTCGGCTCTTTCCAAAACGACCATGGTAATAGTGTCCAACTTGATTTCTAAGCTAAATCAAATGCTCCAATGCTTTCTCCTCTCACTAGGGTAACATCTCACCTTCAAAAGAGGGCTTGCTTGCTTTAAAATGCTTCCACGCTTTAAAATGCTTTCATGTCAAAAGATAATCATAAGAAGTTGATGTATCAATAAAGGAGAATATTTGTAGCTCAGGGTTGAAATGAGGGGTCCTTGGTGCTCTCTGAGCTTGCTTGTTTTCTTGCAGATGTTTCATTACCCAACTAGATAATGCCATCAGTGCTAGTAAGGAGTGCTATCAGTTTATATTCTGATGGCTTGCCCTTCAGTGTTGATAGGGATCTTAGAGATTCTTTGATTGGGGTGTTGAATTTATGTTTATTGACAAAAAAATAAAGGGAGACTAGTATAGATGATTCATGATTCACTTAAGAATTGTGGTGATTCACTTAACAACCATGGCAGAAAAAGGTCATAATATCAGGCATGACTTGCTTAACAACCCTGTCACTTAGCAACAGAAATTCTGTTCCACATCGTGATCGTAAGTTGAGGACTGTCTGTACATTTTGTGAAATTGGGTTATTGATTTCATTTCAGACACATCCAGAAAATGGGTTAATTCAGTAACAGGTTAAGTATGTTACTGCAATACAACCACTGGGCTTGAAATTAATCAAGTGCAAGAGTGAAATACAACATAAATTAATCAAGCATAGCGTGCTGTTTAAAAACAAGTACTTGGTATTTAGCCAAAACGGTTAACCATGTACAAACACAGCCACAAAGGCCCAGGAACAGAATGTTCAATTTAGCCCCCTCCTCTTTTTTTTCCATTGAATCCTATTTTAATGTATTTTTGCTTTGTTGTTCATTAAAGTCAATGGCCCAAGAAATAGGACTATGTAAGGAAATGCAAAATATGAAATCAGTCAAGGCTACAGAATGAAAGTTATCCTGGAGGCTACAACTAGCTCAGCTCGTGCTCTTAAAAGTAGACCTAGCTACTGAATTTCCTAGGCAGGTTTAATGGAGACCTCTTTATCTTCTAAAATTTGATCCAGTCTATGGCTACCATGCCTAGGTTCCACAACTCTCAAGGACCTGAATAGCAGCACCAGTAAGCCAGTTCTTCTATACCTATGCTACAAGCACATTGAAAATTACTTGATGGGAACCAAAATGCATTATTTCATGTCTCATTGATACCATCTGGTGGTTTTTAGGATATTTGTATCCCCAGGTATGACAGACCCAACCCTCTGATGCTTCTGTTCACATGAATTCAGTGCTAACCAGATAAGCCTAGATCAGAATTCTAGGCAGATGGAGCAATGAACAGAGGCTCTGCCCAGACTGAAGTTCCATGTTCCTGCCAGGCTTAACTTCTGTGTTATAGAATCCACACAGGTATCAACTCATAAAACATTTTGTATACCCGTTTTATAGTTGACAACAGAAAGAAGGGGGGGGGTTCAAAGAGTAGGCAACAGGGTGAAATCGAAAGTACATTCCATTCATATTTTCTTCTAGGACTGATTAGATGGCTGAAGCTTCTGCCATGAAAATATCTAATTGGAGAACATGATTGATGACTCTTGGCTAGGGACGTTTTTTCGTTGGATGATACACTCAGAGGGGTGAGAGGGAAAGCAGGATCAAGGGTGAAAGTGAATTACGTATCTCAGAATGTATTCTCCACTCCTCTACTCGTTGCAGAATACCTTATGCCACCAGACTCAAAATTCTAGATCTAGAAAACCTAGAACTACGCCGCCTTCGATCTGATCTAAGTATAGTATATAAAATCATACATTGCAATATCCTATCTGTCAATGAATACTTCAGCTTCAACCATAACAACACAAGAACAAACAATTGATACAAACTCAAGGTTAATCACACCAAACTTGATTGCAGGAAATACGACTTCAGCAACAGAGTGGTCAATGTCTGGAATACTCTACCTGACTCTGTGGTTTCTTCCCCAAACCCCAAAAACTTTAACCTTAGGCTGTCTACTATTGAGCTCACCCCTTTCCTAAGAGGTCTGTAGAGGGCGTGCATAAGCGCACCAACGTGCTTACCATCCCTGTCCTATTGTTTCTTTTATTTTTTTTTATTTTCTTATATGTATCCATGTATTCATAACTATGTTTTTATTTATACTTATTATCTTGTAAGCAATTGACAAAAATAAATAAATAAAATAAAATAAATAGAATTGGCTTCGCCCAGATTAGTGCTGGAAGTAGAATGTTACCTTCAAATAAATCCTCCTTAGTTTTGGGAGTGTGGCTCAAGACTCATGATTTAATTGGAGTAACTGCCGGAACCCTGACAACAGGATTGCCTGACCTATCTTTCTCACTTCTGTGGCTTTCCTTCACTTCTCACTTGAGGCTTCTATAGCATTGACTCTAGTTTGAGCAGATGGTTGGAGTAGACCAGTGTTTCCCAACTTCAGGAACTTTAAGATGTGTGGACTTCATTTCCCAGAATTCCTCAACTTCTTAAAGTTGCCAAGGTCAAAGAAACCCTACCTTAGATGACTTACTATTTGTCTTACAGTTCTATGAATGGCTCTTCAGAACTAGAACAACGAATAATAGAATTGGAAGGGACATTGGGGGTCTTCTAGTCCAACTCCCTCCACTATACCATTTCAAACAAATTGTCCAGTCCCTTTTTTGAAAGCCTTCAATGACAGAGCACCCACAACATCTGAAGGCAAGCTACTCCATTGATTGATTGTGCTAAATGTTAGGAATTTTCTCCATAGTTCTAGGTTGCTTCACTCCTTGGTTAGTTTCCATCCGTTGTTTCTTGTCTTGTGGAAAATAGTTTGACCCCTTCACCTTTCACCCTCCTCAAATATTGGAACACTGCTGTCATGTCACCCTTAGACTTTCTTTTAATTAGAACTAGTCATACCCTGTAATTCCTGTAATGGTTCTTCACCTCTTTTATCAATTAGCCCCCTACTCATACTTCGTTGTTTTTCTCTGCACTCTTTTGCACTCAAAGACACTGCTTTCACACTCCATCCAGGGGCATTCCCTGGTGCACAACTACATATAAAATTGCTCAGGTAGATGCTGAGAATTGAACTAGGCCTTACCATATGAGAATGGATAAGGCATTTCCCACTGTTCCTGTCTCCAGGTGCTCAGTCTCCATGTCATACAAACCTCAGACTGAGGGTGAATTTTCAACTAGGTTTGCTGTTTGTTTGTTTGTTTTCCCAGGCTAATTCTAATGATCAGGCTTCTATTGAAAAATCAATTTAAAGAATCAAGGAGATTCTCCCAGGGAAACTTTAAATGGAGTCAAAAAGTTCTTCCTTTAGGCTAAAAATGAGTTCCTTTTCCTGGGGCATTTTTTTTTATTACGATAAACACAATGGAGAAATGCTACGTTGGGTTCAAGCTGCTAAAAGGCTGGCAGATCTCAGGAGGTTTTAAGGAAATTGGACATCGATGGGGAAGTGATGCATGGGCTGTGTAGTGACTATGGCACATGGGCTGTGTAGTGACTGTGCAGTCAAAAATATGCAGTACACGCAGAAGGTTGATAGAACTCATTGCCTGAGGATTTAGCCTTTGTCATGAGCTTTCTATGAGAAAGAAAAGAACCTTTTCCTGAAATCAATTCATTATGTAGTTTTCTTATTCTCCCTACAAGTACTTTAAAGAGAGCGTTTGGCTTAAAATGACCTAGTGAAGTTTCTGACTGAGTAGAAATTTGAATCTGAATATCCCATATTTTAACCTAGGACTATCAAAACTGGAGGGGGCACGGTGGCCTAGTGGTTAAGATGTTGGGCTTATTAACCAGAAAGTATGTGTGACAGGATGAACTCCTGTTTTTGCCCCAACATGCAAATGCTAGTAGATAATGTATCACTTTAGTGGGTAGGTAATAGAATTTTGTGTGCTTCAGCATATTTATTTTTATTTATTTATTTATTTAAATTTGTATACCGCCCCCCTCTCCCGGAGGGACTTGGAGCGGTGAACAACCAAGATAAAATACATATAAGAATACACATACAATATTTAAAAGTTAAAAAGAATTAAATAAGTTGGCCATGTCAAAAAGATTAAAAATAAGAAGGCCCACATCCTCGGAGTCGCCAGCCGTCCAGCTGGCGGCACCCCGAGGAGGCTGACTCTATGGGAGCGTATTGGTCGGCGGGAGGCTGATAATGGCAGGAGGCAGTCCCGCCAATAACCTGGTCCCGAGCCATGGAGCACTTTAAAGATAATAACTAAGACCTTGAAGCGCATATAGTTATACCAGCCACATGACCATGGAAGCATCTGCAGACAACACGTCCCATTGGCTGTGGATCGGAGATGAGATGGACATGACTCAAAAGGAAGAAAACTGGATTGCAAAAATCTGTATATAGTTTATATGTAAACACATTTTTGACATGCAAATATAAATAAGTTGATGAATAATAATCATGTCATATGGTGATTTCCTTGACAATGACTTCAAATGTCCTCTCCAATACAGACATTAGACTAATTGGTTTATATATATATATATTTGTTCCATGGATTACAGTCCATTTATCTGATGATGCAAATTGTAGTCTGTACTATACCTCAAAAATTTTGCCATCATTCAACAATCAGCTGAATCTTTGCAGCTCAGATAGGGTATATGTTAATTTATACCCTTATTCTGCTTGGGAATCAAGCTGAAGTAGAAATGTGAATTCATAAATAGCTATCAGCCCTACTAGCTAAAAATGTAATTGAAAATTAGTATATTTTAGAGTTCAGATGCCACGGTCAAGAAACTTAGAATAATTGTTGCATTCAAGCCCAAAGCCAGCTGGCAAATTCATTGGTGAATTCAAGAATGAGCCTTTTTGATTCATCCTTGAAATTCTACCCATAGGGATGGTTACATTTTTTTTCTGCTCTATTCCTCCCTTCTATATCATTGTAGACAATCACACTGTAGCTTGCTATCACTTCTGTCCCTGGGCACAGAGATCTTTTGTTGCAATAGCCAGAGACCATGGGATAATAATTGTTATAAACCCCCAAATGTGACACGATATCATTTCATCACAAGGTCATTCCAGGGAATGCTGAAGAAGGGAAAAAAACTTCCAGAAAAATCTGGCACTGCTGTAAATTTACTTTAAAAAGTGCAACCAAGATAAAAGAGACCTTAGGCCACCTTATCCATTTTTAGCTCTCCAGTAATTTCATCCTCCATTGTGTTCGTGGGGTTTGGTTTAGATTTCTTTTATGCCAATTCTTCCAGTTTATGAAGGAAAAGAAGACTGCTGATGAGGATATGGAGAAAGAAAGTTGGATTACAGCATATTTGCCATGTTCACCAGGGGTGGAATTCAAATTTTTTAACAACAGGTTCTGTGGGGGTAGCTAAGTTGGTGGGCATGGCTTGGTGGGCATGTTATTGGGTGGGCATGGCCAACTCAACATCACTCACATTGAGGCATGCATCTCCTCGTCTGGCCTTTCATGACTGTGGGGATGCTGCAACAATCGTAAGTGTGAAAAATGGTCAAAAGTCACTTTTTTCAGTGCCATTGTAACTTTGAATGGTCACTCCACACAAGCAAATTACCAGCAAAGAAGGGAAAAAAACTCCAGAGACGTTCCAGAGACAGGAAGTCTAGTTCTGCCAAGAACATAATAAGGGTTAATGGAGAGACAGTTTTTGGAACACCAGAATGTTTCCTTCCTGCCAGTAATTAGTAATTAGGCCAGTAATTTCTTCTAACAACCGGTTCTCCGAACTGCTTAGAATGTTAACAACCAGTTCTAGCAAATAGTTGCGAACTGGTAGAATCCCAACCCTGATGTTCACCATTGTATGATTCTAAACATATGCAGGACTAAAACCAAAGATGTCACACTGTGGGTTCCAAAGAGGTCCCATTGATAATATTTGGCATAAAAATGGCTGATTTGGGGTAGTGGGTTATTTATTGAAAAATGCTAAAATATGAATGGGAATAGCTGTGCAAAAACTCAGAAAGTCACATTCATTTCCCTCTTGAGCGTCTACAACTCCATAAGGCTTGTCAACATCCCCACAACCTAGAAGACCATCATTATGTCATGAGTGACTTAATCTCTAGGTCTGATCTATTCTCCCTTCTTTGCAACCTCCAAGTTTTAAAAAGGGTCAAAATACTTCGACGCCTAGGCTGAAAAATAGGATTGCCGTAGGAAACATATCAGAAAGAATTGGCAAGTTACACTCAGCATGTGGGATCCCTAAATGTTCATGGAACACAGAATGGATCACTTGGAAGTCCAGAAGCCCAGTCTCTTGTGAAGAGCATCAGTAGCAAAATCTGCAATAATTATCTATTGTTCTAAGTAACAATTAAGTAACAATTGGTGTGTGTATGTGTGTGGCTGGCTGGCTGGAGAGATGGAGAGAGAGAGAGAGAGAGAGATGAACGATAGACAGACAGACATAATGTCATAGATTGGTGTAAGCCCTTTCCTAAGTATTTAAGGAAGTTTCAATTCCTTGATGATTTAAAAAAAAAACCCTAAGAACACATCAGCTATTTGTTCCTTTGGAAAATGAGTCAGTTCACCAGATATGGATATTTCTACTGAGGAAAATGAAAGTAATTTGCCCTCCTCCCCCTCCAGTTTTGTTCTGCTCACTTACACAGTTCAACAGGGTTTAATGTGCTCATAATAAAGATGCATGCTGTGTACTGATATCCTTACTCCACTTCCCCTGCTGCACTTTTCTTTTTTCCTGGCCTTGCACATACACAAAAGAAGACCAAGGAGAACCACAACTATTTGCTACACAATCCTATTTTGCCTACCCAGTGATTCTAGTGATTTGTGGACAATACTCTATGGATGAGTGGGAACCTCCTTTTTATAGGCCAGGAGAGGGATAGGCAGGGAAAAATGGAAACAGAAGGAAAGGTTTGTAAATGTCAGGGGATTTTAGCAAGAGTAATTACCCTCTCTTCAATATTAATCAGCAATTAGAGGCCCATCCATAAAACAGGCTACTGATCCTGCAGCTGAAACAATGACAGTCCTATGGTTTGGCTCTTAAGAGTTTAACTATTGTCTAAGTGGCAAAGTACTGGGACTCCTGTGATTAGCAAATGTCAAGCTTGCTAGATAGTTCAGACAGGAAGGTGAATTGATTCTACTTTATTGTAAGGTTGCATTAATAGAATCTTGCAGGTCTGAAAGTATAGTTCTCACCCTATCACCTTTATAGCTCAAGAAACTAAGGAGGATCTCTTCTAAGACATTTGTCACATCCCATTGCTTCTCTGGGCTAGGCTTCCTTTTATCTCACTACTGTCCCAGCTGTGACTCTTCTCCCTATCTCCCAAGGTCATTCCCAGATACCATTACAACCAGAGGTGGTATTCAGCAGGTTCTGACCAGTTCTGGAGAATTGGTAATGGAAATTTTGAGTAGTTTGAGAACCAGCAAATACCATCTCTGACTGGCCCTGCCCCCATTTATTCTCTGCCTCCTGAGTCTCAGCTGATTGGCTGGGTCTTCTTTTGTTGCCCGGCACAGGAGCTGGAAAGCAGATTAGTGGGATGGGTAGGGAATGGGAGATTTTACAGTAGCCTTCCCCTGCCATGCCACCAAGCTACACCACACCCACCAAACCATGCCCACAGAACTGGTAGTAAAAAAAATTGTAATCCCACCACTGATTATAACAATGGTGTCACTATACTAATAGTATAAAGGAAAAGGTTTCCTTTGACCAGTCATGTCTGATTCTAGTGGGCAGTGCTCATTTCTGTTTCTTAGCTGAAGGAATCAGCATTGCCCAAAGACCCTTTCCATGGCCATGTGGCCAGTGTGACTATATACCAACCTGCACAGAATGCTGTTACCTTTACACTGAAGTGGAACCTATTTATCTACTTGCATTTGCAAGCTTTTGAACTGCAGAGTTGGGGCAAGGACAGAAACTCACTCCATCGCATGGTGCTTGGGTCTCTAGGCTGTCAGTTTTAATCACTGAGACATCACGTCCCCTTATACTAATGATATATTAATAGTATATTATATTATTATATAGTTCTCAACTCATAAAATATTTCTATGGTCTTGTAGAGTTGCCAACAGAAAGGGAGGGGGAAGCAGTGGGCAGCTTGCATTCCATCAATGTTTTCATAGATAATTTCTAGGTAACCGAAGTTTATGCTGCACAAAATTCTAACTGAGAGTATGATTGATGACTCTTGGCTATGGATGTGTCCCATTGGAGAATATAAATTACGATACACCCAGGGAGTGGGGGGAAAACAGGGTTAAAGGTGACAATGAATGATGTGTCTCAGAGTCGGCTACACCCAGGCAGTGCTGGCATGTTTACTCCTAATAAATCTTTAAGTTTTGGAAGTTTGGCTACAGATTCATGATTTAAATGGGGGTAACTATCGTAGCCCAGACAAATCATACTGCCCCCGGCCAGTGCATTCCCACAGGGTGGGCCTCCTCGGGGTGCCGCTGGCTGGGCGATGCCGGCTGGTGGCTCTGAGGGTACGGGCCTTCTTTGCGGGAGCACCCTCCCTCTGGAATGAATTATTTTAACTTTTATTGACTGTATTTTTATCAATGGCTGTTCACTGCCCCAAGTCCCTGTTTGGGAGAGGGGGCGGTATAAAAGTGATAATAATAATAATAATAATAATAATAATAATAATAATAATAATAATAATAATAATAATAATAATAATAATAATAATAATAATAATAATAATAATAGCTGAGAGGCAGTGGGAGTGTGGCTCCATTGGCTGTGGAAGAAACTGGGGAAGAGCAAAGTCTGGCTGGGCAGAGCAGGGGAGAGGTAGAATAGAATAGAATAGAATAGAATAGAATAGAATAGAATAGAATAGAATAGAATACTTTATTGGCCAAGTGCGATTGGACACACAAGGAATTTGTCTTGGTGTAAATACTCTCAGTAAACATAAAGAAAAGATACATTCGTTAAGAATCAAGAATCATAACGTATAACACTTAATGATAGTCATAGGGTATAATCAACAATCAAATTGTACTAGGAAACAGTCAATATAAATCGTAAGGATACAAGGGACAAAGTTACAGTCCTACAATCACAAGTGGGAGGGGATGGGTGATAAGGAGTGATGAGAAGATTAGCAGTAATAGTAGTGCAGACTTTGTAATAGTTGAACAGTGTTGAGGGAATTATTTGTTTAGCAGAGTGATGGCTTTCGGGAAAAAACTGTTCTTGTGTCTAGTTGTTCTGATGTGCAGTGCTCTATAGCATTGTTTTGAGGGAAGGAGTTGAAACAGTTTATGTCCGGGATGTGAGGGGTCTGTAAATATTTTCACAGCCCTCTTTTTGATTCGTGCAGTATACGGATCCTCAGCTGAAAGCAGGTGGGTAGTAATTGTTTTTTCTGCAGTCCTAATTATCCTCTGAAGTCTGTGTCTGTCCTGTTGGGTTGCAGAACCCAACCAGACAGTTATAGAGGTGCAGATGATAGACTCAATAATTCCTCTGTAGAATTGTATCAGCAGCTCCTTGGGCAGTTTGAGCTTTCTGAGTTGGCGCAAAAAGAACATTCTTTGTTGTGCTTTTTTGATGACATTTTTGATGTTAGGTGTCCATTTTAGGTGATGTGATATAGTAGAACCTAGAAATTTGAAGATCTCTATGAGCAAGGGAGAGGGAATTCAGAGGAAGACCCAGACCCACCCCCTCTTCATCCTAGGGCACGCAGGAAGGAACAGAGAAGGGAGCAACGTGAGTTGTGTGCCTTACAGGGGAGGAAAAGGCCCTGATTCCCTTCATTAGCCGCAGCTGGGAACACAGTGTTTAAAAAGGGAAGCTGCGCACAACAAGTTGTTGGGAGAAAATGTGAATTTATCTTGTATTATCATGGCTTATCTATGTTCCTGGTGTCTTCCCAACAGTGTGAGTTTTGCTGTGCTTTCAGATCTGAAATTCCTGCTCCTGCCCTGCCAAACAAATTACTTCAGCTTGGCTTGTTTGGATTTTTAGTTACAGTTTGTATGTACCTTGTTTTGGACTGAATTTTCTACAGTTAAAGGCTGTTTCTCCAGCCGAAGATAACCTGGATATTGGGGGCAAAGTTGGTGATAATAAAGGGACTCTTCTTGCTTATTTGGCTGTGTTGCCTTTGTGCCACGCCTCAGGTCATCACAAACAGTCACTAAATGAATGGTTGTAAGCTGAGCACTCCCTGTAGTAATGGTGACCATTACTCAAAGGATGGACTTGATTACAGACCAAAGGGAGATTTAACATGGAAAAAACTTGCTGTTGTTATTATTATAGAAAATATTTCCAGAAGTAATTACAGGAAACCTGCTTAGAAGTTTTTCTTCTTTCCCAGATAAGTAAACCCTTTTCTTTCAATCTACTGGAATGCTCCACTCCTCATGAAATGGGTGGCCACGCCATCTTATTCAAAAGTTTAAAAAAATGAATTGAAGAAAGGATCATCCCTATCTTTGCCTGGGGCAGAAGAGATTTTTTTTCCCCCCACCTAACCCTTCCGTGAACTTGGTGAAAGTACTGTTATACATCTCTGGCCTATAAGCCAGCTGCATGATGGAGAAAATGTCTAATTAAGACCAAAAACAATTTTCTATCTTTAGGCGGAAAGAAGGAAAGCCTACATAATAAGAAAAAATGGAGTCCATATTCCCGCCCCAGAGGGAAAGATAAAATCACTTCTATTTTAAATCTGTATATTGCCCATTGCCCATTGCTATGATATCCAGGCATTCACACACACACACACACACACACACACACACACACACACACACACACAGGGTGGGGGGCTCAGAAAGCAATTAATAATGGATCAAAGTCAAATACATCTGGAGTATATAGTTCTGCAGGGGGTCTGTCCTGATTTCTGTGGTATTCAAGATTTTTAGGCAGGAGAAAAACTTGAAGCATGTTAAAAATTGTGGATGCTTCCAAACTGAGAGTGTTGCAAGCCCTATGGAGGATTGGGCTGAGTTCTTTCTTTTCTTTTCTTTTTTTAGTCCTGTGGCTTTTGAATTTGTTAAGATGTTAGGATGAAAATGAGGACTCAGCCCAAATTCTACTCCAATCATTTTTTGTGCTTCTTCTTTTTTTCTTTGACGGGAATGAGTGGAGACTGCAGCAACATTTTTAGAATGGATCAAAGGCATTTAAATTTGCAAAGTTACAATTCTAAAACAGATTAGTGTCAGCCTTCTTAGTAGACCAGACAGGAAACACGACAAGATGAGCTAATTCTACTTTATTGTAGGGCTACATTAACAGAATCTTACAAGTCTGGAAGTACAAATCTTCCACCATCTCTTTTTCCCATCTGATAAATTAGACTAGATTCTTTCCCACTTTATTTCCCTGCCTGTTATTCAGCTGTTATTCAGCTCTTTCCCTTATAATCTTTTGTTTTGTTTTTCTCTTAAAGACCAATTCCCCACCATCCATTCCCCACCATCCAGTCAGAGCCGAAGAAGCTTCTTGGATGAGAAGTGAAACGTCTTCAAAGAAAAACCAGAAAGTCCAGTTGCCTCTTGATTAAAGCACCTTTGGGACAACCATGACCTAGAGGACTGAGAATCTCCATAGACACTTAAAGACCAACATTTTTCAAATAGTAAGAAGCTAACATTTTCATTGTTGGGCAGATCCTGCTAACATAATTATTAGAACCATTTCTCTGATCTGGTATATGGTTTTCTGCTTGAGCAGGGGGTTGGACTAGAAGACCTCCAAAGTCCCTTCCAACTCTGTTACTTGGTTATTGTTACTCTGATTTCTTTTCCACTGGCCATGCTGACTAGAAGTTGGTCTCAAACTCTGAAAGTCATCAGTTGCTCAATACTCCTTTTGATAACTATATATTTTGATATGCTTGATAACTATATTTTTACTTTTTTTTGCAACTCCTCCATTTCTCTGTTTCCTCTCCCACTTTCTCTTCCTTAAAATATGGTCCTAGCTTAACTTGAGCTCTTAAAACTTTATGTTTCCCCAAAGCTTTGATACTATTGCTTCAGCACTTCCAAAAATTGGTGTTTACTTAGTTGTTGGTCTGTCCTGATCCATTGCTTACACCTTGCCTTACTTAGTTTTTGGAATAAAGTCATTTAAATTATGTCTGCACATAATTTTTCCTTCTTCCAGACTCCCTGGAAGTTATTTTTGAGGGCCAATAGACCACATTACATCTTACTTATTGGCTAAAAAAATCAGAAAATAAAATACAAGCTAAATAGTCAAGACCTTGTTGAGGATCCAAACTTTGTCAAGGACCTTGGACTACTCATCTCAAATGATCTAAGTGCTAGAGCCCACTGTAACTACATAGCCAAAAAGGCATTAAGAGTTGTTAATCTAATCCTACATAGCTTTTTCTCTGGTAATATCACACTACTAACTAGAGCATACAAAACATTTGCTAGACCAATACTCGAATACAGCTCAACGGTCTGGAACCCACATTACGTATTTGATATTAACATAGTTGAGAAAGTCCAGAAATATTTCACAAGAAGAATTCTCCACTCCTCTACTCATTGAAGAATACCTTATGCCACCAGAGTTGAAATTCTAGACCTAGAAAACCTTGAATTACGCCGTCTTCGGTCTGATCTAAGTATATAAAATGGTATATAAAATTATACATTGCAATGACTTACCTGTCAATGAATATTTCAGCTTTAACCATAACAACACAAGAGCAAACAATAGATACAAACTCAAGGTTAACCGCACCAAACTTGATTGCAAGAAATACGACTTCAGCAACAGAGTGGTCAATGTCTGGAATACTCTACCTGACTCTGTAGTTTCTTCCCCAAACCCCGAAAACTTTAACCTTAGACTTTCTACTATTGACCTCACCCCCTTCCTAAGAGGCCTGTAGGGGCCGTGCATAACTGCACCAATCGTGCCTACCGTCCCTGTCCTATTGTTTCTTTTTATATTTCTTATAAGTATCTATCTCATGTATTCAAAACTATATTTATTCTTATACCTGTATCTTGTAAGTGACTGGCAAATCAAATAAATACTAAAAAATACTAAATTGTACTTCTCCATAACTGTGTGTACCTTCCAACTCCAAAACCCACTTCTCGCTGATCTCTGAGCTTTCTTGAATGTCAAATGGGTTTTTAACCCCCTTAACCACCTAGCTTGTATCTGAAGCACATTCAAAGTCAGACAAATATGCACTAACCTTGCCTCTCCCCTCAAAAAAGTTATTTCATAGTAGAAGTTCACAAACTTCAGGCTAAGCATCCTATAGGAATATTTACTGTGGCAGAAATTCTTAGTTTATTCTGTTGTTCTTCCCAAGTCAAACAACACTATGGTAAGAATTCCACAAGCCCTCAACATAACAGAGTGGGAATTTTTGCAGAACCAGAACAGATCCCTTTCAGCTTTCTACCTGGAGAAAACTGAAACTATAATCAGGAAAAACAGAAGTCAAACTATTGCAAGTTCTTTGCCCCTAGGAATCATCTCAGCATTTCTAAATACTTACAGTAGAAACCATCACCCAATTCCTGGCTTTAAAAAAAACAACAACCAAATTTGTAATTTGAATTTAGACATGCATTCTTGAAAATCTGGACTGCACAATATTCATATATCCTTGTAATTCCTCCCTCTCCCCTTCCTTTTTAGCTGCTGGCAATAATTGAGCTTTTCATGACAGCAGAGGAGAAATATTATTTCGATAAATATTGGACCCCATTTTCCCTTCTTATTAAACTTTGTTGGCAGATCAGGCTAACATGCTGTCATTGGTCTCTGTTAATTAGAGCATGTTCTGCTGAAAACCAGCAGCTCCAAATATGCCAAAGCAGAGCATGTTCTCCCTACCATGATGTCTTATGTGATAAGTGGTGCATTGCCACAAAGTGTGTGCATTGCTTACATTTTTAGAGCTATTAAGCCAGGATAATTATGGAACAATCTAGGCAATGTTCAATAGTCCATGCAGATGCCTGACAGGGCATGTTTTCTCTTAATTAGGAATTTGAATGCCTAATGCTTGCATATTAATGGAAATAATTGGATAGATGTTTTACATTTTCTTCACTTTTGCTGACAACCAAGCAAGGGATTGCATGAATCAATGCATCTTCAGAAACCAGCTTGTGTTGTTTGCACATCCTGGGCTGTCTAATGCGGTTAAGTGGGTCTTTGGGGGGAACTGATGCTCCAACCTTGCATTTTAAATTGATCTCCAATCGTTTTGTGCCTAGGAATGCATTGTTCCTTCCGGATTACATTGCTGTTTTGATAAATGGCATTAATTATTTTTCAGGTGGGATAGACTGCTCTGCTACTAGCCAATCAGACATGCTGCTTTCTTCATGCGCCAATGTATTCCCTTTCCAACTTGGTTTCTGATTTCCCCTTCCTCAACAATGAGCCAGCATCCAACAACCACTGAGAAAATATTGGACTATTGGGAGGATTGCATTCTTCTTAGGGCCCTTCTCCCTAAACACACACACACACACATCATCATGCTATTATGTTTCAAGGGTAGAATCTTATGTAAAGCACAGGAAAGAAGTTAAGAAAGAGGAGCATGAAAAATAAAAGCATGAGATGTGAGAAAAAGATGTGAGAAAAAGGATATATCTAAATCTTGTTTACAGCACTGTTACTGCCATCCACCTCCTGTCCTTGCAAACCAATTCTTGCTTCTAGCATATGCATGTGCTATTTCACAGGTTACCTAGGATTCATTGCATAATTAATTGTATGATAATTCATTGTATAATAATTTTGTTCCATGCATTTTAAGATTTTTTTGAGACTTTCCTCTCTGTCCAAACATGACTTTCTCAGTATTCCTGTCCATCTGCTCAATAATTTACTGAGTGGAATATGCATTCATAGTAGGGGATGTTTTTGTGCTTGTGAGGTGGTGTATGGGGAAGTTATGGGTGGGTATCATGGATATAATGGACTGCGGAGGAGGAGGTGATAGGGGAGGGGGGAAGGGAGGGAGGGGAGGAGAAGGAGTAAGAGGAGATGGAGGAGGAAGCAAGAAGAAGTGGGAGGAAGGATGTGGGAAGTACAATGTGTGAAAGGTGATGAACCAAGCTTATTTCATGTCCTCCATGGAACTACATTCTCATTAAATTCTCATTAATATGATCCCATGACAATTTGAACCAGAACAGTTAACAGTTATTCATTCTCACATATATACAGAAGGTAGATCAGATTCAAGTATTGCTTGGGGAAAGTTTCAGAAATGGATATTTATTTCACAGATATTTGGAATATACATTCTTACTCTTAGTAGCAGAGACAGTAACTTATTTCCATACCCCATTTTAGGAGTGCACAAAACCCTCCAGACATTGCATGGAAATCAGATGGTAGTGGCTAAAAGTGGCTCACAGAGTTTAATATTATGCTGATATTTTTTTCTGAATACTAAATTGTTTTCTTTTTCTTAAATTAGGCACAAGGAAGGTCCAACTCAAATGTAATTTTAATACAGAGAATGTTCACATTCAAACAAAGGAAAATTAAAACCTCTTATTTTGCTTATGTCTCCTGCTAGGGCAGGGAGGAGGGACAGCCATTAGATAAATTTGGGAAATAGAAAACTTCAGTGAACAGGATCCTTATGTATTAATTATTTGTGCTGTGACATACCTAATTACTCACACAATATAATTTAGCTTTAATTAATACTATGCCAATTAAAAACAGATATGTCAACCTTTCCAACCTTAGTGGCTCATTTGCCTGTTCTCCAGCTTCTTATATTTCATCATATTTCCCATCCCTTCCATAAACCAAATATGACTTTACTCCAGTTTACATGGCCAAAGCAATAGCATCCTTATCCTTCTAATGAAGCATCATGGAAATGGCCAGCAACTGGTACCAATGATTTGTAACAGCTTCAGTATTTGAAGAAGGTTCTGTTCAGTTAAAGAAAAGGTCAGAGAATGAGGAAGTGAAGTGGGACTTAGGAAAAGAAAGATGAAGAAAAAAACAGGATGTTTTTATTCAAAATTCAATGTTCTTCAGCTAACTCGATTGACTTGAGACACACTAATGTAGAAACTCATTTTGATTAATCATTATTTTATTCTGTAAAATCTTCAGATCCAAAAGCATGTTGCTGTTGGAATAGGAAATATTTCCTGCAAAATATTCAATTTAAATCAGTAGATTAAAGCGTAAGTTGGTTTATTGAAAGCATTGGAGGCAAAGACAGTCTAAATATAGGTAGGATTACCATCTCTCTTTGTAGACATATGCAAATGAGAATATGCATGACATTGAAAAGAGCAACCAAGTATTTTATTGGATGTAAGACAGGGCTGTCAAACTCCCGGCTCATGGGCCAAATTTGTGATGTGCCTGCCCACATCCGGTTTAGTAAAGCGGGGAAAAAGTCCTGATATGTCACATGATGCTGCCATGATGATGTGAGTTCTTACACCCCTGATGTAAGACAACATGTGTTAGTGAGGACATTTGTCTATACATATGAAGTAATGGGGCAGGATTTCAAAGACAATGGGTTTTTGAAAGAAAAAAAGAGGTGGTATTTCATCAACATAATTCTTTTTACAGAATTACTTCCTTTTCCAAGAGTTCTCCCAAAATTCAGTTTACATTCCTTGGTCTTCTAAATGTCCTATAGCTGAGCTACCAGCAATATAATTTCCTTGGAAAAATACTGCAAATCTGACAGTATGTAGATGGACCATGCTTTGTTTTTTCTTGGGAAGATGGATTTGAGTTAAGGGCTTCCATCTTGGCCCCTAGAACTCTTCTTCACTATCATTAACAAAAATTAAAAATATTAAAAGAGAAGATGAAAACTAACAAACATTAAAGCAGAATAAAGAAAAGAGAGGGAAAAGACAAAAGTTCAGAAATAAAAGATAAAAAGAAATAGAATGTATGTAGATGATGTAAAGCTGTTCAATAACTGCTAATAGCTCTGTAAAGGACCTTGGAATACTCATCTCTAATGATCTAAGTGCTAGAGCCCACTGTAACTACATAGCCAAAAAGGCATTAAGAGTTGTTAACCTAATCTTACATAGCTTTTTCTCTGGAAATATTACACTAATAACTAGAGCATACAAAACATTTGCTAGACCAATACTCGAATACAGCTCATCAATCTGGAACCCACATTATGTATCTGATATTAACACAGTTGAGAAAGTCCAGAAATATTTCACAAGAAGAATTCTCCACTACTCATTGTAGAATACCTTATGCCACCAGACTTGAAATTCTAGACTTAGAAAACCTTGAATTACAGCGTCTTCGGTCTGATCTAAGTATATAAAATGGTATATAAAATCATACATTGCAATGACTTACCCGTCAATGAATATTTCAGCTTCAACCATAACAACACAAGAGCACACAATAGATACAAACTCAAGGTTAACCGCACCAAACTTGATTGCAGGAAATATGACTTCAGCAACAGAATGGTCAATGTCTGCAATGCTCTACCTGACTCTGTGGTTTCTTCCCCAAACCCCAAAAACTTTAACCTTAGACTGTCTACTATTGACCTCACCCCTTTCCTAAGAGGTCTGTAGGGGGCGTGCATAAGCGCACCAACGTTCCTACCGTCCCTGTCCTATTGTTTCTTTTATTCTTCTTACATGTATTCATTTCATGTATTCATAACTATGTTTATACTTATACCTATTATCTTGTAAGCGATTGACAAATCAAATAAATTCTAAATTCTAAATTCATTTCATGAACCGATAACTATGTTTACACCTATACCTGTTATCTTATAATTGCTTGACAAAAAAACTAAAAAAAACCCGAATTCTCCTTTGTTGTCAATCCCACCCTGCCCAGTCCTTGTTGGCTCCTTTATAACAAGTTCTTATGAGAAGTAATTTACATAATATACACTATCCTGGGAATCCTCCTGATTTAGTTTCACCTGCAAATTCCTTGCCTAAATTAGAGGCCCAACTTTTTTCCTCTCAGTACTATTTGAAGGGGAAAAAAGCATTATACCTGCATTTGGTCAGTTTATGAGAATGTTACTTTGATTTTAAACAGTGTTCTGAACCCAGGAAAATGCAACTTCTTGTCTAAAGAAGTAAATTGGGGAAGCATATAATGATAATGCAGACTGCCTTAATGCACTTAAAGAGGTTGTTTGTATTTACTTTCCTCACAAACTTGATTGAAACAAAGTATTAGCTTGCCAAAAAGAAGAAGATGAAAACCCTTAAGATTATTTTGAGTGACTTATTGAAGTTGTCAACCAACATTCAGGCATCAACAAGCCTTTTCAAAAATGTTCCTTATCAGGTTTTGATTGCTTTTCCAAATGGCCTCTTTCTCTGCCTTAAAGAGAAGGCCTGTGTTTGGTGAGGAGATGGGAGATGGGATAGATAACCTTCTCAAATACACTACACATGTTTGGAGCAATGAGGAGAAAATTTTTTAAAAGGGAAGAAAAATCATTACTTTTTCCAATTGTTTTTTTCCCTTCACGGGTGGCAGTGATGGTATTCAACAGATTCTGGCCAGTTCTGGAGAACTGGTAGTGGAAATTTTGAGTAGTTTGAAGAACCGGCAAATCCCACCTCTGGCTGGAGATTTTATAGTATCCTCCCCCTGCCATACCCACCAAGCCACGCCCACAGAACAGGTAGTAAAAAAAAATTGAATCCCACCACTGTAGGGTGAGTATGGCCTGCATGTGATGCATCCCACCTGTGAGCCACCAGTTTGACACCCCTGGACTGGAAGTTCCCTTCCAATATTATTATTCTATGTTCTGTGTTAAGATTCAACTGACTGCGGTTTGATTTCTTCGGTGTTCCATTTAAGGTCACATTGAAACCTAATGCTCTTTAAAGTCTCATAATATACTCTGTGACAAAGTATAAGGGACTTTGTCCTGCCATTCAGTCTTTGAAGCCACAGAGAGTTTTTATTTCAACTCTCAGTCTGTTCAACCTTCCATTCTTGTCCCCATATCTACCCTAGAGGGACAAACCACCCTAGGTTGTCATGCCCATGATCTGTGGAAAATCACTCAAATCATCCAACCTATTCCAATCCTCCTCCTATTTTTTTTTTAACCTAAGTTTCATTTAATGATACTAATTTGATTGTAGTTGTTGTTGTGTTGATTTCTTGTCCATACCAATTTGTTCTGTCTTGTAGTACTTGTTTACTTTCACTTTTGATGAAGAACAATTAACATGGATTCATTCTCTGCAGGGATATTCAAAAGCATCCGTTTGTTATAAATTCTTCTTGAGGACGTTTTTAGAAAACAATTTTCCAAGTGAGTCTTCTTTAATACAACACATTGAGGATACTTCGTTGGGTAGCCCACCCTATACCTTTTTTAAAAAAAAATAGAACATTGTTTCTCAACCTCAGCAACTTTGAGATGTATGGATATCAATTCTCCCTGTGGCTGGGAAATTTGGGGAGCAGAAGTCCACACATTATAAAATTCAAAAACTAAATTGTTACATTTAAAGAGACCTTGGTTGTTTCCTTGCAGACATTTCATTTCCCAACTGGGTAACATCATCAATGCTAGAAGGCAGTGAACAAAACCTCACTCTCTTCTAGCGCCGATGATGTTATCTAGTTGGGTAATGAAATGTCAGCCAGAAAAAAACCAAACACAGAGAGTACTAAGGACCCCACAATCCAGAGATGGTATTCAGCAGGTTCTGACCAGTTCTGAAGAACCAGTAGTGGAAATTTTGAGTAGTTCAGAGAACCGGCAAATACCACCTCTGACTGGAGATTTTACAGTATCCTTCCCCTGCCATGCTCACCAAGCCACACCCACAGAACCGGTAGAAAAAAAAATTGAATCCCAGCACTGCCACAATCCAATCCTGAGCTACATAGAGTCTCCTTTATCGGTACTATACTTAACTCATGCACAGTCTCCAAAGACAAACTTAAACTGCAAGCAGGAAGTAACATCTCTGTGCATATTATCTCTCCAAAGAGTATTTGTCTTCCCAGTGTATTGAAGCCATATCTCTCCATGCCTTTGCCCAAATGTAAGGAAATTAAACATTTTGGGGAGTCTTCCTGATTTTTACCTACTATGGATTCCATTTGATGTTACCTGTTATGTCATTATGCTTTTGATAGAATAAAGAGAAAGGTTGCAGAGTCTGGGAGACCTAGAGCAGATAATGGATGTCAAACAGTGGAAGCTTTTATTCCATATCATGGCACTAATCAATGTCCTTTAAGTTGTTTTTTTTTACAGCTTTGGATCCTGTAGCCTGAGAATTATTTGTTGGTGTTCATGTTACTCATGGTAGACCAAACTCTGTTTGGCACTGGCTTTTTGTTCTCATTTGTGTATTCCCACTTGCCACAGGTGTGGAAAGAATTCAACACTTTCTTTATCACACAGTGTTAAATTCAAGATGGCTCTATTATTGGCACCTCAACTCACACTACAGACTTCTATGCTTCTATCTCTGGATGAGGAGATCCAGGATTGCTTGAAAGTTGCCTAATTCAGATTTTATCCTATTTGCTGATGGGTCATATTATGCCTCCCATTATCTGTTGGTAATAGCTATTATTAGCCCTTTGCTGTATAAGAATATCTTCCTCTTAGTCTTTTTCAAGATGTGGATCTTCTCCATCAAATCTGTGAAGATGCCTGTGATAAACACTTCATTTATAAAATCCCTCATAATATTTTTGGTGTTGTGCATGACTAAATACAATTATGGAAGACTAGGACATTTCTTACATCAGCTCAATGTCCCATTCAGTATGGGCCTTTAATTGCTAGAATTTCATATTCCATTCAGTTTCCTACTGAAATTGCCATAGTACAAATTAAGGCTCATTCTTCTTTAGCCAAAGACAATGTAGATGCAGATGGGCTTGTGAACCTAATCCAGAATGTATGTATGTACAGGTAGGTGTGAACTTACAACCATTTATTTAGTGACAAACTGAAGTTACGATGGCACTGAAAAATGATTTATAACCATTGCAAGCTCTCCATGGTTATGCAATCAAAATCCGGACACTTGGCTACTGGCATGTATTTATGATGGTTGCAAAAGTGGTGGGATTCAATTTTTTTTACTACTGGTTCTGTGGGCGTGGCTTGGTGGGCATGGCAGGAGAAGGATACTGTAAAATCTCCATTCCCTCCCCACCCCACTAACCTGCTTTCCAGCTCCATTCTCTTGTGCAGGGCAACCAAAGAAAACCCAGCCGATCAGCTGGGACTCAGGGGGATATATAGAATAGATGGGGGCAGGGGCAGTCAGAGGTGGCATTTGCTGGTTCTCTGAACTACTCAAAATTTCTGCTACCGGTTCTCCAGAACTGGTCAGAACCTGCTGAATACCCATCTCTGGGTTGCAGTGTTATGGGCTCACATAATCATTTTTTGCAACCTCCTGACAAGCAAAGACGATGGGGAAGCCAGATTCACTTAACAACTGTGTTACCATCTTCATAGTAGCAGTGGTTCACTGTGGCAAGAAAGGTCATAAAATGGGGCAAAACTCACTTAACAATTGTCTTGCTCTGCAATGGAAATGTTGGACTCTATTATGGTTGTAAGTCAAGGACTACCTATATTTCTAAGATGCCAGAATTCTATAGCTCCTGGCAGTTTACAACTGTAAAAACATAACTTTACAAACTCTACAAAGCATAAGAATGCTTGCCTGATTTTAACTTTTCAGCTTTTAATTTATATTTCTCTACTATATCTCATAATCTTCAGATAGCCTATTTCTCTGAATTTTGCAATGCAGTTCTTTTTTCAAAAAGTATATACATCTGGAAGAAGGCTATATCAAGATGCAAATGTTATGGAACAATGGGCATATTAGTTGATTACGTGTCCTTAAATCAGTGTTGATTGTAGCGATCACATGGATATATGATCTATAGATGATTTATTCCCAGCCTGGTCTTTCTCAATGGTGAACCCATCATTACTTTCCTGTACTCAAGTCTATCCACCTTGCTACTGGCAATAGTCTTCTCTTTCTTTCCCCCTTTTCTCAATTTGAACTTCTAAGAAAATATAGTTATATACTTAGGTTAAATGCACTTATTAGAGAAATAAAGAACACTTTTATTTGAGATCGGTGGTAAAAATATCTGCAATTTATTTATTTATTTATTAAAGGCTGATGCTGAAACTGGCTGGAATGAAGTCATAACATGTCTGGAAGTGACACACAGCAATTATAGGTGGATTTATCCTTTCACTGTTTGCTTTGCAGTGAATTAGTCTGTCAGGCTAAGTAGGAAGCAGTCATTTAAATGCAAACCACTCTAAACTTTTAAATTAGTACCTTCACTTTGTAAATGTTTTTTTTTTTTTTGGTTACTATTGAACAATGGCCTTTCTTGCCTACAACAAGCATGGGAGAACTCAGCAAAATCTGTAGGAAAAATAGTATGTATCCTGGAATCTATTTTTGCATTTCCTAAAATCCTTGGAGTACATCGGTTTATATAGGGGAAATTCTACAAAGTAATCATGTCAAAGGTCCAAAGGTTTAAATCAGGGTTGTCCAACCTTGGCAACTTTAAGACCTGTAGAGTTCAATACCCAGAGTTCCCCAGCCAGCCATGGTTGGGGTATTCTGAAAGTTGAAGTCCACAAGTCTTAAAGTTACCAAGTTGGACACCCCTGATTTAAACCCAAGTTGCTGACATTTGGAAATAACAGCAACAACAATCCTCCCCCCCCACCCAAAAAAGAAATATTTAAAATAATATCCAGGTATATGTTATCTTTCCTATTGTCTCTTGGGAATTCTTTGGGAAAATAATAATTTTAGAAAGTGTATCCTCTACTTATGGAAAGGCTGGATTCTCTGATCCTTGATGGATTAATTAATTACAATTCTCAAGAAATTAAGGGAGTGTTCTTCATACCAGTGAATGCCCATTTGAGTTCCAATAAAGCTAACTTAAGAGTTTTGATACCTGCAGAACCAGAAGTGGTATTCAGCTAGTTCTGACCGGTTCTGCAGAACCAGTAAACACCACCTCTGGTTAGCCCTGCCCCCATCTATATACAAGTAATAATTGTATCTTATAAATATATATTAAATATTAATCATGAGGGGGCGTGATGCAGAGGTGTTATTCAGTAGCTTCTGACCAGTTCTAGACAAACGGTAGCAGAAATTTTGAATAGTTTGGAGAACCAGCAAATCCCACCTCTGACTTGCCCTCCCTCCATCTATTCTCTGCCTCCTGAATCCCAGCTGATGGACTGGGTCTTCTTCGGTTGCCCTGCGCAAGAGAATGGAGCTGGAAAGCAGGGTTAATGGGGTGGGGAGGCAATGGGGATTTTACAGTATCCTTCCCCTGGAGTGGGGTGGAAAGGGAGATTTTGCAGTATATCCTTCTCCTGGGGTGAGGTGAAAATGGGGATTTTACAGTATCCTTCCCCTGCCACCCACATCAAACCATACTCACCAAGCCACACCATGCCCATCAAGCCCCCCCACCCCACCCCGGTAGAACTGGTAGTAAAATAATTTGAATACCACCACCGCTGTAGAACATTTGCTCAGCAGGAAAGGTTTGCAAAACATTCCTGGGTATTTTGTAAGAAGTTTCAAGAGGCCTAAAGGACTAGCTTTTTAAGTGGAAGGGAAAATTCAGAGCTCAATAGTAACATTAAAATTAGTCCAGAATCCACTTATTTCTACAGGTAGTTCTTCCTACTTATCCTTCCCACTTTTTTAAAAAAAATAATATTAATGGCAAATATACCCTTAACTTCGCATTTTATTTTTTTATCTCCACTCAAACAGCAACTCCCACTTAAGTGGAAATTTATGCAAATAATTGTTTGTCAGAATCAATCATAATTACACATATTACAAGCTGCAGCTGTTTTTAATTGTGGTTTTTCCCAAGGTTTTTCCCTCCTACCTTCCACCTTTATGCACATAAAATCTATTCTGATGGAAATGGCTTGAAAGGTTTTTAATTCTCCTGCAGTCAACCAAAATGGTAGCTTAGTTGCTGATTGTTGTTGAAAAAGCCTTGGGAAAAACAACAATAGAAAACAGAATACTAATGCTTTAGCTCATTAAAGCAGCTGCATGAAAAAAATGGATTTCACTTAACCAGTAGATCGTAACAATTCCACTTCTTTATGTCCTAGTAAATAAGATAATTGTTACCTTGATGATATGAACCTCTGATAGATAAATTAGAATAGGATTTAAAAATAGCCTTCCATTTTTTAATCCTATTTTTTTAATCTTCTGAGTTCTCCAAATTTCTCCAGAGAAAGGGGAAAAATTTTATGTCTATTTTTCAAAGACAGGATCTACATCTGAGTGAAAAGTGGTAAAGGGTGAGAATTTGTTTAAATCATTTTTCTGGGGTTTTAATAGCAGCATTAGATTATTGTCCAATGAAAGACAAGACACACTTGAAAATCTGCCCCTAGATAACATATTCATAATAACAATAACACGATGAGGCAATAGGAAGAGACTGCATATTTCCTTCCTTCCTTTCTTCTCAAAATACAACATAAACAACTAGAGGTAGGACAGAGATGCTTGTAAGTTATTCTCTTCTGCACCGTGATTTGGGAATGGTATAACATACTGTAATTCATTTAGCATAGGAATATCCTGTTCTTCATCTCTAACCAATCAACAAAGCATTAGAGTTTTTTAACTACTATTTCCTTGCCATGCCCATCCCCAATTATACATTTATTTATTTATTTATTTATTTATTTATTTATTTATTTATTTATTTATTTATTTATTAAACTTCTATACCGCCCCCTCTCCCAAATTGGGACTCAGGGCGGTGTACTGCCTAAATAAAAATAACACAATCAAAATAGAAAAAATTAAAATAGATATTAAAAAAGATTAAATTGGTGGCTGAGGATTAAAATTACAATTGAATAATAAAAAGGGTAAAAAGTTAAAAGTTAGAAAAATTAAAAACCCTCCAATGGTACTAGGCCAGACTGGCCTGTTGAAAAAGGTGGGTCTTCAATGCACGCCGGAAGGTTCATAGGTCAATAATGGCTCGCATCTCCAGAGGTAATTCATTCCAGAGGGAGAATGCGCCCACAGAGAAGGCCCGCACCCTTGGAGCCGCCAGCCAGCATTGCCCAGCTGACAGCACCCCGAGAAGGCCCACCCTGTGGGAGCGCACTGGCCAGCGGGAGGCCGATGGTGGGAGCAGGCGGTCCTGTAAGTACCCGGGTCCCAAGCCATGGAGCGCTTTAAAGGTGACCACCAACACCTTGAATCGCACCCTACATCTACACCTACATCTAGTTTCTTATTTCAGTTGTGCAGAAAACTCTACAATTGTATTTATGACACCTGATTATATGTCACACAGAGGTCTGGGAACTATCTCAAATGCTCTTTTTCTCTATTTTTGATTCAATCTCGTAGAAAAAAAATAGGTTAAAAACTGGTATTATTCCCTTTCTGAATTAAAAGGTCCACTATTGCCTCTTTGCCATTATCCCATTTCCTGAACGTGTTCAACATTGGCTAATCACCTTCCGGCCCTACTATTTATTTCCTACGGCTTTAATTCTGGACTGGACCCTTGTGCTACTTATGTCATGCCGAGTTATAAAGCAAAATCCTATATAACTCCAAGAATATGCTTGCTCCTGTTCAGCATTTGAATTTGCCTGAAATGCAACTCAACATTAGCCCAGTTGTAACTTATTCTGATATGTTTGCTCAGGTGTATAATCACTGCTTGGTGCAATTCCATTTCCCCATTTACTGTGGGATTAAAGAAAATCAATACTATAACATAAAAATATTAACCGCTTATCTAATAAAACACATATTTTAAGAGCACTGTTTCTCATTACATATTTCAAAACATATGTTACTATTAAATATACATTCTAAAGATATTTCAGTACCTGCTTTGAGCCCAGAATGCTATCATCAAATTCAGAGCAGTGTGACTTTTGAAGGTTAATTGTTTAAGTTCCAATATGCATGCAAAGTCAGAATCTGTGGGTCATGTTATTCTGAGCAAAAATCCATGTGCATTGTGCACATGTCTTTCTCAAAGATCCTATAGATGAAATAGGAAAAGAATAAGAATGGTTTACTGAATGCAAATAACGCCGCCTAATGGTTTCTCGCTGTGATAGAATGGTTTCTATCTTGTAACATGTTTTAGCCATAAATAAGATTTTTATGAATATCCACTAGGTTTTTTTTAGCATAGTTGGTTAATTGTGCATAATGCACAATTGTCATGGTATGTAGCAACAGTATTAACATTTAGGCTTACAGTATATTCTAAAGACATTTCAGTACCTATTTTGAGCCAAGAACTCTACTATCGAATTCAGAGCAGTGTGAAATTTGAAGGTTAATTGTTTAAGTTGCAATAAGCATGAAAAGTCAGAATCTGTGGATCATATCAATCCGTTCAAATATTCATGTACTCCTATGTTCCTCACAGATCCTATAGATGAAATAGGAAAAGAATAAGAATGGTTTACTGAATGCAAATAACATCATCCAATAGCTTCTCGTATCATGGTTTGCATGTCATATGCAATATGTTTTAGCCACAAATAAGATTTCTACCACTAGTTGTTGTTTTTTTAGCATAGTTGGTTAATTGTGCATAAGGCACAGTTGTCACGATATGTAGCAATAGTAATAACATATAGGTTTATATACCATCCCTAAGCTCTTTACAGCACTCTCTGTGCAGTTTACAATGTCAGCATAATCTGGCTTTGGAAAGATGAAAGGTTGAGTCAACTGTGAGCCCCTCCAGGATAGAACACCAGGCTGTGGGCAGAGTTTGCTTGCAATACTGCACTTTAACCACTGCACCACCAGACTGTGTAGTTCTTCAGTCTTCAATCACACCATACCATTTTGTGATAGTGTAAATATTGTAAGAAAGTCATACTACTTTCACCCTCTGTTCCATCACAGAATAGAACTGGTAGACTTGAGAGCAATATTCTTGGGGCACTGTTCCCAAGGAATTTAGAATTTATTTGATTTGTCAATCGCTTACAAGATAATAGGTATAAGTATATACATAGTTATGAATACATGAAATGGCTTCATATAAGAAGAATAAAAGAAACAATAGGACAGGGATGGTAGGCACGTTGGTGCGCTTATGCACGCTCCCTACAGACCTCTTAGGAAAGGAGGTTAATAGTAGACAGTCTAAGGTTAAAGTTTTTGGGGTTTGGGGAAGAAACCACAGAGTCAGGTAGAGTATTCCAGACATTGACCACTCTGTTGCTGAAGTCATATTTCCTGCAATCAAGTTTGGTGCGATTAACCTTGAGTTTGTATCTATTGTTTGCTCTTGTGTTGTTATGATTGAAGCTGAAGTATTCATTGACAGGTAGGACATTGCAATGTATGATTTTATATTCTATACTTAGATCGGACAGAAGGCGGCATAGTTCTAAGTTTTCTAGGTCTAGAATTTTGAGTCTGGTGGCATGCGGTATTCTGCAATGAGTAAAGGAATGAAGAACTCTTCTTGTGAAATATTTCTGGACTTTCTCAACTGTGTTAATATCAGATATGTAATGTAGATTCCAGACTGATGAGCTGTATTCAAGTATTGGTCTAGCAAATGTATTGGTCTAGAAAATGCTCTAGTTAGTAGTGTGATATTACCAGAGAAAAAGCTATGTAGGATTAGGTTAACAACATTTAATGTCTTTTTGGCTATGTATTTGCAGTGGGCTCTAGCACTTAGATCATTAGAGATGAGTATTCCAAGGTCCTTTACAGAGCTTGGGTCATCAACAAGGTCTTGACTATTCAGCTTGCATTTTATTTTCTGATTTTTTTTTTTTTGCCAATATGTAAGACAGAGTATTTATTTGTTGAGAATTGAAATTGCCATTTGTTTGACCATTTTGATACATAGTCAAGATCTATTATAATTAGATTAGATTAGATACATTTATTCCTCTTTTGGGATAAAGAAAGTAAACTGCTGATCTTAAAGGAAGAAATTCAACATTGAATTCTCTTGCTTCCAAACTCCCAAAACTCGTTCTTTCAAAGACAGTATAGTAGAGACTGGCCCATGAAGAAAACAAGAGTATCTCTGGACAACTGCATAACTAGATAGAAGCATTCCTGTCAAACAGACAACAAATGGTCAAAATTGGGACGTCCTATCAAATTCTGTCAACAGTGGTGTCCCCCAAGGCAGTGTTCTAGGATCAACCCTCTTCATACTCTACATAAATTACCTCTGTGATCATATCAAGAGCAATTGCGTTCTCTTCGCTGATGATGTAAAGCTGTTCAATACCACAGACAATACTGCTACCCTTCAAAAAGATCTTGACTATGTATCAGAATGGTCAAACAAATGGCAACTTCAAATCTCAACAAATAAATGCTCTGTCCTACATATGGGCAAAAAAAAATCAGAAAATAAAATACAGGCTGAATAGTCAAGACCTTGTTGATGATCCAAACTCTGTCAAGGATCTTGGAGTACTCATCTCTAATGATCTAACTGCTAGAGCCCACTGTATCTACACAGCCAAAAATGCATGAAGAGTTGTTAACCTAATCTTACGTAGCTTTTTCTCTGGTAATATTACTCTACTAACTAGAGCATGCAAAACATTTGCTAGACCAATACTCGAATACAGCTCATCAGTCTGGAACCCACATTACGTTTCTGATATTAACACAGTTGAGAAAGTCCAGAAATATTTCACAAGAAGAGTTCTCCATTCCTCTACTGGTTGCAGAATACCTTATGCCACCAGACTCGAAATTCTAGACCTAGAAAACCTAGAACTACACCGCCTTCGGTCCGATCTAAGGGTAGTATATAAAATCATACATTGCAATGTCCTACCTGTCAATGAATATTTCAGCTTCAACCACAACAACACAAGAGCAAACAATAGATATAAACTCAAGGTTAATCGCACCAAACTTGATTGCAGGAAATACGACTTCAGCGACAGAGTGGTCAATGTCTGGAATACTCTACCTGACTCTGTGGTTTCTTCCCCAAACCCAAAAAACTTTAACCTTAGACTGTCTAAGGGACCTCACCCCTTTCCTAAGAGGTCTGTAGGGGACGTGCATCAGCGCACCAATGTGCCTACTGTCCCTGTCCTATTGTTTCTTTTTTATTTTTCTTATATATATCTATGCATTCATAACTATGTTTTTACTTATACCTATTATCTTGTAAGCAATTGCCAAAATAAAATAAAAAAGAGCTTTGTGAATGCAATGGATCCTACACTAAACCATCAGTCCCGATTCCTCTTTTGTGAAGCAAAGTAATATTTTAAATAGCTACTTTGGGGGGTTGTTTTTTCAATTTTTTTCTTTCAAAATTTTATTGAAAGTTTTACAAAGAACATAAAAACCAACACAGACTGATACAAAGTGAGAAGGGAGGGAGGGAGGGAGGGAGGGAAGGAGGAAGGGAGGAAGGAAGGGAGGAAGGAAGGAAGGAAGGAAGGAAGGAAGGAAGGAAGGAAGGAAGGAAGGAAGGAAGGAAGAAAGGAAGGAAGGAAGGAAGGAAGGAAGGAAGGAAGGAAGGAAGGAAGGAAAAGAACTTCCAATTTCCTTGGCAGCAAATATTATTACAATTACAAAATTCTCTCTTACATTATGATTTCAAAGGAAGCTAACTTTTTTTTCTGTTATCCTTTTTTTAAATCATCCAAACTACAAATCATGAATGCATTTTAATGCAAAAAGTCTATAAAGGGTTTCTAATCAATCCTAAATGTTGATATTGCTTTTCTTTGATCAAAGCAATACATTTTAACCATCTCTGCAAGATCCATCACTTTCATCAACCATTTCTCCATTGGGGATAGTAGCCAATCTTTCCATTTCTGAACATATAATTGTCTCATTGCAATTGTCACATACAAAAACAACATTCTGTACTTTAAATTCCAAAAGAATAGTTTCTAGATTCAGTTGTTTAATCTTTAAAATCTTCTGAATTACTAAATACATTGCATATAATAATATATTAAAAGTCTTAAAACCTTTTTTTACCTGTCCACCAATGTTGATAAAGTATCCATTATGGTGTTTATATTTTCAGCAAAGATTCAAAATACCTTTATATATTCTAGACAATTTCTCTAGTGGCAAATACAACAACACATCATTTTATAAAATTTTCTTTAAGAGTAAAACATAATATAACCACATATTTTCCAATTGTTCCATTTGTATTTATTTTACCTCATTTTATCATACAATCTTTCATTTGTTCTTCCATCTCACATTTCAACAAAAGTTTATACATTTTAGCAACAGCGTGCTCATTGTTAATACACAATCCTGTTTCAGTCTTATTACTGAATCATTACGCTATTCAAAACCACAAAAACTTTTAGCCACTTATATTTTTTCTAGTAATTGTACATAAGAAAACCATTGACAAGTCTACTCTTCTATTGTTAAATCTTCTCTAGATTTTATTTAAAGACAGTTACTGTTTTTTTTAAATGTGTTTTATTCTACTTTATGCCACAAAGGACCAGCAGTTCTTTTTCATCTACAGTGCTCCAAATTATGACTTATGAAGCTGTTGAACCATTGATTAATTCTAGTACATGTATCACTGAATGAATGATTGTTTTATAATTTGGGTAGGATGATAAAACAGAATGTGGCAAGAAAGGATTAAATCTCTTGCATGACGCACATTGTTTGGCACAAAAGGGTTCAAATGTTTAGAAAAAAATCAGTGATACAATTCATGGTCATGATAACAAGGTGTAGGGTTCTCTAAAAGCATGATGGGCAATGTGATAACTTCAGAATTTAATTTGCCAGCATTTCACTATTGTAGGATCCAATAAATTGCTGTTTTATGGAGTTTCCTAAAACTATTAGTAATGTGAACCAAGGATCTTATACCTAGAACTAAACATTGCTGCTTGCTCTACTAAAGGGCATGTCAAATGTGGTCAGGAAAAAAAAACAAATGTATAAGTATGGAATAGGTGGTACCTCGCTCAACAGTAGTAAGTGTGAGAGGAATCTTGGAATCCTAGTGGACAATCACGTAAATATGAGCCAGCAGTATGCTACAGCTGCTGAAAAAAACCAATGCAGTCCTAGTCTGCATTAATAGAGGAAGAGAATCAGGTGAAATGTTAATACCACTTCATATTGTTTTAGTAAGACCACACTTGGAATATTGCATTCAGTTTTGGTCTCCACAATATAAAAAAAGATGTTGAGACTCAAAGAAGAGCAACAAAGATGATTAGGGGATTGAAGCTTAAAATATTTGAAGAATGGAATTGGGTATGTCTATTTAATGAAAAGAAAGATGATAGCAGTTATCTTTCTGACATGATAGCAGTCTTCTGATATCTCAGGGGTTGTCACAAAGAAGAGGGGGTCAAGCTATTTTCCAAAGCACCTGAAGGCAGGACAAGAAGCAATGGGTGGAAACTAATCAAAGAGAGAACCAACCTAGAACTAAGGAGAAATTTCCTGACAATTAGAACAATTCTGTAAAGGAGCTAGGGATAGATAAAGATTTACAAAAATTGGACTAAATCTTGACAGGTAAGGAAATAAAATTTATAACACAAACATATAATTATTTACTGGAAGTAGAACTAGAGGAGGAAATTGTTAAGGGACCAATGATTGCCTGGGCAAGAAATGTGGGTCAAAATATAAATTTAGATGTGTGGGAAAAGACTTGGACCAAGAACTGGAAGCTGACTTTGTCTATGGCGTTCAAAGAAAATCAATATAAAATGCTTTGTAGATGGAATTTAGCGCCGGTATGACTGGCGAAAATGTATCCAACTTTGAAACCAGAATGCTGGAAGTGCAAACAAAAGACAGGAACGTTTTTCCATATGTGGTGGCAATGTATAGAGGTCAAAAATACTGGAAGAAAATACAGAAATGGCTTTTTGATATTACAAAATATAAATTGAATTTAGAACCCGAAACATTTTTATTAGGTATGATCAAAGGGAATTTGAGTAAAGATAAAAGATTCCTTATTGTACACATCTTAATTGCAGCAGGAATCATGTTAGCACAAAATTGGAAAGGTGATAAAATACCACCAGATGAAGTTTTGATTAAAAAAATAATGGACTAGATAAATTCACTATGGAACTGAAAGGCAAAGAGGACCGAGAATACTATGCGACATGGGAGAGGTGGTACGAATAGGTGAAGGATAAGGATAAAAATAATGTATAGTCACAAAATAAGAAACATATATATACAATGACACAATAACTGCTAATGGAAATGAGATTTTTGTATTTTTTGTTTTTAAAGAATAAAAATTATTTAAAATAAAGAACAATTTATCAGTGGACCTGAAAGCAGGACAAGAAGTAATAAATAACAGATAATCAGAGTTGGAAGGGACCTTGTAGGTCATCTAGTCCAACCCCCTGCCCAAGTGGGAGACCTTACACCATTTCTGACAAATGGCAATCTAATCTCTTCTTGAAAGTCTCAGGTGATGACGTTCCTACAACTTCTGAGGGCAAGCTGCTCCATTGGTTGATTGTTCTCACTGTCAGAAAGTGTCTCCTTATTTTCAGGTTAAATCTCTCCTTGTTCAGTTTCCATCCATTATTCCTTGTCTGGCCTACAAGCGCTTTAGAAAATAGCTTGACCCCTTCCTCTCTGTAGCAGCCCCTCAAATATTGGAAGAATGCTATCATGTCTTCCCTGGTCCTTCTCTTCACTAGACTACTGTAGCCATGCCCAGTTCCTGTAACCGTTCTTCATATGTTTTAGTCTCCAATCCCCTAATCATCCTGGTTGCTTTTCTCTGTACTTTTTCTAGAGCCTCAACATCTCTTTTTATAGTGACCAAAACTGGATGCAGTACTCTAGGTGTGGCCTTACCAAGGCTTTATAGAGTGGTATTAGTACCTCACTTGATCTTGATTGTAGCTCTCTGTTAATGCAAGTTAGGATTGCATTAGCTTTTTTGGTGGCGGTTGCACACTGCTGGATCATGTTTAGCTGGTTGTCCATTAAGACCCCAAGATCCCTCTCACAGTTACTGCTATTGTAACTGTGGAAACTGTGGAAATTAACAGAAGAAGAGATCTAACTAAGAACTAAGGAGGAATTTCCTGATAGTTGGAATAATTAATCAGTGGAACGACCTGCCTCCAGAAGTTGTGGGTGCCATGACACTGAAGGTTTTTAAGAAGAGATTGGACAACCATTTATCTGAAACGGTATAGGGTTCCCTGCTTGAGCAGGGGGGTTGGACTAGAAGACCTCCAAGGTCTCTGTTAAACACCTGGTAGTGCAGAAAAAGTGTTTGTCACCTGGACAGATAAAAATGCTACCTCATTATATGGAGCAGTTGATCTTGCACCACGATCTTATTCCTTGATGATATACATATATAGCTTTGAAAGTCAAATTGTTCAGGCAGAAGAGAGCATAACAATAAAACTAACTTCATCCTTCGGTTTTGGAAAAGCAGACAGGCTGCTAAGGGAGCAGGGACAGGCGAGAGACTCCTAAAGTGAATCAGAAGTGTCTTGGTATTCGCTCTTCCTCAATCCTACAATCTAAGAGAAACCAGCTGCAGGTGCTCAGGGCTTTAGAAACTGCTGCAGGGACCAACGACCCACAGCATTGGCTCCAGGTTTGCTCTTATGATCAACTATTCTTTTTATCTTCTCAGAAAGACCACCTCTACCTTTTGTTGAAAAGAGAGAGGGAGGAGGGGAAGGCGGGAGGAAAGGTGTTTGATTTCTATTAGGGAGGCAGTATGCCTCTGGCGGGCGGGCGGCAGCAGTCAGAGAAAGCAAATTGAGTTAAGCAGATTGGGGAATGGGGAGGGTGTGTGTGTGTGTTTTTGTCACATTATTTAAAGAAGAAAGGAAGGAAGGAAGGAAGGAAGGAAGGAAGGAAGGAAGGAAGGAAGGAAGGAAGGAAGGAAGGAAGGAAAGGAAAGAAAGAAAGAAAGAAAGAAAGAAAGAAAGAAAGAAAGAAAGAAAGAAAGAAAGAAAGAAAGAAAGAAAGAAAGAATCTGTTTTGTATTTAAACCTGTACAAATGCCCCACTCTCTTCCTTTCACACTTTTTTTTTCTCCTTTTGCTGTCCCTTCTTTGCTCGTCCCCTGAGAGATAACCACCTGTGTACAATACAAAGAAATCTAGTCATAAAAAGGATTGCCCTGCTGGCTTCCCGCAGGACCAATTAATAGTGTTCCAAATCTTGTGGGCAGACAGATAAAAAGGAGAGAGACAGAGACACACACACACAGAGAGAGAGAGAAACTAAGAGAGAGGCAGAGAGACAGAGACAGAGACAGAGACAGAGAGAGAGAGAGAGAGAGAGAGAGGGAGGGAGGGAGGGACGGAAGGAGGGAGGGAGAGGATGAATACTCAACCAAAGCAAGGAGGCATTTTTTAGATATTGCTCATTCAGGTATTCTTATCCAAATTATATAAGATTGGACTTTCCTGCTTGCCAGCTTTCTCTTCCCCCATTGCCTACACAGCTGATTAGAGAGAGAAATCAATCATACTTGAAAATAAATACTTTTTGTTGCTTAAGCAAACAAACGACAACTAATTTCGTGGTTTGAGAAGGGGAAATGGGGACGAAGATGCTCCATAACAGTCTTTTCGTAAAACTGCTATTTTATTGATAGTAAGTTTTCAGTACACACTTGCAGTCTTTATGCTGGAGTATATGACTGTCGATCCATAACTGCTTTGTACTGCAAGTTTCTCCCTTACCATCACATCTCTCTACTCCAAACTTCTGTTTCTTGCCCTTTGTGAATCACAAGTTGAGAAACAAGCTGGTAACACTTTGAAAGTCTTTTTTTTTTTTTTTTTTGAATCTCTCCCATTCTTTCTCTCTTTCTCTACTGCCTGCCCCCCTTCAATGTCCTAACAAAAGAACAGATGAGACAATGCTGGGCCACAAACGTTCTCAGTAGATCAAATAATTGGGACATTGCTCTTTTATTCCCCACTCCACTATAATGCATTTCAAGAAATTGAATCCTATCTTGGCCTTTTCAACAACCTTAATCTCAATGAAAATAAAAATATTGGTCTGTCTGTCTGTCTGTCTGTCTCTCCCTCTCTCTCTCTCTCTCTCAATCTAGCTATCCATCATCTATCCATCTCTCTATTATCTATATCTACCTACCTACCTACATCTATCTATCTATCTATCTATCTATCTATCTATCTATCTATCTATCTATCTATCTATCTATCTATCTATCTATCCATCTATCATCTACCTACCTACCTACAACTATCTATCATCTATCTATCATCTATCTCATCTATCTATCTCATCTATCTATCATCTGTATGATAGATCTATCTATCTATCTATCTATCTATCTATCTATCTATCTATCTATCTATCTATCCATCTATCATCTACCTATCTACCTACCTACCTACAACTATCTATCTATCATCTATCTATCATCTATCTCATCTATCTATCTCATCTATCTATCATCTGTATGATAGATCTATCTATCTATCTATCTATCTATCTATCTATCTATCTATCTATCTATCTATCTATCATCTATCATTGTCTGTCTGTCTGTCTGTCTGTCTGTCTGTCTGTCTGTCTGTCTGTCTGTCTGTCTGTCTCTCTCTCTCTCTCTCTCTCTCTCTCTCTCTCTCTCTCTCTCTCTCTCTCTCTCTCTCTCTCTCTATATATATATATATATATATATATATATATATATATATATATATATATATATATATTCTATTTATCTATGTCTGTCTCTCTGCCTGTCCATCTGCACCTAGACACAGAATCCAAATCTACTTTCACATTTTCTTCCCTTCTTATTTTATTAGTTAGAGATAGAAAGAGTTTTATCTTTTTTTTTTTTAAAAAAAGAGAAAATCCAGAGAGTTTGATAAAAAGAATAATTAACAGTCTTATCCTCACTTTCCTTCTCATTGGATCAAAATCCTCCTTGCTCCCCCCCCCTCTCCCGTTTTGGTTGTCGTATTTTGTTTTTCTAATTAAATGAAGCCAGATGCACAGCAAACGTGAGTTGTGCGTGAAATATGCCCAGCTGTTGCGTCAAAAGATTTGAGGTACAACTCTCCAGGCACACTGCCTCTCACCTGTTTAGGGTCAGGAGGGCAAATTAGCAAGTGTGCCAGCTGCCAAGATCTGCTTGGATTGTTTCGACCTGCGTCAACAACACTGGAGATGACAGAGAGCAAAGATTGACCATTGAGTGATGGATCCTTGGAACAGGAGGAACAAATTTCATATACAAAGGAGTCAGTTAAAAAATATAAAATAAACTGGCATTTCTTTTTGATTTAAATGGAGATAATTAGTCCATCAAGCTATCAGAAATTGTGCTACTTGAAAAGCAAATGGGGTTTTCGTTTCTTTGTTTGTATTTAAGAAAAAGTGGTGAGGTGGATGAACCGTTGATCTACACCAAGAACTGATCTTTTCTTTTTTTAAAAAAAAAAGTTTTATTTGTAACTTTCCTTTAACATCCATACATGCTTTGTGGACCATGCATTGACCGGATCCATATACGTTTTACACAATGCTAACAATAATAATACAATTAAATATACATAATCCTTGTCTTCCAACTTCTAACCTTGACATACACATTATAATTATAATAGATTCTTTTATATATCTGTGTGTTTGATACCATTTTCCCAATTTGTGTTTATAAAAATTATTCAGTATTCCACTATAATTCCAAACTGACCTTTTCTAACCACTCCCTGTCCCTTTTACCTCTATTAGTACATTCACAACTTAATATCTGCTCCAAATTTGCTCTTTTAGTATAAAATAAAAGTTGATATTTGGAGGCTAGATCAGTGTTTCTCAACCTTGATAACTTAAAAGACGTGTGGACTTCAACACCCAGATTTCTACAACATGCACACTGGCTGGGAAATTTTGGGAGTTGGAAGTCCACACATCTTCAAATTAATAAGGATGAGTAACACCATGCTAGATTCTTTAGGCATTCCAAGCAGTTGCATTCTGGAGGAAACAGATCTACAGCTCCTATATGATTTATATTGACCATCAGGATACAGAACAAGACTAATTTCCTCCCATTTGGGAGCCGTGAGATACATGTTGAAAACAGAGATCTTTTCTACAGAATTTAAGCTGTCCATGTGGAATTGAATCATAGGTACCAATAAAGGTGAATTTTTGTAGCTCAGGATTGAAATGAAGGGTCTTTGGTGCTCTCTGAGCTTTGTTGTTCTCTTGCAGACCTTTGTCTGCATGAATGATTGTGGAATTCTGGGAGTTGAAGTCCATACATCTTTAAGATTGAGAAACACTGATCTAGCACAGGGGTCTCCAATCTTGGCAACTTTATGACTAATGATCTAAGTGCTAGAGCCCACTGTAACCACATAGCCAAAAAGGCATTAAGAATTGTTAACCTAATCCTATGTAGCTTTTTCTCTGGTAATATCACACTACTAATTAGAGCATACAAAACATTTGCTAGACCAATACTCGAATACAGCTCATCAGTCTGGAACCCACATTACATATCTGATATTAGCACAGTTGAGAAAGTCCAGAAATATTTCACAAGAAGAGTTCTCCATTCCTCTACTCATTGTATAATACCTTACGCCACCAGACTTGAAATTCTAGACCTAGAAAACCTAGAACTACGCCGCCTTCGGTCTGATCTAAGTATGGTATATAAAATCATACATTGCAATGACTTACCTGTCAATGAATACTTCAGCTTCAACCATAACAACACAAGAGCAAACAATAGATACAAACTCAAGGTTAACTACACCAAACTTGATTGCAGGAAATACGACTTCAGCAACAGAGTGGTCAATGTCTGGAATACTCTACCTGACTCTGTGGTTTCTTCCCCAAACCCCAAAAACTTTAACCTTAGACTTTCTACTATTGACCTCACCCTTTTCCTAAGAGGTCTGTAGGGAGCGTGCATAAGCGCACCAACATGCCTACCATCCCTGTCCTATTGTTTCTTTTATTCTTCTTCTATGTACCCATTTCATGTATTCATAACTATGTATATACTTATACCTATTATCTTGTAAGCGATAGACAAATCAAATAAATTTAAAAAAAAATTAAATTGTGGACTTCAACTCCCAGAATTCTTCAGTCAGACATGATGGTTGAGGAATTCTGGGAGTTGTTGTCCACAAGTCATAAAGTTGCCAAGGCTGGAGACCCCTGATCTAGCATGTAAGTATCAGCTCTGCTTTTCATTACCCAGTGCTGATGATGTTACCTAGTTTGAGTAATGAAATGTCTGCAAAGAAAGCAACCAAGCTCAGAGAAACCAAGGACCCCTTGAATCATAGATCCTTGAATTTTAGATAAATTTATGCAGGGCATGAAGCCTTGATGGCCAGCATTGTTGTAGGAAGAAATATATAGAGCAATCCCAGAGCTGAAGAAGCTTTTTAGTTGAGAAGCTAAACGTCTTCAAAGAAAAACCAAAAAGTCCAGTGGCCTCTTGAAAAAGCACCATTGGAACAACCATGACCTGGGTGACTGAGAACCTCCAATGGATATACTGTATGGAGCAATGGCATTTAAATGACATTTAGATTTCTCTTGATCCCACCCCCTCCCATTTAGCATGTGTCTTCTGACATAGCACTTGAAGGCTAAGGAGAGTTTTTGAGTTTTAAAAAAGTCACAGTTTGTTCACACAAATAATTTATGGGAGGTAACACTAGCAATCTAATTCAGATTGATCAACTAGTTCAAAGATGAATAGAAGTTTCTTGATTGGGGTTACAGAACTACAAAATAGTGTGGGTTAATTGGAAACATCTGGTTGGACCCCTATGGAAGATAGATTATGGTTCAGTTAATTCCTGATCAAGTAAACTTTTTTTTTTTTTCAAATTCTTATGTAGGCAAGGAATGACACCACACTATAAAAAGATGTTGAGATTCTAGAAAAAGTGTAGAGAAGAGCAACCAGGATGATTAGGAGACTGGAGACTAAAACATATAAAGAACGGTGACAGGAACTGGACATGGCTAGTCTAGTGAAGAGAGGGACCAGGGGAGACATGATAGCAATGTTCCAATATTTGAGGGGCTGCCACAGAGAGGAAGGGGTCAACTTTCCAAGGCATCTGAAGGCCAGACAAGGAATAATGGATGGAAACTGATCAAGGAGAGAGACAGACATTCAACCTACAAATAAGGAGAAATTTTCGGACAGAACAATCAACCCATGGAATAAAACCTGAATCAAGAAGTTGTGGGAGTTTCATCACTGGAAGCTTTCAAGAAGAGATTAGACTGCCTTTTGTCAGAAATGATGTAGGGTCTCCTGCTTGGCCAGGTGAGGTTGGACTAGATGACTTACAAGGTCCCTTCCAACTCTGTTAATCTGTAATCTTCTGGCAGAGTTATACAACCATGAAGTTCAAGGGAAGGGCTGTGATGTGTTTACCACTGCTGCTCTCAAACATTTGTCACCTGAGACTATTTTATAATGGTACAGTCTGCCTTGTAAATAAAGAAGGGGGAGAAGATATGGTGGGTGCTCTAAGCATTTTTTGAATGGGGCACAAGAAATACAAAAATACAATTTCTGATAATATGTGCAGTGCACAGATTCCTTCCCATCTTTTCACCTCTGAGATATTTAACTGGTGTTTCAACGTGGTAGTAGAATGCTATTCCTTTTTCTTCATTAAGTATTTTCTTGCACACGACCATTCACGCGCACCCTTTGTTTCAATGGAGAAAGCCATGCCTTCCATCAATGCCGCCTCCTTCCTTTGGCATCGTTTCATTTCTGCTCTCTTTTTAACTGGGAAGACAAATTTCTCCCTGAACCATGTGGCAATCATCTTACACTCTGAAGCATGAAATTCCATCATCATTATTCTGGCATGAATGAGTGTACAGATGTTATTTGGCCATAAAGTTTATCCAGCCCTTTAAAAAAATACAGCCTCCAGCATATGACTTGCTGACCTCTTGCAACAGTTTGTTCCACAGGTTTCCTACCCTTGATGGCAACGTTTTCTATTTATTACTTATAAACGCAGCTCTCCCAAAGAGAGGCTGGCATGCAAATGTCATGCATAGGAACTACTGCAGATTTCAAGACTCCCGGAGTTAGAAAAATGCAGAAGGGCATACAGCCTAATTCTTTTTCTTTCTTTTTTTTCTTTTTCTTAAAGTAGTCCTGTGTTCTTCTCTGGAAGAATTTAGCCCACAATGTTTTGTTTTATGGTAGCTTGATGTCCACCAACAAAACAAAGAAAAATACACTGCATACAACCACAAGTGATTGACAAGAGTCTCATTAAGACTCATCGAATCATAATGTCAGGGCTCTGACAAACCACCTCCCATTCAAATCATAAGTCTCTAGCTGCATCTCTCAGAATAAAAAAAAAAATGATTTATTAGGAGTGACCATGTCGGTGTTACTTGGGTGCAGTCAACTCTAAAACACATCATTCATTTCACCCTTGACCATGGTCTACCCCCTACTCCTGGATGTATATTCTCCAATGGGTCACATCCATAGCCAAGAGTCATCAATCATGCTCTCCAGTAATAATCTTGCACACCAATAGCTTCGGCTGCCTAGCAATTACCTGAAGCATTTAAGGAATGCACTACTTTCCTCACTCCCTTTCTGCTGGCAACTAAAAAGACCAAAGAAGTATTTTTTTACATAGCCTAATAGGACTAGAAGGGGCATTGGAGGTCTTCTACTTCAACCGCCTGCTCTGGGCAGGAGATCTTATGTCACCCCAGACAAATGATTGTCCCATCCTTTCTTAAAAACTTTCAACAGTGGAGCACCCACAACTCCAGGAGACAAACTGTTTCATTGGTTAATTGTTCTCAATGTCAAGAAGTTTCTCTTTAATTCCAGATTGGATCTCTCTTTAATGAGCTTCCACCCATTGTTTCTTATCTTGCCCTCAGGAGCTTTGAAGAATAAGTCAACCTCTCTGTGTGACAGTCCCTCATGTACTAGAAGACATCTGTCATGTTACCCCTAATAGTTTATGGAGATTCTGACCTTGTGCCAAAAGTGCTTTTGCAGGAGGCAACTGGACTTTCTTGCTTTTTCTTTGAAGATGTTTCACTTCTCATCCAAAAAGCTTCTTCAGCTCTGACTGGATGGTTGGGAATGAAAGGGTTTATATTCCTTGCAGACAGCTGGTCATTTGCATTCTTTCAGAGAGTCGTTGAGGCCACTTGGAGGTTTATCTGTGTCCTCAGGGTCACCTGAATAATGCAAATGGGTTGGAGCCTTCTTGGCTGCAGTGTATTTTCTGCCCTGTGCCCCTTCACTGTTGAAGAAAGGCGCAGACTGTTGAATCTCTATTGTTTCTATGGTCTGTATCTCAAACTCCTGAAATGATTGTCACTGGTATAAGTAAAAAAAAAAACTTACGAGTAATTCCTTCCTTATTCCAGAAATATCTAATATTTTACACCCAAGGACATAACAAAGACCTTTCTTTTAAAAAAATGCTGTTAAGTAATCATATTATCTCCAGAGATCAATGTCATACTTTTCCCTTAGTGCTTTACCACTTCCCAGGGAGATTCAAGCTGTCAGATTCAGAGCATCCAAATCCCTTTACAATTTAGCACTGGGATTTTTATTTGGAGACCCCAAAGTCTTCTCTTGGTCTGAAATGATCTTAATATTTTATACTGCCATCATCGACTTTTTCTAAAAATCTATTTCATAACCTAAATGACGTTGGGTGCCCTGAAGTTTTTAGCAGTATTGTTTTCTCTCTTTCCTTTTCTTCTAAATCTGTCTTCTATTTCCAGATGCTGCTCTAAATCATTTCTTCCCAAGCTTTGATGCCAAGGTAGGAGCTGCTCTGGACCACACAGCATCCTCTTTTAATTATCTCCTGAATGCACTCTGCATATTCAACTCTTTTCATCTTTCCTTAGATGTAAATTCCTCATGGTCCTCTGGCCACAGTTGTTTCTTTTTCTCTGAACCCAGTCCAAATTGTCAATATTTTTCCTGATAATTAGGTGTTCAAAACCACCAACTATTTCTCCCATTCAAGCATGCTTAAGTGTGTTTAAAGGTCTTTGCTGAGTCACAGATAAAATATATGTATGTTGGGGTGTCATTTCTGCTGCCGAGGTTGCGGTATGGAACATGCATGTGTTGGGTGTTCTATTTTTCTGCCAGTCCATACATATGTAAGATCCCACGGGAAACTACAATACAGAATCATAAATTTAGTAGAGATTATGCAGTTTTCATTCTTTGCCATTTTGGTCTTGGATGTGGTCTTCAGAGCTCACCAAAACATTGCTTTTTGCCATTAATAAACCCAATTTACTTAATAATTATATCAAAATATAGTATCATGCAGTATCTGGATATCACAATCAAGTGCACAAAGATGGACTCATGGATTCATTTTTACAGAATCATCAAGGCAATTGTGCTTACTTCCCAATGCCAGTGCCATAGAAGAACCGTCAAGCCTAAACACAATGGCGCAGTGATGTCCAAGTGAGTCCAGTTCTTCATTTGCACCTAATAGATACCTAATAGACAGAATCTTACCGGACTAAAGCTATAATACCTTCTAATCCGATAGATATGCATTAGTAGATTTTTGAGTGTGGTTACCCAGAACTTTTTCCTCTCTTCCCAATCCAGTTCAAGACTGTGCAGTCTCTTGTCTTGAGTTCTTCTCAATATGGAATATGCTACCTTCTCCCTGGGAAGCAACGCTGCACATTCTTCTCTAACTGCACATTCTATCACAAGAATGGATGATTGTGGTGCCCCATATCATCTACAACGGATTGTATTCTCCAGGTTCAGGGCAACTATGGGGGGGGGGAGAAGCTTATCTCATTCATTGACTCTATGAATTAATAAGCATGGCAATGTTACAGTCAGGGGTGGGCTTCAAAATTCTTAGTAAAGGGTTCTCTTCCTGGTTGCTAGCTGGGTGTGACTATGGTGGGCGTGGCCTAGTCAGCCTCCTGCACCACAGCGGTACGTGGAGTTTGTCCTCCCCGGACTCCGGAGGCTTTCCTCGAGCCTCCGTGAAGGCAAAAACAGCCTCCCAGGGCTCTGTAGGCTCTCTGGAAGCTGGAAATGGGCCCATTTCTGGCCTTCCTGAACTTCCAAGAGGCCTATTTTTTGCCCTCCCTGAGCTTCCATGCATGCCCTGCACGTACCTGCATCCAAAATGGTCTGCGTGGGGACTCCTGGGAGGAGCGGGGTGGTGTGGGTGGGGCCAGCCAGGAGTGGGATTTGGGGGGGTCTCCAAACTGCACAGAATCTTAGCTAGGGGGCTCTCTGGAACCCCTGCAAACCTCCAGCAACCCACCCCTGGTTACAGTGAAGCCCCGAATCCACATCCAAAGCAACCATTGAATACAGATGTTCGTGGAGTGGAATGAATCCTGCAGGAAGCCTAGCAATGCTTATGCCAAAGTTACTAGGTATTGACGTGTTCCCAGGAAGGGAATACGAACATCTTTGTCCAATGGCACACGGCTGCTTCCTTTAGTTGCCTTACACTGATCTAGGAAAAGGCCCTATAATAATGGTCTTCTTATATGCCTTAATTGCAACCGCTTTACTGAAGAAATTGTAGTTTTCAAATTTGAGAAGTGATGATTCCATTTGTAGCTCCTAATTATCTAATCAAATGATGAAGGCCATTAGATTTATCATCTAGCTGCTGTTATCTTTAGCAGTTCCCTAAATTATCCACTAAAGTAAACCATATTCATGTGTGTATGATACATGGCATCATCAACTAACCAACCAGTCTGAGTTTTCCCAATTTGCTAAACTACCAAAACTTCTTTTTTTTTAAAGCAAACTAACCAAATTTTACATTTTGTGCAAATGCAGCCTCTAAGTCATAATTGACATGGCTCAATTTTTTTGAAAATTTAATAGGATAAATCATCTCTATCAATGGCGGTTTGTTGGGGTATCTGAAGGTAACTCTAAGGGTAAGATGGGATTTCAATCCATCCTTTTTTTTCCCAGCCAAGCACAGGGAGTCCTCGGTTTACGGATACAGTTAAACTCAAAATTTGTGTTGCTAAGTGAGTCAGTTGTTAAATGAACTTTGCCCCATTTTATGATCTTTCTTGCCACATTGGTTAAGGGAGTTACTGAAGTTGTTTTAAGTTAATAACACAGTTGTTAAATGAGTCTGGTTTCCCCATTGACTTTGCTTGTCAGAAGGTCGCAAAAGGGGATCAAATGACCCCAGGACACTTGCAACCACCATAGGTACATGCCCATTGCCAAGCATCCTAATTTTGATCATTGATCATGGTGATGTTGCAACGGTCGAAAGTGTGAAAAATGGTCATAATCATTTTGTTACAGTGCCATTGCAACTTTTTCAGTGCCATTGTAACTTGCCCTTGTAACTTTGAGCAGTCACGAAGCAAATGGTTGTAACTTGAGGACTACTTGTACTGCGACTCCATCTCGCAATAATTTGTTGGAATTTTAATGTAGCCTGGGTGCTGTCCTATCTATGTTCCTCCACTGCTCGCAAGGAACTAGGCCCATTCCTAGAGTCAATCTTAGAATCGTTTCATTGATTCAAATGCTATCTGAGTAGTGAAGGATCTGAGTTTGGGGTAGCTAGATACTGGATACTTTAGACCAGGGATGTCAAACTCAAGGCCTGGATCTGGCCCATGGGGTAACCTAGAAACAGGAAAGGATTGGCCCATGGTGCTTTTTCCAGTGAAAACAGAGCTTGGAAGGGCTGCAGGCTCTCCTCCCGAGCTCCATTTTTTGCTGGCAGAGAGTTGCAGGAGGCCACTGCAGCCAAAAATGGAGCTCAGGAGTCCATTTTTGCTGGCAGAGTACCTGGGCCACCACAGGTGCCCCCAACACAAGGGTCATCGAGCTGGCCATATTTACCTTGGCCACAACCCCCCCAGGGTCCCCCCAGGTCAAACACAACCCTGATGTGCCCCTCAATGAAATCGAGTTTGACAACCTACTTTAGACATTGGATGTAGTGATTTTTCAAGACTCCTCCTTGAATATAATGATTTATAAACATGTTTTTTTTGATGAAAATAGGCATTTCATCACTTCAGATATTTATATATCAGGCATACTTTATATATAGGAAAGACTCTTATTTATTCTGCTGCATATGTCCCTTTCTCTAAAGGTCTATCATGATAGCAATAACAATAACACTTAGACTTATATACCACTTCACAGTGCTTTACAGCCCTCTCTAAGTGGTTTTACAGAGTCAGCCTATTGCCTCCAATAATCTGGATCCTCATTTTACTCACCTTGGAAGGCTGAGTCAACCTTGAGCCTGGTGAGATTTGAACTGTCAAACTGTAGGCAGCTGGTGATGAGCAGAAGTAGCCTGCAGTACTGCACTCTAACCACTGTGCTACCACAGCTCATGATGGAGTCATGAGTCAGGCATCTCCTGTTTTCCAAGAATGGTGGTCCCAAAGGATGGTGATCAACTCTTTATTTCCTTTCCTCCTCCTTCTGTTCCACCAATACTTCAAGCCACTTATTTATTTCTTCAGTGACTCTTATCTTTACCTTCCTTCAAGTCAGATAAAACTCGAAGCTGCCTCTATAGCAGCTTGACCAACTGAAGAGCTTAAAAAACCTACTTTTACTTTCATTAAAGACCAAGAATCGGATAAACTTCTCAAACATACCCATAGCAGGAAGGTGGATGAGTGTTTTCACAGGCTATAGTTCTTTTTTTTTTTAAAACAACAAACATAAACAGAAAAACATAATACATAAAACAAATAAAACCTTCTTTCAATTGTACAGTATGTCAGTTGGTACATACATCTTGTGCATAATATCTATAGTCTTTTCCTCTTAAATTTACATTCATATTGCATTAATTAACTTTCCATATCATATTATATTGTTACTATACAATCATTAGACTTTAATTTCAATTCCATATTATCCTTTTTAGAGCACATCTCAATTCTATAGGCTATAGTTCTAAGTCTGCCTAACAGTTTGTGTTTCTTCATTGCTAATTAGATCATGCTGGCATTTCACTAAAATTTGAAGAACATTGTCCAGTGGTGGTATTCAATTATTTTTACTACCAGTTCTGTGGGTGTGGCTTGGTGGGTGTGGCATGGCTTGGTGGACATGGCAGGGGAAGGATACTGTAAAATCCCCATTCCCTCCCCACCCCACTAACCTGCTTTCCTGCTTCGTTCTCCTGTGCAGAGCAACAAAAGAAGACTCAGCCAATCAGCTGGGACTCGGGAGGCAGAGAATAGATGGGTGTGGGGCCAACCAGAGGTGGTATTAATTGGTTCTCTGAACTACTCCAAATTTCCCCTATCAGTTCTCCAGAACTGGTCAGAACCTGCTGAATACCACCTGTGCCATTGATACACGATCTACTAATCTCTGGCTGTTTCCTTCTCACCTTTTTCATTTTTAGGTGATTGATGAGTTTCTTGATTGTGATATCTGAAGATATAAGTTCACTTTGTAACTGCTACAAATTTCAACCAGTGTCTGCTAAATGCATACAGCCAGAAGCCAAAGTGCTACATATACCTGTACTGTTACTCCCTGTATTATCATCAGTGTCAAGACTCATTGCATCCATATTCATTTCTTTTGATCATTGATTCTCAAGTTGTCAAGAAGTTTGGAAGTTCTCACCTAAAAGTTGACATCCAATTTTTAAAAAAAAAAACATAAGCCAAAAAAAAAAAATCTTCTGGAGTTTTGCCTATGGCAAAATTTGAAGGCTGGTTGGAGGTCATTTCTTAGATGAAGCGATTGGAGATTGAATATAGCACACATAAAAAGTTTTAATAATGCAGGGAAAATGTCCTGAGGGGTGAGTTTCAGTATGAATGGACTAGATCTTTGCCCCTTGTGGCTTACTGAGCTATCAAGGAGACAGGAATCCAAATATAAGATACAGCAAATGCTTCTTTAGGAGAGGGCTTTATGGAAAACTTATCTTCATCACCAACATTCCCCTGTTGGGAAAGCTTATGGTGAGGAAAATCGGGCAGCAAATACAGACCAGCCTGGATTTTCTCAATATCTCTCAGTATAGTTTGGGCCAAGGTGATAAAAGTTATATTGTTTACTCTTGTGGATTATTCGCAGTGGGACCAAAGGGTGAGCAATTGTGTTCATTCTGGTCATGCTTGATCTTTCAGCAGGGCAAGCCATTGACAATGGCATCCTCCTGGATCACCTGTTCCATCTATCATTCTGGATTGGTTGCACATGCCCAGAAGGAGCTGGCGCACAATCTAGATCAGGGGTGTCAAACCCAAATCATCACATTGGCATCATGTGAAGTATTGTGACTTTTTCCCCCTCCGCTCAAATGGGGGTGGGCATGGCCAGAACACGACACATTCATCCCACAGGCCATGAGTTTGATATCTGTGATCTAGAGGTTATCTTGGACTTGAATATCATGATGGATCAGTTGGTGGAAAGTATGGCTAGGATAGCCTTTGCTTACCTCACCTGGGTACACCAATGGCTGGCTGTTCTAAAGTATGAATTGAGTCTTTACCATGTTGCATCTAGAACATTCATATAATTTGATCTAGAAGTATTTGCCTTTGAAGACTACATTTTGCTACGGCTGGTGCAAAATCCTGATGGATGAGACATTACAGCAAGAAAATGCCTTCAGTTAGGGAACTTCATTGGTGACAAAATGCTTCTTGGTCTGATTCAAGGCATTGATAATTACTAGCACTTCTGAGTGAAGAAAAGGGTGAATTAGATATCTTCAAAAGAGTGTAGTGACAACAAAACAAGTGGCAAGTTTGGTCCAACAGAATTTCTTTGGACAGGGTGAGGATGAGAGATATCCCATATATACTCCAGATGGCTGTTCCTTGCAAGGAGACAGGAGGACATCAAAATCTTACACACAGGGAGACACACATACAAACACAATTTTTATTAAGACTTTTGATTTGTTTGTATTAATAGAAATAGAAATAGACAAGACTAGACTAGACTAGACTAGACTAGAACAGAACAGAACAGAACAGAACAGAACAGAACAAAACAGAACAGAACTGAATAGAATAGAATAGCAGAGTTGGAAGGGACCTTGGAGGTCTTCTAGTCCAATCCCCTACTTAGGCAGGAAACCCTACACCACTTCCTACAAATAGTTATCCAGTCTCTTCTTTAAAACTTCCAGTGTTTGGAGCTTTTACAACTTCTGGAGGCAAGTTGTTTTACTGATTAATTGTTCTAACTGTCAAGAAATTCCTCCTTAGTTCTAGGTTGCTTCTCTCCTTGATTAGTTTCCATCCATGGCTCTTGTCCTGCCATCAGGTGCTTTGGAGAATACCTTGACTCCCTCTTCTTTGTGGCAGCCCTTTTGAGATATTGGAACCCTGCTATCATGTCACCCCTAGTCCTTCTTTTCATCAGACTAGACATACCCAGTTCCAGCAACCATTCTTTATATATTTTAGCCTCCAGTTGACTACTAAAAATAAAGGAAAGAACAAAGACTAGAATAGGGAGAAAGAACAAAAAATGGAAGAAAGAATAAAGATAAAAAACAAAGAAGGAAAAAAAGTATCATATAATTAATACAGGTAATCCTCAATTTACCACAGTTCATTTAGTGACCATTCAAAATCACAATGGCCCCGAAGAAATGACCTATGTCTGCTTTCCACACTTGTAACCATTGCAGCATCCCCATTGTCAAAATTCAGACACTTGGCAACTAACTCATACTTTTGATGCCTGCAGTGTCTCGAGATCATGTGATGACCTTTTGCAATCTTCTGCCAAGCAAAGTCAATGGAGAAGCCAGATTCTAACTTAACAACCTAAGAACTATTGCAAGAAAGAGAGTAAAATGGAAGCAAAATCACCCAACAATTGTCTCAAGTAGTAATAGAAATTTATTTATTTATTTATTTATTTATTTATTTGATTTATATACCGCCCCCTCTCCCCGAAGGGACTCGGGGCGGTGAACAGCCAATAAAAACACATATACAATATACAAAGTATGAGACAACATGATATATTAAAATTTAAAAACTGAAATCCAATATGGCTCTAATAAAATATAAACAATATGAAATCCAATATGGCTCTAATAAAATATAAACAAGTATTAAAAAGATTAAAACCCAATTAAAATTTAAAAACCCCTAGGCCAGTCCGGCCTGCCGAAATAAATGCGTTTTGAGCAACCTACAATTGGCTCAATTGTAGTAATAAGCCAAAGACAACCTGCATTTTGGAAAAATTCACTTAATTAGTATCAGTTTTTTCCCCCTTATAATTAAACAATGTTGTCCCTTTCCATTCACTTTCTTCTATCATGCATGTACTTTTGTATGTCATGCACGTTGTCCTGTAGCATTCAATACAGTTGATGATGTGAATCTCCTCCTTCCCTCCCTCCCTCCCTCCCTCCCTCCCTCCTTTCCTTCCTTCCTTCCTTCCTTCCTTCCTTCCTTCCTTCCTTCCTTCCTTCCTTCCTTCCTTCCTTCCTTCCTTCCTTCCTTCCTTCCTTTTATTTATTAAACTTGTTTGCTGCCCATCTCATTGCATGGCAACTCTGGTCAGCTTAAACCTACCTATCTACCTCCCTCCCTCCCTTTGCTTAGACAATCTTTCACAAGGCTCAAAAGTTGGCCGGATAATGGTGTGATATTGTTTGAAACTCTTTCCTTCTCATGTAATTGCAAGAATAGAGAAAAATCTGTTTTATTTTCCTCCCCCATTGACAATTTAGATTTTTAGCACATGTTGGAGATGCTTGATAGTTAGCAGAATTCTGCTTCTACTCTGAATCCAAAGAACTCCAGGTGAATGAAGGTGAATCCACTCACCTGAACCACGAGATGATAGAGTCTGAAGCCTAAAGCAATGCCATAAAACACTCTCGTGCACACTCAAAATCTGGTAACACTGTGTCTCCTTTATCTGTGCACCCCATAACTATCACGTAAGAACAAACAGTTGGTGCACGGCATGGCTCATGTGGGATGTATGAAGAGATACTGTGCTACGATGAGATTGCACATTAAAAAGATTTAATTACTTTTACAGAAATATACCGCTGAACATTTACTACTACGAGATAGTGCTGAGCATTAGTGTAAATAATTAAAGCTAAACTGTGTTTGTCAAATAAATGAACAAAGTTTATTTTTCTGCTGCTGGGAGCTTTGGTTTTTAATTGTGCCTGCTTATTTGTTCCCTAATTCACACATTTCCAGAATATATATTAGGCATTTTCTAAACCTATGCCAGTTGAAAGACTCAGCTGTGGAAAGAAAAGGGCTTATCGGTCAGGAGATCTAATGCCAGGATCAATAGGTAGAATATTCAGTTAATTAATCACTCCTTTCTTTTAGACTCTTCTTATTTTTCATTACATTTTTAGGCAGGAGGGCTCCCTTCCAGATCTGAAAGCTGCTAATTTTAGGAAGATGCCTGTATCATAATTTACATCACAGGTGGGAAGTGAGCTTCTGCAGGTTTTACTGGGATCCTTTCTCCGCCAACCTTACCAAATGTGAAGTTACAGTCCAATAACATCTGGAAAGCTGTAGGTCCTGCTTCTTAGATCCTACAGGAGAAGGAAATCCAACTAAGCTAAGCTACTTTAATTAAGCCATCTATTGTGAATTGTCAAACTTTTCTAGCAACAAAACATTTTTTGCAATAAACACCTCCTAGCAAACCCAGGGTTATTATTTTCTTTTTCATGCTCTTTTAATATTGCCCGGTTTACTTTGGATGCTCCATTCTCTCCATAGTGCAATCCTCCACATATCTCTTAAATTCAAAGGAAGTTACAAACAGATAAGTACGGATCGCAATTTTGGTGATATTTTGGCTTGATTTGCTCTAGCATCAGTGCTAAACAAACAAATATTCAGAAAAACAAGTGACACAGTGCTTTTTGGACCATACCATACAAGGAGACAAAATCAGAAATGAGGAGGTGATAAGCCATCTGGGAAAGCCAAGGGAAATCATCAAAGCCATTAAAAAGTGAAAGTTAGAATATTTCGGACATGTGATATGATACCTAGAATACCTTTTTGGGCTCCCGTGCCAATAATTACATGCATGCACACTTGCCTGCTCATGCTTGTGTGCCATCACTCAGAAGGCAATGCGCGCAGCCACCCCACGCCTCCTGCGCATGCACGCGCAACCTGCACGACCCTCACTGGATGCTTCTGTGCATGCGTGCATGCTTCTGTGCATGCGCGAGTGTCTCCTGTGCACCCCCACGTATGGGCACCAGATATCTGACAATCAGCTGTTGGGCGGGCAATGCACACACATGCGCAATAGACCTTTTCTGGGCAAGTGCTCGTGTGCCGCAGTAATGGCTCTGCATGCCACTTCTAGTACGCGTGCTATAGGTTCGCCACCACAGACCCAGGGATGAGATTCTACCAGTTCGCACTTATTCGCTAGAACCGGCTGTTAACATTCTAAGCAGTTCGGAGAACCGGTTGTTAGAAGAAATTACTGGCCTAATCCTGTAAGGAAGGCAGGAAGGAAACATTCTGGTGTAGCGTACAGAAACTGCCTCTCCGTTAACCATTATTACATTCTTGGCAGGCCTACACTTCCTGTCTCAGGAATGTCTCTGGAGTTTTTTTCCCCTCCTTTGCTGGTACTTTGCTTATGTGGAGTGACCATTCCACACAAGTTACAAGTTACATTTTTCACACTTACGACTGTTGCAACATCCCCCCAGTCATGAGAGGCCAGGCGAGGAGATGCGTGCCTTGATGTGATTGATGTTGAGTTGGCCACACCCAACCAAAAACATGACCACCAAACCATGTCCGTCCAGTCACATGATCACCAAGCCATGCCCTCCACCTAAGCCATGCCCATGGAGCCGTTTGTTAAAAATTTTGAATCCCACCCCTGCACAGACCTAGAAAAATACTTCACTTAATCCTCCAAGGAAAGATTGAAGGCAAACGAGGTCCAGGTAGAAGAAGAACATCATGGCTTCAAAATCTAAGGGACTAATTTAGATAAAACTCAGCAGCACTTTTTTGTGCGGCTGTTGATAAAAATAGGATTGCCAACATGATTACCAACGTCTGATGATGGATATGGTACAAGAAGAAGAAGATACAGGAAGAACACTGCTGCTATATTCTGCTGACCCAACCTTCTGGAGTAAACATCTACAAAGTTGAGCTAACATTAGATGATCAGGGATGTTCCTGTCAAATGGAAAGTTACTTCTGCCTGTTACTTCCTCCTAATTGTTACTTCCAGACACAACAACAATGAATGAAAAATGTAATCATCCAACTGGAGTAACTGCTCCTACTGATAGAATTGGTGAGAGTTTTATCCACCCCACCTTCTTTTGACCCATTTATCCCTCCCATGGTATGGTTGTGGGGATGAAAGTAGAATAAAAAGATGAGGATTCCTAGAATGGTCCTTCTTGTATGACTCTCTAGGACTTTGTTCCCTACCAATTTTTTCTAATCAGAGGTGTCATGCAAATAGGGACAATAAGATCAACCTGGAGGATAAATAAGTAATATCTGCAGCATACAATCTTTTGCTGTGTGTATTATTTTTCTGCTGCTGGGAGCCTCGCTTTTTAATTGTGCCTGTTTATTTGGTCTCTAATTTACACATTTCCAGGATGCATTATGGAAAATGAAGTCAATCCCTTGGTTGATCCTTTTGTCCCTAGTTGGATGACACCTCTGATTAGAAAAAGTTAGTTTAGCTCAAAACAAAGGAAAAACCTGGAACTCTACCATTTATCTTTCTTATTTTCTAAAAATTAAAATGTGTATATGTTGGCATAATATTGATGAGGGATACACACCAGTGGCTTGGTGATCCTGGCTGTCCTCTCTTTTTATGAAAAACATTTCTAAAATGAATTATAACCTTCAAAACATTTTACCCACTTACTTACGGTTAGAGTCTCTCCTCTAACCATAAGTGGTGCTGTGGTTAGAGCAGGGGTGTCAAACTCGCAGCCTGTGGGCCGGATGTGTCACGTGCTGGCCCTGCCCCCACCCAGTTTAGTGAAGGGGAAAAAAGTCCTGATACATCATGTGATGATGCCATGATGATGCAAGTTTGACACTCCTGGGTTAGAGTGCAGTAGTGCAGGCTACTTCTGCTGCCTGCCGGCTGCCTGCAATTTGACAGTTCAAATCCCACCAGCTCAAGGTTGACTCAGCCTTCCATCCTTCCAAGGTGGGTAAAATGAGGACCCAGATTGTTTGGGGCAATATGTTGACTCTGTAAACTGTTTAGAGAGGGCTGTAAAACACTGTAAAGTGGTTTGTAAGTCTAAGTGCTATTGCTATTATTTGCACCAAGACATATTCCTTGTGTGTCCAATCACACTTGGCCAATAAAGAATCTTATCCTATCCTATCCTATCCTATTAAGATAACAAAATAACCTGATGTGTAGTTTTCAAAAGTGACTTCAGATTATGGATACTAATACAATAGTAACAATCCTGAAAGTTTTATTCACAGCTAATAGTAGGCAGAAAAGAGTGAAAGAGGAATGAAGAACAGTCGTTCTTTCACTCTTTTTCTCTGTACAAGGGACAGTCCATAAAGCAAACATAGTCCAGACATTAAGTCAGAGGTCCCCAAACTTGACAACTTTAAGGCTTGTGGATTTCAATTCCCAGAATTCTATGCATAGCATAGCTAGCTGGAGAATTCTGGGAGTTGATGTCCACAAGTCTTAAAGTTGCCAAGTTTGGGGACCCCTGCATTAGGTGAACAAAATAGTACTATTCTGCACTGCAGATGGGGTTAATGAGTAAATGACTCAGAAAATGAGACACACACATCTACAAGCAAACCCACACACATTAATGAATATATCAGAGAGAAGAGACAACCTATAATTTGAGTACTTAAGATGTCTAACCCAGAATCTTCCTGACTCTTTGAAAAACAAGCTACGCAAAGAATAATGCATATATCTGTGAGTGCGCTCATGTGTATGTATAGCATTTTAATTACCAAGCAACCTGATTTCTCTTTAGCCTCCCTTAAAAAAAGAAATAAATAAAGGAAAAGTACCAGATTTATGTAATCCATAATGTTAACAATATGTTTGCTTCTAGGATGACAATTTGTATGCAAATGAAACAACAGAGTTACAGCTTCTGCTCTCCCATAACCTCAGCTGTGTGGCTTACTGGAGCTTTGGCAGTAAAGTGGGATGCTTTTGTAAGAATTGGCAACATTTTTAGAGAAGTAATTTGGACTCGGATTAAAATGACCTTCTGCACCATCAAGGGCAGGAGAAGAGGAGGTAATTGTGCAATCAGGGATGGGGGAAAAAAAAGGAAGTGTGGAAAAGCATAATTTAGCATACGGCCTTCCTGTTCATTATGTGAAAAAGATAGCTGTGTGTTCAAGTGACTGTTTTGCAAAAAAAGGGAAAAGAAAGAAGATTCGAGCAGATAATTTGGAGCCCATCATTTTAATTATAATGGACATCTCAAGATGATAGCTTTAAGAGTCCAGAGATTCCTGGTCCAACTCACGTTCCCTAGCGGCCTTTCATATCTTGGTTGTCTCTGTCTGTGTCGTTCAAATTGACTGTTATGATTCCAGATTCTCCTCTATTACTTTATAGACATACTCTAGCACAGAGGGCTAGATCAGACCAAAGAATAGGTGGTCCAGAATGGTGTGCCATACAGTGCCTTAAGAGATGGATTCAAGAGCTCACAAGACAAAGCAGCAGTGGTGGTATGCTTCGGACTGGTTCAGCTGAACCGGTAGTAAAAAAAAAAAAGCTGACGATCAGCTGAGAGGAGGAAAAAAATCTTCCAACAATCAACTGAGAGGAGAAAGAAGAGAAAAGTTCAGGATCGTCCCTCCCACCTAACCCTGCACTTTTCTCTTCTTTATCCTCTCAGCTGATTGGCACTGCAGGTCTCAGCTGGTATGGGGAAAGGTGCACGCCAGCATTAAGGAAAGCATGCCCACCAAGCAACGCCCACCGAACCGGTGGTAAAACAATTTGAATAAGCAGGATTGCTCCTTAAAAGTGGGAATTTAAGCTGGGCTGCTCATGAGACTACAGACAGTGTACAGCATCAAGACTAATGACCAATGATAGTCCAATCTTGATTCTCTGTGTGTGTTAGTGTGGTGTTCACTCAATCTTAGACTAGTCCGTGCAGTTTTCTTGGCAAAATTTTGGAAATGGTTTGCCATTCCTTTCTTTCTAGTGCTGAGAAAAAGGGACTGACTGGCCCAAGTTCTCCCAGCTGGCTTTATGCCTAAGTTGGGAGTGGAATTCATCAACTCCTGGTTTGCTAGCTTGGCATGTTAACCAGTACACTAAGCTTGGTCTAGTTCTATTTTAAAACTGTTGGAGAACTACTAATTCCAAGTCACTGAATAAGCCTCGTGATCAAATGGAGATTTAAACCTGGCTCTCTCAGGTCTTCATCCAATCTTTACTCACTAAAGCACACTGGACCTTAGATGTAACTTGAGATGATCTTACATAATTTACCAACATTGCCATTAATGAATTGACTTTTCCTGAGATGGTTTGGATTCACCCCACAAAAGTGAAGAGGTGATTTTGCCATTTGCATAGGTGAAAGCACTTTGAGCACTTAGTTTTATTTTATTCTTAGAAAGAACAAACTTTCCTTCACAAAGAAACTGCTTCATTTAAGATTTTAGCAAACTAACTATGATGGAATGCAATCTAGAGATGCAGTTGGAAGGGGCTCCTTCCCAGAGGACTAAGTTAGAGTAAAGCTTAGAGCAGGGATGTCAAACTCACATCATCATGGCAGAATCATGTGACACATCGGGACTTTTTATTCCCCTTCACTAAATCAGGTGTGGGCATGCCCAGTGCGTGACACATCTGGGCTGCAGGCCGTAAATTTGATAACCCTAGCTTAGAGTGTCTGGTAAGTAGGAAGAGGGTAAGGACAATTCACTTCCCTAGCAATTCACAGAGTGCACCGATAGTTATATGGATAATTGCTTTAATCTGGCAAGATTCTGTATTGTTCTGTCTTTGGCGAACAATAATAAAGAAACAATAATAAAGAAGTAACTCCATGTGTCATTCTTTGGGCCTGACAGTAACCAGGCCCTCAAGGGACTGTATGGGGTTATTAAGTGATGGAACCTGGACACCTTGCTAGTCAATCAAGTGGTTAAAATGTCAGACTGGGCCAGGGGCTTAATCCTTATTTGGCTACAGAGCGCTTTGAGTCAGTCATTTTCTCAGCCCGGAACATACACAGGATTGCTCTTATGATGATAAAATGGAAGGGATAACCCATTTTCCTCTTACATTAACTTGACCAGAGGGACCAATATGGGTATTCAAAATGGCAGCTACAACTATGTAATCAAAGTCTTACTTGGCAGGTCTACAAGGGAAGGTCCAATTAAACTGATTTAGTGCTAATCATGTCAATGCACAGGAATCCTCTCAACTCATGATCAGCACCTGCTTGTAGTTAGGTAAGGATCAAAACAATTCAAGGGGGAGGGAAGTTAGTCTCAGTCCAATTGTAGCTATGTAGGGATTCTAGGCTGATGCCCCTTTTAACGCCACCTCCAGGTTCTGCCAGTCCTTCTCTTACACTACCATAATTTTTACATGTATTGATCGCACTGTCATAGCTTACACTCATCTTAACTTTTAGTTTTTGCTGCAGGTGCCCCTGACTTTCATAGAAATAGGATATAAATACCCAATCAATCCATGAAAGGGATGGGCAGAGAGGAATCACTGAAGAATTTCAAAATTAACACTTGATAATGTGAAATAAAATTGGCATCTGTGCTTAAGAAACACCCTTTGTACTCTCTGAAATGTTTGCTGTTTTGTTTTGTTTTCCAAGCCCTTGCTAGAAATACCTATATGTAAAACAAATATAGTAAAGTTATGATACAGCAAATCAGTAATGATGATTACATTCATTTATTCCTGCAGCCCTGCCAAAAAATGTTTGCTGACACCTAGTGGCTAATAGATGCAACTATCCTGGCATGGAATATGTAAGAATAACTTAATAAAGGATACATGTGCATATATAACTTTAGCAGCTAAGTTGCATTTGAGCTATAGCTCTATATTGCTTGGTGCATCATTTTAGGCTATTTTCAGAGAAAACTAAAAAAAGACATAAATATGATGCTAAACTGGAGTGGAGTTATCAGCCCATCTTCTACAAACTTTCTTTTTATTTGCTAAACTCTAGTTTCACCTAAAGTCATATCTCCAAAATAATTAAAGCTGCACTAGTTTTCACTGGCTGATTCTGCAAGAAAATATATTTGAAATGCAGGAAATAATCTTTGCAGAAATTATGAATGTTGACTTCAGAAGAGTGCTGCTGGATCAAACCACGATTCTGTTCCCACCAAGTGTAATTACGTGATTTTGGGGGGAAAAAAACCCCAAGGCAATGTTTCTCTCCTTGAGCAAATTTAACAGGTGTGGATTTCAACTCCCAGAATTCTTCATCTGGTTGGCTGAGGAATTCTGGAAATTAAGGTCCATCCCTTGCCCAGGTTGAGAAATGCTGCCCCTAAGAGACACAAGTAATACTTTGCAGAGCAAACCTGCAAAGAAGAAACTAGCCTAGGAAATAGATCTACTATGAAAGGATAATCATAGAATAGGGTGGCACATTAAGACTAGATATAGGAGAAGAACAGACTGACCTAAAAGATGGATTTAAAAGTCTCATCAGTTTGGAGTCATTGCATTGCTATAAGACAGGGGTGTCAAACTCGATTTCATCGAGGGCAGAATCAGGGTCGTGTTTGACATTGATGGGCTGGGATAGGCATGGCTGGGATAGCCGTGGTCAGCTTGATGTCACTCATGTTGGAGGCTGTTGTGGTTCACCAGCAGCTGGCAGTGGAATCGTACAGTGGGGAAGAAAGGGGATCCGTCCAGGAGTCTGATGCAGACATGGGGCCAGGACCATCTGGGAGTGGGGTGCTGCCTCTGGAGCCTCCAGAGTCTGGCAGCAGCAAGGCAGAGGATCCAGGGGAGACTGTTCCCAGTGTGCGTGTGCACAGAGCTGCTAGAAGGCAAGAGCAGCTAAGACAAAAGGGGTGACTCAGGAGTAAGGCTGGGAGGTGATTGCCCCTTCCAGAAAGTATAAAAGACAGGCAAAGATGATGAAACCTTTGCTGGAAGCAAAGTCGTTCATTCTGTTCAGACTCATTCTTGAAGCTCTTTGTATTTCGGTTATTATTGTTTTTTCTAGTTCATTTGACACTTCTGTTATTGGGCAGGACTTCACAGGAAAGAAAGGTGGGTGCTTATCTCGAGGGATTGTTTGAGATTCATTACCGTCTGGGAATGAAAATAATGCCCAGCATTGCAATAAAACAAGACTTGTTTTTAAAATAAGCATGTGCATAATTACAGTCTCAGAAGCCTTGGTCAGAACAGGGGCATCTGTGGTGGCCCAAGTGCTCTGCCAATAAAAACGGGCTCCTGAGCTCCATTTTCGGCTGTAACAGGTTTCTGCAATCCTCTGCCAATGAAAATGGAGCTTGGGAGGGCTGCCTGTGGTCCTTGTGAGGTCCATTTTCTGGTGCGATGGCTTCATGCAACATTCTACTAGTGCAAACAGAGCTCGGGAGGTCTGTCTGAGGCCCTCCCAAGGTCTGTTTTCTAGTGCGACGGCTTCCTGAAACCCAAGCTCTGTTTTTGCAGCAGAGGCACCGTGGGATAGTCCTTCACTGTTTCCAGGTTGGTCCCATGGGCCTTGAGTTTGATATCTCTGCCAAGTCCAACTCTCTTTGAATTCCATTGACCCTTGTCTAGCATCAATTTAGCTTTGACTGTTAGTTGGGTAGATTCTTAAATATAGGCAGTAGGTGGTATTCAGCAGGTTCTGACCAGTTCTGGAGAACCAGTAGTGGAAATTTTGAGTAGTTCGGAGAACTGGCAAATACCACCTCTGACTGGCCCTGCCCCCATCTATTCTCTGCCTCCCGAGTCCCAGCTGATTGGCTGGGTCTTCTTTTGTTGCCCTGGACAGGAGGATGGAGCTGGAAAGCAGGTTAGTGGGGTGGGGAGGGAATGGGGATTTTGTAGTCACCTTTCCCTGCCAAGTCCACCAAGCTATACCCACAGTACCAGTAGTAAAAAAATGTGAATCCCACCACTGAATATAGGTAGTAATAATAAAATGAAGACAGATGTATGTTTTCCAGGATAATGTTGCAGAATCCAATTGGAGTCCGTCGCTGGAACCAAGTTCTTCCAAGCTTGGATGGGCTCCAGCACAAGTCTGAAAGCTTGGAAGAACAAACCTCTAGTCCCAGTGACCAACTCCGATTGTATCCTCCAACTGAAGTAATAATAAACTCTTCTATACTTTGAAATCAAGAAATGCTCCTAGTTCTTGGAACTGGTATGAGCTGTGATTGGTGACTGTATAATTGCCGCTCTTCAAAATACCACAAAGCTGCATATTATTATTTATCCCTGTAATATAACATTTCCTCTCTAGGTGGCCAACAATTAACGTACCATGGTATTTGTAACAGGTACCATCTTCTCCAGACTCGGGATTAGGTACATTTTAGCACAACTTCCAAACGGAAGGCAATTTCCTTAGGAAGAAAATTTCACACACCATTGGCTGCGAGAACTAGACCCTGGATATTGAGTTAACTATATTAATATTCTCATCAGCTCAAATCTGGGAGTCATTATTCACTCCATACCCCGGTACAGCTCCTGCGGAAGTCAAGGTGCTTTGATTAAAGACCACAAGGCTAACCCATTGCTTTTATCATAACATTAGTCATTTTTTTTCCTTTAGAGGGTCGGATCCTGCATCGAGAGTTGTGTGGGCTCTTCTGAGGCTAGCAGAAAAGACCAATATCTGCAAAATTGGATTGTAAAAATGCAGATCAGCCTTCCAGTTAAATGAAATAGTACAGTCATTAAGCTTCTTGGGTTTTCGCCATAGAGATCTGCTGTTTAGTAGTTGGATTAAGAATACCAGCTGCTTTAAAGAATCAGAGATACCGTGGTCTTCTTTCTGAATAGCCAACCACACAGGTTTCTTCTTAGCAGACGCCTCTGCATAAACATGGTGAGTTTTCCCCAAAAAATGGAGGCCAATGTGTAACACTTTTGGCAAGTCTGAGCGGAATGAAAATAGCTTTCCATCCTCTATTTCTCCCTGAATAATCCTGCATTTTATGTATTGTCCTCTTTCACTGACAAATGCTGGTATGTCACTGGTAATTTGAAAGTGGACAAAGTATAGAACCCAGTCATCTTTGGTTCGATTTGTTTTATTTATTTTTATTGAGAATTTTACATGCAGCAGAAGTCAAATCAGAGGAGGAGGAGGCAGGAGGGGAGAAGCGGAAGCAGCAGAAACAGTTGGAAGCAGAAGCAGAAGAAGCAGAAGCAGAAGAAGCAGAAGCAGAAGAGGAGGAGGAGGAGGAGGATTCAAGAAAAGAAAAATAAATGAAGTTATTAAATACAATGACTTCTGAACTTCTTTTCTAATCAAGGAAACATCAAGAATAGTCCCAAAAACATTGAAAGGGCAAGCCACTTGCATATAAAACAGAAGCAATCCCCACTCCCTTCTAGCATTGATGATGCTACCTAGGTGGGTGATAAAATGTCTGCAAGAAAGCAGCCAAGCTCAGAGAACACCAAGGACCTCTTAGTTCAACTCTGAGCTACAAATATTATCTTCTATTGGTACAGTTTATATACATTACAATTTACCCATGCTATAAAATACTACCACTCACCTAGTCACTCCTTTCCCTCTTCAAATCATTTCATATAAGAAACTTCCTTCATTGCCATATGGTCTAAGAATAATTATTTAAGGAGAATCCTTGGGATGTACATCTTATTTATCTTTCAGATATGCACTTGATTTCACTTTCCTAAGTAAACTACTTTCAAGATCTGTGAACCATGAAGTGTAAGACAAACAATTAATCTTAAAGTAAAACAAAAAGGGACGTGGTTTCTGAGCCTTGATAAAAGTATAAATGCTCAAATAAAAGATTCTAATACTTCCAGTGCCATATCATAAAAGATATTCGTACAGCATTCATGGTCTTTTTACTTTATCCAATCCAGCTGTATAATTTCCTCTGAAGTATGCATCTACCATTTCTCTTCCATTTTAATACCCTTCTATGCTTTCCAGAAACCTAAATTTCTAAGAATTTCAGAGGGATTATGAGGATAATCTGTTTTTCAGGCACATTAGAATGAAGAATGTATATCTTTGCATTTGGCAACTCTTTACATCAGGGCTCCATTGTGTCTCTAAGGATAAAATAGTGTTTGATTTGACGGTTCTGATGTGAAAGACATTCTTTTTGGAATAAGAATCATTTTTGTTACAGAAAATTCTGATGTACTGTATATTTAAAGTAGAAATAAAAAAATAAATAGATACACCCCTGCACTTCCTGGGGGATTCTGCCTCAATTATAAAATGTTTTTTTTTAATAGAAAGAAAGGACTCTGGATGGTATAAGATGGGATCAGTAATCCTCCACATCTTTTAGTAAAACAGCACCTTCACTAACAACTACTTGCTACTGCCATAATTGAAAGTAGTTTCAGTAGGAAAAGATCAAAAAACTGATCTTTGCTTTAGGGATCAACAATTTTACAACACTCAGCAAATAATTCTAATGGAAATACATTATGGACACCTAGCATTAGGTAAAGGTTCCCCTCACATATACGTGCTAGTCATTTTTGGCTCTAGGGGACGGTGCTCATCTCTGTTACAAAGCCAAAGAGCCAGCGCTGTCCAAAGACGTCTCCATGGTCATGTGGATGGCATGACAAAATGCCAAAAGCACACGGAACGCGGTTACCTTTCTACCAAACTGGTCCCTATTTTTCTACTTGCATTTTTACATGCTTTCGAACTGCTAGGTTGGCAGAAGCTGAGACAAAAAATGGGAGCTCACTCCATTACGCAATGCTAGGGATTTGAATCACCAAACTGCTGACCTTTCTGATTGACAAGCTCAGCTGCTTAGCCACTGAGCCACAGAGCCCCTATACCTAACACTATCATTAAAAAGGCGCAACAAAGAATGTTCTTCCCGTGCCAACTTCAGAAAGTTCAGGTTGCCCAAGGAACTGCTGATACAGTGCTACAGATGAATGATTGAATCTGTCCTTTGTACTTCTACACCTGTCTGGTTTGGCACAGCAATACAACAGGACCGGTACAGACTTCAACAGATAGTTAGGACTCCAGAAAAAAACAATTGCAACCAGCCTGCCTTCCATTGAGGACCTCTATGCTTGTATGTGTCAGAAAGAGGGCTGAGAAAATACTTAGCAAATATCTCAATCCTGGACATAAACGGTTTCAACTCCTTACCTCAGGACAGCACTATAGGGGATTAAATGCCATAGCAACTAAATACAGTCACCTCCCGTCTGGACTACTGTAATGCCCTCTACATGGGGCTCCCTGCGGGGAGCACCCGGAGGCTTCAACTGGTACAAAATGCAGCCGCGCGGGTGGTTACGGGGGCGTCGAGATACTCCCACGTGACGCCCCTCCTGCGCGAGCTGCATTGGTTGCCAGTGGCCTTCCGGGTTCGCTTTAAAGTACTGGTTTTGGTCTTTAAAGCGCTCCATGGCATCCGACCAGGATACTTACAAGACCGCATTCTACCAGTAGTCTCCCACCGACCGGTGCGCTCCCACAGAGAGGGTCTCCTCCGGGTCCCGACGCCTTCTATGTGTCGTCTGGTGACCCCGAGGAATAGGGCCTTCTCTGTGGGGGCACCCGCCCTTTGGAATGGGATGGCCCCTGGATTACGAACGACCAGTGACCTGAGGGCCTTCAGACGTGACCTGAAGACCTGGCTCTTCGAGCAGGCCGGCCTGAGCTGACTAATGGGATTTTAAATGGGGTTTTTAGATTACTTGGGACGGGGTATGATGTTTTATTGATTTTAATTGGGGTTTTTAGATTTGGGACAGTCTAGTGTTTAATTCTTTTTTAAATAATTTATACTTTGTTTACTCGTATTTTAGTTGGCTGTTCACCGCCCTGAGTCCTTCGGGAGAAGGGCGGTATATAAAACTCAGAAATAAATAAATAAATAAATAAATACAAAGATGGATTCCCGGCCCCATTCCATCACTTGGCTGAATAATTAATTACCACAGTTCTGTCTATTACTCAATATTTATTTTTATTTATTTCTTTATTTGTCAAACATGTACAAGATAACAAGTATAGGTATGAACATAAACAAGAACAAAGGAAGTAAATACAGATAAATGGGGACAGTAAGACAGGGACGGTAGGCACACTGGTGCGCTTATGCATGCCCCCTTTAAGGACCTCTTAAGAATGGGGTGAGGTCCATGGTAGACAGTTTGAGGTTAAAGCTGTGAGGGTTTGAGGCTGTAACAACAGAGTCAGGTTGGGCATTCCAGGTGTTGACCACTCTTTTGGTCAGGTTTTCTGCAATCAAGTTTGGAGAGGTTTACCTTGAGTTTGTATCAGTTGTTTGCCTGTGTATTATTATGATTGAGGCTGAAGAAGTTATTGACAGGCAAGATGTTATAGCAGACAATTTTGTTTAGATCGGAACACAGGCGGTGCAGTTCTAGATTGGCCAGGCCCAAAATTTCGAGCCTGGAGGCATAGGGAATTCTATTGTGAATGGAGGAGTGGAGAACCCGCTCAATTATGTTAATGTCTGATATGGGTTCCAGGCAGACAAGCTGTATTCAAGAATTGGTTTGGCAAAGGTTTTGTATGCCCTAGATAACAATTCAGTGTTGCCAGAGAAGGAGCTTCGCAAAATAATTTTTAAAGCCTTTTTGGCAATGCTGTTACAGTGAGCTCTGGGGCTTAGATCATTTGAGATAGGTACTCCTAGGTCCTTGACAGAGTGAGGATCATCTACGAGATCATTTCTGTCTAACTTGTATTTGGTGTTCTGATTGTTTTTGGCCAATGTGTAGGATAGAGCCAGGGGTAGGATTCAAATTTTTTAACAACCGGTTCTGTGGGCGTGGCTTAGTTGGTGGGCGTGGCTTGGTGGTCATGTGACTGGGTGGACATGGCTTGGTGGACCTGTTATTGGCTGGGCATGGCCAACTCAATATCACTCACATCGAGGCATGCATCTCCTCGCCTGGCCTCTCATGACTGTGGGGATGCTGCAACAGTTGTAAGTGTGAAAAATGGTCATAAGTCACTTTTTTCAGTGCCATTGTAACTTTGAATGGTCACTTCACACAAGCAAAGTACCAGCAAAGGAGGGGAAAAAAACTCCAGAGAAGTTCCTGAGACAGGAAGTCTAGTCCTGCCAAGAATGTAATAAGGGTTAACAGAGAGGCAGTTTCTGTAAGCAACACCAGAATGTTTCCTTCCTGCCTTCTTTACAGGATTAGGTCAGTAATTTCTTCTAACAACCGGTTCTCCAAACTGCTTAGAATGTTAACAACTGGTTCTAGTGAATAGGTATGAACTGATAGAATCCCATCCCTGGACAGAGCATTTGTTAGTTGAAATTTGGAGTTGCCAATTGTGTGACCATTCTGACACATAGTCAAGGTCGCTTTGTAGAGCAGTAGCATTGTCAGTGGTGTTAAATTATTTTAGGTCATTGGCAAAGAGGACGCAGTTGCTTTTAATGTTGTCACATAGGTCATTGATGTAAAGTAGAAAGAGTGTGGGTCCTAAGACACTGCCTTGGGGGACACCACTATTAATTGGTATGGCTATATTACTTTTATCCTTCTCATCTGTTCCATACCTTTTCTTATCAGTATTGTTATTATAAGTATCCTTTGTTATTATGATTGTTACTACTTATTTTGCTTATACACTGAGAGTTTCTGCACAAATTCCTTATGTATCTAATCACATTTATTTGACCAATAAAGTATTCTTTTCTTCTCTTCTCTTCTCTTCTCTTCTCTTCTCTTCTCTTCTCTTCTCTTCTCTTCTCTTCTCTTCTCTTCTCTTCTCTTCTCTTCTCTTCTCTTCTCTTCTCTTCTCTTCTCTTCTATTTCTATTTCTATTCCTATTCCTATTCCTATTCCTATTCCTATTCCTATTCCTAGTTCTATTCTGGATGACTATAAAACATTTAGAATAGAAAGACAGGCAGATGGTTAAAAATAAATGCAATCCAAGTTTGTGTTTTCAAAGCCAGTGCAAAAAGAGATGAGGAAGCTATAGCCACTGCATCTTAAGGTCACCCAGAGTTTTTTTTTCCAAACAACTGGTGAATCTTCTCCACTTTTCTTCTCCTTTCCTTGGATATCACACAGTAAACAGCTCGCACTAACAAAGTCAAATATTAATAACAACAGACTACACATCCCAAATCCTCTCTCCCACACCAGCAAAACCCACAGAAATTTACACTGACCAGGGTAAATAGAAAATAAAAGTCAAGCCACTTAAAAGGCTGACATTTAGGGAGAGAACCAAATACCCTTTCAGTTTTCTAAATGGCCAAAGTTATCACATTTAACAGCAAATAAATCCTGATATAAGAGCACTGTCTGATTGCCTGGATAACAACCAAAGGAAACTACTGTCCGAATCTCTTATTAAAGCTAATGTAAGATGATTACTAGCAATAATAATTCCTAAGTTAGTTAATTTGTAAATCAGTGTTTTGCCCAGGGAAAATTCTTCAATGCTAAGGCCAAATAGTAAAGGTAGTCCTTGACTTATGACTACAATTGAGCTTAAAATTTATGTTGCTAAGTGAGACATTTGTTAAGTGAGTTTCAACTCATAAAACATTTTGTATACACGTTTTATAGTTGACAAGAGAAAGAAGGAGCAGAGTTTTAAAGAGCAAGCGGCAGTGTGGAATCGAAAGTACATTCCATTCATATTTTCTTCTAAGACTGATTAGATGGCTGAAGATTCTGCCGTGAAAAAATCTAATTGGAGAGCATGATTGATGACTCTTGGCTATGGATGTTTTTTCATTGGATGATAAACCCAGAGGGGTGTGGGGAAAAGCAGGATCAAGGGTGACAGTGAATTATATATCTCAGAGTTGGCTATGCCCAGGTAAATGCCGGACATAGAATGTTACCTTCAAATAAATCTTTTTTAGTTTGGGGAGTTTGGCTCGAGGCTCATGATTTAATTGGAGTAACTGCCAAAATCCTGACAGAGAGCCAATTCTGAGATATGTAATTCAATCTGTTTTGCTGCAGTTTATGACTTTTCTTGCCACAATTGTTAAGTGAATCACTGCAGTTGTTAAGTTAGTAAACTGCTTGTTAGGTGAATCTGGCTTCCCTATTGACTTTGCTTGTCAGAAGGTCACAAAAGGGGATCACATGACCCTGGGACACTGCTACCGTCATAAATATGAGTCAGTTGCCACACATCTCAATTTTGATCAGCAACCAGAGGGCTGCTGCAACAGTCATAAGTGTGAAAAATGGCCATAGATCCCTTTTGTGACCTTCTGACAAGCAAAGTCAGTGAGGAAGCCAGATTCCCTTAACAACTGTGTTACTGACTTAACACTTGCAGTGATTCACTTTATAACAGTGGGCAGCAAGGTTGTAAAATGGGGCAAAACTCACTTAACTGTCTTACTCAATGATAGAAATTTTGGGCTCAATTGAGGTCGTAAGTCAAGGACTATCTGTAGTATTAATATCTTATTTATTTATTTTACTTTTTTAATAAAACTTTTAAGCAACCCAGAGTCACCTTATAGGGGAAAGGAGAGGTATACATTTTTAATAAATAAATAAATAAAAATGAATCCCATCTTGAATTTTCTTCCTTCCTTCCAGACATTAGCTAACTCACCGTTGAACCTTGGATAATTTTAGAAAATAGGTAGATAGAATCAGACTGGGCTACTCCAGAAAACAGAACCTAAATGCAAATTTGGAGAGTGTGAGGGCAAAGAAAACAATTACAAACTATGCAATTACAAGCTGCATTTCAAAATTTCCTAAGGATATTGCATCAGCCCAAGGTTCAAGCAAACTTGATTCAGATAAACATGACCCCACATGGCCACATGAGAGTCTGACTACAGCCAACAGAATGCATTTCTTGCACAGGAACAGGAAGCTCAAGGCAAGGCCCAAGAGAAGGTATAAATAACCCTCTCTCTCAACTCCATGTGTTCAGCTGCCCAGGACCTCAAACTCATGTGGTCCTGTCCATCAATAAACCATCTTTCCAATTGGCCTCCATGTTTCCAGTGTCTTTCTCCCCACTTGGAATTGACCCAGATGGCTATTTATTCTAACAAGATCATCAGCAAACACCCATTCATTTCATCCCCCATAGGGAAAACTTCCTGTAGGAAGTTGGATGGAGAAATAAGCATTATTTATTTATTTATTATTTATTTGTTAATTGCTTACAAGATAATAGGTATAAGAAAAACATAGTTATGAATACATGGATACATATAAGAAACTAAATAATACATAATAAAATGTAAAAGAAAGAATAGGACAGGGACGGTAGGCACGTCGGTGTGCTTATGCACGCCCCCTACAGATCTCTTAGGAAAGAGGGGAGGTAAATATTAGTAGACAGTCTAAGGTTAAAGTTTTTGGGGTTTGGGGAAGAAACTACAGAGTCAGGTAGAGTATTCCAGACATTGACCACTCTGTTGCTGAAGTCCTGCAATCAAGTTTGGTGCGATTAACCTTGAGTTTGTATCTATTGTTTGCTCTTGTGTTGTTATGATTGAAGCTGAAGTATTCATTGACAGGTAGGACATTGCAATGTATGATTTTATATACTATACTTAGATCGGACAGAAGGCGGCATAGTTCTAGATTTTCTAGGTCTAGAATTTCGAGTCTGGTGGCATAAGGTTTTTTGCAAAGAGTAGAGGAGTGAAGAACTCTTCTTGTAAAATATTTCTGGATTTTCTCAACTGTGTTAATATCAGATATGTAATGTGGGTTCCAGATTGATGAGCTGTATTCAAGTATTGGTCTAACAACTGTTTTGTATGCTCTAGTTAGTAGTGTAATATTATCAGAGAAAAAGCTATGTAAGATTAGGTTAACAACTCTTAATACCTTTTTGGCTATGTAGTTACAGTGGGCTCTAGCACTTAGGTAATTTGAGATGAGTACTCCAAGATCCTTGACAGAGTTTGGATCATTAACAAGGTCTTGACTATTCAGCCTGTACTTTATTTTCTGATTTTTTTTGCCAATATGTAGGACAGAGCATTTATTTTTTGAGGTTTGAAGTTGCCATTTGTTTGACCATTCTGATACATAGTCAAGGTCTTTTTGAAGGGTAGCAGTATTGTCTGTGGTGTTGAATAGCTTTACATCATCAGAGAAGAGAACACAGTTGCTCTTAATATGATCACAGAGGTCATTTATGTAGAGTATGAAAAGAATTGGTCCTAGAACACTGCCATGGGGGAAGCCACTATTGACAGGTACAGAATTTGATAGGACACTCCCAGTTTTGACCATTTGTTGTCTGCTTGACAGGAATGCTTCTATCCAGTTATGCATGTATCCAGAGATACCATAAGATTTTAGTTTTAGGAGTAGTTTGTCATGTACCACTGAATCAAAGGCTTTACAGAAGTCTATGTAGATTGCATCTATTGTTTTGCCCTGATCGAGTTGTGTAGTCCATATGTTTTTGCAGTGTAAGAGTTGCAGATTACATGATAGTTTTTTTCCTAAAACCAAATTGTTTATTAGAGAGTAGGTTGTTTGTTTCTAAGTGTAGGATGATGGATTGGTTAATCATTGATTCCATGACTTTACAGGTGACGCAGCATAAAGAGATTGGTCTGTAATTTTCAACTAGGCTGGGGTCTCCCTTTTTGAAGATGGAGATGACTGTGGCTCATGACCATAGTTTTGGCAAGATTGGTCCTGAAAGATTTTTCAAAGATTATGCTTAGAGATTCTGCTATGGTAGTGGATAGCTTTTTTAAGAAGTATGCACATATCCCATCCGGTCCAATAGATAGAGATGGTTTTAGATTGCGTAGTGCTTTTTCAACATTGTCTTCTGTAAAATCGATATGTATTAGATCATTGTAGTTGTCTGTGGTTCGACTAGGAAATACTGGGCATGATCCATTGCTGTTTACAAATACTGAGCCAAAAAATGTGTTAAAGAGGTTGGCTTTAATAGTGTCATCATTGCAGTCTTTACCATTAGGTCTTTTCAGGGGTGGGATGGACCTTGAGTCTTTTAGTTTGTTGTTTACAAAATTGTAGAAAGCACGGGTGGAATTGGTACGTCCATAGTCATCCAGTAACTTCTAAATTCAAATAGGTCTTTCCCAATGTAGTTCAACATTTAAATTGCTATACTGCACTGGCTCTCATTACACATTCTTAGACTATTTTCTTGAAAGCTTGGAGGAGAATCTCAAGTCGGTGTGTTCCCTAGGAACCCTTAGTTAACTGATAGAAATATAACAAACGTGAATTCAGGAAGGAAAACCCAGGGAAGTGGAGACTAATTAGCTCAAGTTCAGCTCTGCACTCAATTTGATGTCAAGTTGAAAAGCCAGATCAACACAAAGAGAAAAATCTGTTCTGTGTTGTAAAGGGGGAGTAAGGGGGGGTGGAGTTGGTATTTCCAAAACTGAGAGTATCAAAGGGACTCTAGTAAGTATTCTGAGTGCAAAACAGTAGCAAGATAATCAGTTGCAAGGGAGGAGGAGCGGGTTGCTTGCAAACACAGAGCTACGGTATAAGTTATCCTGAGAACGATATGTGATAGATAACATGCCTAATGGCAACACTTCATAGCTGGACTATTTCAGGTCTATTTTGGGCTCAGTTGTGATCATAAGTCGAGAATTATCTGTATTCATTTCCTGAATTAGAAACCCCTAATTAAGCTAAGATTCCTAAACCAGGACCCTCTTTTAAAAAAAAATTCATTGTCTTAGAACAGCTCAGTTTTGGCCTCCAGAGGCCTCCACGGATCCTGTTTTTGGCCTCCCCGGCCTCCAGTAGCACTCTGCTGGCGAAAAATGGACCCGTTTTGGCCTTCCAAGGCCTCTGTGTGTCCCTTTTTGATTTCCCATGGCCTCAATTCTTCCATCCAAAAATGGGTCATGTGGAGGCACTGGGAGGTAAAAAATGGGCCCATTTTTGGATGGCAGACTACTTCTGGAGGCTGGGGAGGCCAAAAACAGGCCTGTTTTTGCTCCACCAGCCTACAAAAGGCGGGTAGGGGCTGGGTGATGTGGGCAGGGTAGCCTTGTGGCCCCACGCAGGCCAGATTAATGGCTCCGGCAGGCTGTATGCGGCCCACAGGCCATATTTTGAGGACCCCTGCCCTATACCATTTCAGAGAAATGTTTGTCCAGTCTCTTCTTAAAAAAACCTCCAGTAACGGAGCACCCACAACTTATGAGGAGAAGCCATTATAACACAGGTGTCAAACTCGTGGCGCCATTGCTGCCATGTGATGTTTTGCAACATTTTTCCCATACGTGAAGCTGGGGTGGGCGTGGCCTGTGCATGATGCATCTGGCCTGTGAGCCGCCAGTTTGGCACCCCTGTGTTACAAATAACCTTCAACTTATGGCTGCAATTGGAACCAGAAATTCTGTTGTTGAGAAGGCAGTTGCTAAGAGAAGCATGATTGATTTTACCACCAGTTTTGCCACGGTGGCTAAGCAAATCATTGCAGTTGTTAAGGGAATCATGCAGTTTTTAAATGAATCGGCATGCCCCCCAATTGGTTTTACTTGCTGGAATCCCTCTGGGGAGGTGACAAATGGCGATTACCTGATCCCCAGGATGCTGCAACTGTCATAAATACATGCCAGTTGCCAAGTGCCTAAATTTTGATCACATGACCATGGGGAATGCTGTGATGGTTGTAAGTCTGGGGATGTTCTGACCCAACCAGGTTCACCAAAGAGCAAACACAGACAAAGGCAGCAGCCCCCATCTTTTAAGGTTTAATAACAAATTCCGTTCTGAAGGCTGCTTCCCACTAATTAGCTCCGACAAGGAAGAGCCTTGCCAAGTTGTTCATCAAGGCTGCCAAAAACCCAGAGATGAGAACTAATTACAAGATTGTCCAAACATGAACTAAGATGTCCACCAGTTGAGCTTAAGAGCTTCTTTGCTGTCTGCAAAGAACGCTTTTCCAAACCTGGCTTTTATCCTCTTGAGGGAGGGGCCATTACCTTGCAGCCTTACTCCCGAGTCATCTGTGCTGCTGTAATTGTTCCTTCCTCCGAGCAATCCTTCGTGCACGTGCATTTGGCACAGGCTCCTCGGAAACCTCCTCATCACAGCTGCCAGCCCCCACAATCTCTGAATGCAGCAGTCTACTCCCTGATGGTCCTGGCCCCTTATCAGAATCCTCGCTCTCCTCAGCCATCTATACCTGCTGCCGGCTAATCACAACAGGGGAGCAGTCATAAGTCACTGTTTTCAGTGCTGCATTGTAACTTGAAATGGTTACTAAACGAATAGTTGTAAGTCGAGGACTACCTGTAGTAATAGTATTCAAATTGCTGCTCTATTTAAATTCCGGTCTAACACTTTCCCCTCCTTTCCTGAACTTCTAAGTAGCACATTTTTATTTTGACCTTCAGTATCCCAAACTACAAAAGGAAGGACTTTCTCAGACGCTCTTTGAATACACTGCGCTGTTCTTTTAAGGAGCCATCTGCTGATTTTTATCCTCGGGGATCAATGGTTTCCTCAGTTCCATAATCTGACAAACTGAACTAAAAGCAAAGGGGTCCACATTTTCAGAGCAATATTTTCTAACCTGAATAAGATGACAATATATAGATATGCCCTCCCCCCACCTCCCCTAAACTCCCCAGTCAGAGAGAGAGAGAGAGAGAGAGAGAGGGAGAGAGAGAGAAAGCTTTAAAAAGCCTTTCAACTTAAGGCATTCTATTTAGAAGAAATGAGATGAAAATGCACAGTGGAGAAACTCTATTATTGTATCTTAGATTATGATAATACATGAAGGTCTCCAAACTTTGCAACTAGAAAAGAAAAATCTACAGAGCGCAAATGTAACTTAAGCCCTACGTATAGTATACATTGCCCTAGGATGGAGAGAGGATGGGCCTGGTTCCTCCTCTGACTGCCCAGCTGGCCTCTGCCCTTCCCCAGCCTCCTCCATAACCTCCGGAGCCACACTTCCACTCCCTGTCAGCTGTTCCTCCTCTCCCTCAGAATCAGTCTCCACCAGGGACATGACACAAGGTCTCGTGATCACCTTTTGTGATCTCCTGACCAGCAAAGTCAATGGGGAAGCCAGATTTGCTGAACAACTGTATTACTAACAACTGCAATGATTCACTTAACAACTGGGGCAAGACAGAACGTAAAATGGGGCAAAAGAAACTCACTTTACAACTGTCTCACTTAGCAATGAAAATGTGGGGCTCAATTGTGGTCATCAATTGAGGATTACTTGTATGATTGTCACCGTGGACGCCTTTAGGTTCATTTTGTAGAAGTAACTGAAGGATCTTCTTCTCTCCCTGTCAAAAAAAAATTAGTGTGTGTGTGAGAGAGAGAGTTTTGGATCTAGGAAGTTAGAATGGGAGGAGAGGAATCTGTATAGCAATTTTTTGCAGTTGCTGAACACCAGTAAATGCTAACAAAACATTAGATATTTTGTTGACTGCAGTGAGAGTTCAGAAAAAGTCAAATGAAAATGAAATGACCCTGTGGGAAATTACATTTTTATTGGGAAAATGTTTCTGCCTTCACAGTTCTTGAGCATTCTTGACCAGTTTAAGTCTCTGAGATTTAGAAAAGAAACTAAATGGGGGCTAAAAGTCCTTAGGCCTCAGGAGAGATCCTGATATATGTTCTCACTATCCCATACCTCTCAGTGTTTTCAGATTTTTTTAAAGAGAAAATCCACAATTTAGTAAATCTGTTGGTAATAGAATTGATGTGAAATTTCTCGCAGGAGAACTTCATGCTCAAACTGAGGGAAGAGTTGTAAAATGGAGGCTCTTTCTTATGAAAATAAGGTTAATTTTGAGGGGCCAACCATTGATAAATATCTAAGGATTCCTTTGCTTACCAATCTCCTGTCCCTCCTCTCCTTCCTTCCATGCCTCTGTCCCTCCATCTGTCTGTCTTCATCTATCTAATTTATATAGTTATCCATCTCCCAAGTGTTGGAAGAAATATCCTTCTGGGTTCAGTTCCAAGTGGGGAAAAAGACACTGGAAACATGGAGGCTGTTTGGAAAGATGGTTTAATGGCGGACAGGATCACATACCTTGGAGCTCTTGGGTGAAGAAAAAGGGCAGAGATGCTGAGAGTCCCTGGGTTTTATGCCCTCTGTTGGGATTTGAATTTAAGCTTGTATTCTGATTGGTTGTCAGACTCCCATGGGGCCATGCAGAGGTAACTCTGTAGGCTGTCCTGAGTCTCAGGCTTGGTTGAGCCTTGATGGATGATGATGTAATGAAAAGGCTTTGGGGTTCCTATTATGGGCCTGCCTGGATGAAGTGGATCTTTGTTATGTACCTAGAATAGACTGGTCCAGGCCTTAATGCCCCATTAGCAAAGGTAGTTTCTGCCTCTCTGAGTTTCTACTTCTCTTTTAGGGAAAATATTCTGCCTTTTTAGCATATCCTAAAATATTTCATTTTCCTAGGAGAGGGGTGGTTTTTAACTTCCAACACAAGCTAGTGATTCTGGGCACTGCAAAACAAAATACATCTATATTTTAAGTTCTTAGTCCATTCTTTTTTTTTTCCCTAGCTGTCTCATGAACATTCAGGGGTGAGGAGAAGGCTGGGAATGGGACCGACAATGATGACTTGACATCTGGAATCATATCACAGAGGTGGAGCATTGCAAAACAGATCAAAATGGGTTTAATGTTGGAAGCAGGGTTTGTGTACCACAGTGCAAGCACCAGCCGTTTGGTAAAGGAATCATGGCATCACCTCCCTGTTTGAAGGGGACAGAGCTTGCTATCGTACTACTACAATGGCGTTTTCAATATTTTCATGAAAGCTTAACATTTGGAGACATCACCAGATATTCTTGCATTTTCTTCTACATAGGGCAAGTTAAGGGTTGTATGTTAATATACATTAATTTTAAAAAGAGGAAATTGGACGGCCACTTGTCTGGCATGGTATAGGACAGTGATGGCTAACCTTTTCGTCCTTGCGTGCCGAAAATGTGCGCACACACATGCCTGCACCCATAATTCACTGCGTGCGCAAACCCCCCACCCCCTGCGCATGCACCTGCAACCCCCCCCCCCGTGTGCATCGCGTGGCTCTGTGCATGTGCGTGCAACTCCCCACATGTACCACCTGCCTTTGCACATGCACGCACGTCTCCCACACACACTCTGCCTCCCTGCGCATGCGTGGCAAATGCCCAACAATCAGCTGGCTGGCAGGAGGCGCACACGCATGCACCGTGCACCTGATCTGGGGCGACGGCTTGCATGCTGTCAGAAATGACTCTGCATGCCACTTCTGCCATAGATTCGCCATCACGGGTATAGGATCTCCTGCTGGAGCAGGGGGTTGGACTAGAAGACCTCCAAGGTCCCTTTCAACTCTGATATTCTGTGATCTTCCAGAAAAGCAGGAATCTTTGATGGAACAGATTATTAATGAAAATCCTAATACATGGAGTTTCAATATAGCAGCTGTCCTTGGCATCTTTCTCTTTCATGAATTGTAAATACTGTTTCCTATTCCTGAGGGGGCGAAATCAGGCCTATTGGCATGATGATACCCAAATAATTCTCTGGATAAATTTTCCATCGCTTTCCCCCCTTGTATCAAGTCAAGCTAGCAATTCATTACTATTATTAACATTTTTGTCCACTTTGGATTACATCATTGCTTTTCCTCTATGGACCTTTGGTATATGCGCAATGCTTCATATGTTATTGATTCTCATCCCCGACTGTAAATTTTTAAAGAGAAGCTTAATGAATTATAAATAATAATACCTTCTCCATACATAAATAGGGCAATTTATTTGCAAAAGGGTCTATTCATTCCAGGTTGAAGTACATACCGGTCAGCAAGGAGAAGTTGATGGAAATAGCAAATAAAGGGAAAAAAGAAGAATGTGGTTTAGTTTTCCTTTTCAAGAAAATTGACTAGGTTTACAGTTGCTGGCCAACATGTTGTTCAGAAAAGAACTTGACTTTAATTTGTGTAATTCTCTTATTTATTTATTTTTAAATGATCTAGTTCTTGGTTCACAGATTACTTACCGAAGTAGGCAAGTGAAGGGATGTTGCAGATACAAATTGTGTTTTGGGAACAAGGAAGGCAATGTTTGAAAATAAATGTAAGCTTCGGGTCGTTTTTTCGCTTTTTCTTTTTCACGGATTGATAGAGAAGGCAGAGAAAATTGGCTTGTAACTGAATATTGAAGTTCTGCAATGCTTCAGTGTTGATTTCAAGTTGAACAGAGGCTGCAAATGTACTTACAGTGCTTTCAACTTTTTAAAACAGCTGTGTCTTTTCCTGTGATCAAGAGAGAGAGAGAGGGAGGGAGGGAGGGAGGGAGGGGAAGAGAGAATGCTGTTGTAGCTGTCTTGCCCCATTCAACCATTAGGCGAGATATGCTATTAGACTTCTCAGAGAAATTATGGTGGGAAGGAAATTGATTGTCTTTATTGCACAGCCTGCTTTGAGAGTTGTGTGGTGTTCTCACCTCACAATCAGGAGGCTGTGAGTTTGATCCTAGGTAAAGGCAGATATTTCTCTCTCTGGGCACAGTGATAATAATATCTGCTAAACAAAGCTCTGCATTGGTGACAGAAAGGGCATCCGGCCATTCAAATGCTCAACTAATTCCATTTAGTTGCCCAGACTCCACCCCGCAAGGGATTATGGGGTCATTAAATGATGAGGAAGATCCAAATGATCCAAACACCAAAGCAGAATGTTGGAAGTGTAAATATAAAGAAGGAACATTCTTCCGTATGTGGTGGCAGTGTCCGGAGGTTAAAAAGTATTGGATGAGGGTACAAAGATGGTTATTAGAAATTACAGATCACAAATTAGAACTTGAACTGGAAATATTCCTATTAGGAATAATTAAGGGAAAATTGAGCAAGGTCATCCGATACATCATTATAGATACCATAACTGCAGCGAGAATAGCCTTCGCACAGGGATGGAAGAAGGAAAAGATACCATCTGAAGAAGACTTGACACAAAAAATAATGGATTGTGTGGAACTGGATAAATTCACAATGGAATTAAGAGGCAAAGATGATTCAGACTATTACATAGTTTGGGATAGGTGGTAAAAATGGGTGGAGGATGGAAATAAGATTTGATGTTTATTTATAAAAGGAGATGTATGTATCAACAATGACATAAACACTGTTAATGTGAATAGAGATTTTATTTTTGCTTTTAAAAAATAAAATATTTTTTTAAAAAATGATGAGGATGATTGCACAGCCTGCTTTGCAACCTGGAAAACCTTGTCCAGTTTTGGTCATTTCAATATAAGAAGAATGCCAAGGAATTGGAATGAATGCAAAAAGAGCAACTAAGATGGTGAAAGGAATGGAGGCTGAATATTAGGAAGGATAATTAGAAGGCGGAGGGGAAGCATTAAAGCAGAGAAAGAGGATAGGTTTATTCTCTAAGTCTCCCAGTGGTAGGACAAAATTTAGTAAGATGAAGCTTTATAGAGAGATGTTCAAACTTGAAATAAAGATTACAGGGAGTCCTTTATTTATTTATTTATTTATCATATTTTTATACCGCTCCCTCTCCCAAAAAGGGACTCGGGGCGGTGTACAGCCTACTAAAAACATATAATAAATACGCTATAAATACAATTTTAAAATATATTAAACACGATTGGTCCGGCTGTGTCCCATCTAAATTAAATTTAACAATATAAAATCAGGGATCCGAATAAAAGTTAAAAATTAATTATTAAAACCCAATTAAGTTTAAAACCGGAACCTAATTACTGGGCCAGGCCAGCCTGTCTAAAAAATAGGGTTTTAACTGCACGCCGGAAGGTCAGGATATCCGTCATGGCCCGTATCTCCGGGGGGAGATCATTCCATAATGATCCATATAAGTCCTTGACTTATAACCACAATTGAGCCCAAAATTTCTGTTGCTAAGTGAGACATAAGTGAATGTGACGTCGAGTAATGTCGAGCTGGCCATGCCTACTCTGGCTATTCCTACGCTGGCCCCTCAAGGTCAAACATAACCCTGATGCGGCCCTCAATTAAATTGAGTTTGACACCCCGTTATTCAGGAAACAGCTAGTATGGTCAAAGTCCTTATCCACAGTTCATATCCTCTGTAGGATCTCACTAGCTCTCTTAAATATGTGGTTCAAAACCCTCATATCAGGTTATTTCTGACCATTTTTGACTCTCGGCCCACAACTGTAGCATTCGTTATGATTCTTTCTCTCTTCTTTGCCTGTCCTCCAGACCTGTCACCCATTTCATTTGAAAACTTAGCTGCCTTTTAATGAACGAATTGGCATTTCATATTAGCTTATCAGCCTATAAAGCCAAATGCAGACTCAATAACATTAACGGTAATTTCTCATAAAGAGATATTATCGATTGCCTTGCAACCTGTAAGCATTGAAAATGGCAGCCTGCACACCGTGCCTTCCTCATCCAGAGCCTGAAGAATTAAAGAAAAATTAAATTTGACAGCACTAAATTCGCAGGCACAATCGAGGTGCCAATTTATATGCAAAACGAAGTGCTTTATGAAAATTTCCTCTATTTTCTCACGGAGATTTGAGGGAGGGGAGTTAAAAAAAGAAAGAGAGATTTTCACTAGATGCAGCTTCTTCTTCTAATATCCCTCTACCTTAAATATTATATCGCCGCTACTCCCGACTCTCTTTGATGTATAAATAATCACGTTAAATTATATGCAGCAAGATGAGTGGTTGCTCTGCCATTCTTATTTTACAAAGTAATTTCTACCCTAGAGGGTCAAATTTCCCTGACAAATTCTTAATTACTATGTTGCAACAGAAGCAGAATCTATTTGTGCATAAATCCTGAACGGTCCCATGTGGTAAGTAACTAATATTACCAACCATTTCGCTTGGCCTGTTCACTGAACTCCATAATTAGATAATACTTTTGATGATGGTACATTTGAAGTCTTAATCCATTTAATTTTTTATGAGATTTTTTTTATTTTAATAGGGATGTGTTAGTGACCGCTGCCTATTTAAAAAATCATTAAAATTCTGTCCACAGCAGTAATAAAGATTAAAGATTACTAATATGGCATTCATAACCTTGGTGGTTTTCTCGAAGTCCAGGGCTTAAGGTAAATGGTAAAGGTCATTTAATATGTTAGTCCCTAATTATAAACCTGGATAATAGGTTCCTTTTCTAATTATCCTGTGGGTGGGCGGGTGTATTTGTGTATATATTCTATATTTCTAATTCAGAGTATTTGCTATAAAGAGAAAGGGAGGGCACGGGTGACATATAAGGCACCCAGCACTAATGAAAATAAGCGATGCCCAATGATGAACTGAACAAAAGTGTGTGTTTAAATGTGGGGAATGTCTTGCCTTAAAGCACCTTGCAAAAAGATTCAGCCTTTTTTTTGTTGGGAAAAAAAATGAAGGAGAAAAAGGTCGCTCGGGAAGTTTAATACCTTTTTAGCTTTATGCCAAACATTGACAATTAAGAACCAAGGCTGTTTCTGCAAAAAGCTGAAATCAGGCAAGGAACAATTGGAGGCAAACAAGAAAAAAAAAAGGATAAAATTCCGGGATATTTTTAAGATGCACAGCTGGTTTATTTTTGCAATCTGAAAATAGCTGCCTGCTGAACTAGATGAGGCTGGAAGATGTTGTTAATGCTATTCTTATTTTTGTTGTTGTTGTTGTTGAGTAGTAGAGTGCTACATTATCAAATGGGCACTGAACTTGACTAAATAAGGAAGAACTAATTTCTGTCCAAAGGATTTACGGTCTACATATAGTCTGTAAATTTAATACAGAATCCTGCCTGCTCTCCCTGTCCCAAAAAACCTCAGAAGGATATGATAGTGATTGTGATACAGACAGTAACCTTGATGCAGCTGTTTCATTTTCATGATTTAAGTTTCAAGTGAGAAGGTGGAGAAGGTAGCAAAATCCCATAATTAAATAATACATTTATTAGGATCTACCCAGATCTTTCAGAACATTGTGTTCAAGTCTGCATCATCACACGGGACATTAGGATAGGTAGGTAGGTAGGTAGGTAGATAGATAGATAGATAGATAGATAGATAGATAGATAGATAGATAGATAGATAGATAGATAGATAGATAGATAGATAGATAGACAGGCAGGCAGGCAGGCAGGCAGGCAGACAGACAGAGATAGAGATAGAGATATATGAAAGTCACAGAATTAAACTAAATGTTGCAGCCTGTGGTGTAAGTGAATGTGAATGTGTTTGAGGGTGGGATACAAAACAAACACAGTCACAGAAAACAGGTGAAGCCCCTTTTATTCCTTCACTTTGCTTCCAAGCTCCAAATATCTTTGACAGAAGACAAAAAACTCCCACACAGTTACATGAAGAAGGAAAAAAGCAACACAAACCAGGCAAGATAAGGGCTGGAGGATGTCCACAGATAACACACACTGGGAAGGATGCCAAATTCAAAGAGGAACTACAGTATAAACTAGAGATATTTACACGCTTTGTTTCCAGAGTTCGCCCGTACGCAAGTCCATCCTCTTATTCAGTTGTCACAGCTGCAGCCCATGAAGAGGATCAAGGTCCTCTCCTCCTAAGTACACCAGTCTCTCCCTTATCCTCTCCTCCCTGGATGCCCTAGGATGGATAGGGGATGGGCCTGGGTCCTCTTCTGACTGCTCAGCTGGCTTCTGGCTTTCCCCAGCCTCCTCCACAACCTCCGGAGCCACACTTCCACTCCCTGTTGCCTGTTCCTACTCTCCCTCAGAGTCAGTCTCCACCAGGGGCATGACAGTGGGGAACATTGGTAATCAAGTGTCAGATTTCATCTAATATTCAGAGATCAGGAAAAATTTAGGCCTTGTACTTCTGAAAGCACCATCCCATTTGTTTGTTCGCCCCCAAATCACACATACACAGTATCTGGGAGAATGCCAGGAATGAAGAATCAGAACCACAGTTTATAGCAATAGCACTTAGACTTATATATCACTGTATAGTGCTTCACAGCCCTCTCAAAGTGGTTTGCAGAGTTAGCCTATTGACCCCCCCCCCACAATCTGGGTCCTCATTTTATCCACTTTGGAAGGATGGAAGGCTGAGTCAACCTTGAGCCTGGTAAGATTCGATTTGCCAAATTGCAGGCAGCTGGCTGTAGCAGAAATAGCTTGCAATACTGCACTCTAACCACTGTGCCACTGAGGCTCAATTAAACTGATTTATTGCTTGTGCTTATACCCAAGAATCTAGTCAACTAACAGTCAGCACTAAATTGGTACTAGATCAGGGGTGTCAGACTGGCAGCCCATGGGCCTGATGCATCAGGCTCAGGCCATGCCCACTCCAGTTCTGCAGCAAGCACATGATGCAGCAAGTTTGTCACCCATGCACTAGATAGTTGTTGGAATTCAGGCAAGGTTGGACTTAGATCTTTTGTGGGAACAATAACGACTCCAGGCCGTTTCCTCTCTTGACTCCACTCCCAGGCTCTGCCTGTCCTTCTCCTACAGAGATGAGATGACCACTCAGAGAAGGAACTTGTTCCTACTCTCTGTATCTCCAAAAAGTTTCCACTACTTTTGGGGGGAGGGGGTGAGAAAGGGTAAATATTAACTCCACTGAAAATTAACCTCTTTAAACCATTCCAAGTGTGAGATGTAAAACCCAAAATTATTATTATATCAATACTCACAACATGAAGACAAGTCTCTGGTTCAGAATTTCAAAGGTTTATTGTAGGAAAGGAAAGCGGTTGCAAGCGCAGCCTCCAAGACTCTTCCCAATTGGATTGAGTACAAGGAGAGCAAATTTCACTACTTTAACAATACATTTTATATCCTTGCACAGAGCACGCCACGCCTAAAAAGCCCCCCCCCCCAACACCCCCTTATTTTTTATATGCTAAACTACCAACTTGGGGTAGTCATGACATTGTTTCCTGGGCTTCAGTGTCTTATCTTCTATTTATTCCTGGGCTGCCAAGCTTTACCTTTGATGTATGTTCTTATCTTATTTATTCTCCCTAGCCTGGTTAGGTCTTCCTGTTGTTGTTGTATCTTGTCTTTGTGGAATGTATCGTCTGTATGCGAATGACTGGGCCAGGATGTAACTTCTTTCAGCAGAAACAACAAAAGGGAGGGGGACAGAGAAAGCTGGGAAGGGTACATCAAAAAGGAATGAAAGAAAGGAATCTTCTAGTCTATTTCATATACAAAATGAACCAGAGTTTTCTAATCTTGCTATATAATTTTCATTATAAAAGAGTAATTTATAATTTTCTCTCACAAGGGACGCGGTGGCTCAGTGGCTAAGACGCTGAGCTTGTCAATCAGAAAGGTCGACAGTTCGGCAGTTCGAATCTCTAGCGCCTCGTAATGGAATGAGCTCCCATTACTCATCTCAGCTTCTGCCAACCTAGCAGTTCAGAAACATATAAAAAATGCAAAATAGAAAAATAGGGACCACTTTGGTGGGAAGGCAACAGCGTTCTGTGCACCTTCGACGTTTAGTCATGCTGGCCACATGACCACAGAGACGTCTTCGGACAGTGCTGGCTCTTCGGCTTTGTAACAGAGGTGAGCACCATCCCCTAGAGCCAGAAATGACTAGCATGTATGTTCAAGGGGAACCTTTACCTTTATGTTTAAACCATATGTATACTGAGAGTATTTACACCAAGACAAATTCCTTGTGTGTCTAATCACACTTGGCCAATAAAGTATTCTATTCCAGTCTGACTGTATTCAAAGCAATATTTTAAACTGTATTCTGGATTTTTGTCTCTCTTACATAATTCTCTTTAGCCTTCCAAAGAGAAATCTTCCCTATTTCCCATCCTAAATCCAGGAAATAAATGGAAGTAGTTGTTGTAATGTATTATAAATTATAATGTTGTATGTAATGACTGTAATGGTCATCAGTCATATATAAAAGAAATCTTCCCTACTTCCTGTTCCAAACCCAGGGGGGCAGGGGAAATTGCATTCCTATGTTTTATTGATGCCTATCTTTTTACTTACTTTTACATTAAGAGATTGTATGTTTTACTGACAACTATTTATTTTGCTTACATTCACATTAAGCTGCAAAGATTTCCTGATCGGATATATTTGAGTGAGAAAAATGTATAATCTTTGTTTGTTATTTCTTAGTAGAAGAACAACATCTTTACACTCTAAACTTTAGATGAATGAGGCATTATTATTAAATTGGAAAGGTTTCCTACATTTTATTTTTATATCCTTTCAGAGTTGCAACAAATTTCCACATCTCCTCCTCCTCTTCCTCCTCTCCTTTCCCTTTCTCTTTCCCCTTTCCCCTTCTCTTTCTCCTTTGACAGAGCTTATATTACAGCTAACCATTAATTCTATGTCCACTCCACCATCTGCCATTTAATGATTATGCTTGGAAACTTAAAGCTTGGCCTCGAAAAATATATGCATGGGATTCCTACGCAAGATGTTGACTCTGTGCATGGTATTAGGGTCCCTTTTATTCAGCTCAACAGTTTGCTTTTTTCTATAACCACTTGTAAAAAAAAAGTTTCCGAGTGGGACTGGGTGCAAACTTTATTTATTTATTAAATTTATGTGCTGCTCATTTCACAATTTGAGGAGACTCTGAGTAGTTTATCATGATCCCTCAATTGGTGTAAGGTTTGTCAGCAAGCAATGATTTTTTTAAACCACAGTGTCAATTAGAAATCATTGAGAACTCCTGCCTCATATTAGATTGACTTCAAAATGAACAGTATTTCCACAATTGGAAGGTGGCAACCAGTGGAGTTTGCAGATGCGGGACAAATAAGTCAGTTGTGAAAGCAGGGTTCCACCACAAGAGCCATCTCCCTTCGCCTGGGCACTGGGATATTGCAGATATGTGAAGAAGAAGTGGACTTTTTAGCTTGATGATTAAAGTCCTTGGGGCCAACCAGTGGCAGATTAAGGCTCACTGGTGCCCTAAGCACTGACAAATCTTGGTGCCCTCCTCCTTCGTACATACTGTACAAATGAAGGCATATTTTCACTTTGGTGGGAAGGCAACTTAGTGATGCTCCCTTTGGGCCTGGTGCCCTAAGAACAGTGCTTAGTCTGCTTAATGGTTAATACACCACTGGGGCCAGAGGTGGTATTCAGCAGGTTCTGACCAGTTCTTGAGAACCAGTAGCGGAAATTTTGAGTAGTTCAGGGAACTACTGTTGAGAGTGTGGTGGCACGTCAGCTCCCGCAGTGCCTGGATGAAGCGAGTTATCTTGACCCCCTCCAATCGGGTTTCAGGCCCGGGCACAGCACGGAGACGGCTTTGGTCGCGTTGGTTGATGATCTCTGGAGGGCTCGGGACAGGGGTTGTTCCTCTGTCCTGGTCCTATTAGATCTCTCAGCGGCTTTTGATACTGTCGACCACAGTATCCTATTGCGGCGGTTGGAGGGGTTAGGAGTGGGGGGCACCGTGTTACGGTGGTTCACCTCCTTCCTCTCCGACCGTTCGCAATGTGTGTTGACAGGGGGGCAGAGGTCGGCCCCGAGGCCCCTACTATGTGGGGTTCCTCAGGGGTCGGTGCTCTCGCCCCTGCTGTTCAACATTTATGTGAAGCCGCTGGGTGAGATCATCCGTGGCTTCGGGGTGGAGTTCCATCAGTACGCTGATGATACTCAGCTGTACATCTCCACCCCGGGCCACCCCAACGAAGCTGTCGAAGTGATGTCCCGGTGCCTGGAGGCCGTGCGGAGTTGGATGGGTCGTAACAGGCTCCAGCTCAACCCGACTAAAACCGAGTGGCTGTGGTTTCCTGCGCCCAGATACAGCCAGCTGGTTCCTTCGCTGGCCGTGGGGGGAGAGGTTTTGACCCCCGTGGAAAGGGCGCGCAATCTGGGTGTCCTCCTGGATGTGCGGCTGTCTTTAGAAGAGCATATTGCAGCCGTCGCCAGGGGGGCTTTTTATCAGATACGTCTGATTTACCAGTTGCGGCCCTTTCTGGATCTGGGCGCACTTCGCACAGTCACGTCCGCCCTCGTCATTTCCTGCCTGGATTATTGCAATGCTCTCTACATGGGGCTCCCCTTGAAGAGTCTCCGGAGGTTACAGCTGGTCCAGAATGCAGCCGCGCGAGTGCTTGTGGGTGCCCCTCGGAGCTCCCACGTTACTCCGCTGCTTCGCAGGCTGCACTGGCTTCCTGTGGCCTACCGGATTCGATTCAAGGTGGTACTGATGGTATTTAAAGCGCTCCATGGCTCGGGACCTGGGTACTTACGGGACCGCCTGCTGCCATCGTCAACCTCCCGCCGCCCAGTACGCTCCCACAGGGTTGCCCTGCTTGGGGTACCGCCGCCTGACCGTTGTCGGCTGACGGCCCCGAGAGTTCGGGCTTTCTCTGTGGGGGCTCCCTCCCTATGGAATGATCTTCCCCCGGAGATACGGTCTATGACGGATATCCTGACCTTCCGGCGCGCGGTGAAAACTTTATTTTTTAATCAGGCCGGCCTGGCCCAGTAACTGTGTTTTAGGTTTTTAATTAAATTTTAATTGGGGTTTTAGTTTTTAACTTTTAAATTGAATCTGAATTAGACAGCCGGATTAAACTATTTAATTTATTTTTAACTATATTTATTGTATATCTCGTATGTTTTAGTAGGCTGTACACCGCCCCGAGTCCCTTTTTTGGGAGAGGGGGCGGTATAGAAGTTTAAACAAATAAATAAAAATAAATAAATAAACTGGCAAATACCACCTCTGACTGGAGATTTTACAGTATCCTTCCCCTGCCATGGCCACCAAGCCACACCCACAGAACCAATAGTAAAAAAAAATTGAATCCCACTACTGATTGGGGCCAACCCTTGGTGGCAACATAACTCAGCCTTCTTTTTCCTAATAATTTGCCATTGGAAATGAATTCAGATGGAATGAAAGAGAGATGATAATCAAGAAATGGATTTCCATCAGAAATCTGAGTCAGGGAAGACTTTTATAGTATTTTGGTCTGAAAATTATAAAGCACGGAAGAATGGATTTCTTTTCTATTATTGGGAACCGTATAAATAGCAGAAAATCACAAATAGCCTTGATGCTGGAGAATATGTCAGATCACTCTAAGAGATTCCCCTCTGTGAATCCAAATATTAATGTCCAGACATCTAGTCTTTATATACTGATTTTTTTTTTTACATACCCATGAAAATGTATTCAGGGCCATTTCAAAGGTAAGGTAATGCCACCAATTTGGGTGAATTGCCAGAATTTCTAATACACACATAAATATTTCCAGTCCATTTCCATTTCAGTTGCTGCTCATTTTCTTCTTATATGTTTAACATAGACAGATCATTTCATTGGGAAAAGGATGAATTGCTTACTCAGTGTTTCTCAACCTTGGCAACTTGAAGTTGTATGGACTTCAATTCCCAGAATTCCCCAGTTCATACAACTTCAAGTTGCCAGTTTGAAAACCTGGCATATGTATTTGTATCTAGATGTAAGCACACATGCAAACAGGCATAAAGACACTACTTCAATTTAAAATCAGGAAAATTAACTTGCTCAATGAAACTATAGCATCAAAGCGCTACAAAAAATGAATATGAAACTTCTTATTAGGAACCTCACTCCATTTCTAAGAGGTCTGTAAGAGGGCATGCATAAGCGCATCAGCTTGCCTACTGTCCCTATACTACTGTTTCCATTTATTCGTACTCATGTATTATGTATATACTTATACCTGTTTATACTTACATGTTTATATGTTATATTCATACTTATACTTGTTTTCTTATACATGCTTGACAAACAAACAAATAAAATAAATAAACAAACCAATAATAAATTCTGAAGGTTATTTTCCCTCCAGAAATTAATGTTTATGTTTTTTATTTATTATATCATGCTCATTTGCCTGAATGCCAGTTATAAGAGCTCAGCAAGAAGATATTCATGATTGTAAGATCATCCAAAGAAAGGGATATTAGAAGAAAAAATAAATAAATAAGTTATATTTTTGACATAATGTATAAAAAACGTTCAGCAGGCTTTCTGCATGTTGTCCTGAAGTTCCCTTCTTTCATGAAATTTATATACCGTGTTTCTCTAACAATATACCTCCCCCAGTAGGAAGACCCAGCATGTTTTATAGGCATAAAATGAAATTAAGCCCCTCCCCCAAATTTAGGCCTATTTTAAAACATGCGAAATGAGGGGAAGGGCAGGGAGACTTGCCGTTAGGATGCCCACCGGCAGCCATGCCTCTCCACAAGCCGCTCCTAACAGGCGATCATGGCGGAATGTGGAGAGCTCCCAACTCCCGCCAAGCACTTTTGCTGCAGACCCGCCACTGTTGCTTTCCCTTCTGCCCATGCCGCTGTCACATTTGGAGCTGCCACTTCCGTATTTGGGGCACCACCGCCATTTGGAGCGTGTTTGGAGCGCTGCTGCCATTTGGAGCACCACCCCCTTGTTTGGATCTGCCGCTTCTACATTTGGATCACTGCCACAGTTTGCAGCGTGTTTGGAGTGCCGCTGTTTAGAGCACCGCCGCTGCGCTTGGAGCTGATGCTTCCGTGTTTGGAGCACTGCCTCTGCATTTGCAGCTGCCGCTTCTGTGTTTGGAGTGCCGCCGCCGTTTGGAGCACTGCCACCATGTTTGGAGCGTGTTCGGAGCGGTGGTTATGCTCCAAATGCAGAGGCGCTCCAAAAGTGGAAGTGGTGGTGGTGCTCCAAATGTGGAAGCGGTAGTTCCAAACACGGCGGTGGTGCTCCAAATGGCAGTGGCGCTCCAAACGTGCTCCAAATGGTGGCAGTGCCCCAAACGCAAAAGTGGCAGCTCCAAATGAGGCAGCGGTGCTCCAAACATAGAAGCGGCAGCTCCAAACACAGTGGCGGTGCTTCAATTGTGGAAGCGGCAGCTCCAAATGCGATGGCAGCTTGGGCCGAAGAGAGAGCAACAGTGGTGGGCGCTGAAGATCTCGGGTCTGCAGCAAAGGTGCTTGGCGGGAGTAGGGAGCGGCTGGTGGCGAGGCATGGCTGCCTGCAGGCACTCTAGGTGAGGATGCAAGGGGGGGATTAAGTCACCCCCGAAATGATGGTTTAGTCATTTTTTGGGGGACTCAAAAAAAATAAGACCCAGCCTTATTTTGTGAGAAACACAGTATGTGTGTGCATATATATTTTTATATTTACATGCATATTTTTATTTTATTTATTTATTTGTCAATTTGTCAATTGCTTGTGATCTGTTATCAGTTCAAAATGATGACCGTAGAGAAACTCATGGAATTTCTTTACTGAAGCAACTGCAGCCAAGTCCTCCTTGTCAATTTGACTATAGTTGCGTTCAGTGGAGGATAATGTCCTTGAAAAAAAGGCAATAGGTGCTTCTGCACCATTTGGCAGTCTGTGACTCAGAACAGCCCCTATTCCAAAAGGGGAAGCGTCTGCAGCTAGTACCAGTGGTAAATTCTTGTTGAATTGTATTAAAACAGATTTGGACGTGAGCAGCGATTTGACTTCCTTGAAAGCAAGGGTTTCTTTAGGGCTCCAATGCCATGGTGTCTGCTTGTCTAGGAGCCTGTGAAGAGGCTCTGCAATTGAAGCTTTATGGGATAGGAATGAAGCATAGAAATTCAGAAGTCCCAGAAAAGATTGGAGCTCAGTCTTATTAGTAGGAGTGGGAGCTTCATGAATGGCCTTTACTTTAGACTCTGTTGGGTGAATACCCGAGGCGTCAATTTTGTAACCTAAAAATTCCACTTGTAGAGTGGCAATGGTGCATTTTTCTCTTTTTAATTTAAGACCTGACTTTTTAAAACATTCAAGGACACTTCTGACTCTCTGTAGCAATTGAGTTTGATTGTTGGCAGATATAAGAATGTCATCGAAATATGGTACAAGCCTGGTAACCCTTGCAGAATCCTTTGCATTAGAGACTGGAAAATTCCAGGGGCCACACTAACTCCAAATTGTAGGCGTGTACATTTAAAAGCGCCTCTGTGTGTCACTATGGTCTGTAGTTCTGCAGTTTCGTCATCAGCAGGGAACTGTTGATAAGCCTGTGACATATCTAGCTTTGCAAAAATGGAGCCAGGCTCAAAGGAATGGAGTAAATGTTGCACAACGGGGACCGGATAAGTGCATACTTGAAAATATCTATTTATTGTAGTTTTATAGTCAGAACAGATCCTCAAATTTCCGTCCTTCTTTAGAGGTGTCACTATTGGGTTTTCCCATTTGGAAAAATCTGTAGGTTGTAGTATGCCTTGTTTAATTAATCTGTCTAGTTCCTTTTCAAGTTTAGGACGAATTGCAAAAGGTACCCTGTGGGGTTTTAAGTGGATTGGTACTGCTTGGGGGTCTACCTTGAAGGATATTGGGGTTCCAACGTAGCAGCCTAGGCCTTCGCTGAATACATAAGCATATTCCCTGAACAGGGAGTCAACTTCTGAACTTGCAATGGTGTGAATTCCATCTATGTGGAAGCCCAGGGCAGGGAACCAGTCTAATCCCAATAGGCTTGGGAGGGCGCCATCCACTATCACTAAAGGCAAGTGACCCTTAAAATCTTGAAAATGAATTAGAAACTTGCCTTTTCCGATGACAGGAATGGTTTTGCCTTGGTAGTCCCGTAGAGTCAGATTGCAGCCTGGAATCTTCTTTCTTGTTATTCTGGGAAGCAGTTGCTTCAAGGTGCCCCACGAGATGATGGATAGTGCAGAGCCGGTATCTACATTCATTCTGCATGGTCTACCTTCTATAGAAACAGTGACACTAATTTTGTTAGAACTATTTTTTGGTATCTTTGCTTGGTAGCATGTGGAACAATCCTCGATTTGTCTTGGATATTGTATGGCTTTCTGAGGCCTTTGAGGCTGGTTAAAAGTCTTTCCTGCCTTACATATTCTTGCCAAATGACCCTTCTTTTGGCATTTTAAGCATATGGCATTCCTGAATCTGCAGGATGCCCTGAGATGGTTGCCCCCACAGCTTAAGCAGGTGGGCTGTATTCATGGAGGTTGATTTGCAACCTGTCTGTACTCCCTTTGATTAGGGTTGGGCTGTCTGAGGCGATTTATCTCAGTAGCCTCTTCTAAGCCTTCCTCTGTGGAGGCTTCATCAAAATGCACTGTTGGGTTATCTAGTCTAATTGGATCTCCCTGTATTTCAGCTGCTGAGAGTGCTGATAGCTCAGCAGCCTGGGATTCTTCTACGGCTTGTTTTAAGGTTAGGTCCCCTTTAGCTAGTAGTCGTCTTTGCAGCCTGGGGTCCCTAATTCCACAGACCAGCTGATCTAACAGCATATCTTCTAGGTAATCCCTGAATCCACAATGTAAGGCAGCTGTTTGTAGTGCTGCCATGTAGTCACTAATGGTTTCTCCCTCAGTCTGGGTGCGCATGGCGTCTGGCAATTCTAGAAGGCTTAGGGGAGTAATGGTTGGAGAGAATTTCTTGCAATTCTTCCCAGGAAATAGTCTTAATAGATCGTGGAGCCAATAATGCTGTTGCAGTGTCAAATACCGTGGCTCCGCAAAAGCTTAGAAAATAAGACTTTATTCTATACTCAGAAATGTCAGTAATGTCTATAGCATCTAAAAAGCAGTCAAACCGGTTCCTGTATGATTCCCATGTCTCTGCCGTCGGTCTGAAAGGCAGGAATGCAGGATTCGAAGTCATCTTCCCCTCAGCTGTGCCACTTCTCCTGAGGCGATTTAAAAATCGCACTTCGCGAACAGTGACAGCAACTCTGTAGCGATTTCAGCTCTTGGTTAGTGACTTCGATCTTTGTCCTTTTTGCCTGGCTTGCCTCTTATAAGTATCCCGCCCTCGTCGCCAGTATTGTAGAGCGGCGGTAATCACTTGAGGCAGACAACCAAGACAAAAGATTCAGCTCTTACTTTATTTAACAAATAAAGGGTTACCGCTACTGCCGCTCTAACATGGCAGTCAGCTGGAGTGGCAACAGCTGATGCCGTTTGACATCTCCTTTTATAGCCGGCTGTCAAACGGCATCAACCAATGGGAGAGGTTCGTGTTTCCCACGAAGCACGGACCTGAGTGAAAACTGCAGTCAATACACAACACTGAGGTTCAAGGAAAGCCTCTATAGCCTGGGAAGGGTAAAAAACGGGCCTTGCGGAAGTTCCAGAAATCTGAAAATGGGCCCATTTAGGGCCTCTGGAGGCCTTCCTGAATCTGAGGCAGTTTTTGCCCTCTGAGAGGCTTGAGGAAAGCCTCTGTAGCCTGGGGAGGGTGAAAAATGGGCCTGCCAGAAGTTCTGATAGGCCACGTCCACCATGGCCATGCTCACCAGCAACTGGGCAGAGAATCCGTTGCTGGGATTTGTGAAGCCCACCCCTGTTGATAATCCTCAACTTATGACCACAATTGAGCCCAAAATTTCTGTTGCTAAATGAGATAATTGTTAAGTAAATTTTGTCCCATTTTACAAGCTTCTTGATACAGTTGTTCAGTGAATCACTGCAGTTGTTAAGTTAGTAACATAGTTGTTCAGTGAATCTGGCTTCCCCATTGACTTTGCTTGTCAGAAGGTCACAAAAGGAGAACCCATGATTCCAGGACTCTGGGACCGTCATAAATAGGAGTCAGCTGCCAAGCATCTGGATCTTGACCACATGACATGAGGATACTGCAATGGTCATAAGTGTGAAAAACAGTCCTCAAGTCCCATTTTTCAATGCTGTTGCATCTTCGAATGGTCACTAAATAAATAAACTGTTGTAAATCGAGGATTACCTGGATGTATGTGCATATATACACACCGGCTGAAGGCCACCTTCATGAAAAGAGTGGGATTAGAAGAAAAAAGTTACATTAATATTAATTAAATTAGTAAGGACCCATTCTGGTTAATTGCCTGTAAAACAGGCATTTGTAAAATTAATTGATTCCCACCAGCACCGAGATAGCACAGCAAACCTTTCGCTCATACGCATATATGCAAATGCTCACACGTTCCTCTCTCCTTTCAGCAGAAACAGCAGGAAAGGAATAAAGAGAACCCAGATCAGAGTGAAGGGAGTAATGAGCTGAAGAGGGGAGATTAGAGACAAATTCAGCAGAGGGGAGATTAGAGACAAATTCAGTGTGCCAGGCTCAGTCATTATACACCTAAAAAAGGCTTACTGTGTAGTAATTTTCACTGAGTTCAATGGTTCTTACTCCCAGGTTGTCCACCTAGAACCTCTGGTCTTGGTCAGTTGTCTACTCCTGTTTCTAGAGCAATGAGACAGTGCAAGCAACCATGACTCTCTTTATTGCCTTCAACATGTCAAGAACTATGGGTTATAAATGGGCAGAAAAGTTGAGAAGTTCCTATCTTTTTCTCAAGAGGAAAATGGATCAGCAGATCTACAGATGAAACAAGTTGCCCAGCCATGGATTCAAAATGTGATGTCGTCGTCATCATCATCATCTTCATCATCATCATCATCATCATCATCCCCTGTCACTCACGATGGGTATAAATCAGGTCAACCCTGCAACCTGCCCAATTGTATGACTTTTTTTTTTGTAGAAGTCATTAAGTGAATTATCCCAGTTATGAAATGATTCCAGCAATGGTTCACTATGGGCACTGTTTTGCCAACACAGTCCTTTCAACAGTTCTAAGAAGGGTCCACATCCATTTGCACCACTCAGATGAACCTCCAGGAGGCCTCAGCGATTCGCTAAAAGAATGCAAATGACCACTGTCTGCAAGGAGTATAAATCCTTCCATTCTCCACCACTTCAGTCAGAGCTGAAGAAGCTTCTTGGATGATAAGCGAAAGGTCATCAAAGAAAAACTAGAAAGTCCAGTTGCCTCTTGAAAAAAAAGCATCTTTAGGACAACTATGACCTGGATGACTGAGAATCTCCATAGTCATACCATTTGGGGACAAAACAGTTGTAAAATACGGATTACATGATTGTGGGATGCTGCAAATGACTGTAAATCAGAGGAGGTATTCAGCAGGTTCTGACCAGTTCCGGAGAACTGGTACTGGAAATTTTGAGTAGTTCGGAGAACTGGCAAATGCCACCTCTGACTGGCCCCGCTCCCATCTATTCTCTGCCACCTGAGTCCCAGCTGATCATCTGGGTCTTCTTTGGTTGCCCAGCACAGGAGAGCGGAGCTGGAAAGTAGGTTAGTGGGGTGGGGAGGGAATGGGGATTCTGCAGTAACCTTCCCCTATCACACCCACTAAGCCATACCCACCAAGCCACACCCACAAAACTGGTAGTAAAAAAATTTGAATCCCATCACTGTGTAAATGTTGACCCATTTGCAAAGTGCAGGCACATCACCCTGCAGGAAGAGTTGACCATTACAACTTTGAATCTATGTCGTAAGAACCCTCCATAGGGAATCTGTTATGACTTCCAACAGTCGCTAAGCAACCTGTGGTAAGTTGAGGCCTTCCTGTATGCTAGCCACACTGCTTTTCAGAGATAAGCTCAGTGAATAGAAACAATTTGGTTTACTGAGCCACGGGTTCTTGATTGAGTCTTCTCTCTCTCTCACTACTCAGGGTCACTTCAGCTTGCTGTGAATGCTTTCTTACAAGGGGATTTTAAGCAATTCATATGTATGGCTGCTGGGGGGGGAGGATCCCCTAGGTTTGCTAGTGAATGCACTTTACATGGATATGTGAGGGGGAGATACCATTTACACCATAGTGTGAACCTTCTTTCTTGCTGAGACTATTCGAGGAATTCATTCTATAGCTCCTGTCAGTAATTTTAGTGGCACTTCTGGGTCAATTCTCTTCTCATGCCATCCTCATTCTTCAGATCCTACTTCCTGTGAAGTTGAAGGACCCAGCATCTTCATTAGCTTTCCCAAAGGTCCTTAAAACAAACAAAGTTTGTTGATTAATTGATACTATTAATCATTCATTACCATTTTAGCCCATTTTTAAAGGCTTGCTTTAAAACATGTTCCCCTTATAGATGGTTGAGAGGTTTCTGTGGTCAGTTAAATAAATTGGAAAAGAAAAACCCCAATAAATAAGCAGTTAAATAAATATATCAAGTGTTTGAATGAGCAAAGCCTATCTTGGACTTTCTTAAAACAGAAACTCTCCCATCTTCTACTGTCAGAAGATTGCACAGCCCCAGGTAAAATCTAGACAAAGGTTATTATTATTACTCACTGAAAAGGTGAAAAACCAACAGTGGGGAACCTGTGTCACTTGCCAGAAGTTGTTGAGTTTTGTCATGAGAGATGCTGCTGCTGGACTTTATCATTCCAAAAGATCTGATGGTTGTAAGTTTCCCATTCTGTGGGAAAGTCTAACTTTTGGGACTGGGGAACACTTTTGGAATTCTGAGATCCTGCAATGGATGTTCTTAAAAACTCCCTTCTATACTGTGTGGGTTTCCAACCTTTTGGCTTGTCTGAGCCACACGGAGTGACGAGGAAATGTCTTGGGCCACATATAAAATTATAATATTGTTAATGTATGTAAATCACATAATAATGTTAAAAGTTTATGGTCTTGTGTTTTTGAGCCAGGTGAAACCTCACTCAAAAACAGTAACTTGGAGTCCTAGCAGATGACCATTTATATGAGCCAGCAGTGTGCGGCAGCAGCTAAAAAGGCTGATCACCTGGAGTACTGCATCCAGTTTTGGTCACCACGTTACAAAAATGATGTTGAGACTTTGGAAAAAGTGTGAAGAACAGCAACTAGGATGATTAAAGGCCTGGAGACAAAAAGAACTGAGTATGGTCAATCTAGAGAAAAAAAGGACTAGGGGGGACATGATAACAGGATTCCAGTATTTGAGGAACTGCCACGAAGAAGAGGGGGTCAACCTATTCTCCAAAGCACCTGAAGGCAGAACTATATCATGCCCCTGTCGGAGGACGAAGATGAACTGCTGACAGGAAATGGGAGTGTGGCTGCATTGGCTGTGGAGGAAATTGGGAAAGGACAAAGTCCGGCTGGGAAGAGCAGGGAAGATGTAAAACAAGGGAGAGGGAGTTCAGAGGAAGACTCAGGCCCACCCCCTCTTCACCCTAGGGCACGCAGGGAGGAACAGAGGAGAGTACAATGTGGGTTGTGTGGTTTATGGGGGAAGATTCCCTTCATTAGCCACATCTGGGAAGATTAAAAGAGATGCATGCTGAGTGCTGCATCTGCTGGGAACAAACATGAGTTTATCTTGTGTTTACTTTGGTTATCTGCATTCCTGGCATCCTCCCAACCCTGTTGAGTTATTGCTGTACCTTCATGTCTGGAATTCCTTCTCCTGCCTTGCCGGACTAATTACCTCATTTTGCCTTGTTTGGACTTATAGTTACAGTTTTTGGACTTGATTCTCTGCAGCCAAAGGCTATTCCTGGGAGAGTTTTTCTCCAGCCCAGAAGGTAACCAGGACATTGGGGGCAAAGTTGGAGCTAATAAAGGGACTCCTACTGATTATCTGACTGTGTTGCCTTTGTGCCAAGCCACAGGTCATCACAAAAAAGAAGCAATGAATGGAAACTAATAAAGGAGAGAATCATCCTAGAATTAAGGAAAAACTTCTTAATTGTGAGGATAATTAAGAGTGGAACTGTTGCCTTCAGAAGTTGTAACTGCTTCATCACTGGAGGTTTCCAAGAAAAGACTGGATGGCTACCTATCTGAAATGGTATAGGGTCTTCTGCTTGAGCAGGAAGTTGGACTAGAAGACCTCCAAGGTCCCTTCCAGCTCTATTCTGATTGATTGGTTGATTGTGAGGTCACAGTACTAGCCGTCTAGGGTTGCATGCAGCCCATGAGACACAGATTGGACATATCTGGTCTAAAGAGACATATGCATGATGTTCTTTAGTTATTGATGTGCTTTTACTTGTTGATTTTACATGTCAATATAAGATAGGCAGCTATATAAATGTTTTTTTTTAAAAAAAGAATGAATAATAAATAAATTCTTCTAAGTGGCGTTCTCAGATTGAGAAGTGTGGATAGCCTAGGAAGCTTTAAAGTAATTGAAGGAGGTGTAACACAAAGCAAACCCAGCCAATACCCCTCCAGGTCCTCCAGTAAAAAAAACATCAGCTCAAAAATTCAAAGGAAATTCTTAAGCACCTTTAAAAAAAGATATAAACTTCAGCTATCTCTTTCTCAGGGGAAAGAAACTTTGAGAAATGTCACAGCAGTTTGGTCACAATATTAATCAGCTTTCCTGACAAAAGCTGTTCAGGATTTTGGATTGATTGATCGATCGATCGATTATGTGCCATGAAGTCATTGTCAACTCTTAGCAATGGCATGTATAGATTTTTGCCATGATGTTGGGTCTCTAACTTAGTCTTTCAGCTGTTCAAATGGCGTAGTTGTCACCAATGTCTATGGTGATTCTCAATCATCCAGGTCATGGTTGTCCCTAAAGTGCTTTTTCCAAAAGTCAACTGAAGAAGCTTCTTGGATGAAAAACAAAATGTTTTAAAAGAAAAAAAAAACAAGAAAATCCCGTTCCCTTTTGGGGGAAAAAGCATTTTTGGACATTGTAAAAGAGACTGTCTATCCAGCTGCTGGTTGTTCTCTTCTTCTCTTTCCATCCATCTTTCCAAGGATCAGAGCCTTCTTCAGGGCACTTGGTCTTTGCATCATGTGATCAAAGTTTGGATAGGGGTCTTCCCAATCATGTCTTCTCTACCAGATACATTTTAACTGGAGGTGTCCCAGATTGACTTTGGCATTCTGCTACTGAAATGGATTTTCGCATTTGATGGATTATGTACAAGTTTATCCCAAAAGCGGCTGGCAGCAATACTCAGCTGCAGCCAAAGTTATTTTTGACTGCCTCGTGTCTGGCTTTTAAAAATGAAGACGTCAGTGAAAAGATCTTGCAAAACAGAAATCACTGTCTCAGCTCTTGGCAGAGGTTCACCACAAGGGGGAAATTACTCAGGAGAATGGAAAAATTCTAGAGCAACTTTCCCCAAGCAGTGGCCCATCGGATGTGTTGGGAAGACAAGTGAGCAGATTCTTTCCCATTATGGATTTTGGTCATGCGGGCTGGAAATTGTGAAGTTGTGGTTGCAATGTATCGACAAGGAATCGACTTTGGGAAGACTGATCTAGAAACCAAAGAGAAACATCTATGGAGATTCTCAGTCATCCAGGTAATGGTTGTTACAAAGGTGCTTTTTTCAAGAGGCCACTGGACTTTCTAGTTTTTCTCTGAAGATGTTTTGCGTCTCATCCAAGAAGCTTCTTCAGCTCTGACTGGATGGTGGGAAATGGAAGGATTTATATTCTTTGCAGACAGCTGGTCATTTGCATCCTTTTAGTGAGTCCTTAGGGCCACCTTGAGGTTTATCTGTGTCCTCAAGGTCACCTGAGTGGTGAAAATAGTTGTGGAGCCTTCTTGGAACTGCTTCTTCAGCTCTGGAAGAGAAATGCATTTCATTTAAAGCCCTGTTTATTCACCCACCAGGATCCCTTGGTTGAGACAGAAGACTATGGAAATTAATTAAGTAAATAAACCTCTTTGCTTTGACTAAGGAAGAATCTATGTTCTACATTTCTGTGGAAACTATGCTTGAAAAACCTAGGAGACACCCCAGTGTAGTTTCATGTGTCCTCCTAATCTTGTTTTTAATCCAGAAAGGTCAATAAAGTACTTTTTCTTTAATTAGAAGCATTAATACCAGACATTTTAGTCCTTGGGTCTAGAATGGAATGGAATGGAATAGAATAAGAATAGAATAGAATAGAATAGAATAGAATAGAATAGAATAGAATAGAATAGAATAGAATAGAATAGAATAGAATACTTTATTGGCCAAGTGTGATTGGACACATAAGGAATTTGTCTTGGTATAAATACTCTCAGTATACATAAAGAAAAAGTACGTTCGTTAAGAATCAAGAATCATAACGTACAACACTTAATGATAGTCATAGGGTACAATCAACATCAAATCATACTAGGAAACAGAGGATACAAGCAACAAAGTTATAGTCACAAGTGGGAGGGGATGGGTGATAAGGAGTGATGAGAAGATTAACAGTAATAGTAGTGTACACTTTGTAAAGAGTTGAACAGTGTTGAGGGAATTATTTGTTTAGCAGAGTGATGGCTTTCGGGAAAAAAACTGTTCTTGTGTCTAGTTCTGATGTGCAGTGCTCTATAGCATCATTTTGAGGGAAGGAGTTGAAACTGTTTATGTCCAGGATGTGAGGGATCTGAAAATATTTTCACAGCCCTCTTTTTGACTCGTGCAGTATACAGGTCCTTGATTGAAGGCAGGTGGGTAGTAATTGTTTTTTCTGCAGTCCTAATTATCCTCTGAAGTCTGTGTCTGTCCTGTTGCGTTGCAGAACCAAACCAGACAGTTATAGAGGTGCAGATGATAGACTCAATAATTCCTCTGTAGAACTGGATCAGCAGCTCTTTGGGCAGTTTGAGCTTTCTGAGTTGGCACAGAAAGAACATTCTTTGTTGTGCTTTTTTGATGATGTTTTTGATGTTAGGTTTCCATTTTAGGTCATGTGATAGTAGTAGAACCTAGAAATTTGAAGGTCTCTACTTTTGATACTGTGTTGTCTAGTATTGTAAGAGGTGGTAGTATGGGAGGGTTTCTTCTAAAGTCTACCACCATTTCTACGGTTTTGAGTGTGTTCAGTTCCAGATTGTTCTGGTTACACCACGAGGCAAGTTGTATAACCTCTGTCTGTATGCGGATTCATTGTTGCCTCGAATGAGACCAATCACTGTTGTGTCATCAGCAAACTTCAGTATTTTAATAGATGGATCATTTGAGATGCAGTCATTGGTATATAGGGAGAAGAGAAGTGGAGATAGTACACAGCCTTGGGGGGCCCTGTGCTGATTGTACAGGTATCTGATTATTTGCATAATAACTATTTCATAATTATTATTTTAATAATAACTATTTCATAACCAGATATCAGCAACCTTGAAAAGAATTTTTAGTGGAAGGTCTGGGTTTATCCTAATTCTTTTCTGAAAATCATAAACCCAGCCATTGTTATTATAAGGAGCTAGCCTAAAAACCAGGAGACTGTGAATTCTAGTCCCACTTTAGGTATGAAAGTCGGCTGGGTGCCTTTGAACCAGTCATTCTCTCTGTGTGTCCTATTTACCTCACAGAGTTGTTGTTTCGGACAAAATAGTAGGAGGAAGGAATATTAGAAATGTTCACTACCTTAAGTTATTTGTAAAAATAATAAAGGTGAGAGAAAACTCTAATAAATAAATAATAATGATTATTTATATCGCATTGGTGAGGATTGCATACAACCCTCAGTGTATTTTCTTGCGTTTTATTATGGTGAAGGCTGAGCATATCCTATCAATTATGATTCTCTATAGTCCTTTATTGTGCAATGATCTTCTGTAATGCCATTTGCAAATTTGTAGCATGAATGTATTTATTTAAGGGCAGAGATCTAGTGTCTGTAAACAAAGGTTTGTTGTAGGGTCTATAGTTCAGTGTCAGGCAAAAAAGCTGGATAGGGAAGGACCCACAATTTGTGACAAATACATCCAGTTTGAAGACTTCAGATAAATAGCAGTTGGAAAGCTTTTAGGCAGACAGTGCCAATTAGAGTAGCAATGATGAATTTTAGTTAACTATATTATGGTTACGTCTGGATCCACTTTCTTTATTAAAAGAAAAATATTGGGAATAGCTCAACTGACCAGTCTTTCTTTGAAGCCCTGGAAATCTTTAAAGGCTTTTTGAAGTAAAGTTGAAAAGTTTCATGGCCCATCATGCTAGAAGTTTGCAGGAGACCAATATGAAAGGGTGAGTGATTCAGCAGCCAAAGGAAGCCTTTTCAGCACTGAAATACAAATAGATTTCCTCTCCGCCTTCTCTTTCAGCTAACCTTTGAGTGAGAGAAACTTCTGCTGATGCCAAATGACCAGGAAGATGTTAATGACAGATCCTGGTGCCTGCCAGGTGCCACTGGGTATGCCTCTCCACTGCCGAGCTGGCTTCTCTCACAGATGCTGAGTGACCTTGCAAACATCCCCGACAAAGGTCGGAATAGATTCATTGATCAGCTAGGCCAAGCATATGACAGTCTGTTCCTTAATTGAATCCCAAAAGGGGGCAGGCTGGGTTTTTATTACAGAGGCCAGACGATAGCACTCATTAAAAGCTCCACAGACTGTGTGGTTTACTAATTAGTTTATTATACAGACACCTTGACGATGGGCAAAGTTGTCATTTTGCCCTTTATCGCACAGGGGATGTTGTTAAAAGTTTAATCAGCTAACACTGACCAACTTAGCTTGGCAGGCACTAGATGGTCATTACCGGGGGTCACCCCTGCCGTAGCAATTCTGACAGGGTCACAGCGTGAACCTCCAATATAAAAAGTGTTACACAAGGTAAGAAGGCACCTGAAAAAGGAGCCAACGGGAGAATGGAAAGGAAAGAAAGAGACTCTGCAGGGAGATGAAACAGATGGACAACTGTTAGGAACAACTGAATTGTTCCTTTCTCCATGTTGCTTAACATATGACTTTTTATAATATGTGATGAGCTCTCGGAGTTGTCCCTTTGATACACTGATTACCTCAAAGATACACAGATGGTTCAAATCAAGGATGACCAAGACTTGAGTATTTCTTGATAGGATGATGATGATGATGTTATTCATTCAGTCATTCAGCACACAATCGTGCCTACCGTCCCTGTCCTATTGTCCCCAATTATTAATTCCCATATCTTATATTTAAACTTATGTTTATTTGTATTTCTACTGTATTGTAAGCTTTTGACAAAATAAATAAATAATAAAAATAAATAAAAAATAAATAAACATGTTCAACTCTTGGCGATTCTATGGGCCAGGTTTCTCCGCATCTTCCCATCTTGCACTACTTCTTTGAGTTGTTGGCTGTTGTCTGCTTTATCTCTCGATACGCAACCACAGACATGTCTCACTAATGGCCCAACTTATTAGGGACTTAGGTTTCTTGAAATGGAAAACTGCTGATAATAATAATAATAAAAAAAACCTGCTATTCTTCTTAACTACATGCGCACACTTCAGATTTTATTTCCCACAAATCCCAGTGCATTTGTGGTTAACCAGATGGAATTCCCACAGACCTCATTGTCGCTAATTAACTTTAATTTTCCTGTGACATGGTCTGAGTTGCTTCAAGCTCTCCTGGAAATGGGGTCCTGAAGGTCCTCCACAGAAGTGTCCTATCTCCCCCAGGTTTTCAAGTAACCTTGGCACTGAATTTGCTAGAATAAAGCTGTGATTAAATGAGCCAAAAAAAAAAGAGCCCTTCAGAATTCAGCCATTAATTTGTGGTCAGAGAAATTGGGAAGATGATTCACTCACAATTTATCAAGGGCAGAACCTTACCAGGGCAATGGTGCTACACCTGAAACATTTCCAAGAGAGGATTTGGCCCTATTTTGTTTTCCCAAGGAGCTGGTTAGAAGGTGGGGAAACCAGGACACCAAAACTCACAACTGGAAATAAAGTTGCACAGTGAAAGGCAGGGCATTCTCACCCATAAGGAAGCCTCTTCTTCTTTGGAAGAATTTCTAAAGCAAACCCTCTTTTTCATCATTATATTACCAGAAGAATAATTTGGGGGTCCCACTCGAGATGGGGTTGTGCAAGAATAAATAAAAATGAGATCCTGACAGCTGTGAGGAAAAAGGAAATATTTATTTCAAAAGCAAACCGTTTGCTTTTAGGGGCAGCTGCAGAGAAATGGGATTTAGTGGCAGATTTTTATAGGGGAGCTTGTCCTGGTGTTGAAGTGTCCACGTGCTGATTCTAGGGTGACACTAAAAACCAGGAGTGAGTGTGTGTGTGTGTATTCTTGTGAACATGCAGTTCCTTTGGGAGACCTAATTTAATTAACACTATTTGTGCTGCAGACTTTATCCTTTGATATGTGGATTAGGTCTGAGTAACTTATTTGGAGGTTTGAGGAAGTTTGAGTAAAGGAATATCTTCCATTTGCTGTATTTACTTGATTAATTTACTTTCAGCTTGACTGTCAATTATCTAGTGGAGACACAGATTCTCAGCCTATTGTGGATTCTGTTCATGTTTTAAGGGAAGATGGAAACAGTACAGGTAGTCCTCAATTGAGAAGGGAGGGTGACCCATCTTTAGGATCTCCAGGACCTAACTCTAAGCAATAACCCCTAGAAAGCAAGTTAAATAATGAAGTAAGGTGGGATGGGAAGGAAGACAAACTCAAATACCAAATAGGAGACATAAAAAGCATACCCAGAGTCAGACATAAAAATCTCAAGTGCCTATATATAAATGCACAAAGTCTGGGGAACAAACAGGGTGAACTTGAACTATTAATACATGAAGGTAGATATGATATAGTTGGAATAATAGAAACTTGATGGGATAAAACCCATGTCTGGAACATACTGATGGAAGGATGCAAACTGTTCAAAAAAACTCAGACCCCATAAAAAAGGAGGTGGAGTTGCACCAGTGACGGGATTCAAAATTTCCTACTACTGGTTCTGTGGGTGTGGCAGGGGAAGGATGCTGCAAAATCCCCTTTCCTTCCCCATTCCTGGTGGATGGTTACTATAAAGTCCCCATTCCCTCCCCATCCCACTAACCTGCTTTCCAGCTCCATTCTCTTGTCCAGGGCAACAAAAGAAGACCCAGCCAATCAGCTGAGACTCAGGAGGCGGAGAATAGATGGGGGTGGGGCCAGTTAGAGGTGGTATTTGCCGGTTCTCAGAACTACTCAAAATTTCCATTTCTGGTTCTCCAAAACTGGTCAGAACCGGCTGAATATCACCTCTGAGTTGCACTGAAATTGCTTGCATTGCTACAGAAATGTATAAAATGTACGATGACAAATGAGCTCAAAATTTCTCTGGCTAAATGAATCATTTGTTAAATGAGCTTTGTCCCATTTTATGACTTTTCTTGCCACAATTGCAGTTGGTAAATTAACATAGTTGTGAAGTGAAACTCGTTTTCCCCATTGACTTTGCTGGTCAGACGGTGGCAAAAATATGGGATCACATGATTCCTGGGAGACAGCAATCGTCATAAATATGAACCCGTTGCCAAGCATCTGAATTTTGATCATGGGGTCATGGGGAATGCTGTGATGGTTGTAAGTGTGAGAAATGGTCGTAAGTCACTTTTGTCCGTGACATTGTAACTTTGAACGATCACTAAATGAACTGTTGCAAGTTGAGGACTCCCTGTATAAAGAATAAAATGTATTTTGATGTGAAATTTCTCACAAAAATTAGAAGAAATATTTCGAATGAAGAATAATTAGAAGGAAATATCCCCTTACTCTGCTGCATGATAGATTCCCTGCATCAGGTCTATACTTCCTAGACCTTAAGCCTTGTTTCCTTTTCCCCCTGTATTCAATAAAAGAATCAATATGGCTAGTGGATAGAGGGTTACATGTATTTCTTCTCATCCCAATTGAGCCAGGAGTCTTAGCCTCCCTGTCAGGGTTCCAAGTAATAGACCCATAGCAAACAAAACTCTGAGGCAGGCAATTTCCTCAAAGAATAGGTTTATTGGATAGGTCATATTGGCACAGGCTGGTGAAAAACCGACTCTGAATATTCCCACAGTTTTCCACCTAATTAAAACTGAAAGTTTGTTTCTTTCTCAAAACAATCAGTCACATGGTCCAATCGGGATACTGTCCAGTTGCTAGGCGACTCCAGTCCCCTCCTTCCAAGCACCTGCAGGAATGTCCTTGGTTCCCATAAGAAAGTATTTTGTTTTGGCTAGAACACCCCAACTATCTCTATCCCCCCTCCTTCCCTCTTCTCTGGTGTGTCAGCACCGAAGTCTCAAAATGGCCTCAGTCAGGCCAGTTTCAGGGTTGACAGCCTCACCTAAGTTGGATGATAGCATGAGATAAGATCCTGGTTTCTTCAGACAGACAAGAATAGAATAGAATAGAATAACAGAGTTGGGAAGGACCTTGGAGGTCTTCTAGTCCAACCCCCTGCCTAGGCAGGAAACCCTACACCACTTCAGACAACTTCTTTAGAGAGTCACTCTGAGAGGGGGATCAGGAATTTTGTAGCTTTGCAACTCAAGGAGCACTTCCTTTCAATGTGTACCACTACATCACATGTCCAGGTAGCCCTTGAGTTATAACCATTTGTTCAACGACTGCATGAAGTTACAACAGCACTTTAAAAAGTGACTTATGACTATTTTTCACACTTATGAGCATTGCAGCATCCTCACACGATCAAAATTTTGGATGCCCGGCAACAGGTTCATATTTATGACAGTTGCAGTGTCCCGGAGTCATGTGATCATATTTTGCAACCTTCTGACAAGCAAAGTGAATGGGAAATTCAGATTCACTTAACAACTATGTTACTAACTTAACAACTGCAGTGATTCACTTAACACTGGTGACAAGCAGTGGTGGTATTCTACCGGTTTTGCCCGGTTCAGCCAAATTGGTAGCTCTGAGGATCATCTGTGGGCAAACCAGTTCACTCCGACGATCAGCTGCTGGGCCCTCCCACTCACCCAGCTCTATACTGATCTTTATTTTCTGCTTTTCAACCTCAGCTGCTTCATGCAGCATATCGACTATGCCATGCAACAGCTGTTTACACACAGGGCTTGCAGCAGAAGGTGAGTTGCCAATGCTGCATGTGTACACATAAAGCACATGTGTGTGCGCATAGTGCACGCTCACACTGAACTGATAGGAAAACTTTTGAAACCCACCACTGGTGACAAGCAAGGTCGTAAAGTGGAGCAAAACCCACTTAATAGTTATCTCACTTGGCAATGGTATTTTTTGGCTCAATTGTGATCAAAGACTACCCGTATACCTCAAAGAGGGAAAGCTTCCATTGCAATGTTGCAGGGCTGTTTTGTCACTCAGGAATAAATGATGATCTCCTGCAGATGTAATGCTAGGTCAGCATTTGATACGTACCAAGAAGCAGTCCCAAATCTTTCCTGCTTTGTTTAGAATTCACTTTAGTGCTTCTGAATCCCTGTTCAAATGTTTCACTGAACTCATGAAGACTCAAAACTGGGTAAGGAATGGAGTAACACATCTTACATCCTCACTGCCCCATTTCTTGATGGGCACATATTCAGCTTGGGTACTGAAAAGGAGCTCTTTGGTTTTGAATTACAAAAAAAAAATATGCCACTCTATATTGTAGAATCTGGAGTCCTGATTTCATGCCTTCTTAAATTAAGCATGGCTAAATGCTCAATGGCTCAGTAGTTCAAGACCACTGAGCTTACAGCCTGGGTTCAAGGCCCAGGTGCCACAGAATGGACCGAGCTCCCCTTACTTGCCCCAGTTCCTCTCCGCCTAGCCGTTTGAAAGAATGCAAATGTGAGTAGATAAATAGGTACCACTTCAGTGGGAAGATAACAGAGTTCTATGTTTCTTGGCATATACAGGTAGTCCGTGACTTACAACAGTTCATTTAATGACTATTCAAAGTTACAATGGCATTGAAAAAAGTGACTTATGACTGTTTTTTACACTTACTATGGTCTCATGTTCAAAATGCTCAGAAACTAGTTCATATTTATGATGGTTGCCATGTCCTGGGGTCACGTGATCAACTTTTTGCAACCTTCTGAGAAGCAAAGCCAGATTCACTTAACAACCATGTTGCTAACTTAATAACTGCAATGATTCACTTAACAACAATGGCAAGAAAAATCGTAAAATGGGGCAAAATTCACTTAATAAATGTTTTACTCAGCTACATAAATTTTGGGCTCCATTATGCTCACAAGTCGAGGACTATCTGTATTCATGCTGGCCACATGACCACAGAAGTGTCTTCGGATAATGCTGACCTCCTTGGTTAAGAAACAGAGATGAGTACCACTCCTTAGAGTTGGATATAGTGGTGGTATTCTACCGGTTCGGCCCGGTTCTGCAGAGCCAATAGCAGCGATGAGCAGCGGAGACCAAACCGGTTCTCTCCGTCACTCTGCTGTTGGGCCCACCCACCTCCCAGGCTCCCATACTTACTTTTATCTGCTGAATTTGAAGTGCAACTGCTTTGTGCAGTACAGAATAGTTCTGTGGAGCAGTTGCTGAAGGGACCGGGATCATGCAGGCTTGCAGGAGGGAGTTAGAACGCCTCTGCACTTGCACAAAGTGCACGTTTGGTGTGCGCATGCATGCAAAGTGCGTGTGCGCGTGCAAAGCACACCCATCAAGCCATGCCCACCAAAACAGTGGCAACAATATTTGAATCCCACCACTGGTCAGATACGATTGGCAGGGATGCCTTTACCCTTAAAGGCCCAGGATCTTTGCTGAACTGAACAAGTATGAGCACTTCATATAAGCAATGCTGGATTAAATGAAAGGGATTAAATGTCACTTTGTGGAAAGTAACTTCAGGTTCTCATTGACATCCATGACCCAGTGATGCGGGGAAAGATGACAGTGTCTCCTTTTCTGCCAATATCCGAACTACAAGGATGAGGTTAATAGTATGCCCTACATTTGGATAAATCCCCAGTTGAAACAAAAGGACCCATAAGATGACCTGGAATCTATATGGAAAGACAGAATTGGGACTACCCGTAAGTTTTCCAATGCTTCAAATGCTATGAAAGGATGCTGTAGTCTCTACTACTTTCAACTTTAGTTTGTCCTCGGGCATCTGGATGGAAATAAAAAAAAAGGACAGAGTTTTAATTTACATAGCTGGGGCTCCATTTTGACTTGTTCCTGGTTTGTCCATCACAACATCTTGATTGTGAGGAGAAAAGCAAAGAAATTATGGAGGCAAGTGGTTCCAAAGATTGCTTTGCTCATAAAGAGATGTTCAGTGGGGTGGAATTTTGTGAAGTGATATTGATGTTCCATTCCTGCAAAACCTAATTGATGCTACTTCAAAACAAGGCTTTCCCTTTAAAAAGGGGGGAAAGAAACCAGAAATTAAAAAAAAAGCTGAAATGCAAAAATTTGCAATCTTTTCATTTGTATTTATGTAGTTTGGGGTTTTTAAAAAACAAAGAGTAGAATCTATTGTTTATACATCTATGTTCACATAAACAGTGCCTACAACATAGAACACAGAATAATAATAAGGGACCTAGGACATTGTTTGACCCAAATCTGGTTCCAAGAGAGCAAACACAAGACAAAGGCAGTAGCACAACCTTTTAATGTTTCATCTATGAATCCTGTTTCTTCACAGATGAAAGGCTGCTTCTAACTCCGACAAGAAAATTAGCTCCGACAAGAAAGAGCCTTGCCAAGTTTTTGCAAGGCTGCCAAAAAAAAACAGATAAGAAATATTTTACAACACAAGAGTCTTCAAATACCAAATGTAATGTGCACGAGGCTGAGTTTCAAAACGTCTTTGCTTCCTACAAAGAACGTTTGTTTTACAGCTGGCTTTTATCTTCTTGAGTAGGAGACCATTTCAGACAAATGGTTGTCCAGTCTCTTTTTGAAAGTCTCCAGTAATGGAGCAGCCACTAATTCTGAAGGCAAGTTGTTCCATTGGTTGATTGCTCTTACCATTAAGAAATTTTTCCTTAGTACTAAGGAGTTGCTTTTCTCCTTGATTAGCTTTCATCCATGGTTTCTTATCTTGCCTATTGGTGATTTAGAAATTAGTTTAACACCCTCATCTTTGCAAGAGCCCTCAGATATTGGAACACAATTATCATGTCTCCCCTAGTCCTTCTTTTCATTAGACTAGACATTCTAAATTCCTTTAACCATTCTTTGTATGTTTTAGCCTCCAGCCCCCTAGTCATTCTTGTTGCTCTTCGCTGCATTCTTTCCAGAGTCTCAACATCTCTTTATATTCTATAAAGAATATGATATTCATCTTCCTTCAACCCAAATCACAAAAAGCATTTTTACACAAAGATGCCTACCTAAAATTTGGCAAGATTCATGGCCCTAAAAATATTCAAAAAATAACATCTAATTCTGTGCAAACTTCCCACTTCCCCACTGGTATTTCCATTAACAGACAGAATGTAATGAGATTTAACATCAAAGTACATTCAATCATTTTTCTCATATGGAACTAATTTCATCCTCTCAGAAAAGTCAACCATGTATACAAATTTCTTCATTTTATTTTAGAAAATTATCTTCCCCTACCCATTTGTGAACTTTCTAGTCTGATCAATAGAAGCAAAAAAGAAAAAAAATTCAATCCCACAAATCATATTTTGGAGTTTGATTCAACTGGGACCAGACCACCTCTGATTCAGTCCATGTAATCAGGGTTTCTTCTCGAGTATCAAACTGGATCTGCATCAGCTATTGAGATCTGCTGTCTACCCTTTCTAAACTGAGAATGTGGGTTCCTTCATCGGGGGGGTTCTGGAGATCATCTGGCTAAGATTCTGCACGGTTCAGAGAACCCCCAAATCCCACTTCTGGCTGGCCCTGCTCCTCTCCTCCCAGGAGTCCACACACAGCCCATTTTGGATGCAGGTAAGTGCAGGGTGTGTGAAAAACGGGCCTCCCAGAAGTGGGAGAAAGACCAGAAATGGGCCTGTTTCTGACTTCCAGAGAGCCTCCGGAGCCCAGGGAGGATGTTTTCGCCCTCCCAAAGGCTCAAAGAAAGCCTCTGGAGCCTGGGAAAGGCAAAAACACCTTCCCACAGTGGTGATGGAGGCGGACTAGGCCACATCCACTATGGCCATGCCCACCCAACAACCGGGCAGAGAATAGGTTGCTAAAATTTTTGAAGCGAACCTCTGTCCTTCATGTTGTATTCTCTAGAGATTTAAACTTCCTTCCTTCCTTCCTTCCTTCCTTCCTTCCTTCCTTCCTTCCTTCCTTCCTTCCTTCCTTCCTTCCTTCCTTTCTTCCTTCCTTCCTTCCTTCCTCCCTCCCTCCCTCCCTTCCTTCATACCTCCCTCCCTCCCTTTCTTTGAGATTAAATATCTATTTTATTAAGTCATAGCAAAGTTTTAGACATCTCATGAGTTGGATATGTATATGTTTAGAAATAGCCTGTTTCATAATTAATAGCTGAAGGGAATTTAACATATAGAGATTCACTGAGCTTTAGAATGTGTCTTGATGAAACAGAAGCTGTTATGGAGTAAGATATATTTCAGAACCATGAACGTTGTTGTGCGGAAGATGGAGCTATGTCATCATCCTGTACCATGCTATTGAGTCCGCCTTAGTAGTTAGTTACCTAGGAATTTCTTCTGGTGACAGATTGCTCTACTACTTTAAAAAAGGGAAAATGCATCTTCACTAAAGACTCCTTTTAATGGTGAAAGTAACAGGTTCTAACTTCTCTTTCTGCTGTATCTCCCTAAGGCAATGAAGGAATTAGCTTTGTGTGCCTGTGTATGTCAGTGAGACATTTTGAAATTTCACACATTTAAATCATCCCAACTTTGACAGAATTTGAAATACACAGAAGTGCATTTCTAAATTCAGACATTCACCTGTCATCTTCTCAACAGGTTTTCCTCCTACAAGGCTCTGTGCACTCTCTTGAAATGGAAAACACTTTTAATAGGAGAAGTGTGGAAAAGAGAATAACATAATTAATATCATAAAATATTTGAAGGGCTGTGCATTTGTTTCCATGGCCCAGCTTGGCTGTCAATACGTGACACTTTTTAAGCAATTTACACACTTTGGGATGACCTATCTACAAGCAGGACCAATAATTGAATTAGGTCTGTGAGAAACTATTAGCTTTTCTACAGTAGCCCTGGTGTTGGGCAAATTCATATCACCTTCTTTATTTGATGTAAATATGTCCTGCTACACATTTACAGAAGATATAAACCAGGGGTCTTCAAACTTGACAGCTTTAAGACTTGTGGACTTCAACTCCCAGAATTCCTCCTCCAGTCATGTTAGCTCAGGAATTCTGGGAATTGAAGTCCACAAGTCTTAAACTTGCCAAGTTTGAAGACCCTTGATAGAATCACATACTGGATGATGATGTAATGAAAGGGCTTTGGGCAATTCCTATTATGGGTCTGCCTGAAGGAGATAGATCTTTGTTATGTAGTATAGACTGGCCCAGGCCTTAATGGCCCATTAACAAAGGTTGGCGAGGGTGAGCTTCTGCCTCTCTGAGTTTCTACTTCATTTATTCATCTATTTATTCATCTATTTCATTTTTCTAGGAGAGGGGTGGGTTCAGTGATGGTATGCTACTGGTTCAGCCTGGTTCAGCCAAACTGGTAGCAAAAATGGCTACAGGTTCGGCCCAACCAGTAGTAAAAAAAAAAAAAGTCTCCAACAATCAGTTGAGACGAGAAAGAAGAGAAAAGCACCGGATTGGCCCTCCCACCTGCCCCTGCGCTTTTCTCTTCTTTATCTTCTCAGCTGATTGGCACTACAGGCCTTAGCTGGTGTCTGGAAAACTCTGCGTGCACGTTAGGTGCTCATGCATTTGATCAGCAAACTGGTAGTAGAACAGGTAGGATCCCACTGCTGGGTGGGTTTTAACCTCCAACAACTATGAGTGCATGAAGGAAGAACTTGAAATGATGTGTTTAGTTTAAGTAGCCTTGAGACCAGTGGTGGTATTCTACTGGTTTGGTCCGGCTTTGCTGAGCCATTAATGGCGATGGCCAGCAGAGACCAAATCAGTTCTCTTCGACACTCTTTGTTGGGCCCACCCACCTGCCCGGGCTCCCATGCTAACCTTTATGTCCTGCTTTTGAAGCGCAGCTGCTTTGCACAGCACAGCAATTGCTGCATGGCAGTTGCTGAAGCGACCGGGAAAGCGCAGGATTTTAGGAAGTGACTCAAAATGCCTCTGCGCCTGCACAAAGTGCATATTTGGCATACTGCACATGCAAAGTGTGTGTGCGTGTGTGCAAAGTGCACCCACCAAATCGGTGGTAAAAATATTTGAAACACACCACTGCTTGAGACTCCTACTGTCTTGTAGGATTGTTCCTTTCCACCCAGCCCTTGTTCCCCTGGCTTTCAACCCTATTTTGATTGTGAGGAAGAGTGGAACCCTGTTCTCTTACTATTTTCTTGTTCTTTTTTAAGATGGGTTGAGTCAGAGAATGTGAAGCCTTGAAATTGTCAGCCCTTCAAGGTAAATCAGACTAGGAAACCAAAACCAAACACTAATACTGGTTTATGGGTGAGGTTAAAATGATAGGCTCTCTCAAGTCTGAAAACCCCTCCTTTCTCCTTGCCCTTATGTACAAGAGAACCAGGGAGGGTCAAGTCCGAAATATTTACTCTGATTGTAGTCCTGTCCTGGACTCGGATTTCTTTTATCTGATCACTGTCTTGGTTGCCATACTTCTTCCTGTTCCTCAGGGTTATTCTTCCATCCCATTACAGAAATTGAGTATTGACAGTTGAAATTGCCCCTCACTTAAAATATGTAATTGGAAGTGTAATTGAAAGCATATTCCAGTTATGTTGGAATTTACTTAAAAGTTTGAAGTGATTTTCATGAGACAGTAAAGGGCATCAAACTTTTTTATAAGAACAACCAATAACTTTTATAATGAATGTTATCAATATTAGAGAATGTTTAATAAATAATGAATGGTTTGTTTTCGGTGTGTTTTTTTATCCTGCCCTTATTATTTTTATAAATAACTCAAGATGGCAAATTTACCTAATACTAATCCTCTTTTCTACTGATATTTTCTCCACAATAACAATATATATTTTTCCCAACTGATAACAATATTCCACTTTATTTTCTTATCTGTTTTTTTTTTTTATATTTTTCTGGATATTTTGAGTACATAAATGTTCTTTGTCTTTTTTATTGTCATTATGCCATGCAACAACTTTTACAAACACAAACGAAACTGAAAAAAAAGTATAACTCTACAATCTTAAGGGCACCATCTGGTCAAAGCTAATATTTTTTTTTAATTTCTATTTAAAACTTTGAATATGTTATTAAAGAAAATGAAAAAATAATGTCTTTCTCGGTTTTTTGTTATCATTGTTATGCACAAATCAAATTTAAGTAACGTAGTGTCCTACTTATTTTATTCATTTATATCATTGCAAAGAAATTAACCCACTCCACCTATCAATGACTGTCTATTTTTGACCTGGTTCTTACTAGGTCCACCTCCATAATCCAATAATCCTTTCAGAAGTAGTAATGAATCAGAAACAGTAGAATTCCCCAGGGTTTAAGAACTTGCAGTGTGTGTGTGTGTCTGTCTGTCTGTCTGTCTGTCTCTCTGTCTGTCTGTCTGTCTGTCTGTCTCTCTGTCTGTCTGTCTGTCTCTCTCTTTCTTTCTCTCTCTCTCTCTCACATACACACACACACCTCTGCCCTGCCAGAAAATGTAGTGAAAATTTCCCTTTTCTATAATTTCTATTCACCATTAAGATGGATACTTTTGAGAAAAAATCCTTTTCAGTCCCTTTGCAGGAATCATTGCAGATTTATTCACTTGCAAATAGGCAGCGTTTCGACCAAATGGGTGTGGAAGTTATTATACTACACTGTTACTATTCCCTATTGAATTTGAGGCTTCCTAAATTTTGTCAGCACCCTCAATGTAGCCAGAACTTTACTGCCTCTCCGGGAGGTGCGAAAATAAAAGGCTTCTTTGTTTGAAGGACGGTATCTCTACAGGGATGGACAAAATGGGATTTAAACATAGCGATTTCCTTCTAAAGCCCAGCTTCTTCCTGAGTGGCTTTTCTCTGGGATTATAGCCGAAATCAATGTGGACTATTTGCCCAGCAAACTTCATAAGGGCACTTCTTTACCGGAGGTGGCATTTTCATATCAGTCATAGAAACAGAGCTTCCAGCCTCCTGCAGTTATTAAAGATCATTTGACCTTCTTTTTATTCCAAACAAAGAACCTGTCCAAAGCAACAATAAGGCTTGGCTAGAGGTCTTTTCAGCTTTGCTTCGGTAGAATGCTCAAGAGAAGTCTCTTTCTGAACAGTTTGATACACACACGCGCACACACGCGCGCACACAACACACAAACACACACACAAGTAGTCCTTGACTTACAACAGTTTATTTAATGACCGTTCAAAGTTACAACGGCATTGAAAAAAAGTGACTTATGACCGTTTTTCACAGCTACAACCTTTGCAGCATCCCCAATTTGGTCACCTGATCAAATTGGCAACTGGCTTATATTTATGACCATTGCTGTGTCCCATGGTCACATGATCATCTTTCGCAACCTACTGACAAGCAAAATCAATGGGGAAAGCCAGATTTACTTAACAAGTAGGGTACTTAACAATGGCAGTGATTCATTTAACAACTGAGGAAAGAAAGGTCGCAAAATGGGACAAAACTCATTTAATAAATGTCTCACTTAGCAACATAAATTTTGGGCTCCGTTGTGGCCATAAGTTGAGGACTACCTGTACACATACACATACTTTTTACCCATTAGTTTTTCAATCAAAAATCCCAATTTAGGAGACAAATACTAATCTTAAAAGGCATCTTATTCTTATGCAAGTATTCTCTCGTGTTATGTTATGTTGTTATGTTATGTTTATGTAATGTTTTATGTTATATTATTTGATTTTTAACCTGTGCTAATTACTTTATTATTCATTACCTCTGTATGGTTTGCCAATTGCACAGTGGCAGATAGGAAAGCACTCCAGAGGGTTGATATCATTGCCCAGAAGATCATTGGTTGCCCTCTCCCTTCTTTGGAAGAGCTTTATAGCTCCCGCTGCCTTAAGAAAGTTCAAAACATTCTCAAAGATCCATCTCATCCTGGGAACCCTTTTTTTGAACTATTACCATCTGGCAGACAGTACAGAATAATAAAAACAAGGACAAATAGGCTGAAAAACAGCTTCTATCCCAGGGCAGTAGCTCTGTTGAATTCTACTGTGTAGTGCAATATTAATGCAATATCAGCGGTTTTAAATTCAATGTATAGAATGTGAAGGATGTTTATTTGTGTTTATTTTCATACTTATAATATACACTGAAGATGATATTTAATTCCATTGCACGAGGTGCAATGACAATAAACTAAACTAAAACTAAGCTAAACTTTGTAAGTAACTGAAGGCAGTGAACCCACCTAATATTATTTCCTTCTCCTATTTTCCTCACAACAATTGTGTGAGGTGGGTTGGGCTAAGAGAGAGTGACTGGCCAAAAGTCATCCCGATGACTCTCATGCCTAAGGTGGAACTAGAACTCACTGTGTCCCAGTGATTGGCTCAAAGTCACCCAGCCAGCTTTCATGCCTAAGGCAGGACTAGAACTCACAGTCCCCTGGTTTCTATACCAACAGCACTACACCAAACGGACTCTATTCTCTTAAATACATCTTCTCATCCTACATTAATCAATGTGGACAATCCCAAACAATCAGGGATCATGAGGTTTGCGAGTAGACCAAAGGTGGTATTCAGTCAGTTCTGACAGGTTCTGGAGAACCGGTAGTGGAAATTTTGAGTAGTTTGGAGAACTGGTAAATACCACTTCTGGTTGGCCCCGCCCCCACCTATTCTCTGCCTCTCAGGTCCCAGCTGATCAGCTGGGTCTTCTTTGGTTGCCCTGCACAGGAGTACAGAGCTGGAAAGCAGGTTAGTGGGGGTGGGGAGGGAATGGGATTTGGCAGTAACCTTCCCCTGGAGTTGGGTGGAAATGGGGATTTTACAGTATCCTTCCCCTGCCATGCCCACCAAGCCACACCCACCAAGCCACGCCTACAGAACCAATAGTAAAAAATTTGAACACCATCACTGGAGTAGACTCCTTCCTGTTTGGAACCAATGAAAAATCCATTTTATAATTCATGAAAGAAAGCATACAGCTATACAGCAATGTTGATGATGGGAGCTATACTTTTTCCATGGCCTAAATATTAATTAAAGGTAGATTATGGGAATCAGAACTCACCTTACGCATTCAAAAAGGCTACAAAGATAGCATTGTGCATTTATATATTCCGATATCATCACTACCATTGGTATATTTAGCATCTGTGAGAAAGGGAATTAGATCTATATCCAAATAGATCTATTTGGGCTTATAGTTTTGGTACAGTCCATGCTGACTTACTCTAAATATTAGACAAAAGGACAGATGCCAGATGAAGAACAGGATGGTTTTACCCTTTGAAAGTTGAGCAGCTCCAATTCAGTCCTTATTTATAAATAAATAAATGTGCTCCATTATATTTAATTGGTCTTACTCCCAAGCAGCTAGACACAGGATTTGCAGCCGAAATTGATTGCTACACTAATTAAATAAAGTACTGCTTCCAGCTGCATAACAACTGGCAATGCGTAGCTATCAAGAAATTATCATAGTAGATTTGCTTTATTATTTAATCAAATTAATTATTATTCTAATTGCTTTAGCTATTTTGTAAAACACAGATGCTCTTAAAACAGTGGAAATAGTTATTAGGGGCATTTTCTCCTCCTCTTCCTTGTCCTCCCTCCTTTCCCTTTTTAATGAGTCTCTTCCTTTGTAATATGAAACTGTTGACTCAATTTCATTCTTTCACTTCGGGAACTGTTTCTGTAATAAAGAAAACCAAAAATGTTTTCTTTTTAAAAAAAGGCCCATGTTCTGTTCACCAGAGGACTCTCCATGGGGGCCTCATTCAATTCTAAGGCATCTCAAAATCACAAGGAAGAAAAGAACTTTGTGAGATTTTCATTCTGACCGGAGGAAGTCTTTTGAGGAGAACTTCTCAAGTGCTTTATCTTTAATGAGGACCATGGTAACTTGTGTGGGAAGGCCTGCATAATAAGGCTCATAGGTGATTTGCCAAAGGAATTTTCAGAAAGAGAAAAGAGGTTTCTTGATGAAAGGAAGATGGGGAATTTATGTAGGCAAACTACAATTCCTCTGGATTCTGGTGTCTGCGGGATGAGGGACAGCAGGAGGATCAGACCATGAAACCTGAACTCCTGAAAGAGAAGGGGGAAAAAGCTTCAAAAGGAACAAGAATGACAGCATATCTAATGGAAACATATTGGATATTCTCACTTTGAGTCACAACATGGCTTGAATTGCTGAGCAAAACCTTTCTACCTTTCTTGACATTGATGAACATGTCTGTGCTAGGTTTCATTCAGAGGAAATCTAGGAACTTGGGGGAAATTGTTTGTGTTTGTGTGTTGCCTCAGAAGAAGAGTTATCTCCTGGACGAATTGCATTGATGATAATATAGAATGAAAATGGTGGGAAGTAAATCCAGGGCTTCATAATTCACTTTACTACAAGGCTGCTTTCTATTTAGTTTGGGATAATGAAAATAGGGAGGACTTCACTATAAGTTATATACAGTTATCTCAAATGGTAAATAGAACATTATTTTCCTATTACTGATACTACTTGTTGAAAGAGTCAGTCTGTCACTATTAAGAAGATTTACAAGGACCCTCCCATCAGAAACAGCAGAAGGATTTGGTAAAATTGATGACGCTTCTTTGCAGAGATTTACACAGTTTACACTTTTTTTAATGAATGTGGAAGTTAAACAAAGACTTAAAAATGAAGACAATTTCCAAAAAAAAAAAGATGATAGAATTTCTGATGGACCATCGCAGAACATCCTCTTCAGATCACATCAATCTTTAGACATAATGGCATGTGGGAATTAGTTTAAGAGTGTTGGAAGCAAATATCATTCTGGGTTTAGTTCCAAGTGGGGAAGAAAGACACTGGAAACATGGAGGCTGTTTGGAAAGATGGTTTAATGGTGGACAGGATCACATGCCTTGGAGCTCTTGGGTGAAGAAAAAGGGCAGAGATTCTGTTTCATCAAGAATCCTAGCTATTTGCTATGCTAACTACTACATAGTTTCGCATGGAGTTAATCCTCAACTTACAACAGTTCATTTAGTTGCAGTCCCACCCATTAAGGATGTACATCTGGTGGGACCACAGAAAAGGCCTTCTCAGTAGTGACCTCTTCTCTATAGAACATCATTCCCTCCTTGGTACAATTGGGTCCCCCCATGTTGCTTTATTTTTATTTATTTATTTGATTTGTCAATTGCTTACAAGATAATAGGTATAAATATAAACATAGTTATGAATACATGGGTACATATAAGAAAAAAGAAAGAAACAATAGGACAGGGACAGTAGGCACTTTGGTGCGCTTATGCACGCCCCCTACAGACTCTTAGGAAAGGGGTGAGGTCAATAGTAGACAGTTTAATGTTGAAGATTTTGGGGTTTGGGGAAGAAACCACAGAGTCAGGTAGAGTATTCCAGACATTGACCACTCTGTTGCTGAAGTCGTATTTCCTGCAATCAAGTTTGGTGCGGTTAACCTTGAGTTTGTATCTATTGTTTGCTCTTGTGTTGTTATGGTTGAAGCTGAAGTATTCATTGACAGGTAGGACATTGCAATGTATGATTTTATATACTATACTTAGATCAGACCGAAGGTGGCATAATTCTAGATTTTCTAGGTCTAGAATTTCAAATCTGGTGGCATAAGGTATTCTGCAATGAGTAGAGGAATGGAGAACTCTTCTTGTGAAATATTTCTGGACTTTGTCTACTGCGTTAATATCAGATACATAATGTGGGTTCCAGACCGATGAACTGTATTCAAGTATTGGTCTAGCAAATGCTTTGTACGCTCTAGTTAGTAATGTGATAGTACCAGAGAAAAAGCTACGTAGGATTAGGTTAACAACTCTAAATGCCTTTTTGGCTAGGTAGTTGCAGTGGGCTCTAGCACTTAGATCATTAGAGATGAGTACTCCAAGATTCTTGACAGAGTTTGGATCATCAACAAGGTGTTGACTATTCAATTTGTATTTTATGTTCTGATTTTTTTTGCCAATATGTAAGACAGAGCATGTATTTGTTGAGATTTGAAGTTGCCATTTGTTTGACCATTCTGATACATAGTCGAGGTCTTTTTGAAGGGTAGCAGAATTATCTGTGGTGTAGAATAGCTTTACATCATCAGTGAAGAGAACACAATTGCACTTAATATGATCACAGAGGTCATTTATGCAGAGTATGAAGGACCCAAAAGATCCTGAAGTTGTGGTTTTGTCAACAAGCCTGAAAACCACAAATGTGGGTGGAACCCATCAAGTCGTTGATTTGATTGTGTTGCTGCTGCCATGGGGTGGGGTGGGGTTTTAAGTTGTGGATTTTTAATGTGGTAAGCCACCCACAGTCACTTGTTTCATAAAGGTAGTCCTCAACATACGACCACAATTGAGTCCAACATTTTTGTTGTTAAGTGAAACATTTGTTAAGCAAATTTTGCCCAGTTTTACTACCTTTCTTGCCACAGTTGTTAAATGAATCACTGCAGTTGTTAAGCTAGTAAAACAGTTGTTAAGTTGAATCTCGTTTCCACATTGACTTTGCTTGTCAGAAGTTTGCAAAAAAGGAACCACATGACTCTGAGACACTGTGACTGTCTGTTGTGGTTAGCCAGCAGCAGTGCAGATGGCTGAGGAGAGTGAGGATTCAGATGAGGGGCCAGAATCATTAGGGAGTGAACTGCTGCCTTCAGAGATTGTGGAGGCTGGTAGCAGCAATGAGGAGGTTCCCGAGGAGCCTATGTCAAGTGCGTTGTGAGCACAGAATGATTGTAGAAGAGAACAATTGGAGCAGCACAGGTGACTCGGGAGTAAGGATGCAAGGTAATGGCCCCTCCTTCAAGAAGATAAAAGCCAGCTGTGAAACTAACCTTCTTTGAAGAAGGCAAAGACGTTTTGAAACTACAGCCTCATGGACATTCCAGTATCCTGAGTTTGTATTTGAAGATTCTTGTATTGCTAATTATTTCTTGTCTGTTATCTTTTGGCAAGTCTTGCACAGTTTGGCAAGGCTTGTGCTTAATGCTGCAATGGTCGTAAGTGTGAAAAACAGTCATAAGTCACTTATTTCAGTGCCCCGTAACTTTGAACAGTCCCTAAATGAACTGTTGTAAGTAAAGGACTCTCTGTAAGCACAAACAAACAGTAGCAAAGAAGTGCAAGCAGTGACTTGAAATACTTAAAAGATTTTATGAAAAGTGGAAATCTGGGAAGAAGGAAGTGTCCAGATGTTATCAGTAAAACCGATAACATCTGCTGAATGCCAGAGCACTAGATTTTTTTTCCTGTTGTTTTGCTTCATCTGTTGATCACAAAAGATCCTCTCAATGCACTGTAGAGTTTTTCAGAGTCATTCATTTTACACTGGCTTGATAAAGCCAGCACAAAGTGTTATAAAGAAGTAACCGCCTGTTATGTTCTTTACTTATACCAGGTTGGCTACTGGCTAACCTTCTGAACAGGTGCGAAATCTTAGTTGGATTTTTGTTTCCTGAGCCATCCTCCATTGCTACATCAAACTGATGCTTTCGTCAGTCTCTTCTGTGTCTGTAGAACAGGCGTCCCCAAACTTGGCAACTTTAAGACTTGTGGACTTCAACTCCCAGAACTGATTGCAGGAAATACGATTTCAGCAACAGAGTGGTCAATGTCTGGAATACTCTACCTGACTCTGTGGTTTCTTCCCCAAATCCCAAAAACTTTAACCTTAGACTGTCTACTATTGACCTCACCCCTTTCCTAAGAGGTCTGTAGGGGACGTGCATAAGCGCACCAACGTGCTTACCGTCCCTGTCCTATTGTTTCTTTTATATTTTATTTTTCTTATATGTATCCATGTATTCATAACTATGTTTTTACTTATACCTATTATCAAAATAAATAAATAAATAATAAAAATAAATCAATTAAAAAAAAACCTCTCCAACCAGCATAGATGCAACCCCCCTCACATGGCTGGCTGGAGAATTCTGGGAGTTGAAGTCCATAAGTCTTAAAGTTGCCAAGTTTGGAGACTCTGCTGTAGAAGATACAGAATTAAACCTTTTTTTTTTTTAGCTTCACAAAACACCTTGTCTCATAGACAGATAAAGGTATTGAGTTTGTATAACACAGCTATGACCTTAAGTCTATAGAGATTCTCAGTCATCCAGGTCATGGTTGTCCCAAAGGTGCTTTTTTCAAGAGGCAATTGGACTTTCTGGTTTTTCTTTGAAGACATTTCGCTTCTCATCCAAGAAGCTTCTTCAGAGCTGAAGAAGCTTCTCAGATGAGAACAAAATGTCTTCAAAGAAAAACCTAGAAATTTCCAGTTGTCTCTTGAAAAAGCACCTTTGGGACTATGACTTTAAGATTAAAACTAAGATGTTTACTATGCAAATACAGCTGTGAAATCTTTACCTGAGCTAGTGAATTGCACTGTCTGACTTAACACTAAAGTATAATATTGCAATGATGGACAAATCGGTTTGAGAGGGTATCACTTGAGCATCTGGTGGGCAGTTTTTGATGCAATATAGAAATAAATATCACACAATAATCAAACTTGCTTTTGAATGGGTACCTTTTGTTCGTTTTAGAACAGTGTTTTAGACTTGGCAACTTTGAGATGTGTGAACTTCAACTCCCAGAATTCCCCAGCCAGCCAGCCAGCCATTTAAATCCACACATCTTAAAGTTGCCAAGTTTGAAAAATACTGCTTTGAAATAATAGGAAATCCCAGATGCAGGATATTAGCAATGTTCCATCTGTTAGGTGACATTTTTCTGCATTATTATTATTGATATCCACCAAATGTAATGTAATCACACAAGTTGTTAGAATGATGAATTTTTATGGCATTTTCACTCGTCATTACCTAGAACAAAACACACCAGGTCTTACAATAATTGAAATGAAAAGAATAATTTTTTTCTTTCAAAAAAATAGAAAGAAAGAAAAATACAAAGCATAGAGATCTAAAGTGGGTAGATTATAGATAAAAGACATCTCTATGGAAAAATGGATAAAACACTTTTTTTTTACAACAGCTAAATATTTCAGCTACATCGGATAATGGATTTACAAAAAAAAAAAAACACATCTTGCTGGATAGTAGTATTTTAAGGCATGGGAATTCCTAAGCTTAGTGTAGCTTGAATTCCCAAAGAACACTAGTTAAATATGTGATACTTTTTGTTTTTTGTATATGTGTTTGTCGTCAATGAATAGAACTCTGAGGAAGATCATTCAGGCTTAGTCCAAGTTAATGAATAATCCTACTTGACAAGTGTCCTCTTGTTCATTTTATGATGCACCTTAAATGGGAAGGGATTCAATCACATGATGATGGTTTCCATTTTGCACTTTTCATTGTCTCCAGTGAACACCCCCTGTAAACAGAAGGTAGAATGAAAAATATCTTTGCTTAATTTCAGGGTCATTGAATATAAAATGCATATGAAAGATGATTTAAAGAATTAGGTACCATCAACACCCAGTCTTGATTTCTGACCTGTAGCTATGCCTATTGTCAGTGGTGGGCTGTGTCATACCCCTGTCAAAGTCTAAATTCCACGAGGAAGATGAACAGCTGACAGAGAGTAGGAGTGTGGCTGCATTGGTTGTGGAGGAGGCTGGGGAAGGGCAAAGTCTGGCTGGGCAGAGCAGGAGAGAGATAGAACAAGGGAGAGGGAGTTCAGAGGAAGAACCAGGCCCACCCCCTCTTCATCCTAGGGCATGCAGGGAGGAACAGAGAAAGAGAGCAACATGGGTTGTGTGGCTTACGGGGAAGGAAAGGGCCCTGATTCCCTTCATTAGCCACAGCTGGGAAGACAGTTGATAAGAAAGGCAGGCTGCATGCAGCAGGCTGCTGGGAGCAAACATGACTTTATCCTGTGTTGTCATGGCTTAACTGTGTTCCTGGCATCTTCCCAACTATGTGAGTTTTGCCATGCCTTCAAGTCTGAAATTCTTGCTCCTGCCCTGCCAAACTAATTACTTCAGTTTGGCTTGTTTGGACTTTAAATTACAGTTTGTGTTGCTCATGTTTTGGACTTAATTTTCTGCAGTCAAAGGCTGTTCCTGGGAGAGTTTTTCTCCAGACAGAAGGTAACCTGGACACTGGGGGCAAAGTTGGAGATAATAAAGGGACTCTTATTGCTAATCTGACTGTGTTGCCTTCATGCCATGCCCTGGGTCATCATAGGCTGCAATTGTTTTAACATGTTTGTGCAGCATTCAAAATATAGCAATTTGAAGCTCAACTGCTTACTTTCTAGGTCAGCCCAGTAAGTAGAACAGCTGAGGCACGGAAATCAGCTGTGCCATGTGAATCAGCTGAGCCAGAAAGATGGAAATATAGGCCAGGATAGGGTGGGGGCAGCTGATGGTCAAAACTACCGGTTTGGTAGAACCAGTCCGAACCAGCAGCAGCCCACCATTGCCTATTGTATGAACTTATCCTGGATGGGCTACTATTGTGATCAATCTCAAGATATTGACCGAGAATTGTATTCTGTCATGATTAAAGTTCTTCAAAATTTTTCATTTAATCTTTGAAATTCAAGGGAGATACATTGCGAAGTATATAGAAAGCACTTGACAGAAACAGAAACAGGTGCATTTCATTGACAAAGAGGAAGGTTGATTTGAAAAAGTTTAGAGTTAGACTTTACTTTCTACATCATACATGTTATTTGCAGAGGTGAGGGGTGTATTTTTTTGTAATGTATGTATATTTAGAGGAATTAGCACGTGCTTATCTGGAAGAATTATTATTTGGGGAAGAACTATTTCAAGCAGACTGTGTTAACATTGGTTAGGCGAATAGCTTTTAGCTGTCTGAACAGTTTATTTCAAAAATATATCTATTGCTTTTGCAATAAAGCTCTCTCTTTCTCCCTCTTTCTCTCTCTCTTTCACTCTCACTCTCTTTCACTCACTCTCTTTGTCTCTCTCTTTCTTTGTTTTTTTTTCTCTCTCAGTGTTTGTATGTATGTAAAATATAATCCTCGTATAACGCTAGGTCAGCAAACATAATATTATGTTGCCTGTCTTTATGTAATTTAGAACTAAACCTCATTCCTTACCTTGTACACATTTTGCATCTAGTTGGACATTTTAAAAAACTTTCTCTCTATCACTTTCTATCATTCCCCTCCCCCCCCCTCATTCTTGTTAGCTGGGCATCTCTAAATAAGTATCAGAACTACAGCAAGTTAAGAATCTGACAACGCTTCCTTGGCTGAACAGATGCAAAACAATAGAAATAGCTTTCAAGCTGTCTCAATTCCCCAGAAGAAGACAGACTTGAGAAGAACAGTGCATTAACTAAGGCCATCGTGTAGAAAATTTCCCCCTTGCATTTTGAATTTGCTTTCAAACTTTGCTTGTGAAGCCGAAGAGAGTCTCAGGGAGATGGGTGGATTAGAGAATGATGACTAGGTAGGCAAAGGGAGATATGTAAATATTATTTATTCCACTATACTATTATTTATTTGGTAAACTCTGGCACCCTTGGGCTTCTTATATTTGTTTGTTGGTAAGTATGCCTTCTAAACCATTTCAATCTAAGCAATCTGAAGCATATTTTAGAATCCACCATCAGGGCATATATCCCTATATAAAAATAACAACACATATATAATACTAAACTTACAACCATTCATTTAGTGACCAGATATACTGAAAAGAGTGATTTATAACCATTTTTCACACTTACGACCATTGTAGCATCCCCATGGTCATGTGATCAAAATTCAGTTGTTTGACAACTGGTTCATATTTATGATGGTTCCACTATCTCGGGCTTATCTTTTGACAGCTTCTGACAAGCAAAATCAATGGGGAAACCAGATTCACTTAACAACCGTGTTACTAACTTAACAATTGCAGTGATCCACTTAAGAACTCTGGCAAGAAAGGTCCTAAAATGGGACAAAACTCACTTAGCAAATGTCTCACTTAGCAACAGAAATTTTGGGGTCAGTTGTGGTCCTAAGGCAAGGACTACCTGAATACTAAGCACACTATCACATGCACAGAACTCTTTTTCATTTCAAAGCTAACACTGATCTTTGCTTCACATTCCTTTCAGATTTCTCAAAGTCAAGTCTGAATAAGTGTGACTCTCTTTTGGCAGCCAAAGGTTACTTAGGATGAAGTCTGTAGATGGCATCAGAGTGGGCTTCTGGGGCTCGCAGGGGCTCAGGAGAGCCCCTAGATAAGACTCTGTGGGGCTCAGAGAGTCCCCAATAACCTCAGAAAGACAAGCAGCAAGGGAAAGCTCTTAATAGGCTTAATTGAACTTCTGGGCATTCAGCCAAGAACATTTCATACCTCGTAAAAGTTTTTCAAGCTAGATAAACAGTCCACTCAGTGCTTGCACGGAGAGCCATTTAGAAAATCAGATCACATAGTCACTAGAAACTCCCTGTGCTGCCTCTGAGGAGATTAATTCCCAAATAATAAGGATCATGTAACTCACCAGAAACTCCACTAAGACTCCAAGATCCTTCTCACAGTCACTGGCTATTAAGCCTGGTTTCATCCAGTCATTTATTTAAGTATTAAATGCATGAAATAATAAACAACTTTTTGGTATATATCATTTTTTAGATAATTAGGGCAAAGAAGCAACATCGAGTTGGCTACACCCACCCAGTCACATGACCACCCACCCAGTCATTAGGGCAGAGAGCCCCTTGCTAAAAAAAATTGAAGCCCACCCCTGGATGGCCTACCCTGCTAGTGAAGAGAGAAAGTGCACCTCCCAGATGCCCCAATAAGCCAGGGATCAGGAGAAAGGGATTTTCAGAATCTTTGCACTAACCATCATTCCTGATTACAACATGTGGTTTTATATTCAGTAATTGTGTAAGGAATCACTTCAGTTAAGGAACTGCATGGTCTGGTTACTTTCAGATTTGCTTTCTTTTGGAGCCCAGACTTTTTGTTTATTTTAGGGTATAATATATTGTGTATTCCTGAACATGGCTTAGTTTATCTTCATTAACTAGATGAAGCAGGCTGTGGGAATGCTACTTCTATTATCCAGATTTAGGCAACTCCAATTAGAACTGGAGGTGTGAAATTCTGGAAAACATAATTCCCAGTTGATGTAGACTTTTCAATAGTCATGATCTGCCCTTAACAACACCTGAGACTGTGCCTACTTACATTGTAAAGTTAGAATAGAGTTGGAAGGGACTTTAGAGGTCTTCTAGTCCAACCCCCTGCTCAGGCATGAAACCCTATACCATTTCCGACAAATGGTTGTCCAATCTTTTCTTGAAAACTTCCAGTGTTAGAGAATTCACAAATTCTGGAGGCAAATTTTTCCATTGGTTCATTGTTCTGTCTGGAAATTTCTTCTTAGTTCTTGCTTCTCTCCTTGATTAATTTCCACCCATTGCTTCTTGTCCTGCCTTCAGGTGCTTTGGAGAATAGAATGTGCTATCTCCACTTCTCTTCTCCCTATGTACCAATGACTGCATCTCAAACGATCCATCTGTTAAAATATTGAAGTTTGCTGATGACACAACAGTCATTGGTCTCATTCAAGACAATGATGAATCTGCATACAGACAGGAGGTTATCCAACTTGCCTTGTAGTGTAACCGGAACAATCTGGAACTAAACACACTCAAAACCATAGAAATGGTGGTAGACTTTAGAAGAAACCCTCCCATACTACCACCTCTTACAATACTAGACAACACAGTATCAACAGTAGAGACCTTCAAATTTCTAGGTTCTACTATATCACATGACCTAAAATGGACACCTAACATCAAAAATGTCATCAAAAAAGCACAACAAAGAATGTTCTTTTTGCGCCAACTCAGAAAGCTCAAACTGCCCAAAGAGCTGCTGATACAGTTCTACAGAGGAATTATTGAGTCTACCATCTGCACCTCTATAAATGTCTGGTTTGGTTCTGCAACCCAACAGGACAGACACAGACTTCAGAGGATAATTACGACTGTAGAAAAAACAATTACTACCCACCTGTCTTCAATCAAGGACCTGTATACTGCATGAGTCAAAAAGAGGGCTGTGGAAATATCTACAGATCCCTCATTTCCTGGACATAAACTGTTTCAACTCCTTCCCTCAAGACGATGCTATAGAGCACTGCACACCAGAACAATTAGACACAAAAACAGTTTTTTCCCGAAAGCCATCACTCTGCTAAACAAATAATTCCCTCAACACTGTTCAACTATTACAAAGTCTGCACTACTATTACTGCTAATCTTCTCATCACTCCTTATCACCCATCCCCTCCCACTTGTGATTGTAGGACTGTAACTTTGTCCCTTGTATCTTTATGATTTATATTGACTGTTTCCTAGTATGATTTGATTGTTAATTGTACCCTATGACTATCATTAAGTGTTATACGTTATGATTCTTGATTCTTAATGAATGTATCTTTTATTTTATGTATACTGAGAGTATTTACACCAAGACAAATTCCTTGTGTGTCCAATCACACTTGGCCAATAAAGTATTCTATTCTATTCTATTCTATTCTATTCTATTCTATTCTATTCTATTCTATTCTATTCTATTCTATTCTAATCTAATCTAATCTAATCTAATCTATTCTAGCTTGATTCCCTCTTCTTTGTGGCAACCCCTGAAATATTGGAACGTTGCTTATGAAGTTAATGTGCTGCTTATCTCCAAATCATGAGAAGCAACACTAGAAATGTCCAGAGTGAAACCAAAGCCCTGCTGAAAATTAAACACTACTACTAATAAAAAAACCTGCATGATCCAGAAGAAAGCCCATATTTGTCTACTGTTCCTCAGAGAGAGTATGAATGATCTAACTTCATTTCCTTTGTTCTTCTGTGTCTCTGGCAATCTTTTAGATTGCTTTTGTTTTAAAGATTACTGCTCCCATTTTTTTCTTATTTCTCACTTATTTTCTTATTTCTCATTCATTTAGTGACCATTCAAAATTACAGCTGTACTATGACCATTTTTCACGCTTACGACCATTGCAGCATCTCAACAGTGATCAAAATTTGGGCATTTGGCAACTGGCATGTATTTATGACAGTGACACGATCCTGGGATATTGGGATCACCATTTGTAACCTTCCCAGCCAACTTCCAACAATCAAAGATAACTGAGAGGAAGCCAGAATCACTTAACAACTTCAGTGATTTGCTTAACAACTGGAATTGGCAAAAAAAATATCGTAAAATGGGGCGCAACCACCTTGCTTAACAACAGAAATTTTGGACTCCATTGTGATCATAAGTCAAGCACTACCTGTACAATGTCCCAAAGATGCTTTTCAAAAGACAATTGGACTTCTTAGGGTTTTTCTGGGGGGCGGGGGGGGGGGGGGGTTGAAAACATTTTGCGTCTCATCCAAGTTCAAGAACTGAAGAAACTTTTTGGATAAGACGCAAAACATTTTTGAGAAAAAAATAATCTAAGAAGTCCATTTGTCTTTTGAAAAACACCTTTGGGACAACCATGATCTCCATAGACATTTACCTGTAGGATGCTATTTCCAAGTTACAAGAATGGTGTTGGTCTTCCATGTTGACTTATATAGCCCTGTGACCTTCCTCTCAATTTTGGTCCCTGTTTTGGCATCCTGTGAGGTGTGCCGGAGCAAAATTATTGACTTTCACTCTGAACGGTTTTTAAATCCCCCTCAGAAAATGAGGACTCCAGCCTTATCCTAGCCTTCTCTTGAAATATGCTGTTCAGTGTGCAGCATAAACTCTAGGACACTCTCACACCAGATAACAGATAACAGATAATCAGAGTTGGAAGGGACCTTGTAGGTCATCTAGTCCAATCCCCTGCCCAAGCAGGAGACCCTACACTATTTCTGACAAATGGCAGTCCAATCTTTTCTTGAAGGTCTTAAGTGATGAAGCTCCCACAACTTCCAAGGGCAAGCTGTTCCATTGGTTGGTTGTTCTCACTGTCAGAAAGTTTCTCCTTATTTCCAGGTTAAATCTCTTCTTGTTCAGTTTCCATCCATTACTCCTTGTCTGGTCTACAGGCACTTTAGAAAATAGTTTGACCCCTTCCTCTCTGTGGCAGCCCCTCAAATATTGGAAAATTGCTATCATGTCTCCCCTAGGCCTTCTCTTCACTAGACTAGCCAAGCCCAGTTCCTGTAACCGTTCTTCATGTTTTAGTCTCCAGTCCCCTAATCATCCTGGTTGCTCTTCTCTGTACTTTTTCTAGAGTCTCAACATCTTTTTTATAAAGTGGTGACCAAAACTGGATGCAGTACTCTAGGTGTGGTCTTACTAAGGCTTTATAGAGTGGAATTAGTACCTCACTTGATCTCGATTGTATCCCTCTGTTAATGCAATTTAGGATTACGTTGGCTTTTTTGGCTGCTGCTGTACACTGCTGGCTCCTATTTAGCTGGGTGTCCACTAAGATTCCAAGATCCCTCTCACAGTTATTGCTATTGAGCCTGGTTTCACCCAGTCTATACGTGTACTTTTGGTTTTTCTTGCGTGTAAAACTTTACTTTTCTCTACATTGAATTTCATTTTGTTAGATACGGCCCAGTGTTGTAGTCTGTCAAGATCCATCTTGGGAGGGAGTTGTGCATCCAGGGCCTAATGCAATACAGAGAGATCCATCCCCATGTAGCAAACTGATATGTTTCCTTTCCTTCTTCCTGTTCGTACCAAATAAAAGGAGAGGTTTCAGTGAGAAAAAGTTCAGCTTGCCAATATTTTGCTGTGTATTTTTCTCCCTGTGCATGAAATGCAATTTGTAATTGAAACCTGGCGAGGGTGCTGTTTTGCTTTAATAATATTTGTGCATTTCTCTTGCTTAGTGCTTCCTCAAGTGTATTTCAACCTTCAAAGAAAAGAGAAAGGGGGATAAATAAATCTAGGATGTGTATTTTTTTTGGGGGGTAGGGGGGAGATGGGACAAATCAACCCATGTGACATCAGTCTACTTTCTCTGTGGGGATGATACTGACACGCTGTCCCTTTTATACCGACATGCGGCATTCCTAACAGTTTTACAAAGAGATTCCAAATGGAAAACGAGCTTTTAAGCAGGGATAAAAATGTCATCCTCTCCCCTGCCTCCCATTTTATAGTTAAACAAAATGAGAAACGTGCTTTTTTGCATTGGCTACCCTTCAGCCTGGCCTGGAAACAGCAGGGAAAAAAATCTATCTGGCATGTTGTCCATTTTATTCATTTGCACACGCAGGAACTGCCTGTTGCTACAAAATAGATTTTTTGTTTTTTAGAGATTTAGTTGTCTATTTCTTTCTTTTTTTAAAATAGTAATTTTATTAAACGTGACAATTGAAAAGATAAAAATCAGTACAAAATAAAAGAAAAAGAAAAAAGAGAAAGTGCAGATAAGGCATTCAAAGGGAAAAAAATAAGAATATAATAAAGAAAAAAGAAAGGAATATATAAAGAAATGACTTCTGCCTTCACTACAAGTACAAACTATTTGAGTAACGTATCACCTACTTTGAAATATAACAAATAATCCCTTCTTCAGATAACTTATCTCTTATCTATAAACTAATCTTTTAAAGCCACTTCGTTCAATCCTTGGCAGCAGAAGTCCTTTAAGGGTTACCAGGTGAACAACATATCTAATTTAACCTTGATCAAATAAACCAAATTTATATTTCTTCCTTTTATTTTCAACAATCTTGGCCTTTAGTCTCTTCAAATATTATCCTACAACTTCATGTTGTTGTTGTTTTTGGTCCTTCTCGCAAATGTTTTCAAAGCTATAACAAAAGCATGTTTTGTAAATCAAGTTGAGGAAAATTACGTAGAACATGCCTTTGATTTGTTATTTGTAAATCTCTTTCAATTATTATTTGTACATCCAGTATTGCATCTTTTTCCATATCATTCTTGTATATCATTTTAAAATTCACTTTCAAATCAGTCTCAGTCTTGTCTGGTAAAACTTGTTACTCTTTCATAACATATTTTAAACACAGTCCTTCTATAGAGGGACATGGTAGCTCAGTGGCTAAGATGCTAAGCTTGTCGATCAGAAAGGTCAGCAGTTCAGCGGTTCGAATCCCTGGTGCCACGTAATGAAATGAGCTCCTGTTACTTGTCCCAGCTTCTGCCAATCTAGCAGTTCGAAAGCATGTAAGCGTGCACCTTCGGCGTTTAGTCATGCCAGCCACATGACCATGGAAACATCTTTGGACACTGCTGGCTCTTTGGCTTTGTAATGGAGATGAGCACTGCCCCCTAGAGTCGGAAATGACTAACATGTGTGTGCAAGAGGAACCTTTACCTTTATATACAGGCACTCTTAAAATTAACTTCCGGATTCATTGTTCACAAATATCCTCCAATACATCCATTGATAAATACTTTGCTTCTTTCTGTATTAGTAAGTCAAATTTAAACGTTCTTGTTTAATTATAATCTTTTAGTTTCTTCTTGCTCCCTCTAGTGTCCAACTTTCAAAGTTCTATCTTATCAAATTTTTTTTTTTTTTTAAGAATTCAGCCAACAGTATTTTCCCACAGGAAGTTTTTTTTAAATAATGAATTTCAAAATCTTATTTCAAATCTATCTTTATCTTAGTTTATTTGTAACTTTCCAAAATCAATGTTCTAACATATATTATATATATTTATATATTAAATATTAGTATAAGTACGTATTGAGAAGTCATGAAAATATTTGCAGGATATGGTCCATCATAAGTACAACTGCAATTCAGAGATAATTGGCAAAATAACAACAACAATAACAACAACATATATATTCCATATTTCCTCTGGGAACTCAAGGGTCTATGTGGGATGTTCTGTCATCTATTTTCCCAACAATAATTTGGTGAGGTATATTGGGCTAAATGAAAATAATGTCATAAAATCAACCTTTAACTTACATAATCCAAATGGAAAATTTAATTTAATTTACCCACTTATAATCCAACAATTTAAATCCTATGCTACACTGAATTTCATGTTGTTTCTGTTTTAAAACTGACTCCCAAAGAGAAAAGAAATTCAGATTTCATTGCTAAAAGGAAGCTTTATTTGAGGTGGGCAATAGTAAAGTATGTGAAGTTTTGATTTGAAGCATTGAGGGGTGATTTTTATTATAATTCAGTGTATTAAATTCAAATTGCCTAAAATCAGCTCAGCATTTTCATATAGATATTTACTAATTAATTTGGGGTTCTGTCACACTGATCAAATCAAATTTCAAAGTATATGAGTTTAGTTATTCAGACTGACAATTTTAATCATATCACATCAGTTATACATCAGACAATAAATAGCTGTATTAATAGAAGAGAATTATTTGTGACTCAGGGTTGAATTGTGGAGTACTTGGTGTTTTCTGAACTTGATTGCAGATGTTTCCTTCAGATATTTCATTAATCAACTAGGTAATATTATCTGTGCTGATGATATTCCTTAGTTGGGTAATGAAACACATGCAAGAAAACCACCAAGCTTAGATAGCACTAAGGACCCTACAATAAATTGTTGTACACCATGTTATCACTATTCTTCCTACTGACCTGAATGGAATTTATAGGTATGGATATGTTTATTTCTTCTCTTTCCTTGATTACTGTTGATTAATCAGGGAAGGACATTGTGTGCCTGTTCTGTGAATTGTTATTCCTCTATGCAGAGACCTGTGTTCTCTTTTAAAACAAGATCCCAAAAGTTCAAGAGAACATGGAAGCATAAATATAGTATATATATTTATAATATACAAAATTATCTGCCATAATATGCTACCAGTCAATGACTTTTTCTGCTTCAACCACAACTATACAAGAGCACACAACAGATATAAACTTAATGTAAACCACTCCAAACTTGATTGCAGAAAGTACAACTTCAGCAACAGAGTTAACAGATAATCAGAGTTGGAAGGTCATCTAGTCTAACATCCTGCCCAAGCAGGAGACCCTACACCATTTCTTACAAATGGCAGTCCAATATCTTCTTGAAAGTCTCAAGTGATGACGCTCCCACAATTTCCGAGGACAAACTGTTCCATTAGTTGATTGTTCTCACTGTCAGAAAGTTTCTCCTTATTTCCAGGTTAAATCTCTCCTTGTTCAGTTTCCATCCATTATTCCTTGTCTGGTCTTCAGGTGCTTTAGAAAATAGATTGACCCCTTCCTCTCTGTGGCAGCCCCTCAAATATTGGAAGACTGCTATCATGTCTCCCCTGGTCCTTCTCTTTACTAGACTGGCCATGCCCAGTTCCTGCAACCGTTCTTCATATGTTTTAGTCTCCAGTCCCCTAATCATCCTGGTTGCTCTTCTCTGTACTTTTTCTAAAGTCTCAAGTGATTAATGCCTGGAACACACTACCTGACTCTGTTGCTACATCCCCAAACCCTCACTTATTTTCCCTTAAACTAATCACTATTGACCTCACCTCATTTCTGCAAGGGGCATGCATAAGTGCACAATTGTGCCTACTATCCCTGTCCTATTGTCCCCAATTATTCATACCTATTCCTGTATTTATGTTTATTCTTATCTCCATTATCTTATAAGTGATTGACAAATCAAATAAATAAAATAAAAATAAAATAAATAAATCTTTTTTTAGCCTCACCTCTGTTTTTTCAGGTCACTTCAAAGTGAAGAATCAAGGTCATAAAGAGCCAGTCTGGTCTTGTAAGACACCAGGATGGAAAGTGGGAGGTGATGAGTTCCAGTCCTACCTTAGCCATCAACACCAACTGAGTGAGTTTGGGCTAGTCACTTTCTCTCATGGGTTTTGTTATTATAGGGAAAATAGGACCAGGAAGATGTTTTTGCATATGTTCACTGCCTCGAATTATTTGTAAAAAATAATAAAAGTGAGATTAAAAATAAAATAAATCCATTTATTTGTCAAACAGGATTCTGGTCAGGAAAGTGAGGTGGGATAAGAGGAAGAATTTGCTAATCAGCTTTCTACATTCTGCTTTCTCAATATTCTCTCTCTATTCTTCCTTCCAATCCCACAAGCTAATTTTGCAAGGGCAGATCACAAAACGAGATGAAAGAGCATTGAAAATCAGGAAGACAGAGTACCCTTTTCTCTGGAAGCCAGTTCTCTGGCCTGGGATTTTAGTTTACTATTGTTCTTGACTTCATTTTAAGATGCAGTGCATAGTATTATATTTCAGATTAACTGATCTGAGGACAATTTCACCATTTTCTAATCTGGCAGGTTGCACTGTTCATTATTCTATTTGGGTGAAACGGAAACAACCCAATAATTCTCTGCAGGAAGAGATCTTAATAAATGATACAGTTTCTTTTACAAACATACAAGGTTCTTTTTTTTTCCAGCGTGAGACTTTTATTTTAAATTAAACATCATACTTGTGATGCGGTTGACCTCGTATTTTTATTTAATTTTATTTCTTGAGGGGGAAACAACCCAGGCAGATGAAAGCTATTGCTATGAATAATTGACAAACAAGTCTTTTGTGTTGAACAGCAATGCATGTAAACCTCAATGAAGCTATAAGGAGTGCTTTTGTAGAACAAGGGGAGACTCAAAGATATGAATAAATCCACCTTTCAAAGAACATGAAGGAGAAACAAGAAAATCACAGATATACCAAGCTGTGTATTTTCGATTCATGCCCTACTTAATAGGAAATTTTGAAACTTCTGCTTTTATTGAAAAAATACTGCATATTGTAATTCATTTACTTGCCTTCATAGCAGAGGTGGTATCCAGCAGGTTCTGATCAGTTCTGGAGAACCAGTAGCAGAAATTTTGAGTAGTTTGGAGAACCAGCAAATACCACCTCTGACTGGCCCCAGCTCTGTCTATTCTCTGCCTCCCAAGTCCCAGTTGATCAGCTGGGTGTTCTTTGGTTGCCCTGCACAGGAGAACAGAGCTGGAAAGCAGGTTAGTGGGGTGGGGAGGGAATGGGGATTTTGCAGTAACCCCCCAGGAGTGAGGAGGGAATGGGGATTTTGCAGTATCCTTTCTCTGCCACACCCACCAGGCCACGCCCACAGAACCGGTAGTAAAAAATGTTGAATCCCACCATTGCTTCATAAGTAGGTCAAAATAAAACTGTAGTTAAAGTTCAGTTTTTATTGACATGGGACATTTATATAAATAACTCTCCCATTTTCCTTCTGAGCATGCTTATAGTTGGGAAACCTGTAGAGCATTTTTCTTTGTGTTCCTTGGAGTTCAGCCAAAATCTTAGTTTGAGAACTTCCCATAGTTGATTACAATGCACCAATCTCATGTGACAGTGATAAGATGCCTCGGTGTTTCTGAAAATTCTCTAATGCAAAGGAGATTTTCTTGTTTGCTGATTGCCTTATTCCAAAGACATTGGAGAGGCATACTGGTGGAATGAAAAAGCTGAAATCTGCATTCCTGAAAGGGCAGACCATCAAGCAAAGATGACTTTTAAAATAACAAAAACAATACAATAATGACAATTTTTTAAAGATACCTTTTTAAAATTTGACCATGGCAAGAAATCAACCTGTGCACATTAGTCGTGGCATATCTGATTCTATCCTATTCAAAAGAATCTAGAGTTACTTGCATGTTTCACAGACATCCAGTTCAAATCTATTAAAAGATTCTGTGGAAAGATGACTTTGAAATACGTTTGAAAATTTGAACTGACCCAGAATGTGGTTGTCAGATGCTGATGTTCTAGACCAGGACTGTGTTGTGGTCCGCCGGCAGACTGCGGAGATGGCAGCAGTGACGGACAGTGGGGAGGAACATGGGCCAATCCAGGAGTCTGAGGAGGACTCCGACGAGGGTTCTGCATCTGATACAGAGATGGGGCCAGGGCCATCTGGGACTTATGTGCTGATTCCGAAGCCTCCAGAATCTGACAGCAGCAAGGCAAAGAAACAAGGGGAGCCTGTTCCCAGTGCGCGTGTGCGCAGAGCTGCCCGAAGGCAAGAACAATTAAGACAAAAGGGGAGACTTGGGAGTAAGGCTTGGAGGTGATTGGCCCTCCCATAAGACATCAAGGAGGAGCAAAGGGACAGGAATCTTTGCAGGAAGCAACTTTGTTCACACTGGTCAGTTTGAAACTGAAGCTCTGTGTTGAATTTGTGCTCCGTTTGTCCATGAATAACTAATTGGAAATTTAGTTGTTGGCAGCATTTCAAGGAAGATAAAAGGTCCATGCTTATCAGTCTTATTCTGAAGGACTTTGGCAGACTTCCATGGGACTATTTACAAATTGTGTGAGACTCATCATACACTGTGAATGACTAAAATTCACAGCTGTTGAAATAAAGAAAAAAGGGTTTGGGGACTAACGTGTGCTTGTTAGTGTCTTAAGAAGCCTTTGTCAGAATAGGCTGTCAAACTCCTGGCCCACAGGCTGGATGCGTCACATGCTGGCCACACCCATGCCCAGTTTAGTGAAGGGAGGGAAAGTCCTGATACATCATGTGATGACACCGTGACGACATGAGTGTGATATCCCTGTTCTCGACAGTTCAGAAAACACGGTACTTGGTTTGAATCACCTACATTGGTTTCCAGTTGATTTCCTGGCCCACTATTGACAAAGGAAGGTTTAAATCCTAAATTTACAAAGTTCAAATGGGATACGGAAATACACAATGCAGGGAAAAGAGGTGAATTCTGTGTGGTCTAAAATTAGGAAATCATTGATTTTGGAACAATCAGTGGAAAAATCAGCTTTGCAGCTTCTTTGTTGGCATTGAACTTCAGAAATCAAACTCCCTGGAGCCCCTTAAGGTGAAGAATATTGTACCAGAATGTTTTTTGGGGAGGAAAGATACAAAAACATATCCCTTTAGAGATAAAATACATTTAAATTTAGATTATTAGTTTAAGGTACTTGAGTGAATCATTGACAGAGAAATTAAATTAAAATCTATACAAAACTGTAGATCACTCAAGAAAAGTAAACCAATTGGTCATTAGCTACAGGTCAACTTTACATGCTTGTTCTTGGCCAAGGAATTAAAGCCAAAGGCAGGATTTTAGAACCTAGTGAACCTGCCCACACTTTTCATTTCATTGCCTAAATATTTCAATTTTAGCTTCACTTACTAATTTTGCTTCTCTCCACAGGAACATTTGCACTCAAAGACAATATGCTCATAACAATAAAGCAGTTAGGAGTCATTAAAATCCAAACAAGTCATTTATTAGGGTAATGAGGAACAAAATGTATGTTAAATCAGAAATCAAATGTGGATACTTATAAAAACACTGGTTGCAAATTCATCCTGATATTTTAAGCTTATGAGAATGGTTACTTTTTCCCAGGCCAAATGGCCCTTAAGAGCCTTGATGATTTTACCAGAAATATAAGGCCGATTGCAAATCCAAGTTACTAATTTCATTCATAGAGATTTTTCAAGTTGTCAGTGGTGTCAGTTCCTTTTGCACATGTTTCCATCATTCTGAAGCTTTCTTGGCTGTTCACAATCTGAGAAGGCTGTGTGAAGAAATGTGTGTGTCTTCTTCCCTTGGGTTTTTATGGAAGTGTGAGAAGCTAAGGAGGCTGCAGATGACAAGACAGAAAACTGAACCATAGGAAGCAGTCCTATCACCTAACTGGCACAAAACTGAGCATGTGCAAGAATCCCAAACTTCTCTTCATGTCATTTCCAAATCCACTGGAACAACAACAACAACATCAAAATAGGTATGCATGGAACTGTTCAGGAAAGTGTAAATGAAGCATTAAAAACTAAAATGGATTGAAATTATCCAATTAATATTCAGTAACTTCTTCCTGAATACCTCTAATTAAATGTTGTTTTCATATATTACAAGAAGGACAAGTACTGGATGTAATGTGCTATAACCACAACCAAGACAATGACCAGATAAGAGAGATTTGAGTCAGAAGTGCAATTTGAGAAAGTGTTTTGGACTTGACTTTTCCTAGTTCTCTGAAAGACAAAAGAGGGAGGAAACACATTCAGACTTGCAAGATTTGGTTGCTGTAACTTTACAATAAAAGTAGTGTCAGCATTCATAACTTTGGTTTCCTAGTTTGGTTTGTCTCAATGGGCTGATACTTCTATATCTATTCGTAAACTCTTTTTCTCTTTCCTTGAAACATAATTTCATTTTTTTTTTTACTCCAGTTCCACGTCAAGCTAAATTAAAAATGGTTTAAGTCAATAAATCTTCTCTAGTCAAGCTCAACTTCTGATGACTAGCCATATGGAAGAGCAGCAGTATGCAAGTGGGTTTTCACTGTTGCTTTTGGAAAATTTTGACTTCCCAATTTAACCCTGATATTTCCTAAGTTGTCTCGAATCCAAGTACTATCATATTAAATTCTGCGTAACATTTTTCAGCATCAGTCAAGGTTGAAGAGAATATAGATTTTTTTTTTCCTGAACAAATCTTATAATTGTTTATATAGGATGTCAACTGATCTAGTAGATGTATTTATTTGAATTTCTAATAGACGTGTTTACTGGAATTTAGGAAGCTTTTAACAAAGTTTCCTCTCATAGCAAACCTAAAAGGGTTCGGATAAAAATATAGGGCTTCTTAAAAATCAAGTTAATTTAAATTGGCTAAATAGGTTAAATTGTACAAAGTTAAGAGGAAAAAATAAACACCAGTTTTCAAGTGAATATAAAGAGGTTTGTTTTGGAAGTGGTGATTTCTAGTTTGTTCAGAAAATCTAAATTTAGGGATGAGTACTAAAGTACTCAAGCTTGCTGACATCAAATTATCTACAATAACTAACTACAATCACATGAGAGAACAAACCCATAAGGACTAGATTCAGAAGTCCATCTGCATTTAAAAGGCAAAGGCCACTCTTTTGAAGACAGCAAATTCCACATTTTGGACAGAGAGGACCCCTGGTTTGAAAGAGGGGTCAGAGAGGCCATCTATGTCAAAATTGAACAGCCCTCTCTGGACAGAGGGGGAGGGATACAATACCATCTATCTCCAGTCTACAACACAGTCCTTTCAGCAGTTGCAAGAAGGCTGCATCCCCCATTTGCACTACTCAGGTGACCCTGATGACACAGATAAGTGGCCTCAACGACTCTCTAAAAGAATGCAAATGACCAGCTATCTGCAAGGAATATAAATCCTTTCATTCCCCACCACCCAGTCAGAGCTGAAGAAGCTTCTTGGATGAGAAGCGAAACGTCTTCAAAGAAAAACAAAAAAGTCCAGTTGCTGCTTGAAAAAAGCACCTTTGGGACTACAATCACAGTAAGTGAGCATCTAAGATTTGCAAAAGGATCTTGCCAAAGTGAAAAAAATGGGCATTCAGACAGCTTGCTTATTATATAGACTTATATAACTTATATATAAGACTTATATAACTGCCTATCTTATGAAATATAGCACAGGCCAGCTTACAACAATGGTAAAAACCAAAGGACACAGTAAAACCCAAAGTCCATTGCCTTAACCAACAATCTTTATTTTATTTTTATTTTATTTGGTTTGTCAATTGCTTACAAGGTAATAGGTATAAGTAAAAACATAGTTATGAATACATGGATACATATAAGAAAAATCTAGATCTCCAATCTATTGACCAATGAAATCCTTGGGATTCAATCTCACTCTATCACAATGCCTAGGGGGAAACCAGCCCCTTGTGGTTTTCTGGAAGGCTAAAGTGATCATGACCTTCCCGGTCCCACTAGGAATGAAGTTCCACAGGGCAAGGAGTGCTATGGAAAATGCACAATTCCTAGATCCCACTACGTGGCAGAATTTAAGGGAAAGGAATGGAGTATGCCTGCCTTATCCATAATGTAATTTAATCTAAAGAAGTGTAATGAAATGGACCTTGGCTTTTCTGAAAATCCAGCATATGACTGTAGCAATATATATATATAAATAAATAAGCAAAGTGCATGATCGTTTGAATTAAAAGTAAAACTGGAAATATGATCGTGTTTTATGCGGAACTATGGTGAACTGGATTATACTATGCTACATGTAGTTCAGATCCTCAAAGCAAAATTTGGTAAACTGAAGAAGGTAAAGCACAACAAAGAACCCCAAATACTTAAATGGAGGAAATTTTTAATGAGGAGAACTTAAAATATTGGGACTTTATAACATAAAAAAAAATGATGATGGAGGAGGAGGAGGAGGAGGAGGAGGAGGAGGAGGAGGAGAAAAAATCATGTAGAAGATAGAAATTCATTGATGATTAAGGTATGTTTTTTGTTACCTCTTCAGTAATGGTAGCAATACACTTTTGAGGCATTCTATGATATCATGATAGTCAGTAATATTCTACCTGTGTCTAGCTTGTTGGCTTTCCATCAGCAAGAATAACCACAACAAAAGCTGAATTTTGGACAAGATACTAATTTGATTTCATGTAGATGGATCTTATTATATTCAATTTCTTAGCAAGGAAAAGCTAGGAAATCCTTACATTAAATATCACTCAGACATGTCTTTCGTGAGTTTGCCTAAATCAGATTAATCAACACAATTGCTATGTTTACCTAACATACGATGTCTCTAGACTCGAAAGAACCAAAATATGGCTTAAGTGTTTTATAATAATAATAATAATAATAATAATAATAATAATAATAATAATAATAATAATAATAATAATATTAATATACTGCTCCTCTCCCGAAGGACTCGGAGCGGTGCACAGCCGTACAATTAAAACAATAAATATGTGAAAAAATAAAACTAAATTAAACTAAAACCCTGGCTGTAAACAATTAAAACCCTTCCCTAAAACCCTAAAATTTAATAAAAAAGTAAAACACCCAAAACTAAAATCAGCCCAAGCTGGCCTGGTCAAAGAGCCAGGTTTTCAAGGCATGCCTGAAGGTCCCCAGGTCCGTAGCTGTCCGTAACTCCGGGGGCAACCCATTCTAGAGGGCAGATGCCCCCACAGAGAAGGCCCTATTCCTTGGGGTCACCAGCCGGCACATAGATGCCGATGGGACCCGCAGGAGACCCTCCCTGTGGGAGCGCACCGGACGGTGAGAGGAAAATGGCAGAATGCGGTCTTGTAAATATCCTGGTCCGATGCCATGGAGCGCTTTAAAAGTTAACACTAAAATCTTAAAGCGCACCCGAGAGGCCACTGGAAACCAATGCAGCTAGCGCAGGAGGGGCGTCACATGCAAGAACCTTGACGCCCCCATAACCACCCGCGCGGCCGCATTCTGTACCAGTTGAAGCCTCTGGATGCTCCCATTAAGGAGCCCCATGTAGAGGTCGTTACAGTAGTCCAGTCGGGAGGTGACCAGGGCATGAGTGACTGTGCGTAAGGTATCCCGATCCAGAAAGGGCCGCATCTGGCGAATCAGGTGAACCTGATGAAACGCCCCCCTGGAGACGGCCGTAATATTGTCTTCCAAAGACAGCCGTACATCCAGGAGGACACCCAGATTGCAAGCCCTCTCTGAAGGGGGCAAAATCTCACCCCCAATAGCCAGTGATGGAACTATCTGGCTATATTGGGACACCGGAAACCACAGCCACTCAGTCTTGGAAGGGTTGAGTCGGAGCCTGTTCCTGCCCATCCAGTTCTGCACGGCCTCCAGACAACAGGACATGACCTCCATGGCATCATTGGGATGGCTTGGGGTGGAGATGTACAGCTGAGTATCATCAGCGTACAGATGACACCTCACCCCAAAGCCATGGATGATCTCCCCCAGTGGCTTCACATAAATGTTGAACAGGAGAGGAGAGAGGACCGACCCCTGAGGCACCCCACAATCGAGGGGCCTAGAGGTGGATCTCTCCCCCCCCACCAACACAAATTGCAGACGGTCGGAGAGGAAGGAGGCGAACCACCGCAACACGGTGCCCCCAACCCCCAACCCCCCCAATCGCCGCAATAGGATACTATGTTCAATAGTATCAAAAGCCGCTGATAGGTCTAATAGGACCAGGACAGAGGAATAACCCCTGTCACGGGCCCTCCAGAAATCATCAACCAATGCGATCAATGCCGTTCGGTACTATGTCCGGGCCTGAAGCCCGATTGGAAGGGATCCAGGTACGTATCTTCATCCAGGTACTGGGGAAGCTGACCTGCCACCACACTCTCAACAACCTTCACCACGAAGGGAAGGTTAGAGACAGGACGATAGTTGTTCAAGAGAGTTGGGTCCAGGGAGGGCTTCTTGAGGAGGGGTCGCACCACCGCCATTTTCAAGGCAGTGGGAAGCGAGCCCTTCATCAAAGAAGTGTTAACAATTCCCTGGAGCCAACTCCGCATCACCTCTCTGGTGGTAGAGACCAACCAGGAGGGGCAAGGGTCCAATAAACATGTGGTGGCATTCAGCCACCCCAGCAACCTGTCTATACCCTCGGCAGTCACAGGGTCAAACTCATCCCAGATAACTGTCTCAAGACTCGCCACGGTCACCTCCCCCGGGACCTCCCAACTAGAGTCCAACCCGGCCCAAATCTGAGCAATTTTATCATGCAGAAATCGTGAAAACTCCTCCGCCCTTCCCTGCAAGAGATCATCGCTTGCTCCCGGCCCAAGCAGGGAGCAGGTCACTCTAAACAGGGCGGCGGGTCGATTTTCTGCCGGTGCAATAAGGGCGGAGAAGTGAGAATGCTTCACCGCCTCTATCGCCACTAGGTAGGTCCTAATATAGGACCTAACCTGTGTTCGGTCGGACTCGGCACGACCGGCCCTCCAGACGCCCTCCAGACGTCTTTTCCGGCATTTCATCTCCCTCAGCTCCTCCGTAAACCACGGAGCTGAGCGAGATCTCTGCCGGGTCAGAGGTCACAAAGGCACAACTCAGTCCAGAGCCTCGGCAGCCAGCCTATCCCAGGCGGCTACCAAGTCTGTGGCCGAGTTATGAGCCAGAGTTTCAGGTAATGGCCCAAGCTCCATCTGGAACCGTTCAGGATCCATCAGGCGTCTGGGGCGGAACCATCTCCTCGGCTCCACTTCCCTGCTTAATATGATACACTAAGTATGATACACTCCCTGCTTAGTATGATACACTAAGAAATGGAGGTGTTTCTTATATTGCACAAACTGCAAATATCCAACTCCCTTTAGCCTAATATAATGAGTTGTGAGAATCTGGATCTAGTGTTTTGTCAATCTGCCCTAATTTGAAAGATAGGGATAATATTAATTTTTCATACAAGTTAATTCTAAGAATTGTCAATATATGTAAACTGCTTTGTATGTTCAGGATATGGTGCATATTGAAGATGAGCACAGTAGTAGTAGTAGTAATGATGCATCCTTAGAAAACAAATCAATAATTTCCTGGGATAATGAATTGCTAAATTCAACCATCATATTGTAAGATATGAGTTTTGTTAGTCATGCTCTGGGTGAAATATTCATGGATATAGGCCACAGAAGATCCATGCTTTGTACAAAGTTTTCTCTAAGAACTCAATTCTTGTAAAGTTTAATTGAGCTTACCAACAACATTACTTGGAAATTTCTTCAAAAGCAAATAAGAAATTTCTCATTTGATGATACCAATCCCCAAAGTAAAAGAAACATAGTCATCTTGACTGCAAGAGCCACCAAACCCACTTCTCTTCTAGCCAAGCACAGCAGAGGTGGTATTCAGCTGGTTCTGACCAGTTCTGGAGAACCGGTAATGGAAATTTTGAGTAGTTCGGAGAACCGGCAAATCCCACCTCTGACTGGCCCTGCCCCCATCTATTCTCTGCCTCCCGAGTCCCAGCTGATTGGCTGGGTCTTCTTTTGTTATCCTGCACAGGAGAACGGAGCTGGAAAGCAGGTTAGTGGGGTGGGGAGGGAATGGAATTTTACAGTATCCTTCCCCTGCCACGCCCACCAAGCTATGCCACACCCACCAAGCCATGTCCACAGAACCAGTAGCAAAAAAAATTGAATCCACCACTGAAGCATAGTAGATATTTTCTTTTTTAGTATTCTAGTGGCTTTTAGCACAGATTTCCATCAATTTTGGTGGTGTCTGATTTTGTTTTTAATGGTGTTGTGTTTGGGTTTGCTTGTTGTAGTTGTTTTGATATACGAATTGCTACTCATTTGCTGGTTGTATTAGTATTATATTTGTCAGGGCTTTTTTTAAAAAAAAAACCCAGACTATAAAATATTAAAACAGATCAATCATCACATTAGTATTCATCGACTTGGGTTTACAATTGGGTTTGGCAAAAATCCACTGGCAAGAAGTATTCATTTGGAGGAGATTATGGTCCTATTTAACTGCAGTGATGCTTCAGTGCTTTGCTGGATGAGGTCCATCAGGCTGAATGACATATTTCTGGTTCCCTCTAAGCAAAGAGCAAATATCATTTTGTTCAAATGACATTAGGCCATTGCACATAAATTCTTCCTCCTTCTCTTGTCAAGTTTGCTCAGGTCACCAATCTTTCCCTCCCTTCCGCTGCACTGGGTGCCTTTTGCACTCGGCACGATGAAGTTCAATTTAACTTATGAAAATCAACCTGTCTCTTCGGTTTCATTCATCATCATCAACAGAATTCATTCTGGAATCCAAACTTGTTTTCTTATTACTTTGTTATATTTGGAGGAGGGGAGAGGGATGATATATGGAGCAGAAAGCAGACAGTGGCAGGGATGTCGGGCCTAGTCGTTTCCTAGTAAACATCTGCTGGTACAGGGGAGCCCAGGGGAAAGTAGCAATAGCAGCGATGGCTTTCATAAAAGCTGTATGCAGAAGAGCGCCTGATCTCTTTATTTGGAATTTGAGATTACTTTCTTAAACAGGATTGCTATCATCAAATGGCTACGATGGATTATTAAGATTTTGCAGGGAAAGTAGTGCCTGGGACAATCAAGGCTGTAACTGCAGACATTCTGATGGAGGCTTAAAAGAAAATGACGAAGGTTCTTAACTGTTCGTGAAATGGATGCCTAAAACCACCATAGTGTGACTGACTAATTCTGCTGCTTATGCTTCTTTGTAATGACTGAAGCTTTACAGCTCAGATTTGCCACAGAGAGGCAAAGACGAGGGACAGATGACGGTGTGAGTGAATCTCTGTGCAAAGTGGTTTCATCCTGACCCATAAGGTATGAGAATCTTCCACCGTTTCCATGTAAACCAGGGAACTAATGTTCTGAGCTAAAAAATGTCTCCAAGCCAGAGACCAGAAGGATAATTCATATGTTGTAATTAGAATACATTTTGTCAATTAGGCACATTTGCATGAACAATTAGTTCATCTGCTGTCTTCTGGTGCCATTTCTCTGTTTTAGATTCTGGGTTATTTTTGTTCGTGAAGTTTCGTTGCACAGGCCTAAGGAGAAATGCTTGGACTTGAAAGTTAAGTTTGGCTAATAGGCAGTTCCAGTTCCTCCACAGTTTGTGGAAAGGTTGTCTTCCACAAAAGTGGGCCCTAGTGCCCAAAAATTGGGGACTGCTGTTCTAAAGCAATAGGTTTATGATTCTCCAATCCTTTTATCAGTCGAAATTCCAGGTGGTTCCATCAAACAAAGCTGATCTATTTGATTAGTCTCTCCCTCTCCCTCTCTCTGTCTCTTTGTCTTTGTCTCTTTCCCTCTTTCTCTCTCTGTCTGTGTGCATGCATGTGAGTATATGTGCCTGCGTGCGTGCGTGAGTGCAGCGGATTCACACAGTAAAGGTAAAGATTCCTTTTGCACATAAGTGCTAATCGTTTCCAGCTCTAGGGGGCAGTGCTCATCTCCATTAAAAGCCAAAGAGCCAGCACTGTCTGAAGACATCTCTGTGGTCATGGGGGCAGCATGACTAAATGCTGAAGGTGCATGGAACATTGTTACCTTTCCACCAAAGCGGTCTCTATTTTTCTACTTGCATTTTTATATGCTTTTCAAACTGCTAGGTTGGCAGAAGCTGGGACAAGTAACGAGAGCTCACTCCATTACGTGGTGCTAGGGATTCGAACTGCCGAACTGCCAACCTCTCTGATCGACAAGCTCAGCGTCTTAGCCGCTGAGCCACTGCATCCCTCACATAGAGACACACACAAATATTTGACGGAGAAGAAGGGAAGAGAAGATCCAAGGAAGAATTAAGATGGCCCAATGCAAAAGAGAAAGTATTTTCTTTTCACATGCAAGTCTTCTGCATAGCAATATGTCCTTTTGGATGCCATATGCCACATTTGACAAGTTGAGGTTATCCCTCTAGAGAAACTTGCTTATGTTCAAGCATATGTTTCCTCATGATACTCTACAAATGAGATCATTCAGCAATCCTGAAACCATTTTTATTAAATAAATATAAAAGGAATACAATGCAAGTTTCGCAAACGCTTCATTAACATTTGTCTGTCTTGGGTACAGCTTCAGATAATTGCTTAGCTTCACTTAGGTGGGAGCACATAATCAGTTTTAATTTAATGTGCAATTACTGTTGCTGTAACTTTGCTTCCATACAAATGAAGTTAGCTTGTATAAGTCTGTGCTGACTCTGGAATCATTCCGTCTCCTTTACTTATTTGGAAAGATTTAAAATTGTGCATTTCTACGTTTGCTTCCAAATGTGTTTTAAAATGGCCATAGCAAAGTCCATAAAAGAGTCTTCTTCAGCAATGTTGCTCCAAGCAGAGTTCTTCTAAATTCAAGACATGCTGTGAAATGGTCGTCAGAAACAGAATTTGTTTTCAGACATTGAAAGTGCTAACATGCATTCATTGTCCCTAGCCCATTCATTGTCTTCGACCTTACCCACTTGAAAAAGTAAAGGTTCAAACATGATGGCTCCACTTTAAGTTGCCACTTAAAGTCCTGCAGTAACAACAGCAGCAACAAAAACCTCTTTCCAGCCCTGTGTAAAAAGGAAGTCTTTATTTCATGTTTGTTTGCATTTTTTTTTTTTTTCTGATCTCCTTCGTGTTGATCTTAACAATGTCCTGGACACATTCACGTGGCTTTCCTGGCAGCGAAGGCAAATGAGTTGACCTTGATTTTTTCCAGGATATATTTGAACTTCACAGGCTACCTTAAGTCATGGAAGTCTATGGAGACTCCTCCATCCAAATATTAATTAGGCCTGTCATAGCTTAGCTCCTCAGATTAGACAAGATCAACCAAGGGCTGCCATCTGCTAAGGGTCTGTATCAGTGGTGGTACTCTACCGGTTCAGCCTGATTCGGCTGAACTGATAGCTCAAGGATTATCTGTGAGCGAACCAGTTCACTCCGACAATCTGCTGCTGGGCCCGCCTGCCCTCCCTGCCTCTATACTGATCTTTATTTCCTGGTTTTGAAGCTCAGCTGCTTCACGTGGCACAGTGGATTGCCACGCGTCAGCTGTTGAAGACACCAGGAGAGTGCAAGATTGCAGGAGGTCAGTATCAAACCCTCTGCACACATGTGCAAAGCACATCCACCAAGCTACGCCCACAGAACCAGTGGTAAACAAAATTGAATCCCACCACTGTATTTATTTGATATTATTTCTCCCCTCATTCTCTCCCTCTTCCCCCTCCCCCCTTCCCCTTTCTATTTCTTCCTTTATCTCTCCTCCCCTCTTTCCTTCTCTTTCTTTCTTCCTCTCCCTCTTTCCCCCTCCCTCTCTCTATTTCTCTTTCTCCTTATTCCTCTCTCTCTCATTTCCTCCCTCCCTTTCTATTCCTCTATTCCTCTATTTCCCCACTCTCCCTCTGTCTCCCTCTTCTACCGTCTTCCCCGCTGTTTCCTCTCTTTCCCTCTCTCATTCTCTCTTCTCTCTCCCTCAGCCCCTCCTCTGTTTCCCTCTCTTCCTTTCTCTCTTCTATCTCTCTGAAGAAGATAAAAAGGTACCAAGCCAACTTTCTCCTTGAAAGACCAAAAGCCCAGAAATAAAGAAATGAGTCTGTCAAGGATCCAAGTAATAGACCCATAGCAAGCAAAACTCCAAGGCAGGTAGATTCCTCAAAAAATAGCTTTATTGGATATATTATATTGGCACAGATCTTGTGAAAACTGTCTTTGAAGGTTCTTGTGGTTTTCAACTTATTAAAAGTAAAAGGTTGTCACTCTCTCCAAACAATCAGTCACATGGTCCAATCAAAGCACTGTCTGGTTGCCTGGTGACATCACTCCGCCTTCCTCTGACCAGGTTTGAGAATGTTCTTGATTCCCAAAGAGAAAGTATTTTGTTTTGGCTACAAAATTACAAGTATCTCAAATCCTCCCTCCCTATCCCTCAGCACCAGTGTGGCAACACTGAAGTGGACAAAATGGCTTCAGTCAGGTCAGCTTCAGGGTTGACAAGAATCCCTGCAAATGAGAGCATGGGCTAACTTGAAAATATATGGAGCAAGAAATAAATTACTTAACTCTTGAACATGAATGACATGAGATCACAGAGATCTGCAACTGCTTTAAAACTAGTGCTAAACATTCAAGAGGATATGTCCTAAGACAAAAGTCTCCAAAGTTGGCAACTTTAAGACTTGTGGACTTCAACTCCCAGAATTCTCCAGCCAGTCCATAAGTCTTAAAGTTGCCAAGTTTAAGGACCTCTGTCCAAGATATTCTATGCCAATGTTTCCCAATCTAGGCAGCTTCTAGAAATGTGGACTTCCTGTTTCAGAATTTCTACAAATGGCCATAACTGGCTGAGGAATTCTGAAAGTTATCCACTATGATGTATCTAGAAGGTGCCAGATTGGGAAAGTGTTGTTATGCATGTTATTGGCAGACTGTTACTGACTGATGGTGTTAAAAGTGGTGATGGATAAGAGTGGTGGATCTTTCACAGTCTCTCCCTGAGTATAACGTTGCTTTTTATGCTTTGGAAGTAAAAAAAAAAAAAAGACAATTACTATACAGATTGCTTTTTGAGCTCATTATACAATTTACATAAATGAATTCATAGCAAGATATAAATTGCTTTCATTAAGAAATTAATTACCTTCCCTAAAAGTACGCATATGTTGCAAAATGCAAGACAAATGGATGCATCTGTAAAAAAATCGAACATTTGAGATGACAGATCTGGCTGATGGAAGTACAAATGACCACCAGAAGGCCATTTGTACTTCCATCAGCCAGGTCTGTCATCTCAAATGTTCGATTTTTCACAGAAATATCCATTGTTAGCATAGTCATTCAGATTTGGTAGATCTGGTAGTCCTAAAATCATAGAAAGGACCTTGGAGCAGGGGTGATTCTACTGATTCTACCAGTTCGCACTTATTCGCTAGAACCGGTTGTTACCATTCTAAGCAGTTCAGAGAACCGGTTGTTAGAAGAAATGACTGGCCTAATCCTGTAAGGAAGGCAGGAAGGAAACATTCTGGTGTTGCTTACAGAAACTGCCTCTCCGTTAAGCCTTATTACATTCTTGGCAGGACTAGATTTCCTGTCTCAGGAATGTCTCTGGAGTTATTTCCCCCTCCTTTGCTGGTACTTTGCTTGTGTGGAGTGACCATTCAAAGTGACAATGGCACTGAAAAAAGTGACTTATGACCATTTTTCACACTTACGACTGTTGCAGCATCCCCACAGTTATGAAAGGCCAGGCGAGGAGATGTGTGCCTCGATGTGAGTGATGTTGAGTTGGCCATGCCCAGCCAATAATTTGACCACCAAGCCACGCCCACCAACTTAGCCACGCCCACAGAACCGGTTGTTAAAAAAATTGAATCCCACCCCTGTCTTGGAGGCCTTCTACTTCAACTCCTGCCCAAGTCATTATACCATCCTGAACAAATGGCTGTCCAATCTTTTATTGAAAACCTCCAGCGATGGAGTACTTCCAAGAGGCAAGCTATTCCTCTGATGAATCCTTCTTACTGTTAGGAAATTCCAGGTTAAATGTCTCTTCCACTCATTGCTTCTTGTCCTGCCATCAGGAGCTATGGTGACACCCCCTCTTCCCTCTGATAGCCCTCCAGATATTGGAGGACTTATGTCTCCCCCAATGGTGGGATTCAAATTTTTAACAACCGGTTCTGTGGCGTGGCTTAGTCAGTGGGCGTGGCTTGGTGGTCATGTGACTGCATGGACATGGCTTGGTGGTCATGTTATTGGCTGGGCGTAGCCAACTCAATATCACTCACATCGAGGCACGCATCTCCTCTGAGATGAGGGGATGCTCCTCTGACTGAGGGGATGCTGTAACAGTCGTAAGTGTGAAAAATGGTCATAAGTCGCTTTTTTCAGTGCCATTGTAACTTTGAATGGTCACTCCACACAAGCAAAGTACTAGCAAAGGAAGGAAAAAAACCTCCAGAGAAGTTCCTGAGACAGGAAGTCTAGTCCTGCCAAGAGTGTAATAAGGGTTAACAGAGAGGCAGTTTCTGTAAGCAACACCAGAATGTTTCCTTCCTGGCTTCCTTACAGGATTAGGCCAGTAATTTCTTCTAACAACCAGTTCTAGCGAATAGATACGAACTGGCAGAATCCAATCCCTGGTCTCCCCTGAGTCTCCTTTTCCTTCAGTTAAACACACCTAATTCTCTTAGCCCTTCATCATATGATTTAGCTCCATACCCCTTATGGTTCTTCTTAGCCATTTTCTGGGTGGCTAACCTTTTTTGGCTCCTGTGTCGATAATTGCACACGCACTTGCTGTGCCATCATCCAGAAGGCAATGTGTGCTGGCACCCCACCATGCCCCCTGTACATGCATGCACAAGCCCCCTCTTGCACCGCACATCTGTGCATGCACTCGAAACTCCCTCATATGCAGCACATCTGTGCATGCATGTGCAATTCCGCCTCATGTGCCGCACATCTGTGCATGCATGTGAGATTTCCCCCTTGCCCACCATGTGTCTTTGCACATACATGTGCGACTCCCTTCTCACGCACAGCGTGTCTGTGCATGCATGCGTGACTCCCCCTCGTGCGCAGCGCATCTGTGCATGCATGTGATCCCCTCTTGTGCAGCACATCCCTGCACATGCATGCGCATCTCCCGCTCACCCCTCTCCTCCCTCTTCACATGTACGCCAGATACCTGACAATCAGCAGACAGTCAGGCGGCGGTGCACAGGGCATGCGCAGTGGGGCTCTTCTGGACGACCTCTCACGTGCCAGGGGAAATGGCTCCGTGTGCCACTTCCAGCACGTGTGGCATAGGTTCGCCAACACGGTTCCAGGGACTCAGCATCTTTTTTTGAATTTTGGTGACCAGAACTGGATGCAAAATTCCAAGTGAGGTCTTCCCAAAGCATTTTAAAATGGTGCTATCACTTCCTGTGATCTTAATGCTATCCATCTGTTGATACAGCCTAGAACTGCATTGGCTTTTTTGGCAGTTGCAGTGCACTGCTGACTCATACATAAGCAATGATCCATCAGGACACCTAAATCTCTCTCACAGCTACTACTGTTGAGGCTAGTTGCCTCCTATTCTATGCCTATGCATTTGGTTTTTCCTCCCTAAGTGCAGGACCTTACTTTTTTCACCACTGAACTGCATCTTGTGGATAGGGACCAATATTCAAATCTGTCAAGATTCTTCTGAAGCTTGAATCTATCTTCCAAAGTGTTAGCAATTCCCTCCTAGCTTGATGTCTATCTCTTCATCTGGATCATTTATGAAGATGTTGATGAATACCAGGCCCAAGACAGAACTTTGAGGTACTCCACTGCATACTTCCCTCCATGTAAACTATAGGTGGTATTCAGCAGGTTCTGACCAGTTCTGGAGAACCGGCAGCGGAAATTTTGAGTAGTTCGGAGAACTGGCAAATACCCCCTCTCACTGGAGATTTTACAGTATCCTTCCCTTGCCACGCCCACCAAGCCACACCCACAGAACCAGTAGTAAACAAATTTGAATTCCACCACTGATATAGACATAGTTCCATTGAAAAATACATAGCTCCATTGAGAACTACATACTGTGAATCCATCTAGTGGTGGTACTGCCTATTCCACATGGTTCTGTCTTATCAAGAAGTAGGCTATGGTTTACTGTGCCAGGTGCCCTACTGAAGTCAAATAAATTATATGTACAGCATTTCCCTGATAATAATAATAAATATTTATTTATATACCGCTCCTCTCCCGAAGGACTCGGAGCAGTGCACAGCCATACAATTAAAACAATAAATATGTGAAAAGTTAAAACTAAATTAAAGTAAGGCCCTGGCTGTAATCAATTAAAACCCCTCCCTAAAACCCTAAAATTTAATATAAAAAGTAAAACACCCAAATCTAAAATCAGCCCAAGCCGACCTGGTCAAAGAGCCAGATTTTCAAGGCACGCCTGAAGGTCCCCAGGTCCGTGGCTATACGTAACTCCGGGGGCAACCCATTCCAGAGGGCAGACGCCCCCACAGAGAAGGCCCTATTCCTTGGGGTCACCAGCCGGCACATAGATGCCGACGGGACCCGCAGGAGACCCTCCCTGTGGGAGCGCACCGGACGGTGAGAGGAAAATGGCAGAATGCGGTCTTGTAAATATCCTGGTCCGATGCCATGGAGCGCTTTAAAAGTTAACACTAAAATCTTAAAGCGCACCCGAGAGGCCACTGGCAACCAATGCAGCTCGCGCAGGAGGGGCGTCACATGATCAACTAATATAGTCACTTCTTCAAAGAAGACAATAAGGAGTCTCGGTGGCACAGTGGTTAGAGTGCAATACTGCAAGCTACTTCTACTGTCTGATGCCTGCCTGCAATTTGGCAGATCAAATCTCACCAGGCTCAAGGTTGACTCAGCCTTCTGTTCTTCCGAGGTGGGTAAAATGAGGACTCAGTTTGTTGGGGGCAATAGGCTGACTGTGTAAACCACTTAGAATGGGTTGTAAAGCACTGTGAAGCTGCATATAGGTCTAAGTGCTATTGCTAATAAGATTTGTTGAGCATGATCTGGTTCTAACAAACCTATTCTATGATCGTTTTGTTCATTTCTAGGTGTTCACAGATCTGCTGCTTGATTATCTTTTCCAGGATTTGTGCAGATATCGATGTCAAGCAGATTGGCCTGTAGTTTCCTGGTTCCATTCTCATCCAAGTATCAACCAAGGCATGTCAGTACAAGTTTCTACAGAAATACAATTCATTGAGATTAATGGGGTTTACTCAATACAATAGGCACTCCCCATATTTGGTAAGGTTTTGTCCTGGAAAGCCTTATGTAAATTGATATTTGTTTTAAGTCAGAACTGGATCAACGGTCAGTTAGAATTTTATTTATTTAGTCAGTTTGTTATTCAATTTCTACAGCCATCTATCTCAATCCAGTTGACTTTGGCCAGCAACGTAAGTTCATATGCAACAGAAAAGAGACTTGATGCTCCATCATATTATGACATATTTTCATTTTCTCCTCTAGAAAATTAAGACAAACCTCCAATAGGAGATGTTGTCTGCCTTATAATCCTAGTGCCCAGTATTCATCCAGGTACCAACTCATTTTGTGTTGGGCATGTCATGCTAAGTGTTAGGTACCTTCAAAATCTTCAATGTGGATTATGGAATTTATGGATTATAGGTTTGCAGTTTTAGGTTGCTGTCTCCAGGGTCTTTTGGGAGATATTATGCAGTGGTAGGATTCAAATTTTTTTACTACCGGTTCTGTGGCTGTGGCTTGGTGGGTGTGACAGGGGAAGGATACTGTAAAATCTCCATTCCCATCCCACTCCAGGGAAAGGATATGGTAAAATCTCCATTTCCTCCACACTCCTGGGGGAAGGTTACCACCGGTTCTCCGAACTACTCAAAATTTCTGCTACTGGTTCTCCAGAACTGGTCAGAACCTGCTGAATACCACCTCTGATATTATGGATTCTGAGATGTTACAAACTCAGGCACAACATGGATTATTGAAATGTTATCTGATAAAAGTGGAATGAAATTCCACTCTTACCATAAGAAATTGGCACTGAAAATCTTTCAATACCCTTATCAAACTCTGAGGCTATTTTTGTCCCCTAATTTTGGGACGTAATTAAATAAGGCAACGAAAAGTAGCTAGCAATATAGTTAGCCAAGGAGAAAGGTGGGAACCAAAGGTCTAAAGTCTTGCTAGCTACTTTTGTAACTAGAGGGATAACTGTGAGAGTAACTGTGAGAAGGATCTTGGAGTCTTAGTGGACAACCAGCTAAATATGAGTCAGCAGTGTACAGCAGCAGCCAAAAAAGCTAATGTAATTCTAAATTGCATTAACAGAGGGAAACAATCAAGATCAAGTAAGGTACTAATACCACTCTATAAAGCCTTAGTAAGACCACACCTAGAGTACTGCATCCAATTTTGGTCAACACATTATAAAAAAGATGTTGAGACTCTAGAAAAAGTACAGAGAAGAGCAACCAGGATGATTAGGGGACTGGAGATTAAAACCTATGAAGAATGGTTACAGGAACTGGGCATGGCTAGTCTAAGGAAGAAAAGAGGAGGACCAGGGGAGACATGATAGCAATGTTCCAGTATTTGAGAGGCTGCCACAGAGAGGAGGGGGTCAAGCTATTTTCTAAAGCGCTTGTAGGCCAAACAAGGAATAATGGATGGAAGGAGAGATTTAACCTGGAAATAAGGAGAAACTTTCTGACAGTGAGAACAATTAACCAATGGAACAGCTTGCTCTCGGAAGTTGTGGGAGCCTCATCACTTGAGACTTTCAAGAAGAGATTAGACTGCTATTTGTCAGGAACGGTGTAGGGTCTTCCGCTTGGGCGGGGGGTTGGACTAGATGACCTACAAGGTCCCTTCCAACTCTGGCTATCTGTTATCTGTTACTTTGAAGTGCTCTCCAAACTGGTATCATTGGATAAATTTATACCCACTATTAGATGGGGAGAGAGGAAAAAATGGCAAAGATTCTTCTGCTAACAGCAGAAGTTTGATTTCTTGGAGACTCCCTTGTTAAAGCCTTCCAGAAAAAGTGAATGATTTGCTGTGACTAGGCCAGGCATTATTTTCTTTCACAAGCTTTAAACTGCAATTGTCAGTGAAAATAATAAGACTTCCTTTTAAATAAATAAATAGAAGTTTAGACCACTATTATTTTCTTTTATTTTTAGCAGGTCCTCAGCATAATGCTCATTCTAGTATTTCCATGATTTGCAGGACTCATTGTTTCCTTGAACTCTGGAAGCTATTAATAAAATTAATAGGCTGGATACATTTGCTAGATAGGGTATAATTGTGTCTCCCAGCTAGCTGTCTAACATATCTTCCTGTGACTGATAAAATCAGTCTTACAATCCATTTATCTCTGAGCATGTGTTTGATTAAAGAATGACGGTAGTTTTCAAATGTTCCACCTTCAGGGAAATCTCCTCCTTTGGTCTTATCTGCTGAAAAATGCCTGTGTTTCTGCCATAAGAATATCTAACCACTGCAAAGAATTCTGGGATGTACATTGCGGCAGTGAGGAAGCGGGGGGGGGGGGGGGAATACATGCATTTCAAACAGAGGACTGGCTATACTAGTTAATTTTTTATGTCTGTATTTTTTTTTTCCTGGCCAATTTATGTGGAGTTTCCTTTGGTTCTTTTCTCTGTTCAGGATCCCTCACTCTTAAGATTATGGCATTGGCTTGGAGAGGCCCTTTGAAGTTCTACTGAAGGCCCAAAGCATTCCGGCACATGGAGGAATAGTAGGAAAGTTAGATGTTGATCAGACGTTGAGTTCTCCCAGAGACCCACATATTCTGGGGTATCTGATGTGGCAAAAACTATACTTTTTGTATAGAAACAGAGTGTCAGCCCGGCAAGGTAGTCCAGACAGGAAACCCAAACCACAAGTACTTATATTACCTTTATTATTACAATGTTATAGTAATAGCAGCTGGCAAGTCTGAAAGCATTTTCCCTGACCCCTGCCTTTTATTTTTTACAGAAAATGAGTGTTAGAAGTTAAAACCCACTCCTCTCCTAGAAAAATGAAATTTTTTAGAATAAACTAAAAAGGCAGAATATTTCCCGTAAAAGAGAAGTAGAAATTCAGAGAGGCAGAAACTCAGCCCTCCCATTTTTGTTAATGGGCCATTAAGGCCTGGACCAGTCTATTTTACATAACTAAAATCTATCACCTTCGGGCAGAGCCATTTGATTGCACTTCATTGCACCACCCACCAAGTTTCAACCAAATTTAGCACACAGACAACCTACAAAGCTAGCTACGCCCTCTGACAACAACCAATCAGGATATTCTTCCTATGCCCCAGGAAGTTCAAAGTCAGAGAAGGTATAAAACCCAGGGACTCTCAACATCTCTTCCCTTTTCTTCACCCAAGAGCTTCAAGGCATGTGATCCTGTTCATCAATAAACCTTCTTTCCAAGCAACTTCCAGTGTCTTTTTCCTTCTGTTCTGTCCTCACTACATGTTACTCTTTGTGCAGCTTGACATGCAGCTAAACCCACCTATCCTCCAATAAAACAGGATGTGTGCGTAGATCTGGATGCTTCATTAAAGGAACAGAATGGATGAAACTGGGAAAAATAGAAATACGTACAATAAGAACCCAAATGCAAGATAAGCAGTGTTGAGTTGCTGGGGAACATAACAATTAACAAATACAGATAAATCTAAATCTCACCAGCAATGCTGTGTGTATGGGATGTGGTTTTTTGTCCTCAGATGAACATGTGCCACAGATTAGGTTGGATTCTTCCTGGTGCTTCTATTTCTTTCTGAATGGAAAAGGAAATGGAATCTGGCTTCCCAGGATGCACTTGTTTTGGGGGTGAAGGTTTATGATCCTTAATGGTTTGGGGTCAACTTCCAAACAATACAGAGTAGTATTTGGCCACGGCCACTAGATGGGGCCAGAGAACAACAACAGTATATACCCGTGATGGTGAACCTATGCCACGCGGTGATAGCTGGGCACCTCAACCATTGCCTATTGCTCTTTTGGGTTACGGCGCGCACATGAGCGCTGGCCAGCTGGTCTTCACACATGCAGGAGCACTAGAAAGCAGAAAAGCAGCTCCCAGCACGTGCATATGCACCAGCCACCTGGTCTTCCGGTTACTAATGTGCATGCATGCGCGAAGACCAGCTGGTCAACCGGTCTCTAATGCTCATGTCCGTGCCAGCCAGCTGGTCTTTACATGTGCATGTGCGTTAGAAACTAGAAGACCAGATGGCCTGCACACATGCACGTTCTGGCAGCTGCTCCTGTGATTTTTGGTGCACGCATGCACGCTTACTCCCATTGCCGAAAAGGTTAACCACCACTGATATACACACATGGAGTTCTTGATCTCAAAATGCCAAACTTCCAGTCAACAAGCCCAGTGTCTTAACTGCTCAGCCACCCGGCTATGTTATCATGTTAACATAGCCGGGTGGCCATGCGGTTAAGAAGCTGGACTTATGCCATGTAAGTATCATTAGATATGAAACACACAAAAAATAAACCCTACCCTCTTATGTTTTCTGTCATGTAAAACAAATCCCTGCTTCATGGCACGATGCTGATTGTGGTTGTTTGGAGTGAGATGTATAAGAAATTAGGATTTTGTCATCTTGTTTTAGAATATTAAAAGAAAAAAATGGAGTGGCATATAAGGCATATCAAGTGATTCCATTTTGTTTTGAGGCTTTTATTTCCAAACTGGAATGCACCAATATGCACCAGTTTACTCCAGATATAGCTATACAGTTAATTAAAAATCAGAAAGGAGAAATATTTTGCTTCATTGCTTTAAGGGAAGGAATAAACTATTCTTACTTTTCTTTTAAAAATGGATTCCAGATGTCTATGGCAATAAAGAGACAATTATACTCATGATAACACAAGCGTTTTCAGTTGGAAATCTTGACATTAAGTAAATCTTCTTTACTTAACAGAAGTTAATGTGCCAAATTCATAGCGGCCTGAATTTAGATTAGGTGTGACCCTAGGGGTAGCACTGAAATTATTCCAGGCACAATTCAGAAATATTCAGAACTTCTTGGTTTTGCCATCACAGGAAAAAAAAGGAGAGGGGAGGAGAAATTAAGAAGGATCAACAGGACACACAATTGTTTGCTTCATACAACTTGTAGACCAAATTTTGAGGGTGTCCACAAAAGAAAACCAGATAAAAGATGCTACAAGAAATGGCAAACAGAGCTACCTCTTCTATTTGTCTTAATCTAAAGTAAATTGTAGTTTGCTGTTTCTGAAATATTGCAGTAAAATTCTGTAAAGGGTAAAGACATTGGAACCATGCCAGTGAAAATATATATAAGAAGTTGGAATACAAAAAATCTTGGACTGTGCTAAAATGACCCTAAAATTAAGAGAGCAAGAACAGTCTGAATATCATGAAATTTGGGATATGTGATATAATTGGCTGGAAAATAGGAAATTAGGAAATAAAGAAAGTTAAGAGAAGAAAACTATAGACAAATATATATAATCATATAATATTGTATATTGATGTTAATATGCACAAGAGATGGATATGTATAATAATGATGCTACAGTGCTGTTAATGTTAAGAATATTTTTTTCTTTTTTAAATGCAAAAGAACAATAAAATTTATTTTTGAAAAAAGAAAATATATATAAGAAGAAAATATTAAGGTGGAACTAATTAGTTCAGAGCTGAATTAATTATGAATTAATTAATTAATTAATTAATTCAGAGCTACCTGAATTAATTCAGAGCTTTAATCTAGTGCTCCAAATATAGTCCATTCCAGTAGAAATCCAAATAGCTGATATAATTTAAGGTCTGGATTTGGAGCAAGATCTGAAAGCTCTGCTCTTATTTTGAGAAACAAATTGGCTGTAGTTTTGTTAATTATTTTCAGGAGAAGTCAGGACAGGTCAGTAAATGAGAGTTTGATAGAACAAGCCACAAATCAGTAGGCCAGAGATGGTTAAGTACTGTCAGCTTGAGGGTCACACTAGACTTTGATGAAATGCCAATCCTAGAAGAAGGGAGTGATCATGACATTTACTTTGGTGGAATTTTGTGTGTGTGTGTGTGTGTGTGTGTGTATGTAAGTAGCCACTTTAAAAAAATATTTGTGTCAAATCTCAGGTGGATAGCTAAGCAAAGGTATGCTTGGAGCAGTGTGAAATGCTATGGGTTCGGCCCGGTTCGCCCGAACCGGTTGTAAAAATTATTACCAGTTTGGCTGAACCGGTAGTAAAAAAAAAGCCTCTGATGATCAACTGAGGGGAGGAAAAAAAATCATCCAATCAGCTGAGAGTTTTCTCATCTTTATCCCCTCAGCTAATTAGCGCTGCAGGCCTCAACTGGTGTGGGGATAGCTGTGAACGTGATCACCAAACTGGTAGTGGAACAGGTAGGATCCCACTGCTGGTTTGGAGTAATAACAAGGATGGGTTTATGGTTGAAGGGAAAACACCTTTAAAAAAAAAAAAGTTGCCTATTTGTTTTCATTGCTTGAGGTAATTTGAGATGGGGTGGCCCTATTCTCGCTCCTTCAACTGGTCTCTCAACATAAGAAGAGGAAGCCTTGGAGAATTGGCCCAACTGAATGAGCTAAAAAAACCCTGAGACTACAATATGATGTGGTATAATTCTTTTTTTTAACCACCAATGGAAACTGTCTTCTGCATTACCCATTAGAAGGCAAGCTCTCCAACACTGTCCACTTGGAAGCTGGCAAGTCAGAGAAAAGAAACAGCGAGAAGATCAATTTTGTTGTCACCAAAGTCATCGAAGATCAATTTTGTTGTCACCAAAGTCCCCCTCCCAATAGCACAGATCCTGATAAATACCTGGTGAGGCTGACTATGAACATTAACTATACTGCAACGTAGCAGAAAGCAGCACTTGCAAAAATAAAATAATATTCAACATCCCTCTGTAGAAAGTTAGCACCCATCCCTCTCTTTAAAAAAAATGAAATATTTGGAGAAATATTAAAAAGGCAGAATATTATATTTCCCTAAAGGGAGAAATGGAGAAACATATTCTTTGAAAGCAGCCTTTCTTAATAGCACCTAGCAGATGTCAGCACTTAAGAGATAGAGAGATAGATAGCTCTATTCATAAGCAAATACCCTCACCCAAAAGGCAACAAAGGTAGGATTAGCCCTCAGCCATGATGGGAATTGCCCAACAAGCTGCAAAGAATCCAAAATTCAGCCAAACCTGAGAGCTCAGACAACCTACAGAGCCAGCTATGATCTCTACAACAGTCAATAGAATACATGTTCTTGCACAGGAACAGGAAGTTCAAGTACAAAGCCCAAGAAAAAGTATAAATACCCCTCACACTCGACTCCATGTGTTCAGCTGCCCAGAACCATGTGCTTGATGGTTCTGCTTCACCATTAAACCATCTTTCCAATCACCCTCCATGTTTTTCTCCTGGCTTGGAACTGAACCAGATGAACATTTCTTCCAACACCTCATTTAGAGGACTTCCAAGGTTGCTCCTGGCAGACAGTTTGGTTTATCAGGTAAGCAGTGAACGTCTACAAATCCTCTTCTGATTCTCACTCGTTAAGCTTCATGCACCCATTTCTATTCAGGAACAGGAGGACTTTGGAAAGCAACTAGCATATCCTTAGAACCATGTGCTATGTGGGATGGAGAGCAATCATCTTACTTATGTTAGCTGCAGGGATGACTTGTACTGCAGAAAAGATACAAAACTGCTTTGATAGATTAGAGGAATGGGCCCAATAAATAAAGGATCACAAAAATGCCTCATCATATGCTACCCCTGATAATGGGCTTCACTCTGCATCGTTCTTCTCTCTGAGGCTCTGCAGTGATGAATATGTGTGTGCCCCTGCAGTGAATTCTCCCTTTTTCTCAGTAGGAGAGTGCACGTTTTTGCTCATCTCACAGCAAGAACTGTGTTGGGAAAGTTACAGAATGCAAATGAGGCCTAGAAAGTGAATTTTGATGGTCATTCTGGAATCCATAGATAGCACCTTTTATACAGGTGTCGTTGTGGCCTGTTGGCTGAAGGCCCCTCCAACAGCCAAATCAGATGAGGACGAGTCAGAGCAGAATGTGGCATTCAGCAGATTTTGACCAGTTCTGGAGAACCGGTAGCGGAAATTTTGAGTAGTTCAGAGAACCGGTAGCGGAAATTTTGAGTAGTTTGGAATCCCACCTCTGACTGGCCCCACCCCCATCTATTCTCTTCCTCCCAAGTCCCAGCTGGGTCTTCTTTTGTTGTCCTGCACAGGAGAACAGAGTTGGAAAGCAGGTTAGTGGGGTGGGGAGGGAATGGGGATTTTACAGTATCCTTCCCTTGCCATGTCCACCAAGCCATGCCCACCATGCCACATCCACAGAACTGGTAATAAAAAAATTTGAATCCCACCACTGCTTGGGAGTCAGGGTCAGCATGAAGGCAACCTGAGAGCTGTGAGGGGGAAGAGGAAAGGGAGCTGACACAAAAAGAGACAGAGGCAGAGCCTGGGCTGTCCATCAGCCCTCAGAGGTAGAGTCAAGAGACCCCAGGTCTGGAGGTGGCTGATGAGGAAGAGGAGGAACAGCTGGGTCCAGTGCCTGATGCACAGATGCACAGAAGGCAGAGGAGAGGAGAGCAGTGGAAATCTGTGGGGCGATCCTTGGGACAGAAGAGCCATGGCTGCTAGCAAAGCCCCACCCTAACTCTGGGGATAAAATGCAGCGGGTGGAGATGAATAGATGTGGCAGACAACTATCCATCTCTCTGCCAGACAGACTTGTTAGCCTGCTGTAAGAGAGAAACTTTTTGCTAGTTAGAAGGCAATGGAGAACTATTCCTGTCCATGAAGTCAACATGAAATAAACTCAACGTGATATCTATAGTGGTAGTCCTTGATGTATGACCATAGTTGAGCCCAAAATTTCCATGCAAGACATTAGTTACGCAAGTTGTGTCCAATTTCCAAACCTTTTGGCCACAATGGTTAAGCGAATCACTGCAGATATTAAGTCAATCTGGTTTCCTGATTGACTTTGCTTGTTGGCATCTACCTGGGAAGGTTACAGATGGTGATCACATGACCCAGGGACATGGCAAGCATCATACAGTAAATACGAACCAGTCTTCAAGGATCCAAATTTTGATCATGTCACCATTGGGGGATGCCGCTAGAGTCATGTAAAAAACAGTTATAAGTCACTTTTTTCACTGCCATTGTAGCTTTGAACAATCAATAAATGAATTGTCAGAATAGAATAGAATAGAATAGAATAGAATAGAATGGAATGGAATGGAATGGAATGGAATGGAATGGAATGGAATGGAATGGAATGGAATGGAATGGAATAGAATAGAACAAAAAATAGAATGGAATGGAATAGAGAATAGAGAATAGAAAATAGAAAATAGAATGGAATGTAATAGTAATTAGAATAGAATAGAATAGAATAGAATAGAATAGAATAGAATAGAGAATGGAGTGGAGTGGAGTGAAATGGAATGGAATAGAATAAAACAGAACAGAACAGAAAGAAACAGAATAGAGTAGAATGTCTACTCCATATAGGTTGAATCATTCTCTCATGACCCTCCCACCCAATTGCCCTCCACACTGGCTTTGTCTAAGCAATGACCAAAAGGGGAGAGCACACTTGTTAAATTTTAGAATTAATCTTTTGTTCTGTTTTGAGGAAGAGCTCAACTTCCTCTCTAGTGACTTTAAAGTGTTAAGTGAATTAATCCTGGACTAGGAGGAAAATTAATACCTTTACTTAATTCCATTTAAAGAGCTCTCCCATTAAAGGAAGATCAAAGCCAATAGACATCAGTGTGAGGAATGGTAAAAGAGGAGAAAATAGGGAAACTCTCCTAGCTGCCTGCTGACAAATTGCCCTGGTTATCAGCTCCCAAACAGGCATTTGTCTTTATTGAGAGTTTTTTTTTAATATAAGTGAAGATAGGACAGATGATGGTAGAAATCTGCATTTCTTTCACAAGGATCAATGTACCATTGCAAACCTCTTTTTTTAGCTCATAGCTTACCATATCTGTAGGAACAAAAACTTGGTTGATATAGAAATGAATTCACACAGGGAGTCATCATCTCTGGTTAATTGTCTTCCCTTCTAAATGCAATCCAGAATTCTGATGTGTTCTATGGTGAAGGTTAGAAAAACCATCGTCGTGTGGCTAGTACTGCTTTCTTTAATCCTGACAATGCGCTAATGTGGTACCCAGTTAATTAAAGGGGTTGTTATGCCCCTGTTGGAGTCTGACTCTGAGGGAGAGGAAGAACAGCCAACAGGGAGTGTAGTTCCAGAGGTTGTGGAGGAAACCAGGGAAGGGCACAGTCCCATCCCCTCTTCATCCTAGGGTATGCAGGGAGGAGTGGGTAAGGGAGAAACATGAATGGTATGGTCTATGGGGGAGAAAGGGGCCCTGATCCCCTTCATGGGCTGCAGCTGTGAGGACTGTTTAAAAGGACAAACTGCACATGGCCCAGTGCTGGAAGCAAAGTGTGAAATAATTCCAGTCTTTCAGTTCTTATCTGAGACTGGCATCCTTCCCAGTGTGTGTATTTCAATATCTGTGGATGTCTTCAAACCCTTATCCTGCTTGTCTCATTAATTGCTTCAGTGTGGTTTTTTGTTTTTTCTATTTATAATGTATATGTATTTTGACTTTGAATGGCATTTCTTCTTTTTCGCAACTGTTTGTAGGGGAGTTTTTTTCCTCCAGTCAATGATAATGGGACCTTTGAAGCCAAGTTGAAGGAATTAAAGGGACTTGACCTGTTTTTGTGACTTTGTTGCTTTTGTATCCCACCCTGGGTCATCACAGCGGTTTTCAAAAATCCCAAATATAAAAACCAAAAAAATCCTAAATGATTGAAAGTATCCCAGTGTTGTAAAGAAGCAGAGAAATGCAACTTTTATACATTTTCTGACAGCCATTTAATAGAGCATTTGATGGGAGTTATGCGTGTAAATCCCATGCAATGCAAGAAATGGGAGGGTAAGCACCTGCTGCCTTTTCAGCCAGCCAACTAAATATGATCTATGGAGGTAATATAATCCACAAAGCATTTCTCGCTTTGGCAGAAAGCGCACAGCTACTGAGTCTTTGCTTAACAGTAATAACCTGGTGTGGAACAGATCAAGGTCCAAGCTAAAAATTATGATGGTCAGGGATTAAGAAGCAGATGAAGCACAAAAGGAAAAGGAAAAGAGCTTGAGATGATTGTGAGTGTGTTGTGGTGGGGGAGATGATGGAGCAAAATAAGGTTATTCTGAAGTGAAAGGTATTTTTTTTTAATCCTTGTCCCGTTGTGTTTGTACAACAGTAGCCACTGAACCAGCAAACAGGTGCACTGATTTGCAAAGAAGATGACAAAAAAGACAGGATGGACAACTTTGCCAGGATTAGAGGCTGCAGCCGTCCTTTGATCTGTGGGAGCAGTAGGGAGGCTGCAATTTTTTTAACAACCAGTTCTCTGGCTGGGTAGGTGTGGCCTGTTGGTCATGTGACTGGGTGGGTGATGTCACTCATCACACCCAGCCCCACCTCCCAGCCACTTACCTCAAAGGCAGAAGTAGGATTCAGCTGGTTGCGGCTAATCCCACTACTGGCTGACCCCACCCATGCCAGCTTTTTGGCCAGTTTTTTTGGCCATTTTCAGGCCATTTTTGGCACATTTTCTGGGTCGTTTTTGGGCTATTTTCAGGCCATTTTTGGCCCCAAAAAGCCCCCAAATGGCCTGAAAAACAGTCAAAAATGACCCAAAAGACAGGCCGTTTTTCAGGCCATTTTTCAGGCCATTTTCAGGGTATTTTGGGGGGCATTTATTGGGCATTTTTCAGGCCATTTTCACTCAAGTTCTGTAAGGTAGCAGCAAAGATGATTAGGAAACTGAAGACTGAAACGTATGAGGAACAGTTGCAGGAATTGAGTATGACTAGTTTAATGAAAAGGACAGAACAATTAATCAGTGCAACGACTTACTTCCAGTAGTTGTAGGTGCTCCAACACTGGAGGTTTTTAAGAAGCGACTGGATTACCATTTGTCCAAAATGAAATAGGATTTCTTGCTTGAGAAGGGGGTTGGACTAGAAGACCTCCAGATCCCTTCCAACTCTTTAATTCTGTTATTCTGTAACTTTGCATATTTAAATGCTTCTAACAGCTTTGGTCAAATTTGGGTGGTTGGTGTAGCATTAGGCATTGGGTGGAAGTTGGGAAGCTAAGACTGGAAACAGTTTGGAGCTTTATTTCTGAATGAAATAAAAAAAATCATACTAATGAGTATCATCCATTTTACACAAATTTCAATCAGTTGATCTTGGGTAGCTGAAAGCACTAATTGGGTGCTGGGGATTGTATGGCACCCACGGAAGGGAAGTCTGAAGCTGACACAAAAATCAGAAATAGAAAAATAGTTTTATGTCCTTATTTTTTATTTGATCTCATGTTATTTTTCCCCCCCAAGGTTGAGAATTGTCAGAGGCTGCAAGGTCTTTCTGAAATTCTCCTACATGAGAAGCTGCTGAAATTCAGGTAGCCCTTGAAAGACAGATGGGTTACCTGCAGTTTTAAGAGAAGGTGGTCAGGCCAGTTTTTCCTAATTAGGGCCTCCACCAGATGAGTAGACTTCAAGTGTCTATAATTCTCAGCAATAATTGTACAGGTTGGGGAACTGAAGTCCACAACCCTGGAGATATGTACCAGGAAACTGGTTCAGAACATTGGAATATTTGGCTCAATATTGTCTAAAAAAGAATCCACATTCTTTTATGCCCAGGAAACTATATGAGACAGGACAGGGGCATAAGGGTGCCAACAAAGGAGTCAGAACCAGTGATGAGATTCAAATAATTTAATAACCGGTTCTCTGCCCTAATGATTTCTTCCAACAACCAGTTCACCAAACTGCTCAGAAAGTTAACAACCGGTTCTCCGAAACTGGTGAATCCCACCACTGGTCAGATCTAGAATTTTGGATTTCATTTTCCTCTTTTTGTTTCCTTCTTCCCCCAAGCTTCTGCTTTTTCTCTCTCGATTTGTTAGCAAAATCATCAATATGCAATGTTGTTTCTCAACAATTTGTCACTAAATTTCAGCAACACAATCTTAGAAATTGAAGTAAAGAATCATATGGGGATTCTGAATCATACAGATTCACACAGATGTATGTGTGTATCATAACATCATACATACATCTACACATCCTTATTAACAGGCATTCTCAAACAGTTTCTGACTAGGGTTTTTTCATGTTCAACTGAATCTTAGATTATCATGCTTGTATTGGATGCAGAAAATTCAAAATTCAACCAATCAGAATCTAATCAACATTATGAATCAGGAAAGAACTCTTTGCAAACAGACCATTTATTTGGTACGCTCACTGAGAAAATGCACTTTCATTTCATTCTTAATGTGTTAGATTTATCTCCTGCCTTTATTTAAGGTAGGAAACAAATTGCACAAGGGATTTAATTGCACAAGGATTGCACAAGGAATTTAAGACAAATTCATTGTGTGCTCAATAATACTTGGCCCACAAAATATTCTATTCTATTCTTTTTTAAAAAAAACTACAAGTGCAAAAGACAATTCACATGGAAATTTCCTTTAATGTATTCCTGTGACAACATCTGGTGACATTGAGTGAGCTTAAAGGGAGTGAATGGCCTCAAATCATCAGATGAAATTCTAGGAGTGAAGGTAGATTTGAATGTGCATCTCCCAAGTCCTAGTCCAACATATTAACCACCATGTCATACTGGTTCTCCATCAGATGCATTTTGGGAGGCCAACTTAAAACCACATGGTGAGCACTGGGCAATAAGGGAGAAGGGAGTGCACAAGTGGCTTGCATTCTTGGCTAGACAAGAGAGTGGCTAGAACCCTCTTCTTGATACAGTATTGTAGCTTGTGTGTTCAGAGAAGAGGAATTATTTTGAGAAGTATCTAACACTAGTGATTATAAGTCTCATGTAAAGTCAACCATTGGAACGCTTAGGCTTTAATGGGTATATGTGTTTGCTCTCATCAACCTCATAAACCAATACCCATATTGCAAGCTGGTTTCAACTACAGTATCAGAATAAAACCTGTCCCTTCTTGGATGTCTCTAGTGCAGTCATTTTACTTTCGGCACTCATTAAATTGACTTCAGATTGGCCCTGACCAGTGGGAAATGTGGAATCGAGCAAAAGCTAAGAAGATTTCATATTGTTTCTCTGAGTGACTTTTACCCTTTCAAGTTTGTTTTCCTCCGTCTTTTCTCTTCAAGAGCACCGCGAACAAGCAACTGCTACAGGCACAAAAAAAACTTTACACTTTATCTTCTATATCTTGAAAAAAAAAATAAAGTTGATTTTGATCAAGCAGCTCTTTAAGATGTTTCTAGAGGCTCTTTTTGTCTGTATTTGCTTTTCGGGTAGACACAAATCCCTATCAATAAGTGCTCTTTCTTTTCTCCTACTTTCCTTTTTCTTGAAAGCATCTTTGTTCCAGTTTTATTTCCCCTCTCCTTTTGCCTTAAGCAGTGAGATTCTATCTGCATAAGAAAAAGAAAGAAAGATAAAGACAGCTGAAGGGAGGTGACACACTGCTGAGTTGCAACACCGTATCTAGCTATTTTCAAAAGTTCAATCTTCCTGAGTTCTGCTGGACCACAATTCATAATCACTTGTTACTGAAAGCTAAACGCATTACCAAGGTCTGCAAATTAAATCTCCAGCTCACCCTTTTCTCCACAGCTGGCCATTTCCACAAATACAATGCTTATTTTAGCTGAAGTTGGAAACCTTCCGGGCCAATTTTTGAAATGCTATGTGTGCACTGAAAGATATGTGGGACTTGGAATCATCAGTTTTGTGTTGTTTCCAAATTTCTCCTGACGTCTATTGTTTATCATTACGAGCTTTGCTTGGTGGTCATTACATTACAGGTGGTCCTCAACTTATGACCACAACTGAGCCAATATTTCTGTTGCTAAGTGAAACATTTGTTAAGTAAGTTTTGTCCCAGTTTACAACCTTTCTTGCCACAGTTGTTAAGTGAAACACTGCAGTTTGTTAAATTAGTAACATATATAGTAATGTACACACATACACACACACACACACACACACATTGTAAGTAGTTCTCAACTTATATATATTGCACTGCCTATAGACCATGGGGTATATGTAGCTCTCAGCAAACAATTTGAAGCACCAGAGTCATAGGAGCCAATATATTTAATTTTTCAAGTCTGTCTTGACAAAGTGAAGGAGTTAATTTAAACTTAGAGACTTAAACTTTGGCCCAAAATTAAACAAATAAAAAACAGTGGAATCAAAGGATCAAGGTGTGGATGATGGAAGATAATCAAACTATTTATTTATTTATTGGTCCTGAACTTTATTCTCTCTTAGTCTTCTTTCATTCATTCTGAACTCCAGTGTATATTTGTGTCATTGTAGGACACCTCTGCTTTTCTGAGCCAGTTGCCAATACCACATTTAATGCTTTTCAAGATAGAAACATAGCCTCTATTTTCAGGTAAAATATGTAGCAAAGATGTAAAAATAATCCACAATGAAAGCTGAGGAGAATTTATTCAGATGTTTCCCTTGTATAGAATAAGTAGATTGAGAAATTTTGCCCACAAGTAAATTCCACCTAGAGCTCCCCCCCCTCCCCCAATAAAAACATTTGCCTAAAAAGTCTGGATTGTTCTTATTTTGATATTTGCAAAGTGACCAAGTAAACTTCAGTTTTCTTCATGTCACATAGGAAAACATAGCTGATTTGTGAAGTGATTATATACTGTTACATAAACAATCCAAAAGAGCCAAGTCAAACAGTTCTACACATCATTCCAAATGTGTTTTTTCAAAAGGCAACTGGATTTTTCTTAAAGATGTTTCGCTTCTCATCTAAGAAGCTTCTTCAGTTCATTGTCAGACTGAAGAAGGTTCTTGGATGAGAAGTGAAACATCTCCAAGAAAAAATAAGAAAGTCCTTTTGAAAAAGCATCTTTGGGACAATCATGACTTGCATGACTGAGAATCTCCATAGACAGTTCTACACGTCCTACCTCACAATCTGGCTTAGTGGTGAAGACACTAAGCTAGAAACCAGGAGGCTGAGAGTTCTAGTTCCACTTTAGATATGAAAGTCATTTGAGTGACTTTGAGCCAAACCCCCTCTCTCTCTCAGCCCAACCTACCTCACAGGGTTGTTATTGTGATGAAAAGAGGAAGGAGGAATATTAGAAGTGGAATAGTACCAAGAGCAATAGGTGCCTTGGGTGTAATCCCAGAACAACTGGAGCATAGGTTGAACACCATTGGTATTGACAAATTCACCATCAGTCAATTGCAAAAGGCAGTTTTACTCAGAACAGCTTACATCCTCCAAATGGTATCTATAACACCAAAACAATCCATATTTGCCTCTCCCAGATCCTTGGGAAGAACTTGATAGGTGGATAAAAATGCAAAATCTGGCTGATTGTGCGGCAAACCAAACAATTAGCCCAATTAATGGAACACAGCCAATTGAAACTGTTCTCAGAATTCTGTGAGTTGTAGACTCAAAAGATCTGGAAAATAATGAATTGAGAAAACCTGAGATAGGGATGTAGAAAGTGATGTCTCTCTCTCTCTCTCCCTTTCTCTGTCCATGCAGTGTATGCGATATACAAAAAACCAAAAAGAGTTTTAACTTATTTATTTATTGGCTTCCCTCCCCGCTTGCTGCCTTTATTACTTTATAAGTAACTCAAAGTACCAAATATATAGAATATTCCTTCCTCTTCTTATTTTGCACCATTGTAGCTGCTATCTCGATTTAAAACTATATATGTATCCTCCTGACATGTCTGGATTTGTGTCAAGAAGTGGAAGGGGGGAGGTCGGGGCAGGAGGGAAGGAAGGAGAAAGTGCTAAGGAAAAGAAAGCTTCATGTAGTAATTAATGCATTTTCCTATATAATTAAGATCAAATATGTCTGTTAAACCTGAGTGTATTTACATGCATTTTCAGGATAATAACAATCTGTTCTGTCATATAATTCATAGCTGTGTAACTTTGTTACACAGCTGGGAAATTCCATACACGTGCAATAATCCATCTTCTTTCACTGCATAGATTCTTAATTTTATTGCTAGCTTGATTCTCCCAACCCCCCGGGCATTTCTTTTAATTTTATTTTCAGTGGGCAGCATTGAAATCAACTCTCTTGTGTTTCAGGCTTCATTTGGAGCAGCCTATTCATATTTTTTAACCACTCATCAGTGTTTTCTGAACAGATTGTAGCAATGAGTTGATGATACTTGAGCTAATTGCATTTATGTTGACAAATGAGAAGGAAGGAAGGAAGGAAGGAAGGAAGGAAGGAAGGAAGGAAGGAAGGAAGGAAGGAAGGAAGGAAGGAAGGAAGGAAGGAAGGGGAAGGAAGGGTATTCTTCCAACAACAAAAAAGGAAGGAAGGAGGGAAGGAAGGAAGGAAGGAAGGAAGGAAGGAAGGAAGGAAGGAAGGAAGGAAGGAAGGAAGGAAGGAAGGAAGGAAGGAAGGAAGGAAGGGTATTCTTCCAACAGAAGGAAGGAAAGAAGAAAGGTTATTCTTCCAATAGATGGAAGGAAAGAAGGAAGGAAGGAAGGAAGGAAAGAAAGAAAGAAGGAGGGAAGGAAGGAAGGAAAGAAGGGGAAGAAAGGGTATTCTTCCAACAAAAAAAGGAAGGAAGGAGGGAAGGAAGGAAGGAGGGAGGGAGGGAAGGAAGGAAGGAAGGGTATTCTTCCAACAGAAGGAAGGAAAGAAGGAAAGAAGAAAGGTTATTCTTCCAATGGATGGAAGGAAAGAAGGAAGGAAGGAAGGAAGGAAGGAAGGAAGGAAGGAAGGACCACATTTTTCCTTTGATTTCTTTAAACTACACCTGTTCAGGAGATTCTAAACATTTGGTGATGTATGGCTGATTTCCTTAAGGCAAACTTAGGAGCACCATTTTCAAATCAGGCAAGAGCTGCTGTTAGAAACTTCCTCTAGAACTGGCCTGCAGAAATCTGGACAATCTCTAGATGAAAACAAAGGATTTGCTTAAGGCTGTCATGGGGCTGAACAACCCATGCTTACATTTGGCCTGATTAAAATAGCACATGACAGTCATTGTAAAAGAACACCCAGATCTATGAGAAGAACTTGTGTCTCTTTCCACCCATTCAGAATCAATTTATAATTTAAGAGGAGGAGGACTTTTTGGTGGCTAGAAACTGCATTCAGTATTGAAAGAGATTACGATGATGCAGTCAAATATGAGTGAGGAATGGAAAAGTACAGGGGAGATACTTTTTCAAAAGAAAAAGTATTAAAAAAAAACCCCAAACATCTTTTGGACAACCATGACCTGGATGATTGAGAATCTTTTACAGACTATAGGGGAGATAGAATGGCATTTCACTACTTCCTACCTTTTCCAATGCATCCTCTGGTGGCATTATCCATGGACCAGAAGACAAGAACAAAGAGATGGGAGAAAGCCATTGATGTTTGCTGCTTCTTAGATGGTAACGTTTCATAGCAAACATTTAGATCATCTCACATAATCTCAAATAAACTAACCAGGAATTAAATTAGGAATTAGATAGGAGACTACCAGAAAATCACAGAATGGAGGCTTCAAATTTCTTGGAACATTTTCATAACAATTAGATGGATATATTTCAAGTCACCAGAATACAATTTCAAGTCAATTTCTGTACTATATAAGAGAACAATCATAGTCCTTAAAACTCCATGGCTTTAAATGATTCCCTGTCTAAAGAAAACTAGGGCATCATTGGAAAGGATCACTTATATACTACTTTTCTCTTTTTAAAAGAGGAAATATTTAAAATATAAATCCTTCCTCCCTTCTTTCCTGTATGGTGTCATTGTATATATTTAGATGTTTTTGGGAACGTAGTGTTTTTAAATGTAGGACTTGCTTGAAAGATAATGAAAAGATGGAGTTAAAACTATGGAGCTAAATATCTGAAATCTAGATGTCCTTGTTGATCAGTTTGTAAAGGGAAATATCTGGAAGTATTTTCAGAGTGAACATTTAATAGTAGCCCAGATTTACAAAGAGATTGTCCTTATTAGTCAATCATTAAACAGTTCTTTTATGCATTGTAATGTAACTCCTGTGTCCAAAACAATTTCACTGAATCAATTCTTCCAGGAACCACTTGCTGGACAAAAAATGCATGGAAGAATTATGCATGGAAGCTTAGCAGTCTGTGTGTATTTGCAAGTAACCTTGGGCCTTAAGCAAGTCCTTCCTTTCACATCCTTTGTTTCTGTGTCTTTGATGTTCCAAGAATCTCTGAGAAGGTTTACTTCTTTAGCTGTTCTCCATGCCACAAAACAGGAGACAGATAGTGTCGAAGCAAAAAAAAAAAAAAATCAGCTTTATAAATTAGAGGGAATGAATCATGTTTTCCTGTTGCCAGTAACTTTATTTACATATAGCTAGGAGAAAAAAAGAAAAAGCAGTACATTCTAAGAAGGCAAAAGAAAGTAAAAAAAAAGTAAAGTAAAACTCCTCCCCTGCACACATGCTCAGTAAATCAAACATCACAAGACACTCATGTGTTGGTACTATGGTAACGTGATAACCATTCTGGTAAGCTCAGCAGACAAACCAAAATTAACGCAGTGACAGATAGGCCAGTGACCTTTGAAGTGCTGATTTTCCTTTGGAATACAGCACTTTAATGACATCAAGCTTTTAACATAGAACATAGAATAACAGAATTAGGAGGGACCTTGGAGGTCTTCTAGTCCAACCCACTGCCTGAGCAGAAGACTATATACCTTTTCAGAAAAATTGTGGTCCAGACTCTTTTTGAAAGCCTCCAGTGATGGAGCACCCACAACTTCTGGAGGCAAACTATTCCCTTCGTTGATTGCTCTCATTACTGCTCTCATCCCAACTAGTTTCTCCTTAGTTCTAAGTTGCTTCCCTCCTTAACTAGTAGCCAACCATTTTTTCTTATCTTGCCTTTTGGTGCTTAGGAGAATAGCTTGACCCCACCATCTTTTGTAGGAGCCCCTCAAATATTGGAACAGTGCTATCATGTCACCCCTATTTTTTTCTTTTCATTAGACTAGACATACCCAATTCCTGTAACTGTTCCTAGCCTCCAGCCTCCTGATCATTTTAGTTGCTCTTCTCTCCACTCTTTCTAGAAGCTCAACATCTTTATTTGTATTGTGATGACTGGAATTGGATGCAATATTCCAAGTGCGTGTCTTACTGGGGCTTTGTAAAGCAGTACTAGAACTTCATGTGATCTTGATTCTATCCCTCTATTAATGCAGCCTAGGGTTGCATTGGCTTTTTTGGCTGCTACCACACACTGTTGGCTCATATTTAACTGATTGTCCACTAGAATGTACTAAATGTCCAGGAAAGAAGGTCTTTGTCGGGGAGATTATGAGCATGAGTTTGTAAGTTTGAAGACTGACAGGAGCCATTACATTTTCCTTGGAAACTTCTGGATTATTAACAGCCAATATTATTGGACAGCAAAAAAAAAAAAAAAATACCCTCCAGCACAAAAGACGGATGACTGAAGAATCTATCTGAACTTGAAGTGTTGATAGAGGGCAGAATCCACTGAAGAATCTATCTGAACTTGAAGTGTTGATGGAGGGCAGAATCCACTGAAGAATCTATCTGAACTTGAAGTGTTGATGGAAGGCAGAATCAGGTTCTTAAAATGTTTCCATTGTACATTTCAAATGTTTGAAGTTCTCCAGAGAAAATAACTTTCTGTTTATGTGGCTAAATAATGTGTCAAGAAATCAATCAGCCTTTGATTCATAAAAAAGAGAGATGTTCCAACAAGCCCAGGGGGAAGCAAAAGAAAATAATTTGCCTCATTATGGACATATTTATTTTGAAGAGAGTTATACAATCTGAGACCCAGGGCTTTTCTCAAGATTATGGGATAGTTCTCGGGGTTCTCAAAAAGTTATTATCAAGTCTTAACATTTAATGCGATCAAATAAGAAAATCAATTGACCAGGGACTAATAATATCAACTCTATTTAATTTAAATTACAAATAAAACCTCAATTTAATGGATCTGTTGGGGGGAGAGTTGTCCACTAAATCTAAATGGTTATCAAGTTGCATTTCTTGTGCCAATTTACTTAATTTGCATAATTATGTAATGGATGTCAATGGTGTCATTTGCAATAAAACCTTGATTTAATGGACAAACTGACAGTGTAATTGAGAAAGCCTCACAAACAGATATTAATTAGCTCTTTAAAGGGTATGGACCACAAAAAAGGACCTTTTAACCCAAACTTGGCTAAACTGAGATCAGTTAAACCAAGAGTTTACTTGTATATATAAATGTAAAGGAAATCAAATGCCATTTTTATACTTCTCTCACCGTTTCTTTGTAGCCTGCAATCTTCAGTATATCATTCAAAGGTCAAATATAACTTCTCAAGCCAGAAAATGTGATGTGTTCCTTGACTTAGAAAAGTCAAGGTTGACATTAAGTTATGATGGTACCTTAGGGATGCTAACAAAATGGTATCTTTACTTAATGTTCTCCTTCATGTGGGTAGGTACAGCATTTGCTTCGCATGGTGGCAAAAGCTATGGAAATGTGTCATGATATGTTGATATTACCCATTCTCCAAGGTAGAGCAGAGATGGGTGTCTTGTTAGGTTTGGTCAAGTGATCTATTTGGTGTTTCACTGATGAAAAAGATAACAGACAATCAGAGTTGGAAGGGACCTTGTAGGTCATCTAGTCCAACCCCCTGCCCAAGCAGGAGACCCTACACCATTTCTGATGATGGGAGTCCAATCTCTTCTAGGTAATATTATCTGTGCTGATGATATTCCTTAGTTGGGTAATGAAACACATGCAAGAAAACCACCAAGCTTAGATAGCACTAAGGACCCTACAATAAATTGTTGTACACCATGTTATCACTATTCTTCCTACTGACCTGAATGGAATTTATAGGTATGGATATGTTTATTTCTTCTCTTTCCTTGATTACTGTTGATTAATCAGGGAAGGACATTGTGTGCCTGTTCTGTGATTTGTTATTCCTCTATGCAGAGACCTGTGTTCTCTTTTAAAACAAGATCCCAAAAGTTCAAGAGAACATGGAAGCATAAATATAGTATATATATTTATAATATACAAAATTATCTGCCATAATATGCTACCAGTCAATGACTTTTTCTGCTTCAACCACAACTATACAAGAGCACACAACAGATATAAACTTAATGTAAACCACTCCAAACTTGATTGCAGAAAGTACAACTTCAGCAACAGAGTTAACAGATAATCAGAGTTGGAAGGGACCTTGTAGGTCATCTAGTCTAACATCCTGCCCAAGCAGGAGACCCTACACCATTTCTGACAGATGGCAGTCCAATATCTTCTTGAAAGTCTCAAGCGATGGAGCTTCCACAACTTCTGAGGGCGAGCTGTTCCATTGGTTGATTGCTCTCACTGTCAGAAAGTTTCTCCTTCTTTCTAGGTTGGTTCTCTCCTTGATCAGTTTCCATCCATTATTCCTTGTCTGGCCTTTGGGTGCATTAGAAAATAGCTTGACCCCTTCCTCTCTGTGGCAGCCCCTCAAATATTGGAACACTGCTATCATGTCTCTCCGAGTCTTCCTCTTCACTAGACAAGCCATGCCCAGTTCCTGATTGGATCAAAAAACATTCTGATACTATCAATAATCAGGCCATAGAATTTTGTTGCATGTGGCTGAAGTGTCCTTAAAGAGGTGTTTGAGTTGTATAGGAGAGATTAGGGAGAAGTACAAAATGTTGCTCTTTCTCTTACCTTCTTGAAGAAAGAAGATACTATTGGTGATTTGAGGTGTAAATAAACAGACTGAGTTCTGTGCCATGCTAAAATCTCCTTTTTTTCCTGGTATTCTCTTTAGAGTAGATGAAAAATAATTTATTTCATTTATTTTTTGTACAAAGAGGAAGTGATTTGGAGAAAAAGAATCCCATGCCCTAGGTGCAAGGTTCAAAAACTTAATTTAATTTCCTAGTGAGAGAGGGTGTGTATGTGTGTCCTGGTTTTCACTTTGGCATTGTGTCACCGTGATCTGTTTTTTCCCATGTTTCCATCCGTTCTGAAGGAAGACATAATGCATGGAAATAATTTCACTAGGCTTAATTGTGGATCAGGAATCAAAAAGGGAAGCATCAAAATGATGGAGAGATATTTAACAGAAATCAGTATACTGTACTTTCTGCCACCATGAAACAGTAAATTCCAATATTATACTCAGATAAATTATTTTGTTATGTATTAACATTATTTATTTATTTTTGTCAATTGCTTAAAAGGTAATAAGTATAAGTAAAACATAGTTATGAACAGATGGATACATATAAGAAAAATAAAATATAAAAGAAACAATAGGACAGTGACAGTAGGCATGTTGGTACGTTTATGCACGACCCCTATTTATCTATCTATTTATTTATTTATTTATTTATTTATTAAACTTTTATACCGCTCCCTCTCCCAAAAAGGGACTCGGGGCGGTGTACAGCCTACTAAAAACATATAATAAATACCCAATAAATACAATTAAAATAAATTAAACCAAATTGATCCGGCTGTCTAACCCAAAAATTCAGTTAAAAATTAAAAACTAATAAAATCCCGATTAAAATTAAGTTAAAACTAAAATACAGTTACTGGGCCAGGCCAGCCTGTTTAAAAAATAGGGTTTTCACTGCGCGCCGGAAGGTCAGAATATCCGTCATAGCCCGTATCTCCGGGGGGAGATCATTCCAAAGGGAGGGGGCTCCCACAGAGAAAGCCCGAACCCTCGGGGCCGTCAACCGACAACGGCCGGGCGGCGGTACCCCGAGGAGGGCAACCCTGTGGGAGCGTACTGGGCGGCGGGAGGTTGATGATGGCAGCAGGCGGTCCCGTAAGTACCCAGGTCCCGAGCCTATCTATCTATCTATCTATCTATCTATCTATCTATCTATCTATCTAAAATTAATTTAAATTAATTTAAATTAATTTAAATTAAATTAAAGATAGTATGTATATGAGCGTACATTACTTTCACTAAAAGAAAAAAGTGAAGTAGTAAACATAGAAATGTAGTCCTTAATTTACAATAATTCATTTGTAATCCCCAGGCTCATGGTCATGGGGGATTTCAACCTGCCATCTGCCGGTGGGGCCTCGGGGATTGCTCAGGAGTTCATGGCTTCCATGACAGCCATCAGCCTGACCCAACTAATTCAGGATCCTACTCACTTGGGGGGTCACACCCTGGATTTGTTTTTTGTCTCTGATCAGTGGCAGAATGATCTTGGTATAGGGGATGTAGTTGTGGAACCCCTGTCATGGACTGATCATTCGCTCCTTAGACTCGACTTCCATTCCGCACCCCCCTGCCGCAAGGAGGCGGAGCCGTTAAAATGGTACCGCCCCAGGCGCCTGATGGACCCAGATAGGTTCCTGATGGAGCTTGAGCCGTTTCCCGATGCTCACACACACGACTCGGTCGAGGGCTTGGTAGCCACCTGGGATAGGGTGGCCACTGGGGCCCTTGACAGGGTCGTGCCCTTGCGGTCTCTGACCCGGTGCTGATCCCAAGGGGCTCCTTGGTTTTCCGAGGAGCTAAGGGAGATGAAGCGCCGTAAAAGACGCCTAGAGAGTAGTTGGAGGGCCAGCCGCTCTGGATCTGACCGAACACTATTACGATCATATATTAAGGCGTATTTAGTGGCGATAAGGACGGCGAGGTGGTCTTACCTCTCCACCCTTATTGTGTCCGCAGAAAACCGCCCGGCCGCCCTGTTTAGGGTGACCCGCTCCCTTTTGGAGGTGGGGGCGCGGGAGGATCCCTTACAGGGACGGGCTGAGGATTTTTCTAGGTTTCTGCAGGACAAAATCACTCAGATCTGGGATGAGTTGGACTCTGACTGGGCATCTCCGGGTGGGGGGACAAGGGTGGATTTCGGGGAGGTCATTTGGGATGAGTTCGATCCTGTTACTCTGGAGGACGTGGACAGGATACTGGGGGGGCTTAATGCCACCACTTGTTTATTGGACCCATGCCCCTCCTGGCTGGTCTTGGCCACTCGGGAGGTGACACGAGGCTGGTTCCAAGGGATTATTAACGCTTCCTTGAGAGAGGGGCTTTTACCCGCCGCCTTGAAAGAGGCGGTGGTGCGGCCCCTTCTCAAGAAACCGTCCCTGGATCCAGCATTATTGTCGAATTATTGTCTGGTCTCCAACCTCCGCTTTGTTGAGAAGGTTGTTGAGAGTGTGGTGGCACATCAGCTCCCTCAGTACCTGGATGAAGCGGTATATCTAGACCCCCTCCAATCGGGTTTCAGGTCTGGGCACAGCACGGAGACGGCGTTGGTCGCGTTGGTAAATGATCTCTGGAGGGCCCGGGACAGGCCTGGTCCTGTTAGATCTCTCAGCGGCTTTTGATACTGTCGACCACAGTATCTTATTGCGACGCTTGGGGGGGTTGGGAGTGGGAGGCACCGTTTTACGGTGGTTCTCCTCTTTCCTCTCTGACCGCTTGCAATTTGTGTTGATGGGGGGGCAGAGGTCGACCCTGAGGCCCCTATTATGTGGAGTGCCTCAGGGGTCTGTGCTCTCGCCCCTGCTGTTCAACATTTATGTGAAGCCGCTGGGTGAGATCATCCGTGTTTTCGGGGTAGAGTTCCATCAGTACGCTGATTACACTCAGCTGTACATCTCTACCCCGGGCCACCCCAATGAAGCCCTCGAAGTGATGACCCGGTGCCTGGAGGTCGTGCGGAGTTGGATGGGTCTTAACAGGCTTTGTCTCAACCCGACCAAAACTGAGTGGCTGTGGTTTCCTGCGCCCAGATACAGCCAGCTTGTTCCGTCGCTGGCCGTGGGGGGAGAAATTTTGTCCCCTATGGAAAGGGCTCGCAATCTAGGTGTCCTCCTGGACATACGGCTGTCCTTAGAAGATCACATCACGGCCGTCGCCAGGGGGGCCTTTTGTCAGATTCATCTGATTTACCAGTTGCGGCCCTTTCTGGATCTGGATGCACTTCGCACAGTCACCTCCGCCCTCGTCATCTCCCGCTTGGACTATTGCAACGCTCTCTACATGGGGCTCCCCTTGAAGAGTGTCCGGAGGTTGCAGTTGGTCCAGAATGCGGCTGCGCGGGTGATCTTGGGAGCCCCTCGGAGCTCCCATGTAACACCACTTCTCCGCAGGCTGCATTGGCTTCCTGTGGCCTTCCAGATCCGATTCAAGGTGGTATTGATCATTTTCAAAGCGCTCCATGGCTTGGGACCTGGGTACTTACGGGACCGCCTGCTGCCATCAACGGCCTCCCGCCACCCATTGCGCTCCCACAGGGTTGCCCTCCTCGGGGTTCCGCTGCCTGATCGTTGCCAGTTGGCGACCCCGAGGGTGCGGGCCTTCTCTGTGGGGGCCCCCTCCCTGTGGAATGATCTGCCCCCGGAGATATGGGCCATTACCGACATCCAGACCTTCCAGCACGCAGTAAAGACCCTGTTCTTTCAGCAGGCCGGCCTGGCCCAGTAAACGGTTTTTTGGGGGTTTTAAATTAACTAGGTTTTAAATTTTAATATAATTCTTAAATTTTAAATTTATTAGTTATATTTTTGTATTTAAATGGGATTTTGGCCGGATTAATTTGTTTAATCTGTTTTTAATTGTATATATTGTTCGTTTTTAGTAGGCTGTACACCGCCCCGAGTCCCTTTTTGGGAGAGAAGGTGGTATAAAAATTCAATAAATAAATAAATAAATAAATTCATTTAATTTGAAGTTACCACAACACTGAAAAAAGTGACTTTCAACAAGTCCTCGCATGTATGACTGCTGCAGCCACGTGGTCCATATTTAGATGTCTAGGGTCATGTTTATGACTTTCCTAGCCAGCTTTTGACAAGCACAATCAATGGGGGAAGCCAGAGTTCACTTAAAGACTATGTGATTCACTTAACAATTGCACAGATTCACTTAACAGCCATGGCAAAAAAGTGGTTGTAGAATTGAGTGCTGTTCACTTAACAACCAATAGCAATAGCAATAGCACTTATATACCGCTTCACAGTGCTTTACAGCCCTCTCTAAGTGGTTTACAGAACCAGCCTATTGCCCCCAATTATCTGGGTCCTCATTTTACCCATCTCGGAAGGATGGAAGGTTGAGTCAACCCTGAGCCTGGTGAGATTTGAACTGCCAAATTGCAGGTACCCGGCAGTCAGTAGAAGTAGCCTGCAGTGCTGCATTCTAACAACTGCACCACCGTGGCTCAGCCAATTTGTATAGCAACAGAAGTTTTGGTCCCAAATGTGGACATAAGTCAAGGACTACCCATAATGTAAAGATTCAAGGCAGATTTCATGGATTTCTCTTCCTTCATTTTCTTTTTCTAGAATAACTGTGTGACATGGGAGGAATGGAGAGAGAGAGGGAGGGAAGGAGAGAGAGAGAGAGAATAATATAGTGAGCTTCTGTGGTTGAATGTGGACTTGAATGTGGACCTCTACATCACATTGTCTCCTTTGCAAAGAACTTTAGGAAAATTCCTTTCTTTGACATAAATTTTACCTCAATATTGAGCTTACAAATTTGGATGCTCGAAAAAAATATCTGATGTGACCTGTGCCTCTGGTGACTTCATAAAGATGCAACTGTAAAACTGAACAAATGCTTCACTTATTCAAGATGCTACCCTTCATCTCTCTTAAAAGAATAACCTTTGAACATACCATTTTGGCAGAGTTCCCTGAGAGTCAATCTCCCTAAAACCACCAGGATCTGAGCTCCTATCCATACTGAGCCAAGGACAGAACCGGTATATACCGTAACTAAGGAGAAGCAGTCTCTTCAAAAGCAGCAGTGTACGCAGCTTGATAGATGGTCTATTAAAATACAGTTGATCAGAGATTTTTGCTGGAGCAAAATTTGATTTGCCGGTCTAGACAATCAGCCACTGAATCTAAACCTTCAAGTCTTACTGCTGATCTGCTCATCCTACCCACTTACTGAAGATGAAAGAAGAAAGGCAAAAAAAAATATTGCCTGGAAATATTCTGTTTTGACTGAGTAGAGATATCTCATTTTTCTGTAAGGGCTCATGTTACAACAAAAGACATCTCACTTGTTTGAGATGCTAAAGGACTGGTAAGATAATGCATGGTTTAATTAACAAAAGCGACCACTTCTTATACAGAGGCCACATTTAGTATTTTTGACCGCTTATTATTAAATGGAAAGGGCAGCTTTAATATGTTCTCCTATAATCTCTACTGCAACAGCACATCAGAATGGCTGATTAAAATTGGTTTTTAACAATGAGTTGCTAAGCTTTAGTTGATTAAACTACCGATTAAGCCTATTAAAAATTACAGCCTCAACAAATATTGTATTTCCTGTGCTGAAGCTCATGGGAGTAAAGTGGTCATAAAGCTTCATTTTAAAAGGTCTGCGAGATGCCATTCGATGCAAACTAGACATACACAACTTTTTTTCTCATTAAGGCACCCCAACTGGCTTTTGAATGACATGCTGGAATCTCCATACCAGTTAATGTAATTATTCTTAACTCTTTATTGAATAAATACACTTCCTCTTTAGTCTTATTTTAAAAAATTGCATTTGATGACAAGTTTGGGAGGTCTCTGGAGAGGACTGCAGCCTTTTGAGTGCCCCATTGCAACCATGATGTACCCTGAACTAAATCAAATAAAGTCAATACAGAATGCCAAATCTTCACAATTCAACCAACCGCCTGGAACTTTTTCATTTTGCTGCACATCAACAAAATGCCAGGGAGAACAAAGGTTAAGCTAAAAGCTTTATAAGCTGTAGAAAATAAAGAATAGATAGATATAGATATAGATAGATGTAGATACATAGATGATAGATAGATAGATAGATAGATAGATAGATAGATAGATAGATAGATAGATAGATAGATAGATAGATAGATAGATAGATAGATAGACAATAGATAGATGACAGATAGACAGAGGTAGATGACAGACAGATAGATAGATGACAGATAGACAGACAGGTAGATAGAGGACAGGTAGATGATAGAGATAGATAGATAGATAGATAGATAGATAGATAGATAGATAGATAGATAGATATGATAAATGATAATAGATAGATAGATGATAGGCAGATAGACAGGTAGACAGATGATAAATAGATGACAGATAGATAGTTGATAGATAGATGATAGACAGAGATACCGGTAGATAGGTGACAGATAGATAGATGATAGAGATACGATAGACAGACAGACAGACGGACGGACGGACGGATGGATGGATGGATGGACAGACAGATGACAGACAGTTATTGAATTCTCTTAGAATGCTGATGAATCATTCAGAAATTGATGCAACTGGATCTATGGCTTAGCCTTAGACCATGATTGTCCAACTTTTGGCTAGTCTAGGCTGCAATTAGTGAAGAGGAAGTATCTTAGGCTGCATATAAAATGCATTATATAGTTAATGTAAAAAGAATAAACTTTACTATTATATATTTTTTTATTATTATCTTTAAGGCCTGCATTACTAACTGTCCAGGGCCACATAGGTCTGTGGGCTATGGGTTGGATGTCTTGACTTAGATGTTTCATTTTCAGCTCTCCTGTCAGGGATAGAGGCCTTGGGCTGCATTTTACACTTCTCTTAAGTTAGGAATGACAATCAGGGCAGCAACTGGGGCAAGCATCTTTTCCACATGATTCTACTGTTGTAAGCTTCCTTGAGTGCTTGAATAAACAGAAAGACTCGCTGTACATTTAAATAATGCTAGTTGTAATGATAACAATATTTTTTAAAAAAATCAAGAAATTCAGGCTGCACTTGAACAACTTGAAGTAATCTCTATTTTTTAAAATAATTAAGTATGATCAGAATTGGTTAATATTTAGAGTGGATACTACCAGACACATCAGATCCATAAAATAGATTTATAAGTAAGATCAGAGAAAATCCCAGAAGAAGGCAGGCTCCACCAAAACAAGATATGGTAGGTGGAATCACAAGGCAACCCAAAATAAAAATAAAAATTGTCGTTGGTGAAACCATGAAGGAGATATTGGACATTCCCCCAGTATACCTTTTCTGAGTCATGATACCAAATTGACTTCGGGCAATAATTTATCTCTGGGAAATATAGACAGTTTATTAAAAACCAGAATCCATGAACACCAGTTGGTAGTCAATCACCAGGATCCCAAACCCTAATCGCTACTCACACTGACACCAAACAGCACCAATTTGATTGGAGCAATGCAAGAATCATTGGCCACGCTACCACCTGCCACATACGCTTTAGTTTATTAAAGCCTGGCACTCCACAAGCAATTCCATTAACAGATATACCGACCTACAACCAGCCTATGAACTCCTGAGAGTTCAAAACCACCCCACAACCAACCAGCAATGGCACTGATCCTCAACCAACTACACACACACACTTCCAACCAGCATTTCACCTCTCAATGACTCTCACCTGACATGATCTCCCCATCACAAAACCTTCACTGACATGACCCATGTCAGCTGCCCCATCACAGGACATATCACTAGACCAGTAGTGGGATTTAATTTTTTTTTTTACTACCAGTTCTATGGGCATAGCTTGGTGGACATAGTGTGGCTTGGTGGGTGTGACAGGCGAAGGATACTGTAAATCACCATTTCCTCCCCACTTCTGGGGGAAAGTTTCTGCAAAATCCCCATTCCCTCCCGACCCCATTAACCTGCTTTCCAGCTCTGTTCTCCTGTGCAGGGCAACAAAAGAAGACCCAACCAATCAGCTGGGACTCGGGAGGCAGAGAATAGATGGGGGGGCGCAGTCAGAGGTGGGATTTGCCAGTTCTCCGAACAACTCAAAATTTCTGCTACCAGTTCTCCAGAACTGGTCAGAACCTGCTGAATACCCATCTCTGCACTAGACCCAACACAAAACCTTCACCTGACATGACCCTCCCCTCACAAGACCTATGACCACACAAAGCTTTTTTAAACAGAAGAACACAACAATGACATTCCCTAAATTCCACTGAAGATGTAACTCAGCCTTGTAACAAAACGTTTGGAAACCAACCCACAAGCTCAGAGAATGAACCTCCACTCTCATCCTAGCTACCATAGCTACAGATACTTGTCACTATCACAAATAGATTATTTCCTTAACTGACCTCTGTCCTCCCTCTCCGTATCTGAGCTTCCTGGAAAGCAAAAAAGCCATGACTTCGGCAATAGCGTCTACCCTTTCCCATGGCAATAATTCTATGATACTCAGAATGTTTCCAGCCACTAATAGAAGAGATCTGATTGAAAATCAGACTCTGCCATCTACCTGGAGCATTTTGTGCTGTTCATGTATCTCAGAGTTAAGGAAAGTGGGCACTTGATTATCCCGAAGGCTGGAATTGGATTGAAGAAGCCTACTTAAAGGTGTAATGGAGTTATAAAAGTACCAGACCTTGGAAGTACCTGGCTCTTGATTGTAGCAGCTTGAAGTGATTTTTAACAAGTACTTGAAATGACGGAATCAAATGTTCAGTGTGATGAATGGGCTGTTTCAACATAGCTAAATCATTTTTTCTCATTCTTTTTATTTTTAAAGTCAGAAATAAGGAGCTTCCCTTTGTGTGTGGAGTCAATGGTGGGAGAATATGTCATCCAGGCCAGCAGAAGCTCAGTTTATGACTAATAAAGCAGTCTATATTGTGTTTATATATTTTATTTATTAATTAATTAATTAATTTATTTATTTATTTGTTTATTTGTTTGTTTGTTTGTTTGTTTGTTTACTTGATTTGTATGGCTGCCCCATCTCATATAAGTGACTCTGGGCAGTTCACAACAGTTCAAAACAATAATCTAATAAAAATAATCAACATTAAACATATGGCAGTTAAACTCAATATAGAAGCATATTAACCCGCCAGAAGCATATTAAACCCCCTCTCCCAATCACTTGATCGGATGATGAGCTGCGATGGTGTAGTGGTTAGAATGCAGTACTGCAGGCTACTTCTGCTGACTATCGGCTGCCTGAAATTTGGCAGTTCAAATCCCACCAGGCTCAAGGTTGACTCAGCCTTACATCCTTCTGAAGTGGGTAAAATAAGGACCCAAAATTGTTGGGAACAATTTTCTGGCTCTGTAAATCATTTAGAGAGGGCTGTAAAGTACTGTGAAGTGGTATATAAGTTTAAGTGCTAGTGCTATCTATCTGGATTTCTTTATATTGGAAGCCATATGGTTGATAAGCAAGCCTAAAAGCATAAAGTATTCACCATTGGGCAAGCAAGAATGAGCTGGTGATAAGAGTCACAACATTGTGGTATAAATTCTACCTTTTTGCATGCAACATCCACATTCATCTTTTATTTATTTTATTTTTATTTATTTATTTGATTTGTCAATCGCTTACAAAATAATAGGTATAAGTATAAATATGAGTAAGAATACTGAAAATAGGTACGATTAAATGGGGACAATAGGACAGGGACGGGAGGCACGATGGTGCACTTATGAATGCCCCTTACAGACCTCTTAGGAATGGGGTGAGGTCAATAGTGGATAGTTTGAGGTTAAAGGAGTGGGGGTTTTAGGATGTAACTACAGAGTCAGGTAGTGCATTCCAGGCATTGATCACTCTGTTGCTGAAGTCGTATTTTCTGCAATCGAGTTAGCAGCGGTTAACACTTGAGTTTCTATCTATTGTGTGCTCTTGTATTGCTGTGGTTAACAACCCCATAATCCTTTCTGCAACACCCGCAGGGATAAGTAAATGGAGATTGCATCCATTGTGGTTTCTGGCAGCAGGTGCAGACGGCTGAGGTCTCGGAGAGTGAGGATTCAGATGAGGGGCCTGCATATGATGCAGGGATGGGGCCAGGACCACCAGGGAGTGGAGTGCTGCCTTTGGAGATTGTGGAGGCTGGCAGCAGTGAAGAGGCCCCTGAGGAGCCCATGCCCAGCATGCGTGTGCGCAGGGCTGCTCGAAGGAAAGAGCAGCTGCAGCAGCACAGGCGACTCAGGAGTAAGGCTGGAAGGTAATATCCCCTCCCTGAGAAGATAAAAGCCAGCTGAGAAACTGCAGTTCTTTGCAGAAGGCAAAGAAGTTTGATACTCGAGCCTGGTGGACATTAGGAATATCTGAGTTGGTGTTTGGAGATTCTTTGATTTATTGTTTAGGTACTTTATCTGTTGTTCTTGGCAGCCTTGCAAAAACTTGTCAAGGCTCTTCCTTATCAGAGCTAATTAGTTGGAAGCAGCCTTTTATCTGTGAAGAAACAGGATTCACAGATGAAACATTAAAAGGTTGTGCTGCTGCCTTTGTCTTGTGTTTGCTCACTTGGAACCAGGTTTGGGTCAGAACAGCATCGCAAAAACTTTTCATCCTCATTTAATCATTCTGGAGAAACCATCCAATTCTGTAGATACTTCTAGTTAAATATATCTATCAGCTACAGATAGACCTTGACTTAACAACCATTTGTTTATGACTGTTTGAAGTTACAACAGTATTGAAAAAAGGGATGTATGGCCATCATAGCATCCTTCCTGATCACATGATCAAAATTCAGATATTTGGCACCCAGCATGTTTTTTATGATGCTTTTAGTGTCTTAGGGTCATGTGATCATCATTTGCAACCTTCCCAGTTTGGCTTCCGACCAGCAAAATCAATGAGGAGGGAGGGATGTTGAATTCCCTTAATGACTTCATAATTCACTTAACAAGTTGCAGTGATTGACCATGACCAAAAAAGGTTATAAAATCTGGCACAACTCATTTAACAACCTCCTTGCTTAGCAAAATAAGTTCTGGTTCCAACTGTGGTCATAAATTGAGGATTACCTATGTGGATTATAACCATTAGTTATAGTCAGCCAGAAAGACCGATTCTTACTTCCTACTAGCATTTCTACTATTCGTGGTTTGGACAAACTTCACATCACCCTAGATTTGTTCGTAACAGTTTGCTACTGACTTCAAAATCACACATTCATAACTTGCTTTCAGTCATAGATGTCCAACAGGAGCCATGATGACACTGCAGGCATAATGACCTCATTAGGCAAATGACATGATTTATGCAATAGCACTTAAGACTTATTTACTGCTTCACAGTGCTTTAGAGTCCTCTTTAAACAGTTTACAAAGTCAACATATTTCCCGCGCTATTTGAGTCCTCATTTTACTGATCTCGGAAGGATGGAAGGCCGAGTCAACCTTGAGCTCATGAGAATCAAACTGCTGAACTGCTGACCAACAGTCGGCAGAATTAGCCTGCAATACTGCATTCTAACCACTGCGCCACCACAGCTCTTGTATGTATCAGTTGCATCATGACATCATGACACAAATAATGTATGGTAAATCATTTGCACCATTTGAAGATGAGGTCACAATACACATGGTGACATTGGCCTCCTTGACTTACAATCCTTGACTGATCCCTGGTCTTCTCTCTCTCATCTTTTCATTTGCTATTACTGATGCCACCTCATTTGAATGTCTAAGGAGCATGGTGGCTCCAGTGGTTAGAACAGTGGGCAGAGGTTAGCAAGCTCATGTTCAAGGCTTGAGACCTGTTGTGGGGTGGGATTGAGCACTCGTCCTTCACTCCAGCTCCTGCTGGGGATATGAAAGGGGCCTCCAACTGGGTGTTCCCAGGTCAACGGTGATACCACTGGCTAATCCTTTCAACCCAGATGCGCCTTGGTGCTTCTGACAAGAGCGCAACATTGATTGTCTGTGAATTTTTTAATGAATGTCTTCTGAGTCCACAATGGAAGATGAAGAAAAAGCCTCGGCGGTGCAGTGGTTAGAGTGCAGTACTGCAGGCTACTTCTGCTGACTGTTGGCTGTCTGCAATTTGACAGATCGAATCCCACCAGGCTCAAGGTTGACTCAGCCATCCATCCTTCCGAGATGGGCAAAATGAGGAGCCAGATTGTTGGGGACAATAGGCTGACTCTGTAAACTGCTTAGAGACGGCTGTAAAAGCACTGTGAAGCGGTTTATAAGTCTAAGTGCTATTGCTATTGCTAATAGTATCAAAGATGTGCAAAAGGATTGAAAGAAAATGAATGCTTAACTTCATTTTCATCCTTTTTGGAAAGTGAATGTCTTTACCAGGGGCACCTAAGGGTATGTGTAAAATCAAAATAGGGCCAGGATTCATGTGATCCAAGCTCACCCCCTTCTTTATAGGCCTCATTTTAATACATGCAGAAAACACGCAGTAACATTTTGATTTTCACAATACAATCATTTTCTCCCATGTGATGCTCTCCTGATGACTTGGAATACACTTTCCACCATCCCCAGCCTACGTAAAGATTGTCCACAGGAAAGTTCTTCATTTAGGTTTGTGCATAATGACTGTCAATGTCAGCATTAATGAAGAGGCAGTGGTAAAAGTGGTTGAATTAGCATGATTGAGTGAATTGAGGTAATACTCCTGATCTCAAACTCAGATGTGGCTTAGAAATTCCTACCAGCCCTTTTTGTGTGATCTCTTGTGGTTTTGCTTTTCAAGTTGAACTTTCACTAATTAGATCATTTTATTTTTCATCTTGCAACTATGAAACCTCATTGACTGAAGTGTTTACACCAGAATGAATTCCTATTCTAAAATATTTGCACCTGACAAGATTGATAATGAGAAAGCAGAGGAACACACTCACTATGAGAAGGTGCCAAACACTGTAACGTTATGCTGTTCACTTTTTTTCCCTTTCAGATATTAGTTGGCCTCACATAATGTGCTTTTTATCATTGGCACTGGAGTGTTTTCAGAGAATAGATTCCTGAGCCCTAAATTCTGAACAAAACATCTAGCATCAGAGAGAACTAAGTAACCCACCTGCCTCTTGGCCCCTCCATGCTAATCTTATTTCTGTTTTATTCACCACTAAGAATTTAGGGGTGGAAATCTGTAGCTTTTATTTCTCATTGACAAACTCTTCTCACAAGTTACAGTGAAATATTTAGAAGGAAGTCCCAATCACCAAGCCTTTAGAGCATTTATATATCCAATCTATTTTCCAGTTCTGGCTTGCCTTTCTTTTTTGTTTTTCCTTTCCTTTCCTTTCCTTTCCTTTCCTTTCCTTTCCTTTCCTTTCCTTTCCTTTCCTTTCCTTTCCTTTCCTTTCCTTTCCTTTCCTTTCCATTCCTTTCCGTCCCTTCCCTTCCCTTCTTTCTTTCCTTCCCTTCCCTTTCCTGCTTCATACTAAAAATTCTCCAGTACTTTTTTCTAACAGATCTCATTCAGTGGTGGGATTCAAATATTTTTACTACCGGTTCTATGGGTGTGGCTTGGTGGGTGTGGCTTGGCTTGGTGGGTGTGGCTTGGCTTGGTGGGTGTGGCTTGGTGGCCATGGCAGAGGAAGAATACTGAAAAAACTCTATTCCTTCCCCACTCCAGGGGGAAGATTACTGCAAAATCCTTCCTCCCCACCCCAATAACTTGCTTTCCAGCTCCGTTCTCCTGTTCAGGGCAACAAAAGAAGACCCAGCTGATCAGCTGGGACTCGAGAGGCAGAGAAGAGATTGGGGTGGGGCCAGTCAGAGGTGGTATTCCAAATGACTCAAAATTTCCGCTACCAGTTCTCCGAACTACTCAAAATTTCCGCTACCGGTTCTCCAGAACTGGTCAGAATCTGCTGAATACCACCTCTGATCTCATTCCATTTGATGAAAGATTTTTCACTTTTGAAACATGTTGTTTCTATTGAGAGAATTTCAGTAAAAATGGATGGAATAGATTATTCTTGCATTGATGAAATAGTGTCCTTTCTTTCATTGTCCAATTGTTTTTTTGCATGTACAGGAATGTGTAGCTACCCTGATTCCTCAAGATTCAGCCAAACCCAGAATAATGTCTTCCCACTGAGCTTTTTTAGATTTGAAAACAAGTGGAAGGAAGCTTCAATATGGTGGATAGATTAGAATAGGGACCTACAAGTAGTTCTTGACTTACAATCATTAATTTAGTGACAATTGAAAATTACAATGGTACTGAAAAAAGTGACATAACTGTTTTTCACACTTACAACCATGGCGGCTTACCCATATTCATGTGATCAAAATTTGGATGCTTGGCAATTGGTTCATATTTATGATGGATCCCAGAGTCATGTGATCAACTTTTGCAACATTCTGACAAGAGGAGCCAATGGGGAAGCCAAAGTCATTTAGCAACCATACTACTAACTTACCAACTGAAATGATTCACTTAATAAGAAAGGTCATCAAATGGAGCAAAATCCACTTAACAACTGTCTCACTTAGCAACAGAAATTTGGAGTTCAATTGTGGTCCTAAGTCAAAGGTCTACCTGTATAGAAGGGCAGAGGTGGAATTCTACCAGTTCGCACCTATTTGCCAGAACCGGTTGTTAACATTCTAAGCAATTCGGAGAACAGGTTGTTAGAAGAAATTAGTGGCCTAATCCTGTAAGGAAGGCAAGAAGGAAACATTCTGGTGTTGCTTACAGAAACTGCCTCTCCGTTAACCCTTATTACATTCTTGGCAGGACTAGACTTCCTGTCTCAGGAACTTCTCTGGAGTTTTTTTCCCCTCCTTTGCTGGTACTTTGCTTGTGTGGAGTAACCATTCAAAGTTACAATGGCATTGAAAAAAGTGACTTATGACCATTTTTCACCCTTACGACTGTTGCAGCATCTCCAACAGTCATGAGAGGCCAGGCGAGGAGATGCGTGCCTCGATGTGAGTGATATTGAGTTGGCCATACCCAGACAATAACATGACCACCAAGCCACACCCAACACCTAAGCCATGCCCACAGAACCGGTTGTTAAAAATTTGAATCCCACCTTGGTTAGAAGGGGTGTCAAACTCAATGTCATTGAGGGCTGCATTAGGGGTTGTGTTTGACTTTGGGAGGCCAAGGAGGGGGCATGGCCATGGGGGACGTGGCTAGCACTCATCGAGGCTCCATCCACCTGGGCTCCATTTTTGGCCACGATATCCTCCTGCAGCCCTCTGACAGCGAAAATTGTCAGAATATATTCATGAACTGGAATAGAGCATGATAACAAGGTCAGCCAATGAATAGGCATAGCAACTAAGTCAGCCAATGAGGACAGTTTGGAAACTGAAACTAGAAGTAGCCTAGGCATGATTCTACAGCTCTGAAGCTATGTTAAGCTCTGAGTCTGTCTATTGAAAATGAAACTGCTTCTCTCCTCTGCTGTGTATATAATACTTGCCTGCTGAACTAAAGTGAAACTGATGTCTGTTTCTGAACTCCTGAGTTGCTGTTCTGCTCTGAACCAGTAACATGTCTGCTTCTGTTTGAGTTTGCTCCGTGTTGGAGAAATCTACAACTGATATTGTAAAATTTATTTAATATGTTTATAAAGATGTTAAATGAAGCATCAGCCATCTGTGTTTACTTTTCTGGCGCTGAATTTACGCTGCAAAACTAGAGCTTGGGAGTCCATGCACAACGCTCCCGAGCTCCATTTTTGCTGGCAGAGGCACTGCAGGCCGGTCCTTCACTGTTTCCAGGGCAGGCCCGTGGGCCAAAATTAAGCAACCCCTGGGCCAGATCTGGCCCACAGGCCTTGAGTTTGATACTCCTGCTGTAAAGTGTCTGTGCTTCACTCCTTCACCATCACCAACTATAAAGAAACTAAAAAAAAAATACATGAAGGGAAATATTGAAGATCTTCAGAGGCCTTCCAGGGAATGAGGGTGAATAACAGAAGTCCATGTAAGGGGGGAGGAAACCACTACCTTTTGGAAACTGCAAGTCAAATTTTGGCCCAAATTATTTGGAGTAGATAAAAGTTGCTTTCCCGCTTCCCAGCTTGATCAACAGGATGCAACAGGTAGGCAGCCATTCCCTTTTAAATCAGCTCGCCATTGATCTCTGTGAGCATGTACAGTGTCCTGTCAGACAAGGCAGATAATGACCTGGCCTGCTGGAAATTGGACTGTATGACATCACACTTTTGAAAGCAGACAACTTAGTAATCTTATCTGCCTTGACAGGTATAAAGGGCATTTCAAAAACTGATTGTATCTGCTGCAATTTTAAGAGGACTGACTTGTGACAAGGAAAATCTTTATGAATCTGCTTTCCCCAGAGAATAAACTCTTCAAGGGGATAGTGCAATAACACCCCCCTCCTCTTTCTCTTTAGTGTTAAGGAGATTATACAATGCAAAATGTTATTAAGGATTAAGAGAACAAGTGAAGGGTGCAGTAAAGTTGGCTGAAGAGATTCGGGAAGGGGGGGAAATAGTCATTTCCCCCAATTTCTAAGGAAGTCCTTAAATATAAACAAAGATTAGCCATATCGTAAACCCACATGTGGATAGGGTTCTCCATAGGATCTCCAAGCTCACACTTAAAATATATTTTTTGAATTAGAAACCCAAAAACATTCATAGCAGGCCAGATGGCACAATTATATAAAAATCTCCAGGTAGTCATCTCTTTGAGCCAAGTTTTCTTTGCATGTTCCAATGAATAAGTCCATAACAAGCCATCAAAATGATGATGAGATTGTCTTGCGTGATTATAATAATTGTGTCATAATATTTGATGCAAGCTCAGCTCTGCCATGAATGCGCTTGGGACTCCCACCAGCCAGCTGGTCTTCAGGTGTCTGTCATGCATGCGTGGGGGCAGGGGACATGCGTGGGTACATGCACAAGGGGTAGGGTGCATGCATGGGGGTGGGCGCATGCATGGGAGACACATGTGCATATGTGGGAGACTCATGTGCAAGGGACACGTGTGCATTGGATTTTGGGGATGTGCGCGTGCACACGCTTTGGGCACTCGGTGCTGAAAAGGTTAGCAATCACTGCCCTATACTACTTCAGACAAATGGCTGTCCAATCTCTTCTAAAAAACTTCCAGTGTTGGAGCATTCAAGATTCTGGAAGCAAGTTGTTCCACTGATTGTTTTCACCGACAGGAAATTTCTCCTTAGTTCTAGGTTGCTTCTCTCCTTGATTAGTTTCCACCCATTGCTTCTTCTCCTGCTTTCAGGTGCTTTGGAAAATAGCTTGATACCCTTTTCTTTGTGGCAGCCCCGCAGATATCGGAACCCTGCTATCATGCCACCCCGAGTCCTTTTTTTCACAAAGATGGCATGATGCATGTGGTCATTATTTGCGTCCTGCTCCCACCTCATGATAAGCACCTAAGGGTTAGTCTTTGCTGCTCCATAAAAATTTGTGAGTGAGCCACTTGGTAAGATGGGGAACTGATCATTTGGTGATTCTGCCTCTTCTTCCTACAAAGTTTCTTCCAGAAAGGACTGAGGCATGTTAGGTATTGAGCAGGGGTGGGTTTCTACCAGTTTGCACCTATTCGGTAGAACCGGCTGTTAACATTTTAAGCAGTTCGGAGAACTGGTTGTTAGAAGAAATTACCTGCCTAATCCTGTAAGGAAGGCAGGAAGGAAACATTCTGGTGTTGCTTACAGAAACTGCCTCTCTGTTAACCCTTATTACATTCTTGGCAGGACTAGACTTCCTGTCTCAGGAATTTCTCTGGAGGTTTTTTTCCCCTCCTTTGCTGGTACTTAGCTTGTGTGGAGTGACCATTCAAAGTTACAATGGCACTGAAAAAAGTGACTTATGACCATTTTTCACTCTTACGACTGTTGCAACATCCCCAACAGTCATGAGAGGCCAGGCGAGGAGATGCGTGCCTCGATGTGAGTGATATTGAGTTGGCCATACCCAGTCAATAACATGACCACCAAGTCACACCCACCAACTAAGCCACACCCACAGAACTGGTTGTTAAAAAAATTGAATCCCACCCCTGGTATTGAGGTAGTAGAAGATGAACTATTGGTCTCCTCTAACCCCCTGCTTTTTATTTAGAGGAAGAAACAATTCTGCCTTAGTTTCCATTCTACTTGAATCAGTTAGGACAAGGCAGAGAATGGATCAAGAATTTGGAGATGGTGATATACTATTTCTGGTCAATACAATATCAACAAGATAGAAAGATTGTTAACAGGTATTTCCCAGGCCCAGGAGGTAAGACTGTGGGTTGTTCTTGATGGGGTTGCATTCTTTCTAAATGATTGAGTATTCATGTTCAAGAAAATGCTTCAAAAGGTCAGGCAAAGATTTAACAGATTCATTTTTATAATATGATAAACTTGGTTAGTATTAACCTTGGTGTGTTATGGACACTGAATCCATTAGATTAACGTAACATAACAGTGACCCCAGATAATGAGTGTTTCAACAATCACACCACAGGCAACTGTTGATCACTGTAACCACATTTCAATAATGGAGGACCTCAGTATATCTGGCAGAAGTAGAACTCCCTGGAATATCTTTGGAGTGGGCTACATTCAGCCAAGAACCAGATGTGATCTCAACCATCACTGGGAATGGGACAATCTATGGTAGACAAGATAGATTAGTAAGCTTGAAGTGATACGCAGGCTAAAGGGGGTGGGGGGAGGGGGAGGGAGCAACAGTAAATCCTTAGTGTCAAAGCTCCTCTATAAGCAGTCCGTTCTGTCTTCTGATATGAAGAGATTCTCACTCTGTTATGAACTGTTAAGAACTTTGTGGATGAGCCTAAGATCAGTGTGAATTACTTGGCCAAAATGATCCACCGAGCTACATATTTCCAGGCATGATCTGAGGCTCTAACAATGCACCAGACCCACTTCTGGTCCTTCTATAGAGCTATTTTAAATTAGCAGGTCATCGTATGAATCCATGGCCGTCTAATAAACTTTCAAAGCTGAGTATATATAGCATCTCCACATATGTCAGGAAGTATTGATGATGTCAATACCATGGGTGTGACCAGGCTGATGGAGTGAAGGGAATGTTCTTGCATCAAATATATTTGTTGTTATGCTAAACTCTATTAAAACCCTCCATGGAAGACCTGTCTGGTTGAACATAATTCATCTTGTCATTCCCAGCAACACATTGGTAGTGATGGCATGAAAACTCATGTCGTGTTTTCACCTCTAGCTTCACCCTCTGTTATAGTACATCACAAATTCATTTAAATAGTGATATTAATGTTTTTTAGAGATCACTACAAATGTACGGGAGCTGTTAATGTCTCGTGGGGACCAAAGTGGAGAGTTTTATCAGGTTGAGGATGAGGTATTTGATGAAGTAATAACAAACTAGCTTTGGATTGTCTTTCATTACCCTTTATCTCTCCTAGGGAGAATATAATCTTATTCAAATTATAATTGCCTTGGTTATCAATGAGGTTTGCTATTTATTTACCTGCACCCAGAAATGCAAATGTACATGGATTCTCCTATTTTAATGTACCTGTAATGAAATTCCCTCTGCTATCAGAATCATGCATGACAACAAATTACAAACTAGTTATGGGGAAGTGCCATTGCTCAGACTTAAAAAGACAATGCAGACAAAATAGAAGCCCTCCCAGTCCTCAAAAATAAGGTGGTTCCTTCCTCATTCTTTAAAATGTAGGTTGATGAAAGTAAGCAAACAAATCCAATCATTATAAATAAATGTAAGAGAGTATACAGGAAATAAAGAGTGGATGCTAGGAGTATTTCTAAAGGAATTGGGTCTTGTGATTGGTGTGGCAGAGGGAGATATTACAGGAAATTCAGTTTCTTAGTTTACAGTCTCCCTAAGGTGTTGAGCAGCCAACAAGGTTTAATAAGGGGCTGGCTAGATCAAGAAACTCCCAGAAAAGGGCCTGGAGCACCACAGAAGAGATGTCCTCAAATACCAAAGGGAGAAAGACTCCAGGTATCTCTTTACAACCTGGTGGCTTTCAGATGAATTGAAAGCCTGGGGGATTCTAAAAGTGGTAGTCTCAACATAGCTAGAGGTTATCAGGTTTGGAACAAATGTTGTAGGAATGAGAAATTTTTATATCTCGACTGTAGAAGGTAGAATAAAAATCTAAATCCTTTTTTCACAATTGAATTAAGGAACTCTTTTGTTCATTCTCTATGGGAAATCTTCTTGATCCTCCCTAATGTTCTAGTTTTCTCTTCAAAGGAGGGTAAAACTCTGGACTCTTTAATATTTATTTATTATTTATTTATTTGTTTAAACTTCTATACCGCCCCCTCTCCCAAAAAAGGGACTCGGGGCGGTGTACAGCCTACTAAAACATACGAGATATACAATAAATATAGTTAAAAATAAATTAAATAGTTTAATCCGGCTGTCTAATTCAGATTCAATTTAAAAGTTAAAAACTAAAAACCCCAATTAAAATTTAATTAAAAACCTAAAACACAGTTACTGGGCCAGGCCGGCCTGATTAAAAAATAAAGTTTTCACCGCGCGCCGGAAGGTCAGGATATCCGTCATAGACCGTATCTCCGGGGGAAGATCATTCCATAGGGAGGGAGCCCCCACAGAAAAAGCCCGAACTCTCGGGGCCGTCAGCCGACAACGGTCAGGCGGCGGTACCCCAAGCAGGGCAACCCTGTGGGAGCGTACTGGGCGGCGGGAGGTTGACGATGGCAGCAGGCGGTCCCGTAAGTACCCAGGTCCCGAGCCATGGAGCGCTTTAAATACCATCAGTACCACCTTGAATCGAATCCGGTAGGCCACAGGAAGCCAGTGCAGCCTGCGAAGCAGCGGAGTAACGTGGGAGCTCCGAGGGGCACCCACAAGCACTCGCGCGGCTGCATTCTGGACCAGCTGTAACCTCCGGAGACTCTTCAAGGGGAGCCCCATGTAGAGAGCATTGCAATAATCCAGGCGGGAAATGACGAGGGCGGACGTGACTGTGCGAAGTGCGCCGAGATCCAGAAAGGGCCGCAACTGGTAAATCAGACGTATCTGATAAAAAGCCCCCCTGGCGACGGCTGCAATATGCTCTTCTAAAGACAGCCGCACATCCAGGAGGACACCCAGATTGCGCGCCCTTTCCACGGGGGTCAAAACCTCTCCCCCCACGGCCAGCGAAGGAACCAGCTGGCTGTATCTGGGCGCAGGAAACCACAGCCACTCGGTTTTAGTCGGGTTGAGCCGGAGCCTGTTACGACCCATCCAACTCCGCATGGCCTCCAGGCACCGGGACATCACTTCGACAGCTTCGTTGGGGTGGCCCGGGGTGGAGATGTACAGCTGAGTATCATCAGCGTACTGATGGAACTCCACCCCGAAGCCACGGATGATCTCACCCAGCGGCTTCACATAAATGTTGAACAGCAGGGGCGAGAGCACCGACCCCTGAGGAACCCCACATAGTAGGGGCCTCGGGGCCGACCTCTGCCCCCCTGTCAACACACATTGCGAACGGTCGGAGAGGAAGGAGGTGAACCACCGTAACACGGTGCCCCCCACTCCTAACCCCTCCAACCGCCGCAATAGGATACTGTGGTCGACAGTATCAAAAGCCGCTGAGAGATCTAATAGGACCAGGACAGAGGAACAACCCCTGTCCCGAGCCCTCCAGAGATCATCAACCAACGCGACCAAAGCCGTCTCCGTGCTGTGCCCGGGCCTGAAACCCGATTGGAGGGGGTCAAGATAACTCGCTTCATCCAGGCACTGCGGGAGCTGACGTGCCACCACACTCTCAACAACCTTCACAACAAAACGAAGGTTGGAGACGGGACGATAATTTGATAACAGTGCTGGGTCCAGGGACGGTTTCTTGAGGAGGGGCCGCACCACCGCCTCTTTCAAGGCAGCAGGTAGCAGCCCCTCTCTCAAGGAAGCGTTTATAATACCCTGGAACCAGCCTCGTGTCACCTCCCGAGTGGCCAAAACCAGCCAGGAGGGACACGGGTCCAACAAACAGGTGGTGGCATTAAGCCCCCCCAGTATCCTGTCCACATCCTCTAGAGTAACAGGTTCGAACTCAACCCAACCAACTCCACCGATATCCACCCCCGCCCCCCCACCCGGAGATGGCCAGTCGGAGTCCAGTTCGCTCCGGATCTGAACGATTTTGTCCTGCAGAAACCTAGAAAACTCCTCAGCCCGTCCCTGTAAGGGGTCCTCCCGCGCTCCCACCTCCAGGAGGGAGCGGGTCACCCTAAACAGGGCGGCTGGGCGGTTTTCCACGGACGCGATAAGGGTGGAGAGGTAAGACCTCCTCGCCATCCTTATTGCCACTAGATACGTCTTAATATAAGAACGCAGTAGTGTTCGGTCAGACCCAGAGCTGCTGGACCTCCAACTGCTCTCTAGGCGTCTTTTCCAGCGCTTCATTTCCCTTAGCTCCTCAGAAAACCAAGGAGCCAGATGGGATCGGCACCGGGTCAGAGGCCGCAAGGGCACGACTCGGTCAAGGGCCCCAGCCGCCACCCTATCCCAGGTGGCGACCAAGCCCTCAACCGAGTCGTGTGAATGAGCTTCGGGAAATGGCCCAAGCTCCGTCAGGAACCTATCAGGGTCCATCAGGCGCCTGGGGCGGTACCATTTTAATGGCCCCGCCTCCCTGCGGTCAGGGGGCGCGGAACGGAAGTCGAGCTTCAGGAGCGAGTGATCCGTCCATGACAGGGGTTCCACAACTATATCCCCTATACCCAGATCACTCTGCCACTGATCAGAGACAAAAACCAGATCCAAGGTGTGACCTCCCACGTGAGTAGGGTCCCGAATTAACTGGGTCAGGCCCATGGCCGTCATGGAAGCCATGAACTCCTGGGCAATCCCCGAGGTACCGCCGGCAGATGGCAGGTTGAAATCCCCCATGACCATAAGCCTGGGGGTCCCAACCGCCACGCCAGCTATAACCTCAAGGAGCTCAAGCAGGGCCGCTGCCGCATAGCAGGGAGCCAGGTATGCGACCAGCAAGCCCACCTGAACCGTGGAACCGAACTTCACGAAAAGGAGCTCACACCCGGTCGTCTGAGATACAGTGGCCTCCCTCGGACACAGATCCTCCTTAATAACTACCGCGACCCCCCTCCCCTCCCCTGGGCCCTCGGCCGATGAAAGACCCGAAACCCGGCTGGGCACATCTCCACCAGAGGGACTCCCCCCTCTTGGCCCAGCCAGGTCTCGGTAACTCCCACCAGGTCCGCGCCCCCCTCATAGATCAAATCATGGATGAGGGGGGCTTTATTAACGACGGACCTGGCGTTACACAGCATCAGCCGAAGGCCCAGGGCCCGATTGCTCAAACCCCCTGGGGAATGGGAGATGACAAGGGGGTCGGAGCGCGCCACAGCAAGTAAACAGCGGGGGCGCGCTCCCAACACAGAATGTGGCCCCCTACAACCGCCAAATCTGCCCCTCCCGCTCACCGTATCAATTGATTTAATTCCACCCTCCCCAATATTGGAACAAAAGTGAAAATTACATGTCAATCAAACCGGTTGAAATGTCCCTGTCTATACAATTCCTAAAGGTGCAGGAGTCTTATTCTCTTGGAAATGTATACCCTTTTCCATTTGTCATGGTTCCTCACTATGTGGAAAGAATGACCTGCATTGTACAGGCTGATCTCTGGGCACTGTGATGTCCATAGGTCAGGGTGAGGCCTGCCAGAACAGGCTCTCCTATAAGCAGGCCCCAAGAGCCAGGAACAAGAGTTTCTACTTTATTGTTCACCTATAGACAGAAGCTTGCCAGATTAAAGCAACTATCCACATAGCTACAGATATACTTTATGGACTGCTAAGGAGAGCCTGTCTTAGTCTTCTTCCTGCCTACCTGACAATCCAAGCTGCACTGCCTCTTTACCTTCTGGGAAGCAGCTTTTCCCACTTGGGGATCCAGACTACATTCCACCACATATATGTATTGAACCACTGAGTTGCAAGTGACAAGCTTCAGTGTACCTGCAGGGCCCAGAGGTGGTATTCAGCAGGTTCTGACCAGTTCTGGAGAACCGGTAGCGAAAATTTTGAGTATCTCGGAGAACCAGCAAATACCACCTCTGACTGGAGATTTTACAGTATCTTTCCCCTGTCACACCCACCAAGCCACGCCCTCAGAACCGGTAGTAAAAAAAATTTGAATCCCACCACTGCTGCAGGCATAATATGATTCTAAACTTGGCCATAACATCCCAGGAAATGCGAACATTCTTCACAGAGTTCCCTGTTCCAATTGGGCTTCTTTTTGTTCCTTATTTTTCATTTGCTCTTGAGTTTCTAGATTGTCCCCAAGTTCTTCCTTTCTTATCTTCAGTTCTTACTTCACTTTGGACTTGGTTCCTGACTGCTCATTCTCCAGTCCTGTGGCTTTGCCGTTCCTCTTGCTGATTGGAAAAAAAATACCAATAATTCCTTATGTAGCACTGATAAAGGTAATAAATATTCAGTGAAGAACTTTGAGTCTAAATATTCATCTTTCATTCTGAATCACTCCAGGCATGTTGATATTGATTATTAACTATGAACTAATGTTTCCCATTCAAATTCAAATTAATACATTAATTATTCTCAACCCCCCTCCTTCTAAAAGTCTTATGATATGCAAAACCCTTATGATATGTCAATATGTCATGTCAATATAATTAAACATAATTAAGTATCTGAATTCTTTCTTTTTTACTTCTTTTCCATGAACTGAATCCTCAAGGGTTTTACAAAACTTGCCTTTTGGGTCACAACGCTGGACTTTATTCACTTAATCAGTCATCCCATCTTGATTAATTGACTTTTTAAATAGAGTCATATATAAGTAATGTAGGCTATATTGGGCACCTTGATCAAATACCAAATTTTAGAATTTGATTGGTTTATATCCTCTAGGCCTATGATAAATGTCTAGAGATTTCTTGGAGTGATTTTTCCCCTCTTTCCCTGGTCCTCCCCCTCCATACTTCACTCTGATACTCATTTTAGTCCTTGGATTGTGATATGAATATTTAACGGAAGCAATAGTTCAAGTACTTATTCTCCAAGGCTGAGTTCACAAAGAGAACAACTTTTCTTTCAGTAAAAAATGTATTTTATTGCAATATCCAATACAAGTGGAGAACGAGATGAGGAACTGGAAGGAGATGCTAAGGTCCTAACTTTTAGAAACTTACCTGTAATATTTGACTGAGACTAGAGAAAAGAGAAGATCCTATTAGAGGACTGAAGCTCCTACTGCTGTTCAATAACAACTTCTAAAATCTCCAAAGAGTATCAATAAGTGAATCACTTTGTTGCTGCTCCCTGCCTTTCCATGTGAATCTAAGACCTTCATCAGATCTGATCAATGTATATAAGAGATGACCAGGCTGAGCCCGAGGGAAGGGTCAAATGCATCATCAGCCTCGAGTTTGTGCCCACAAGAGGACTAAATCCTGACCACCATGAATTCCACTGACTCTTATCTGACAACAATTTGCTTTGACCATTAGTAGCTCAGATTCTTGTAGAGAGAATTAGCTTATGATAAACCCATTTTCTTTTGAACTGGCTGGACTCCTGATTTCCTGCGCTTGACAACTTCAAATTCAATAGCTTCTTAATGCTAAGCAGAATTTTTCTGAAACCAAAGAGTAGCTTCATGAGTAGTTGTGCCTCCATGGACCTGTACTATATGTTGTACTCTTAAAAGATAATATTCCTTAGAAATAAGAAAACCTATCACATTTGCTACCTCATCTTACACCTACAGAGTTAGGGCTTTTGCCTCTATATGTCTCTGAGAAATTCAAGAGCTTCTTTGTCTGTTGATCAACCAACAGCAGATCATCAATGCTAGAAACAAATTGTGTAAGCACAAGCTACAGATGGAGCCTAAAAACTAGGGAGGAAAGGACGTTTTGGTTTTGCTTGGCCAGATTGCAACTCAGGTTGTCAAATCACTCATTTTTGTTGAACTCACAAGTGGATGTGTGATATATTCCATCATAATGAGACTGGCAGGCCCAGGAAATATAACCCAATTTGAATTTTCTATTGGAGGGCATCAAAAGGTCATTGCTCTGGCTTTTCACGACTTGACCCTTTTTGAATTCTAAGTGCCCTTTTTGAGCGATTAGTGTGATATTTGGGTGATTCATTCATTACAGGTTGCTGATTAAGGCAAAGAAAGGAAATCTGACATTTCCATCATAGGTCACTGAAAAGCCATCATCCGAACAACTTACTGTAGTTATTTTAATTTTTTCCCATGGGTTGCCTAGAGACATGGTTTCCTGTCGAGAGAAACAAAAGGGACCAGTGGTTGCAGTGTCTATTCATCAAATCTTTATCAAAATGTTGAGGGAGAATATATTCATTGGCAGCAGCAATGCACACTAATTATGTGGTTTCTAGTTTGAGCAGATCCCTTATTATCTTTCTGCTTCTGGGGAATATTTTTCACCGCAGTTCATATACGGACACCAATTCAAAGTAGGAAGTCAATGTCTGGGTTATGCATCACTCTAACCTATGATTTATGTTAACATGGTTTGCTAAACAAATCTTAGTTATTGGGTGCAATAAAATTAACCCAAACTTACTACATGATGGCTCACAGTGATATAAGAACACAATCAGCTTCTTCTTGTCAGAATTGACATGTTGTAATGGACTGTGAGAATGACTTTGGGAGACAGAAGGAGGAGGAGGAGCTGTAGAAGAAGAGCAGGCAGAGTTGGTAGGCAGAGTTAAATGCATCATCAGTTTAGAGTCCTTGCATTGCCAGCCCCCTTTGAATTCCACTGACCCTTGTGTAGCACCAATTTAGTGCTGACCAGATTCTTGCACGTAGGCTTGAATAAATTGTTCATGCTGTAACCTACATGAATGACGCAGCAGCCATGACAACGTTTAGAGAAGAGATAGCTCAGCATACAAAAAGAATGGAGACAGCATCTCAGAAGGGACCTTCCCTAGCTCTCTGGTAAGTAAAGGAAGGGGCGGGGGTAATTGCTTTCAGACTTGTAATTTTCTGTTACTGTAACATTACAGTAAAGGTATTGTTGAAGTCATGGTTTGGTTTCTTGTCTGGAAAGCCTTGAAGAGTTGTCACTTGTGTGGTGTGGTCAAGAAACCAATGATTAATAATATTGAGCTACAAAATGAAATCAGTGATCCATAAGTGTAACTATTAAGCTTTTTCAGCAAATTATATTTCACATAAACAATAGTTCAAGCCAGTGGTGGGATTCAAATTTTTTTACTACCAGTTCTGTGGCCCTGGCTTGGTGGGCATGGCAGGGGAAGGATACTGCAAAATCACCATTCCTTCCCCACCCCACTAACCTGCCTTCCAGCTCCTTTCTCCTGTGCAGGGCAACAAAAGAAGGCCCAGCCAATCAGCTGGGACTTGGGAGGCAAAGAAGAGATGGGGCCAGAGCCAGTCAGAGGTGGTATTTGCCGGTTCTCCAAACTACTCCAAATTTCTCCTACCGGTTCTCCAGAATTGCTCAAAACCAGCTGAATACCACCCCTGGTTCAAGCACAGTGGATGGAAATGGCCAGTGTCAGAGAATAATCAGGATCAAATCCAGGATCTGAGCTACATTGCTAATGCCTACAGTACAAAGAACCATTTCCATAGCCTCCAAGAGTCCACGTATCTCTTGCCCAGGGGATGAAAAGCTATTCCTGCTGTTTCTTATACTGATTTCTTAAAACAATCACTTTCTGGTGTGTTTGCAAACTTGGATAAGTTAGTGCCAAAACTTAAAATCAAATGGAAATCTAATGTGCACTGGCCTAATTCTATCATCAAGGTAATTGTTGAATTTGGATCATGTACTCAATACCAACGGATGTCAATCCTAATTCAGCATGGGGAAATTGGTTGAAAAAAAAATAAAGGTCCATGCAGATTTGGAAAACAGAAGCATTTATTTTGTCATTTTTCATTTCTGCATTTATTATTAGATCTATAACAAGAATATTCCTACCAACATACAAAAGCAAAATAAAATATCTTTTTGTTTTGTTTTGTCCATCTAGCATATCTCTCTCTCTCTCTCCTCCATCTCTTTCTCCCAAAATAGCTTGATAATTAAACACTAAATTAATATTTATTTCTAGACATTTAAATATTTTACCTCAAAACACTTGTTCTGAACAGACTTTGGATAACTTTCATACTTTTCTCTGCCCCGACCCTGTTCGTGCAATGTTCTTCAGTTTTAAACTTGTCCATCTCTTTCTGACTATTGAAGATAACAATCTTTCAGGTCAACATTATCAATAGTTTTTATTACAGAAAGCTGATGCTATCAGCACCCCTATCTGTCTATTTAATTAGAAACCTAGAGGCATGGAGTGTGTCATTCCAGCTGAAGATTCTCAGACAAGCATGGGGGGTGGGGGGTGGAATATACTCTTTAAAAGAGGAAGATTTAAAGGACAATGACATTTGACAAGAATAATCTTTTTTTCTATCTTAAAATTAAAAACAACAATGCTGTTGGGTGCAATTTGATAGATATAGATATATACGTATTTGTCAGTTAGATCCTTAATGACCTTGACATCATAAAAAGAGCAGCTTCGTTGTTCAATGAATAGAAGTTCTAATGAGGTTCCATTAGAAAGTGGGTGAGACATTTTTAATTTGTTTCTTATCCTTGTGTAGCTTTCTGCTCCAACTCCCATCTTCTCTTGGGAGAACCTAATCCTCCTAAGTAGGAATACGTGGCTGTTGGGAATAAAAATGTTTGGGGAAAGTTTGGCAAAGTTTCCTACCACTGGCATAACTCTATAAGGAATGAGAGGTTTCCTATGGCTTGTTGGTAAACTGCATATCTAAGTCCTCCTTTCGTGACCATATAAATCTTCTCAAGATCTTTATATTATCTTCTGCATTGTTTTAATTATACAACTACTAAAATATGATCAGTTCTTAATATATGCTTAAGTTCCCTTGAATTGAGATAAAGAAAAATAAATCAAAAATGGACAAAGGGGGGAAAAGACACGATCCTACTATATAGCTTTGCAGTCAAAATAATAAGAATGCTTTGAAGAAATAGAATAGAATAGAATAGAATAGAATAGAATAGAATAGAATAGAATAGAATAGAATAACAGAGTTGGAAGAGACCTTGGAGGTCTTCTAGTCCAATCCCCTGCCTAGGCAAGAAACCCTATACCATTTCAGACAAATGGTTATCCAACATCTTTTTAAATGTGGGGCCATTGATTTCAATAACCTTTTCTGCACTTGTTAAAACCAAAATTTCAATGAGACCTCAAGATCCAACTCATCATATTCTGTAGTTAACTTGCGTCTATTTGATTTCAGTGAAAAGCAGGAAAATGACTTAGCCGAAGAAGCCAAAATCCAAATGGCTCACTAGGATTACTTCTGCAATTAAACCTGTTGCATCTCACGAACACAAATTGTTCTTTATTTTGAAGGCAGTAAGGAACGTTGGCTAAGGGTGTTTTCATGTTGCAATGTTCAGGTGTTTCTTTTTTTGCTCACAGGAAAAAAAAATTTTTGCCTGGAAACAAGGCTGGCTTTAACAAATCCCTCTCCAGGTTTCAGCCCTTCCCTAAACTTGGCCAGAGTTTTCCTGTTCTTTCTCTTCTTGAGCTACAGTAGAAAGGGGAATTCTGAAGAACTCATGTCGTTTTCATCCAGGAAAAAGACAACATTTCATTGTTCCTCTGCTGGCCTGTTGAACCTGTTAAAGCACACACACCCACATGTCTAAGCTAGAGACCATAGCAGAAGAGTTATATCTCAATGGGTTAAAGCAGCCCTTTGTGAAAGAAAATGAGCAAATGAAACAAGGATTAAAAATAAACAATTGTTGAATTATTCCACCATCCATCCATCCCATGATTCAATTTATAGAAAACATTATAAATCTACACCCTTCTTAAGGAAATAACAGAGGATATCTGATTTTTTAAATAATCATCTCTAGTGATTGCCAGACAGATATTTTAGGAGATCCTCAAGTAATGAATGCATCCTAGCCGAGGTAGGTCCTGATGATGAGAAACTGTGCACTTGAGGAAATACATGTTGAACAACATGTTCTTCCACATCAGAAGCTTTGGGATATCTTAAGACTGTAGTAAGAATATAAAGTTATATTTTGGGTATATTCCAAAGAGTTAGATTTCACCAATATGAGTTGGTGGAATTTGACAGTGAAACGACACACGGTTTGCAATTGTATGAAATACACATGCCTGCATTTGCACAAGGTTCACTTCATCAGAGAGAAAAAAAAATTTTGGTAGCTGCATACCCTTAAGATTCTAGGTTTGGCTAAATTTAATTCTGGTTTACTTTTTCTGAATTGTTCATATGTGAACCTAGTTCATTGATTGCATACAGTTCTTTGTATTCGACAAATAGGGATTAATTCTGTCAAAGAGTTTGGAATGGACAACTCCCTTCCCAGACAGAAACATACAAATGTTCCACATTAGACAAAGAACAGAATAAGTTGATAGCTAACATAAAGGATTTGTAGTTCAGAATTACTTAAAATTGGTTGGTGGTGATTCTTTAAGACTTCAGAACAGCGGTGAGCTTCAAAAATTTCAGCAATGGGTTCTCTGCCTAGTTGCTGGGTGGGCGTGGCCATGGTGGGCGTGGCCTAGTCAGCCTCCTGCACCATGGCAGGGGGAGGTTTCACCTTCCCCAAGCTCCGGAGGCCCTCCGGAAGCCAAAAATGGGCCCATTTCCGGACTTCTGGAACTTCCAGGAGGCCCATTTTTCCTCTTCCCCAAGCCTATGCGTGGGCCCTGCACTTACCTCACATCCAAAACAAGCCATGTGGAGACTCCTGGAGGGGAGGAGAGGGGAGGGGTGAGGTGGGAAGGGTGAGGTGAAGTGGGAGTGGCCAGCCAGTGGTGGGATTTGACAGTTCACCAAACCAGCCATAATGTTAGCAATGGGTCCGCCCAAACCCGGGCGAACCCGTAGCAGCCCATCTCTGCTTCAGAAGCTCCAGTGTATAATGTATACACTGTATATACCAGTATAATGTATGCAAATCTGTAACTATTTGCATACATTATACATTAAAACAACAGCTTAATCTAAGCTGACATTAGACTTTGAAAACCTTTTCCTTTTATACAAGATGATGTTTCTGGTTAGGTAATGAAACATCTGCAAGGAAACAAGTGAGCATCAAGGACTCACAAAATGTCAGGATGTTTTTCCCAAGGAAATGGATGGTTCTATTGTGTGAGAGAGAATTGCTTGTGTTTATACAACAAACTGAACCAGGTCATGCTAAACTTGTAAATTAAATGTGTACCTTGATTAGTCCTTTAGTGGGAGGATACTCATGGTGTGGAAAGTGTGAAAATGAGCTAATTCAGAAGATAAATGAAGGGAGCTGTGTGTAGCATTAAGGGATAAATGGAATAAAAACTGCCCTGCCAACCTGAGGACTCTTTTTGCCACCACATTGTCATTGACAAAAGTCAGTCTCCTTCCCTAAACTTACAGCAAACTCTTTACTTTATTCCACAATAATAGCATAAAATGCGGAATGTTAGAAAAAACAAAACTTGCTCCCAACCAGAGCAGTAGGACAATGGAATTCATCACCCAGAGACACGATAAATCTGGATAAACTAAGTCCATCTGTCTGGAGCAGGGGTCACCAACCTTTTGGACCTCAGGGGAGCACCAAACTCATAATTTTAAATCCCGCAGACCACTAATATAAATTTTGACTGATGGTGGCTTGGGACGTTGGTGGGAAAGTTGGTCCCATATTCCAGAGCTGCAGTAGTCACAAGACTGGCCCTTTGGTCATCCTGGAGCAGCTGCTCCTCCACCTGGGTGGACTTCCTGCCATGGACTGGAGGAGCTGCTCTGGGATGACTAAAGGGCCAGTCTTGTGACTATTGCAGCTCTGGAATATGGGGCCGACTTTCCCACCAACGTCAGGAAGTCACCCCGGGGCGGATTTCCCTCCCCCACCTTCTTACCTTCCAGTTCCAGCTCACATGGCTCTATTCAAGGTAAGGTTTCTGTTTGGTCGAAGGGTGGGGGTCAACGTGGGTGGGCCATGTGGGCAACACAGCCTTGTGCTCCCAAGCAGTCTGGATTAATTGCTTTGGGGGGACCCCCAAAATTTTCTCACAGACCACCAGTGGTTGGTGACCATTGGTCTGGAGGGATTTAATTTTATTTCTTCCACTGAGCAAAGGATTGGACATAATGGCTTTGGTAGCCCTGTCTAACTATAGGTAATCCTCGAATTGCAACCATTCATTTAGTGACTGTTCAAAGATACATGGCACTGGAAAAATGTGACTTATGACCATTTTCACATTGTGATCATTGTAGCATCCCCATAGTCATATGATCAGAATTTGACTCTGGCAATTGGCACATATTTGTGACATTTGCAGTGTCCTGGGGTCTCTTAACAACCAGCTTAACAATCAGTGCAAAAGTAGTCAACTGTACTCAACTGTTTTGAAACACATTAAATTTGGTACTCAACACAATTTGACATGGACATTTTGTCCTGGTACTTATCATTTGTTTAGTACTCAATGCACAAGCTAGAACTTGTTGGTATCAGCTACCTTGTGATTCACTGCATTATTCCTTATGGGAAAAATTTGTTTGATATTCATTGTTTCGCGTCTCTCAGAACCAATTAACAATGAGTACCAAGATACCACTGTACTTCTCTAATCCCAACCTGATGCTCTCCAAATTCATTTTCGGAATTGTACTTCTCAGAATTTCCAGTCAATATTGACATCAGTTTGAGTAAGACTTTAGCAAAAATTCTTAATGATCCATTGAATTTTTCTACAATGCAGTATTTTGTAGTACACAAAATTGTCTGCTACAATGTCTTGTCTGTCAATGACTTCTTTAGCTTCAACTACAATAATACATGGGCAAACGATCGATACAAACTCATGGTAAACCACTTCAAACTCGATTGTACAAAATATGACTTGAGCAACAGAGTGGTCAATGCCTGGAATGTCCTACCCAATTCCGTTGTTACAGCCTCAAACCCTCACAACTTCAATTTCAAAGTGTCTATCGTGGACCTATTCCTAAGAGGTCCTTAAAGGGGGCATGCATAAGTGCACCAGCCTACCATCCCTGTCTTACTGTCCCCATTTATATGTATTTACTTCCTTTGTTTATGTTTATGTTCATACCTATATTTGTTATCTTGTACATGTTTGACAAACAAATAATAAAATAAAATAAACCATGTTACTAACTTAACAACTGCAGCCATTCAATTAACAACCATGGCAAGAAGCATTGTAAAATGGGGCAGACCTCATGTAACAACTGTCTTGCTTAGCAGCAAAAATTGTGGTCGTAATACGAGGACTACTTGTATGTGATTTGGTGCATCTATGAAAGGAAAATTAAAAATAGCAATGGAACAATAGGCCTGTTCTGAGCCCATCCTGAAGTTTGGATGAGTTGTTGAACCCCAAACTGACCTTCCTAGAAGCTTCAGCCCTACTCCCAGTTTTGCATAGACCTGCATTAATGCTTCCCTAGCATAGATGGAGAATAGATCAAGTTTTTAAAAACTGTGAACAATTTTAATTTGACTTCTGAGATGTAGTACGTTTGTGTACATGTATGTTCGGTTTTTGAGGAAAAAAAACATTCATTCGTTCTTTTGTGCATTCATCCCCTATTCTAGACAACCTACATGATGTTTTTTGTTTTGTGACAACTGCCTTGTTCCTACTCTGTTTTTTAAAGAGATTTGAGATATCATTCCCCATTTCCCTTAAATGTTAACAAACACGGATGTCCTGTCTCGGGGTTTCTTCTGAAACACTGAAGAGAATCCAGCTGATGAAGGCAAAATATGTTGCTCAGCTACCTCTGGGCTTCCATCGCTACCAACTTCAACGTTTTTCAACTATTGTCCTTGTTCAGGAAAGAAGTTACATTACTGATGATTTCTAATGATTTGACAGGCACAGCTTATTCTATTCCTTTGGACCAGGCATTGCTAGATTCAGTCCACTGGGTGAACTTCACAATCTACCTGAAGAGTCAGGCATGCAGGTGAAGCAACCAGACCAGAGGTGGGATTCAGCAGGTTCTGAGCAGTTCTGGAGAACTGGTAGTGGAAATTTTGAGTAGTTCGGAGAATCGGCAAATGCCACCTCTGACTGGAGATTTTACAGTATCCTTCCCCTGCCATGCCCACCAAGCCACACCCACAGAACTGGTAGTAAAAAAAATTGTATCCCACCACTGAACCAGAGCTACCAGAGCATCCCCTCCCCCACTTTTTGCATCAAGTTGCAGAAATATTTGAAAAAAAACCAGGGAGGTCTCATCAGGTTTCAGATTTTAAGACAAAGTAAGCAGCACATCTAGGCTTCATCTTTTCTAGAAGCAACTGAAGTCCTAAATACAGGAGCTGAATGTGTTAATGAAAATACTTTCTGCGCCCTTCAAGGAAAAAATAAACTTTCTTGGAATATTTAAAATGAGATAAATCCTAAAACTTATTAAAATATCCCCTGCATATAAAAAAAAGTTAGTGCATCAAAAATATCATCATTGATTTCTCTCCATTTCTTTTTTTCATTTGATTTGTCCTGTTTCTGCATTAGTTTGTGAATTATTTTTGCGTACATTTTTCCTGATGTATGCCTTTGCATATCTGTGCATTCTGAATGGATGCATTTTTATAAGCTATTTCCATTTATATATGCATTTGGGCATATTTTATTTTTGGGGAACTTGCTATTAATTCTTAAGAATTTTGCACTATTATTCTCAGCTCAAAACTTACCATAATGCATATAATAAATGCATATTTCAGGTTAAAATGCATAATAAACATGTGTAATAAATATCAGTGTGTATAAGTTTTTATATATTCTGAAAGCCTTTTTCCATTATAGAAAGCAGATGCATAACTTATTTTTACTTATACATGCATCGAAAATGTTTTGTTTTGCTCCTTGGCCAGCATAGTTAGAAATTCTTCTCTAAGGTTGACATTATTGCTCTTGGTTAAACAAATATCCCACAATGTGTCTAAATGAATATGTCATCTTAACATGCATACAGAACTGTAAATGTCAAACTAACTGCACAAAAAAAATGTGTATTTCTGGAAAATACATTTAAAAAAACTTTTCCTGCTATCTAAAGTTGCATTTTGTTGCAAAGAAAAAAATAGGATGAAATCTACTGAAGAATAAACACATGTGGAATGTATAGGTGCCCTCACCTGTGAATTGTTCCTCCCAGATGGAAGAAGAACAAAGAGACTTCCTCCTACCTAGAATTTGCACAGCCTTTTAATGCAATCAGATTCATTTGAAATCTGGATTGATTAGAATAAGGCATTTAACTCCCAGTTTCAAAAAGAATGAATTTTGCAACAGGCCTTTGAAGCAGATGAAGGGTTGGGAATGAGAAAGACAATGTTGTGGGCTTTAAGGACAGAAAGAAGACTAATTAGTATAATAACACAATAGGTCTGATGTGCTAATAAGGTCTTCAGCTCACCTGATAATTCCTCCCACACCTCAGCTGCTTCTGTATATCTTTCAGAAAAGATACTTTTAGAATCAGGGTTCTTCTTTGTTTACTCTTAGAAGCTTTATCATTTGGAATTACACACAAATAACAACGTTGGGCCTGACATTGATTAGACGTTGATTTTTCTTCTGCTATTTGGTGGGAATCATCTACTCGTGAAATTGGAGGAGTGAAGAATCTAAGAGGGATAGACAGAACAATTTGATCAGACTTCTTGTCCCAAAGAGAATTGAAGAAGTTTCTTGCATAAGACAGACAGACACAACATTTATTGTCATTTTTTACTGTAGGCACATTGGCACACATTAAAGTCCAGTTACTTCTTGAAAAAGCACCTTTGGAACAATGTGGATGACTAAGAATTTCCATAGATGGTCAGACTTCTTATTTAATTTAGGAAATCCATAACTAAAACTCCCCCTAACAGGAAGCTGGCTACTCTTAGCTTCAAGACCTCCAGTGACCATGAATGGTCCTTGAGAATCAGAGATGGACACTTTTTTGTGGTTTATCACAAGTGCCTGTAATTCCTCTCCCTGATGACACTGATACTAGAGGACTTCCATGCTGGGCTACTATCACAGGTATTCAGTGATTAATCTGTATGATCAAACTTTTAAAAGACTTTACTTTCGTCTTCTAAATGATTCCATTCAGTTTGTGGAACTGTCCACAAATAACTAGTTTTATGCAGATCTCCTCACCCATCCCCACAGATACTTAGCTGATATGTTGTGGGTCAATGGAAAACTACCAGAGATGTGTGGCCTAATGATGCTGGAGATGGAGATGGTCTCAGCTTCAGTGGTTCAAGCCTGTGGCAGGGTGGTCTCCTGTCACTCACCTCAACTTCTGTCCACCTAAGAGTTTGAAAGCATGTTCTATGCAAGTAGTTTAGTTTTTAGTTTACTTTATTGTCATTGCACCTCGTACAATGAAATCAAACACCATCTTCAGTACACATAATGACCATGAAAATGAACACAAACAAACATCCTTCACACTCCACACATTGAACTGAAAACCCACAACACCGCACCAACACTGCACTATATAGTAGAATTCAAAAGAGCTACTGCCCTGGGATAGAAGCTGTAGATAGATAGGGAATAGGAAGTTTTATATTCTTTGCAGTCATCTAGTCGTTAGCACTCTGAAAGTTAGTTGTTAGCTCTCTGAGAGTCATTGAGGCCACTTGGAACTTCCATACTCCCTCATTCCATTAGAACTGAAGAAGCTTCTAGGATGAGAAGTGAAATATTTTCAAGGGAAAAAACAAGAAAGTCCAGTTGCCCTTTGGAAAAGCACCTTTGGGACAACCACGACTTGGATGATTAAGAATCTCCATAAATATCTCAACCCATATTTCTGCATTTTACCTGTGTTTTATGTGAATTTGTTTGGCTCTATGTTTTCACATTTCCTATTCAGTAAATTCACGAGTGTTTTCTAGCAATAAGTCTATCAGCTGATCTTCTGATCTGTGCTTCTGAATCACCTTTTCTAGACATTTTGTGGGGAAGGTTTACATTAGGAGGAAAGTTTATGGAAAACTTGCAAACTGGTTTTTAACGCATTTAGGATTAGGAAAATGAAAGGCCCAGTGATACAGTAATTGGCAGACTTTCTTATTTTTAATACAGCTTCAGATAGAGAGGGAAATCACCAATTAGTCTCTTTGTATCACTTTTCAACATCCTCCCCGCTCCCAGTTTTAAGCCTTCACATGGCACATTTTCAGCTCACTTAACAGAAGTGCCAAGTTATTCAGGTCTTTTCTTGTGCTTTGAGCTAATGAAACCTCTGCTTAATTCATGCCAACGCAGTGCATATAATTATGGAAGAAATAATAATCCAAGAGAAAGTGGTAGTAACCAAAAAATCAATGTGTGCCTTGTTAATTATAATCTTTTTTAACCGCAAAAAGAAATAATTTAGAAATCAATTTTGGGGATGGCTGTTATTATAAATGTAATTATGATTATTTTGCGGTGACATCAGCTTTTCGTTCATGGTATTACAGTAGCTGCAGTGTGCAGGTAGTTCTCAACTTACAACAATTCATTTAGTGACCGTTTGAGGTTGCAATGGCACTAAAAAAAGTGACTTATGACCATTTTTCACACCCACGACTATTGTAGCACTCCCATGGTCATGCCATCAAAATTCAGATGCTTAACAACTGACTCATAATTATGTCTTGGCTCATGTGATCACATTTTGTGTCAAGCAAAGTCAATGGGGAAGCCAGATTCACTTAACAACCATGTTACTAACTTAATAACTGCAGGGATTCACTTTAACAACTGTGAGGAGAAAGGTTGTAAAATAGAACAAAATTCACTTAACAACTGTCTCGCTTAGAAACAGAAATGTTGGGCTCAGTTATGATTGTATGTTGAAAACTACCGGAAAATATTTTGCTTAACTATACAGCATCTCTTTGAATAGAATTCCACAGGTAAAGTTTTGGTTGGATAAGTTCCTATGACACGTAGCTTACGTCTTAATGGCTGTTTGACCTAGAGAGTTGATGCGCTATCCTCCTCCAAAAGGGTTGCAAGAGTCTAGATCCCTTCCCTCTATCCCTTTCTTCTTGGCAATTTGGTGTCTTTCTGCCCTTGGTCACTGGTCTAATATCTCAGGATCTCTCAATCTGCCCCTCATCCTGGATGACAGCCAGTTCCGGTCACTCTATAACTATCTATCCATCCATCCATCCATCCATCCTTCATCCATCCATCCATCCATCCATCCATCCATCCATCCATCCATCCATCCATCCATCTATCTATCATCTCTCTTTCTCTTTTTCTGTATGTACCTATCTTTATCTATATCTACCTACCTACATCTATCTATCTATCTATCTATCTATCTATCTATCTATCTATCTATATCTATATCTCTCAATCAGCTTCTTTTTTTCTCTAGATCAACTTCACATTCTCTCCTCCTCAGGCCTGTCTCGCCTTACATGCAGCTCTGCCCAGCAGGGACAACCCTGGATGGGACAGGACAGGCTGATAAACCTTTCCCCCTCTCTTCCTTCTCTCCCAAGGCCTCTGCTTACTTTGCCTCCTTGTCTAATGGTCTCCCTATCTCCTTTTCCTTCACGCTGCTTCTCTGCTTCCCTCCTAGCTACACATTCATTCAATTGTTTCCAGCTGTCCATGATCCAATGCAAAATATTTTGCCAGGAATGTTATTTATGAACTAGTTCTTCAAGGTATTCTAAACTCCTGCTGTGTCATCTGTTTCTAGCTGTCTTGTCTTCTGTTGGCCTCTCTTTCTATTGACCCAATTTTTTCCGTGCATCAGAATATATTCCAATGACCCTTGCCTTCAGATGATGTCTAATATCTAAGCTTAGTATAATTATTAGAACTTCCAATAACTAGACTTGGCTCACTGCAACTAGTATTGAACAATTTGGTTTTCTTGTAAGTGCAAGGTGTTTTCTACGCTTATTTGTCTAGCACCACAATTCAATGGCATCCATTTTTCTTCATTAAGCCTCTCTGATGTTTTTGCTTACTCAGCTGTATGCTACAACTGCGAATACAATGGACAATGCATACTTCTGTGGTCAAACAACCTTTTCTGTCCCATGCTTTTAATATTTCGTTGAGATCCGTCATAGTTTTATTCCCAAGTCACAAAACTGCAGTCATTACCCATATGGATTTTTGAGTCAAGGAAGATAATGTCTGTTATCACATTATCTTCTTTTGTTCTATTTGCACTGGGATGACATTGCTTATTGATACAATCCTTGCTTTTTTAAACAAAAGTTCAGATCAGGTCTTACACTCTATTCTTTCACCTTTAGCAAGCGACTTCTTCCTTACTTCTGGACATCAAAGGGATATCATATCATCCGAAAATCTGAACTTGTTGATGCTTCCCCCAGGAATTTTAATTCCTATTTCTATTTCTTTTAGATTTGCACTTCCGATGATGTACAATATATTGTGTATAACACAAATAACTATGGTAATAATAGACAAACTTGTATACTCCTTCCCTGAACCACTTAGTTACTCTATATTTCATTCTAACTGTGGCTTCCTAATTGTTATATCAGTTCTTCAACTGGCAGATAAGGTAGTCAGCTACCCACATTTCTAATAGTTTTCATTGCAAGATTTTACTTATGTAATACAATATATATACATACATACATACACGCATACATACATGTATGTATATGTATACACACACAGAGAGAGTCAATCTAAAAAGGAAAAAAGGAAAAGAAAACAAAGAAGAAAGGAAATAGAAAAAAGAAAGTAAAAGAGCAGAAAATATGAAAAATACAGAGAAATGACTTGCAAAGTTATCCATACAATCTAAATCAAAACTGTCTCTCTAGGACTACATCATTTCACTTTTTCTATAATCTATTCTTTGTAAATCATCAAAACCATAAGTCACAAAATCATTTTATTTTTTTACTCAAAAAGTCCATAAGAGATTTCCAGTCATTGATGAACCTCTTGCCCCCTTGTTATGAGGTCAGCCTTAACCCTCCTGACCTTTTGTAAAAGCCTAAAAATCTGGCTCTGCCAGTTACTTGGGGCTTCAATGGGGGAGCATAATAGGGGGTTGAAAGATTAACAACCGATTCCACACCCTGCCTCCATCCTCCCCATCTATAATTGGATTGAAGCATTTGGCTTGTGTTAACTTATTTATATTGTTAGTGTGTGTGTATATATATATATATATATATATATATATATATATATATATATATATATATATATATATATGGGCGGCCAATAATTTTTATAAATTTTATAAATAAGTAAGTAAGTAAGTAAGTAAGTAAATAGAAATTGCCCTTTAAAGAGTTCCTGAAATTCTCTTCAAACATTCCACATTAGACATGGGATTGGCAGCCCTCTCTGGCATTTGCTCCACAGCTGTCTAACAACTTTGACAACACACAGTGGAAAGCCAAACGGGCTTCTGAATGCCCAGTCAGTTATGTAGATGACCCTACACAAAAAGTACCAGGTTTTGACCTTCCTCACCAGCCTTGGTCAACACTGAACTGGATCTGTACCCAATATGGTTTCTCATTGCCAGGGCTCATTGTTTAAGTGGGGTCTTGTCTCTATCCCTCAGTGTGACTGTGGTGCTCCTTGACAAAATATCCACCACATTGTGTCTGAATGCCCATCAGGAGCTTACACTGGCTCAGTGTCTGATTTTTTCAGCTTGGACTGCCCTGTCCTTGAATGGCTGGGTGGACTGGACATTAACATTTGAGCCACTATAAGTCCATGTATTTGCCATACACTAAATAAAATATATAGACATGGGATAGTTGCTTAGAACAGGGGTCGCCAACCTTTTGGACCTCAAAGACCACCAAACTCATAATTTTAAATCCTGCTGACCAGAGATCCTGGGAAAATCTCCAAAAAAAGTCTGCAGGAAAATTCCCCACCCCCTTTTTCTACTGATCGATCTTTCTTTATTTGGGATCATAGGATACCGTCTCCAGCTCTGTTCTCAGGGGTAGAGAGAGAGAGAGACTTTTGGCTTCATGCAAGGAAAGCAGCAGAAGCAGCAGAAGTCTTTCTTTTTCTCTCCCAAACTCCGCCATAAATGAGTCTTTGTGAGACTTGTCACACTGGCACAGCCTCTTGGAGCAGGATGCCTTGCAGGGTCCCAAAAATTCATTTCTAGCAGAGTTTGGGGGAGAGAAAGAAAGACTTTTGCTGCTTTCCTTGCGTGCAGCCAAAAGCAGAGGAAGAAAGAAGTGGAAAGAAGCAGCCTGGTGGCCAGGTGAGGCACATGGGGTGCATGGGACAAGTTCCCCCCTCCACCCTTCCCCCCCCCCACTACCTTGTGTTGTTCGTAATGCAAGCGATGCAAGCCTTGTGTTCCCGCAGGCCATTTGGGCAGTGCAGCCTTGTGTTCCTGCACAGCCTGGATTAATTGCTTTGGGGGGGTACTTTGGGGGTGACATTTCTCTGCAGACCACCGAAATTTTCTCATGGACCACCAATGGTCCCTGGCCCACTGGTTGGTGACCACTGGCTTAGAAGACATCTCAACATGGAACAGGTTTCCAGAAGTCTGAAAACAAGCAATCTCATACTATAAGAATATCATATAAAAAGCAAAGGGTTCCCTTCATACAAATCATATGTACTTTATCTAGGATTTCAAGATCATTTGGAGCTCTTTCTTCCAAGGAAGATAATCACTTTATACACCTGAGGGATATTTGTGAGGAGCTGGCTTTAAGTATCAGAATTCAAGCTTTCCAATAAAGCGGCGAATGGGAGGATATAGAAGAATTCCTATAGAGAATGAAATTGAATCATGGGTGTATGAGCCTGATTAAAGAGGAAATGCTTATGTTGCTTTTGCTTATCTGTTCAAGTTGGGTGGAATGAATGCAGGGATGTTCAGAACTTCCGAAAATGGGTTTCAGCTGGAGCTTGATTGAAAATTTGAAATTCGCACTAGGGTATCAAAAGTTCATTGAAGCCGATCTGGAAGTAAATGTTATGGTTCAAACATACGCAGATAAAGGGCTGTGTTCTACAAGGCACTATAAAGAAGTAGGAAAACTTAGATCTCTTTGCCCCATTAAAAATGGTGACTTCCTTCTCAACTCAGGGAAGTCATCAGAATAAGGGAGAACAATCATTCTCTTGAGTGCAACAATAATGTGCTGAAGACAAAACTATCAGCGAACATGAAAAGGGTCATTATAGATCAGAGCTTTCCTGATTAAATTTGTTGATGTTATTGCTGAACCAAATGTCTCAGAAGCTGCCGCACAAGAACAGCTAAAAGTAAGGTGACTGACCCAGTTACTTCCAGCAAATTCACAACTCAAGATTTCCAGCCTGAGAGTCTGAAATATTGAATGTTAGAGGCACAAAACAGAATTTGGTTTTTTTAAAATATGGTAACCCAGTTCTCTATGCTAGAGGTCTGAAATATGCGCCTCATCAAAATTAATATTTATTTATTTAAAACTTTTATATAGCCACCTATCTTATAACCATCTCTGAGGTCTAATAAGCCAGCTCTACAATATAAGGGGCAGAAGGAATACCCTTGAGGGATAGGAGGAAAAGTTCCAATAAAGATAATGATCACATAAAAGGAATCTGAGTCCAAGACAAAAGTGCACTTGTGATGTGGTTGTTTTCTTTCTCCAATGTACACATGGCTCACTGCATTGTACTGCATATACCACATTATTCAGTTTATGCCTGTTCATAAATGCATAGCACAACACAGGAGAACAAATCCACCAGGACTAGATTCTGCAATCCATCTGCATTTAAAAGACAAAGGCCATTCTTTAGAAGACAGCAAAGGCCACATTTTGGATAGAGGGGACCGCTGGTTTGAAAGAGGGGTCAAAGAGGCTATCTATGTCAAAATTGAACAGCCCTTTCTCAACAGAGGGGGAGGTACATGACCCGCGCTGAGATTCTACCAGTTTCCCTATCAGTTCAGTAATCACACACTTCATGCATGCATGTGCACCTAACATGCAGCTTTTCAAACACCAGCTGAGTCTCTGCTGCGCTAATCAGCTGAGAGGATAAAGAAGAGAAGAGGGCAGGGATGGGTGGGAGGGCCACTCCTGCACTTTTCTCTTCTTTGTCCTCTCAGCTGATCACTGGAGCTTTTTTTTTTACTACCGCTTCGGTAGAACCAGGCCGAACCAGTAGCATTTCACCACTGGATAGGACATCATCTATCTCTAGTATCTAGAGGTGGTATTCAGCAAGTTCTGAGCAGTTCTGGAGAACCAGTAGCGGAAACTTTGAGTAGTTCAGAAAAACAGCAAATATCACCTCTGATTGGAGATTTTACAGTATCCTTCCCCTGCCATGCCCACCAAGCCACGCCCACAGAACCAGTAGTAAAAAAAAATTAATCCCACCACTGCCAGTATCTATCTCCAGTGTACAATACAGTCCTATCAGCAGTTCCAAGAAGGCTCCACAACCATTTGCACCACTCAGGTGACCCTGAGGACATAGATAAACATCCAGGTGGCCCTAAGGACTCGCTGAAAGAATGCAAAGGCCCAGCGGTCTGCAAGGAATATAAATCCTTCCATTTCCCTCCATCCAGTTCGGAGCCGAAGAAGCTTCTTGAATAAGAAGTTAAACATCTTCAAAGAGAAACAAGAAAGTCCAGTTGCCTTTTGAAAAAGCACCTTTGGAACAACCATGACCTAGATGACTGAGAATCTCCATAGAGAATAATCTGAGAAAGGATCTCAGACATGATCCTCACTAGTTCTTTTTAGGATAAAGGCAGGGAAAAGGGAAGCACAGTTAGATTTATAAGATTCTAATTTTATAATAAAAGTTTTATTAGCTTGCATTTGGTTGACACACCATCATTTCATGGAAGAGCTGATAAATTCGGGCCTTTGCAGCCAAGTGATAGGATCTGGGTCTTAATTATCATAGGAAGCCCTCTTTGAAAATGTGACCCAATCCCAATGACCAAATATATTTAGGTGTTTGATGTTTGATCATTGGTGTTGAATCTCATTTTACCGCTGAATTTGGAAAAGGTAATTACAAGAGGTAAATGCATGGGACTTTTCTTGAGTATAGGTAGCCCTTGACTTATGACAATTAAGCCCCAAATTTTGGTGGCTAGGTGAGATAATTGTTAAGTGAGCTTTGCCCCATTTTATGACCTTTCTTGCCACCATTGTTAAGTGAATCATCACAATTGTTAAGTTAGTAACAGGGTTGTTCAGTGAAACTGGCTTCCCCATTGACTTTGCATGTCAAAAGGTCACAAAAGATGATCACATGACCACAGGACACTGCAACTGTCATTAATGTGAGTCAATTGACAAGTATCTGAATTTTGATCATATGACCATGGGAATGCACAAATGGTCATAACTCTGAAAAATGGTCATAAGTCACCTTTTTTTAGCACCATTCTAACTTTGGACATTCACTACACAAACGGTTGTATATTGATGACTACCTGTACTGGATCTTCCCAGCAGATCCAATGTGCTCAGCTTCACAAAATGTTTAGGCAGGAGTAATCTCCTTTGGCTGGCAGCCTCGACCTGAGGAAATGGAGCATCCAGACACAATGAGAGCCAAAAGGCCAATACAATGGGCATGAACATGGAATCAACCCTCCATCCTTTGTGCCTGTGTCTGTGTCACTCACATCTACAAAAGTTTAGGGCTTCAAATCATGTGGTTGCCCTTGCTACCTTGTCCTTCTTTTGTGGCTGCTTCTTCACATGAGCAATTGATGTATAGAAGTCCCTTGGGAGAGTCCAGGTGAAACAGCATGGCGGATCATTTTGGTGGCTCAGAAGCAGGGATCCACAGAAGGGAAAACAAGTAAGAAAACACGTGTCATAAGTTTGCAATTTCCCTTGTGAGGGATCCTTGCGGGAGGGGCGGGGTCTCTAAACTTGGTTGTTTTCTTGCCAAGAAGTGAACAGAACAGAGTGGTAGAGTTGGAGATCTTCTAGTCCAGGGGTCACCAACCTTTTGGACCTCAGGGACCACTAAACTCATAATTTAGAGACCCTGGGAAAATCCCAAAAAAGTCTGCAAGAAAATCCCCCACCCTGTTTTCCTACCGATCAATCATTCTTTATTTGGGATCGCAGGATATGTCTCCAGCTCTGTTCTCAGGGGGAGCAGGACAGAGAGAGACTTTTGGCTTCATGCAAGGAAAGCAGCAGAAGCAACAGAAGTCTTTCTTCCTCTCCCCCAAACTCCACCACAAATGAGTCTTTGCCGGCGCAGCCTCTTGGAGCAGGATGCCTTGCAGGGTCTCAAAGATTCATTTCTGGCAGAATTTTGGGGAGAGAAATAAAGACATTTGCTGCTTTCCTTGCATGAAGCCAAAAGCAGAAGAAAAAAGAAGTGGAAAGAAGCAGTCCAGTGGCCAGGCCAGGCATATGGGACAAGTTCCCCCCTCCACCCTTTTCCCCCTCCCCCACTACCTCGTGTTGTTTGCAATGCAAGTGACGTAAGCCTTGTGCTCCTGCGGGCCATGTGGGGGGCACAGCCTTGTGTTCCCGCGCAGCCTGGATTAATTGCTTTGGGGTGACATTTCTCTGTGGACCACCAAAATTTTCTCACTGACCACCAGTGGTCCCCGGCCAATTGGTTAGCGATCACTGTTCTAGTCCAACCCCTTACACAAGCAGGAGCCCCTATGCAATTCCAGATAAATGGTTATCTGGTCTCTTCTTAAAAACCTCCAGTGATGGAGCACCCACAACTTCTGAATGATGTTCAGTACACAGATGGTGTTAATCTAGTTTGGGTAATGAAATGTCTGCAAGAAAACAACCAAACTCAGAGGGCACCAAGCACCCTTTGTGTCAATTCTGAACTACAAATATTTTATTTTAATGTCCCTTGTCCCTAATTGCATGCAATGTTGCAACACAAGTACCAAAAGGTAGAGCTTGTATTGTGATGCCACAAGGCATGCTTTGTCATTGTTCTGTGAACCGATGCCTATGTGTTCTTCATATTGCATTTTTTTGCTTTAAGTTTCATCAAAACAAAATCCCTCCTCTTTAAATTGTGACAAACCCCTCCCGAATAAATGCTAACATTTATCTAGTATATTATTAATTTGAAGCAAAGAGATGAAAAGACAAAATCCCAGAAGGGTAATCCTTTAGGTGCTTTTAACCCCGGAATCAAATCTTCGAGTGGAGAGGCAGCATTTTTTACAAATTAAATTTTCTCAGCATAGATCATGCAATGATATCTTGATTAGCTTTGTTTAGTCTCGGCCAGACTAGGTTAAAGATTTTGGCCAACCTGCAGTATTCTACAGATGTTGAATTGCAATCCCTACTATTTATTTTAGAGGCACCAATGGAGTAAGGCTGATATAGTCCTGGTTTTGGGGTGAAAAAGGCCGAGTATGATCTTTCCAGGAAGAAATCCAAGCAACTTACAGCCCTCGATTTTAACTGTTTCCATAATAAACTCTACTTTACAATCCTCTTGTGAACTGGCTTCATTGCAAAAGCAAAACACATCTTAGAGAAGAAGCTACGCAGGTAAAAATTTTTCTTGAGTCTGTTAAGCAGAAGTAGGAAGTTTGACTCAGGGACAGAGGCTGGCCTGGGTGAATAGAATATAATAAAATAGAACAGAACAGAATAACAGAGTTGGAAGGGACCATGGAGGTCTTCTAGTCCAACCCCCAGTTAGGCAGGAAACTCTACACTTCTTCAGACAAATGGTTATCCAATCTTTTCTTTAAAACTTCCAGTGTTGGAGCATTTACAACTTCTGGAGGCAAGTTGTTCTACTGATTAATTGTTCTAACTGCCAGGAAATTTCTCCTTAGTTTTAGGCTGCTTCTCTCCTTGATTAGTTTCCACCCATTGCTTCTTGTCCTGCCCTCAAGTGCTTTGGAGAATAGCTTGACTCCCTCTTCTTTGTGGCAGCCCCTGAGATATTGGAACACTGCTATCATGTCATCCCTAATCCTTGTTTTCATTAAACTAGACATTACCCAATTCCAGCAACCATTATTTATATATTTTAGCCTCTAATCATCTTTGTTGCTCTTCTCTGCACTCTTTCTAGAGTCTCAACATCTTTTTTACATCATGACGACCAAAACTGGATGCAAGCGTGGCCTTACCGAGCCATTATAAAGTGATATTAAGAATCATACAATCTTGATTCTATCCCTCTGTTTATGCAGCCTAGAACTGTGTTGGCTTTTTTTGGCAGCTACAGCACACTGCTGGCTCATATTTAAATGACTGTCCACTAGGACTCTGAGATCCCTCTCACAGTTACTACTATTGAGTGAGGTACCACATATACTGTACCTGTGCATTTTGTTTTCCTTGCCTAAATGTAGAACCTTACTTTTTTCACCATTGAATTTCATTTTGTTAGATAGTACCCAATGTTCAAGTCTGTCAAGATCCTTCTGTATCTTAAGTGTATCTGGACTGTTGGCTGTTTCTGCTAGCTTGGTGTCATCTGCAAATTTGATGATTTCCCCATCTATCTCCACGTTCAAATCATTGATGAAGAAGTTGAAGAGTACTGGGCCTAAAACAGAGCCTTGGAGTACCCCACTGCTTACTTCCCTCCATGTAGTTCTGAAGGATGATAAAGAACAGGGGGGCTGTGTATTGGTACTTGCAGAGGTAGGAATCCTAGTAAAAAAAAAAAGCTGATAATCTGGTATATGGTACCATCATATTGAAAGGATAGAAAAGAGGTCCAAGGTGATCTTTGGCCTTCAAACAGACTCTTTACTTTAATACTCTTCTTTACGCATCAATTGTGAGTAACAAACCACAAGAATAAGAAATAAGGTGGGTTTCCTCATGTTCCCCATGATTTATTTTAAGGGAGGGGCCATAACTCCTTGGAAGAGAAGTATGTTTTAGATCAGATGGTTCCCCCTTTCAGGCATTGGCACAGGGCAAGGAAGACCAGGTGCTGCCAATCTATGCAGGCAATGATATCGAAGTAGATGGACCACTAGTCTAATTAATTAGAAGGCAACTTTCCATGCTATAGGCCAGTGGTGGCTAACCTTTTTGGGCTCCTGTGCAAAAAAATGTGCAAGCGCTTGGATATGCGTGCTTGCGTGCCAGCACCCAGAAGGCAATGCATGCTCCTGACCCTCTGCGCATGTGTGCGCAATCCACCACCACCCTGCCCTTACCTGCACTCATCTCCCAGCTGATTTTTGGCCCATTTGAGGCCTTTTTCAGCCTCCCAGAGGCTTGAGGGAAGCCTCTGTAGCCTTTGCAGGCCAAAAAATGGGCCTCTTTCATCGCTTCCAGTATTTCTGGAAATACAGGAAGTGACAAAAGGGGCCTATTTTTCAGCCTGCAAAGGCTGCAGAGGTTTCCCTCAAGCCTCTGAGAGGCTGAAAAAAGCCTCAAATGGGCCGAAAATCAGCTGGGAGGTTCACGCATGTGCAGTGCAGGTAAGTTTGCCTGGGCCTCGCATGCCCACATAAATGGCTCTAAGAGCCACTTGTGGCATGTGTGCCATAGGTTCGCCATCACGGCTATAGGCATACACTTTCAATGCCAAGCGAGCATCTAAAATTAGTATGCATCTCAGAGAGATTTGACATAGTTGTCTAAACTTTCAGAAAGGCATCTGAACAACACAGCCAGCCAAAGTCCACCGAGACCAAATAGATAACACTGTGTATCCCTGGGGCTCCACTGAATAGCCCATTCGCAATATGATCAAAAGCAGATAGTGAATGCCTCCATTTTCTACAGCGGGGGGGTTCTCTGATAACAGTAATACTTGGAGAAGGGAAGGAGATTGCTTCTTTTTAGGAGGTTAAACATCGTCTTGGGGCTTCAGCTGGGGAAAAAGAGCAAGGAGAGAATGGAAAAGCAAATGGACTTCTCCAGAAAGTGAGGAAGTAAGTCAAGTCATTAACCTTTCCTGTAAGGTATCCTCAGAACGGATTTTGCTTTCCTCCCCCGCCACTCTCTTAATATCGGGGAGGAAAAAATGTGGAGTTTCTGTCTGCAGAAGTTCGGTAGAAGGCTGCAATTGATAATAAATACGTTCTCCAAGGTTGCCGGTAAGATACTGTCCTTGATGCAAAGGTGAGCAATGATGTGAAATCAACTCCACCATTGTTACAAAAGGGAGAAGGAGCTTCCATTTGTAGGTAGAGCTGGTTGTGCAATTCCCCAAGAGGATCTTTTAGAGTTTGGGGAAGCAATATAAAATGGCAATCAAAAATAGCCAGGATAGGGAGCAAATTCTTATGAAGGAAGGCTACTACTGTAATAGCGAGACTGGCAGGGGGGCAGAAGGGGGCTTAGGGCAAAAATGGATTAGAAGTAAGAAAGAAGAGAAGGAGGAGGGAGGAGGAGAAATAAGAGGAAGAAGAGGAAGAAGAGGAAGAGGAGGAGGAGGAGGGAAAAGGAGGAGGGAAAAGCAGGAGGAGGGAGGAGAAGGAGTAAGAAGAGAAAGAAGGGAAAGAAGAGGAAAAAGAGGAAGAGGAGGAGGAAGAAGAAGAGTCATATTAATCATATTAATTATATCAAGAGCAACTGCAACTTCTCTTCACTGATGATGTAAAGCTATTCAACACCACAGACAATACTTGTTACCCTTCAAAAAGACCTCGATTATGAATCAGAATGGTCAAACAAATAGCAACTTCAGATCTCAACGAATAAATGCTCTGTCTTAGATATTGGGAAAAAAAAATCAGAAAATACAATACAAGCTGAATAGTCAAGACTTCGTTGATGATCCAAATTCTTTCAAGGACCTTGAAGTTCTCACCTCTAATGATCTAAGTGCTAGAGCCCACTGTAACTACATAGCCAAAAAGGCATTAAGAGTTGTTAACCTAATCCTATGTAGCTTTTTCTCTGGTAATATCACACTACTAACAAGAGCATATAAAACATTTGCTAAACCAATACTTGAATACAGCTCATCAGTCTGGAACTCGCATTACGTGTCTGATATTAACACAGTTGAGAAAGTCCAGAAATATTTCACAAGAAGAGTTCTCCATTCCTCTACTCATTGCAGAATACCTTTTGCCACCAGACTTGAAACTGTAGACCTAGAAAACCTAGAACTACGCCGCCTTTGGTCCAATCTAAGTATAGTATATAAAATCATACATTGCAATGTCCTACCTGTCAATGAATACTTCAGCTTCAACCATAACAATACAAAAGCACACAATAGTTACAAACTCAAGGTAAACCACACCAAACTTGATTGCAGGAAATACAACTTCAGCAATAGAGTGGTCAATATCTGGAACACTCTACCTGACTCTGTGGTTTCTTCCCCAAACCCCAAAAACTTTAACCTTACACTGTCTATTATTGACTCACCCCTTTCCTAAGAGTTCTATAGGAGGTGTGCATAAGTGCACCAACGTGCCTACCGTCCCTGTCCTATTGTTTCTTTTTTATTTTTATTTCTTTTACTTTTCTTATATGTATCCATTTCATGTATCCATAACTATGTTTATACTTATACCTGTTATCTTATAATCGCTTGACAAAATAAATAAATAAATAAATAAATAAAATAAATAAGAATGAAGAAGAAGAGGAGGAGGAGGGGGGGAAGAGGGAGGAGGGAGAAAAGGAGGAGGGGAAAGGAGGAGGGAAAAGGAGGAGGAGGAAGGAGAAGGAAGAAGAAGAGAAAGAAGAGAAAGAAGAAGAAGAGGAGGAGAAGGAAGAGGAGGAGGAAGAGAGGGAGGTATGATAGTACCATGGTATAGAAAAACAAGTCCTAAAACAGAACAGAATATTATTACCATTAAAAGACAGTAATTACAAGTTCTCCTTCACTTATGATCGGTCATTTAACGACTGTTGAAGTTACGACAGAAAAAGGACTTACAAAATGAAGTTCTGACAGCCGCTCCCTCCCAACCCCCCACATTTTGAATATCTGGCAATTGGCTCAATTTATAGCCACTTGCAGCCACTGCACAGTCAAATGACTGCAATTTGCAATGTTTTTTTTTTTGTAAGAAACTTAGCATTTACTTCTGGTTTCCAGCAAAAACAATGGCTTTTGCTTAACAATCACAATTTTCACATTACTGTGTTCCCTTTACAAAAAAAAAAAAGTAAAACTGGGCAGGGTCACATAATGACCCACTTAATGACTATCACAACTGACAAACCATAATGAGGGACTCAATTACAATCATTTTTCTAGTGCCCAAATGCTTAATGTAACATCTAATCAATTAGGCAGCATTAATATTGAAAGAGGCGGTGTAGACCAGGAGTCTCCAACCTTGGCAACTTTACCTTGGCTGGGGAATTCTGGGAGTTGAAGTCCGCCATGCTTAAAGTTGCCAAGGTTGGAGACCCCAATCTAGAAGACATGGGGGAGGGGAGAAAGTTCCATATAATTAAATATTCCTTTAGAGATAAACCCCTCCCCCAGAATAAATCCTCCCAATATGAAGTTAGAGTAGATATTTTTATTAATTCATTGATGAGGACAAATGGCCCCATTAAAGTTTGGCATCCTCTTTCAATGACAGCTCAGTCTATTTTTGACATTTCTGTCTTCCTAGAAATATGAAGTGGAGAAATTCGAATTCCTTGCTGGTGGTGAGCATTTCATACAACCTCTTTAAACAAAAATCAGTGCAGATGGAATTATTTTTTGAGTGCCTCATTGACAGAAGATGGAATTATACTCAGTTGGAATGTTAACCCAAAGCCATTCTACACAGACATTTTAGCATATGCTACAATATGTGAGCATATTTTTCACCCAGTTTTTTTAAAAAAGGTGTGTTTGTGTATCCATTTGTGTTTTGTCATCTTTTTTTGAAGGGTTTCATTTCAAATTCATTTAAGTCGTCATTCTTTTCTGAATATTCATTTGGGAAAAAAAATCGTATTACTGAACATACATTTTATGAACTCTCTTTGGTCATACATTGATTTCATTTACATTATGTTCCATAGTATGGAAATATATATATATATATTTGCACATTTTTAAGTTGGAAAATAACATTGCAAGATGTAGAAAAACATGGTCACTCATTGGAAAAGATCCTGGTGTGGAAAAAGATCAGGGGTTGGACTAAAAGGTTCCTTCCAACTGGGTAATTCTGTTAATTTGGAGTAGCAGCTCTATCCTTGCTATGAGGTTATATTAACAGAATTTTGCAAGACTGAAAGTATTTCTGCCCTTCTTTCCTTTTACTCTTGGGAAAACTAAGGCAAGTCCTTTCCAAAATGTTTGCACGCTCTCCTTTTTTTGTGTGGGCTGGAGTATCATTTACACACTGGTTGTCCACTCTGCAGCTCCCTTTCCTGTCTCCTAAGGTGATTTCCACATACCATTACAATACATCTCCTAATCCACTATGACTGTAAGCAAATAGTCCATATCTGCAAGTGGGAAAAATGGTTTTATGGTGTATTTGATTCAAAAGCCCATAATGCTGTGTAACTATATATAGGAAAGTAATTGGCAATTAGCAGTTTACAATTAGGCCATATTGATCAGGCAAACCTTTTAGTATAAAACCAGATTATGAGGACTCTTACTCACTGGACAACTCATTTTAGCATGTCAGCCAAGATTTTTTTTGTGGGGGGAGGATTACTTATGGTCCTTGTAACCTAAGCTTGTAGTGGCACCTGCTGGCTGTTTGCACAACACTCCAAACTCATAACCCATATTAACAAAGCACAACTGCTGTCTTTGAATTAAATGTTAGGGCCAAACAAATCAATGATGTTATAACTTAAAAGGATAGCCTGCTTTCACACAACTTGGCTTAGAGTTTTCAGAACATGCCGAACTATAATCCGCCATTTCATTTCAGTCTAGTTGAGTATCTTGTGTAACCCCAGCTGGGTGAATGCCTGGTAGATGACATACCACCCTGTATCCTGAGACTGATCCTGCAGGCATTTGGGGTTCATTGCTTTCCAAGGCCTGGGTACAATACAGTGTCACAAATCCATACAGATTATTTTATTGCAACACAAAATCAGGCTATTGCTGGGTGTCAACTCCATCCTTTTAAACTTTGCAAGATGTTATAGCCATATAAATATATCTTTAACGCTCCATCTGCTTCAGTGGTGGTATGCTACCGGTTCGGCCTGGTTTACCCGAACCAGTAGCAAAAATTCCTACCAGTTTGGCCTAACCTGTAATAAAAAAAGCCTCCAACGATCAGCTGAGAGGAGGAAAAAAAACTTCCGATGATCAGCTGAGAGAAAAAAGAAGAGAAAAGCACAGGATTGGCTCTCCCACCTGTCCCTGCGTTTTTCTCTTCTTTATCCTCTCAGCTGATTGGTGCTGCAGGCCTCAACTGGTGTGGGGAAAGCTGTGTGCGTGCATTATTATTTATTTCATAAATTTTATATATCGCCCTTCTCCCGAAGGACTCAGGGCGGTGAATAGCCAACTAAAATGCATATAAACAGAGATAAATATGGTTAAAAAAGAATTAAATTATAGGCTGCCCCAATAAAAATCTAAAACCCCCAATTAAAATAAATTAAAACTTTCGTACTCCACCCCAACTAATCTAAAACCCCATTTAAAATCCCATTTGAGTCAGCTCAGGCCGGCCTGCTCAAAGAGCCAGGTCTTCAGGTCACGTCTGAATGCCCTCAGGTCAGTGGTCGTTCGTAGCCCCGGGGCATCCCGTTCCAAAGGGCAGGTGGCCCCACAGAGAAGGCCCTGTTCCTCGGGGTCACCAGGCGGCACATAGAAGGCGTCGGGACCCGGAGGAGACCCTCTCTGTGGGAGCGCACCGGTCGGTGGGAGACTACTGGCTGAATGCGGTCTTATGATTAAGTGTGTGTGCGTTAGGTGCATGCACGTTAAGTGCGTGCACGTTAGGTGCGTGCACATTAGGTGCATGTGTGTTAGGTGCGTGCACGTTAGGTATGTGCACATTAGGTGCGTGCACGTTAGGTGCATGTGTATTAGGTGCATGTGCGTTAGGTGCATGCACGTTAGGAGTGTGCGCTAGGTAGGTGCACATTAGGTGCGTGCAAGTTAGGTGCGTGCACATTAAGTGCACATGCATTAGATGCATGCGCATTAGGTGCATTCATGTTAGGTGTGAGCATGCACACAATCACTGAACTGGTAGTGGAACAGGTAGGATCCCACTGCTGGTCTGCTTATTCAGTTTAATATTGCTCAGTTCAAACCAAAGTTTTCAAGGGCGTGTTGATGTCCAGAGACAGCTTCACCCCACTTAGGCTTTTGAATGTACGAAGGCAAATTCTAAGGCAGAGTGGGGAAGAAGTGTGTTGGGGGGGGGGGTGTTATAAGAAAGGTAAAAGCAAATGGCTTTTGGCACGGTGTCCAACCTTGGCAACTTTAAGACTTGTGGACTTCAACTCCCAGAATTCCCCAGTCAGCCATGTTACTTGGCTATACAGCAATGCTGCCTGGGAAAGTTTAGGAGCTGAAGTCCACAAGTCTGAAAGTTGCCAAGGTTGGATACCCCTATCCTATGGTCAAAGAAACAGAGGCAAGGTCTGCAGATTGGCAGTCTTATGATCAGGCAGTCTCACTTACTTTGGCCCTGTCAGGTGGGAGAATTCCCTGGAGAAAGCAAATGTGATTGGAAGAGTTCACCGTAAAAGGAAACCAGGATGTCAAAGAACATGGTGGTTGGATGCCATCAAAGTTGATACCAGCCATAGCATAGAAAAACTTAAAGAAGTAGTGCAAGATTGGCCCATAAAATCACCAAAAGTTGGACACGATTGAATCAGAGGTGGGATTCAGCAGGTTCTGACCAGTTCTGGAGAACCGGTAGCGGAAATGTTGCATAGTTTGGAGAACCAGCAAATACCACCTCTGACTGGAGATTTTACAGTATCCTTCCCCTGCTACGTCCACCAAGCCACGTCCACAGAGCTGGTAATAAAAAAATTTGAATCCCACCACTGGACTGAATGGAATCATCATCATCATCATTGTCATCATCGTCATTATCATCAACCACGACAACATCATAAACAGAAAAGAGGACTTTCAATCAACTTCTTAGATCCCAAGCTATGGAGAGAAGTTCAACCTGGTGGGAATCCATGCTGCTTTTCTAATTCCTGCTGAGCTCCAGGAAGGAATGTATACCTCATTTTTCAATCCCTGTTTCTTTTCTCTTCACTTTTTCAACTTCTCTGTGTTCTCCTCTACCTTCCTCAGTTCTTCTGGCTGTTAATGTCTTCTATTTAGGTCTGCGAGGGCCAAAAATGGGTCTCCGAAGTCCAGGAAGCCATTTTCACCTTCCTGGACGCTCAAGGAAAGCTTCCGGAACCCAGGGAGGATGAAAACACCCTACCCCCGCCGTGGTGCTGGAGGCCAACTAGGCCACGCCTACCATGGCCACGCCCACCTAGCAACCGGGCAGAGAACCCTTTGCTAAAAATTTTGAACCCCACTCCTGGTCTGGTATTTATATATATATATATATATATATGTGTGTGTGTGTGTATATATATATATATATATATATATATATATATATCCCTTGTTTAATTATTTATCAGCTCAAAAACCTAACACACACACACACACACACACACACACACACACACACACACACACACACACACACATATATATTAGGTTAACACTCAAGCTGTACTACTAACAACCACTTCTGGAAAATATGCAGTGGTATGCTAATATTGAAGCAAACTTGTAGGCTAAACACACATCCAGTCAAAATCTCTGATAAGGATTTCAGATTGTTTGGATTTAAAAAAAAATCCCAAATATGTAGGTTTCAAGATAGAACTAATCTGTACTTTTCCAGACTGAAGATCTTTGTATTCCTTTCTTTTTCATTTTTCATTTTTCTTTTTTTTTTCTTTTTTGGTAAAGTGGGACTGTGTTTAAAAATGGATAATGAATAAAATTATGTGGTCAGAAATAAGCTGTAAGAGCTTACTGGGCCACTAGAGGGTGTGAGTGATCTAAGCAATAAAAAGAACAAAAGGCCTTCTGATAATTTTATTTCTCATACACTTCTTCAAGAAAGCCATATACAAATATTTAATACTTTGGTTTTAGAATAAAGAATTTAAAAAAAAAATGTGATATGACTTAGCAAATGAAGTACAGGTAGAGGTAATGCTTACAAAAGTATGTGGGCAGTAGGAAGAAATTGCAGTAATTAAGAATTTTAAAGATGAAAAAGGGGTATTTTTTTTACTCATGATCATGAATACATATCAGATTATGGGTAGTCCTTGTTTAGTGATCAAAACTGGAACCAGCCATTCAGATGTTAAGTGAGGTAGTTACTAAGTGAAACTGCAATTGTGCTGACAATCTTACTTCAACTTTCCTTTGCTTTACCGACTTTCAAAGGTTATCAATATGAAAATTGTTTACAAAGTTGTTTTTTCATCATTGACATAACTGCAAACGAGCCTGTGGCTAAACAAGGACTACTTGTAGTTGGATGAGAGTTTTAAATTCCTACTTAAAACTTAGCTTGTAATTAATCAGACATTTAAAATAAAAACACTACTTTTTTTAACTTATTTTCTCTAAAATAGCAAATTATTTTGCACCTTTCCTTCCTAACAGTATGAACTGACCCCCCAATCAGCTAAGTCTATTCTGAAATTTCCTTTTTTAATTTTGGAAAGGGTTTTGTTTTTTTTCATTTGCAAAATCGGTTTCTACTATTCAACCCTTTTATCTGGTTGCCTTACAGCAGTGATGGCTAACCTTTTCATTGTCGCATGCCTGCACCCCTAATGCAATGTGTGCATGACCACCCCACCCCCCCTATGCATCTGTGTGCATCTCCCATGCAGTGCTTCCCCCATACATGCACAGCAGATACCCGACAATAAGCTGGCTGGTGGAGGCGCATGCGCATCAACAGTGGATTCCTTCTGGGCGACGGGTCTGTGTGCCACTTCCGGCATGCGTGCCATAGGTTCACCATCACGGCCTTACAAGTCTTTTTTAATAAATTCTCCAAGGCGTGTTTTTCAGCTGACTTTACAATTGGTAAAATCTTTACAGTTGATGATCCCAGAGATTGTTTTCCTTTTCTTTTCATTCTAAGGTGGAAGACTCTAAATCCGTTGCAAATCTGGAAAGGCAGCAAGGGAGGAACTGGGCTGTTGGAATTTAATGGAACCTCAGAAGCCAGAGAGGTTCCAGACTGTTGGAGAAGATACAGTTCAAGACAAGATGTTCATTTATATCTTTTCACAGGTATAAGATGCAGCTACTACAGGAGTTTCAAACTCATGCCCCATGGGCCAGATGAATCATGTGCTGGCCCTGCCTCCACCCGGTTTAGCGAAGGGGAAAAAAGTCCCAATACGTCACGTGACGACACCCTGACGACGCATATTTGACACCCCTGAGCTACTAAGATGAGGAACATGACATAAAGAAACATAGGGAAACACTTCAATACAATCAGCATGATAGTGAAGCACTCTACCCATGGAGACTGTGGGTTCTCCATCTTTTGAAGGTTTTTAAGAAAATATTGGTCAGCTTCCTCTGATAGATTATTTATTTATTTATTTACACATTAGAACATAAAATAACAAAGTTAGAAAAGACCAGGGGTGGGATCCTACCGGCATAACAACCGGTTCGGTGAGCATGCGCATGTGCAACAAAACAACTTCTCCTGCAAGCAATCACCATCTCCTGCTAATGTGCAGCACTCAGCTGTGCCGCACCAAGCAACTAAGATAAGAATAAAGGACAGTCTTTATTGGGACCAACCGAAGAAAAGAAGATCTTTGGAGAGAACCGGTTCGGTGTCAGCTGTTCTTCAGAGCTGCCAGTTCTATAGAACCGGGCTAAACCGGTAGAATCCCACCGCTTGGAAAAGATCTTAGAGATCTTCTAGTCTAAGGCTCTTCAAACTTGGCAAGTTTAAGACTTGTTGACTTCAACTCCCAGAATTCCTGAGCTAACATGGCTGGAGGAGGAATTCTGAGAGTTGAAGTCCACAAGCCCTAAAGCTGTCAAGTTTGAAGACCCCTAGTCCAATCTCCTGCTTCAGCAGGAGACCTTATACTGGTATCATTCCAGACAAATAGTTGTTCAATGTCTTCTAGAAAACTTCCAGTGATGGAACACTCACAAATTCTGGAGCAGGGGTGAGTTTCTACCAGTTTTCACCTATTTGCTACAACCGGTTGTTAACATTCTAAGCAGTTCGGAGAACCGGTTGTTAGAAGAAATTACTGGTCTAATCCTGTAAGGAAAGCAGGAAGGAAACATTCTGGTGTTCCTTACAGAAACTGCCTCTCCGTTAACCCTTATTACATTCTTGGCAGGACTAGATTTCCTGTCTCTGGAGTTTTTTTCCCCTCCTTTGCCGCTACTTTGCTTGGGTGGAGTGACCATTCAAAGTTACAATGGCACTGAAAAAAGTGACTTACGACCATTTCTCACACTTACAACTGTTGCAGCATGCCCCACAGTCACAAGAGGCCAGACGAGGAGATGTATGCCTCAATGTGAGTGATGTTAAGTTGGCTACGCCCAGCCAGTCACATTACCACTAAGCCATGCCCACCAACTAAGCCATGCCACAGAACCGGTTGTTAAAAAAATTGAATCCCATCCCTGTTCTGGAGGCAAGCTGTTCCTCTGATTAATTGTTCTGACTATCAGGAAATTTCTTCTTAGTTCTTAGTTGTCTCTCTCTTTAATGATATTCTACCTATTAATTCTTGTCTTGCTCTCATATGCTTTGGAGAATAGGCTGGCCTCTTCTTTGCAGAGAATTGGATTAGATGATGCTTCCAATTCTGCAAGTCTATGATTCCATGTTTTCTGAAATAAATATCTGCATAAAAGTTACATACTACTAATGGCAATGAAGTTTTAGTCTTCTTTGAAAGAATGTGTAAAGCAAATTCTCTCTCATCAAACTGAGGACAGGTAGGGAAAAGAAGTGTTTTTCTGCATGGTACTAAAACTAATTCTAAGAACCGTATGGAATTCATTAGTTCTCTCTATCAGCCAGTTCTGCCTCTTTTCAGATCAAATTACTCCTGTGAGAAAGGAAACCCAACAGTAACCAAGAATTTAAGGGTAAGAAAAGAAACTATGTGTCTTTAAAATCTGAATGCTACATATATATTTTTATTAAAACTTTTTAATATAGAAGGCGAAACTAATACAAACTAATATACAATAACAAAGAGAAGAGAAAAAGAAGGAAAGCAGAAAGAAACCAATTTTTTTAAAAAAACTGGGGGGAAATCAGAGAGGAAAGAAAAAAGATACTAAGCTTCCAACATTCTTCGCAGCAGCTATAAGCACAATTGTATTTTAACTTCTGTCTCTAAAGTTACACCGTAATATTCTTCTTTCTGTAATCTAATCTGTATAATCATCAGAACTACACGTTCATTTTTTTTTTCATTTTACCCAAAAAGTCCATAAGAGATTTCCAGTCACCAATACATGTAGATAGTGTCTTTTCTCTAATCAAAGAAGTTAGTTGGCCCATCTCAAAAAGATCTATCAATTTTCACCACCATCCCCTCCCTAGGTGGTACTGTCAAAACTTTCCATCTATACGCATATAATAATCTTGCCACAGTAATCATATACTAAAATAATCAAGAGGTCCTTGATGCTCTCTGAGCTTGGTTGTTTTCTTGCAGTCGTTTCATTACCCAAATCAGATAATATCATCAGTGCTGATAATGGTCCCTCCATTTCAATCCTGAGCTACAAATATCCTCCTTTATTGATACCAAAATAATCTTCCACAGCTTCTTTGTGTTTATCCATTTGTCCTAAAAGAAAACTTTAAAATCGGAATACTCAAGGCACACTTAGGAATATCATTTCATTTCTGCAGATATGAGAGGCGATATCTATGTAAAAAATAATTTACCCTTCAACCAACAAAGGGCAAAAATACACAAATTTGGCTTCACTGTTATCCTGGCCCAAAAGCCTGAAGGAAAAGACAGTTGTTTTTTTTTAAAGCCTAAAAGCCCAACAGATTTTTGGCCATTCAAATATTACAGGGAGGATGCTAGCCTACAGCATATATAGAGCATACAAAACATTTGCTAGACCTATACTTGAATAAAGCTCATCACTCTGGAACCCATATCACGTATCTGATATTAACACAGTTGAGAAAGTCCAGAAATATTTCACAAGAAGAGTTCTCCATTCCTCTACTCGTTGCAGAATACCTTATGCCACCAGACTTGAAATTCTAGACCTAGAAAACCAAGAACTACACCGCCTTCAGTCCGATTTAAATATAGTATATAAAATCATACATTGCAATGTTCTACCTGCAAATGAATACTTCAGCTTCAACCATAACAATACAAGAACACACAATAGATACAAACTCAAGGTTAACTGCACCAAACTTGATTGAAGGAAATACGACTTCCGCAACAGAGTCGTCAATGTCTGGAATACTCTACCTGACTCTGTGGTTTCTTCCCCAAACCCCCAAAATTTTAAACTTAGACTGTCTACTATTGACCTCACCCCTTTCCTAAGAGGTCTGTAAGGGGCGTGCATAAGCACACCAATTGTGCCTACCGTCCCTGTCCTATTGTTTCTTTTTATTTTTATTTATTTATTTAATCAAACTTTTTCTTATAAGTATCCATCTCATGTATTCAAAACTATGTTTATTCTTATTCCTGTATCTTGTAAGCGATTGACAAATCAAATAAATAAATGAAGGAAGGAAGAAAGGAAGGAAGAAAGAAAGAAAGACAGAAAGAAAGAAAGAAAGAAAGAAAGAAAGAAAGAAAGAAAGAAAGAAAGAAAAAAAGAAAGAAAGAAAGAAGGAAGGAAGGAAGGAAGGAAGGAAGGAAGGAAGGAAAGAAAGAAAGAAAGAAAGAAGGAAGGAAGGAAGGAAGGAAGGAAGGAAAGAAAGAAAGAAAGAAAGAAAGAAAGAAAGAAAGAAAGAAAGAAAGAAAGAAAGAAAGAAAGAAAGAAAGAAAGAAAGAAAGAATTCCTCTTTACATCCCATAAGAGAGAGGACTAGGAGAATGTCTGTCTTGCCAATTCTGATGGGATGATGTGAAACCACAGAGATGATCTCTCAAGAATCTCTACTAGTCATAGCTGACTATAGAACAAAAGTGTCAAACTTGATTTCATTGAGGGCTGCATCAGGGTTGTGTTTGTCCTAGGAGGGTCAGATGTGTATGGCCAGGGTGGCTGTGGCATCTGTGGCCAGGTGGGCATGGCCAGCTTGATGTCACTCATTAAGTCTTGGTTTTTGGCTGTGATGGCCCCCTGCAGTCCTGTGCCAGCAAAAACGGAGCCCGGGATGTGTGCACGCAGCCTCCCTGGGCTCCGTTTTCACTGGCACAGAGCTTCAGGAGGCCGTCGTGGCTGAAAACGGAGCCCAGGCAGGCATCATACGGTCTCCCCAAGCACCATTTTTGCTGGCAGGGGCTGGTCCTTCACTTCAGGTTGGTCCTTCACTGTTTCCATGGGCCAGATCTAAGCACCCCGCATGCCGAATCCAGCCCACAGGCCTTGAGTTTGACACCCTTGTTATAGAGCAGTGATCATCATCGTGTGCCAAAAGTGTGCGCATGCACGCGTGCCTGCACCCATAATGCAATGCGCGCATGACTCCCCTGCCCCCTGTGTGCACTGCACACCTCTGTGCATGCACATGCAACCCCCTCATGCACGCCATGCCCCCCTGTGCATGCACACATGTCTCCCCCTCATGCGTCTCCCCCCGTGCATGCATGGCAGATACCCAACAATCGGCTGGCTGGTGGGGAGTGCGCATATATGTGCAGTGGGTCTGTTCTGGGCGATGGCTTGCATGCCAGTAGAAATGGCTCTGTGTGCCACTTCCAGCACGCATGCCATAGGTTTGCCATCACAGCTATATGTAGGGTGGTGCTCATCTCCATTTCATTGAGCTAGTACATTCCGAAGACATTTCTGTGGTCATGTAGCCAGCGTATGTCATGGAGCGCTGTTATCTTCTCACCAAAATGGTACCTATTTATCTACTCTCATTTGCTCATGATTCAAACTGCTAAGTTGGAAGCTGCTGGAGTGAGGATGGTAGCTCACCTATTGCTGGAGCTTGGATCTTGAACCTGTGCTTCTGACTTTCCAGCTGACAAGCCCAGCGTCTTAACCACTGAGCCACCAGGCCGCCCTTGAGTATATTAAGCAATGTCCTTTCTCGGGATGCATGGGAACTGAAGTTTCCTCAGTCTGCCATTCCATCCTATTGACTGAACAGATCTAAAAAGTTTAACATTACACGCACTCTTGCATTAAACAAACCTCTTTTTTAAGGATGAGATATTTAAAGCCTTTGGCTGTTCCAACTATTTCAAGGATATTTTTTCCTCCTGTAGAGAGGGGCAGGCTACCAAATCTTAATTTGTCTACTGCTCATGCAGACAAAAAACTCAAAAAGCATTAGAACTGCATATGCTCTTAGGAGAATAATGAACTTATGATCAAATGAGCTGTGGAGGTGGAGAGAAGCTCATTTATTTGCTGTAAGGAACAGGTTGTCTTGCCAGTTAGGTGGGTTTTTTTTCCTCCCCTTTTTATATCCATGTTCTCCCCTTCCCCAAGTTACCACCTGCCACTTGGCACGGAACCTAATTCTCCTTGAATCCTGTAATCATTGTCGCATTACACTACTGGTAAGACATATATTTCCACCACACTGTGATTAATTAGAATGAAAGGACTGTCCTAACCATTCAAACTAACTACTTCTCATAAGGAAAATGCCGTGCATGAGATTATAAAAGCAATTTCCCAGTTCTGCTGCCCAGGGCAGTGCTTCTGTACTTTCACTAGCCATGTTTAGAAATGTTCTCCTTCAGATTTAGTGGCAGCTCCCCTCCTGATATGATGCAGGCATGCACTACATCTGGATTGTGTCAACTCCTATGTTATAGGCTGCTTATAGTCTGGGGAAGGGCTTTATATCCCTGGGATTTAAAAACAGAAACAGAAATGCAAGAGGGTTGTGCCAGCTTTCACTGGCTTGTTCCTCAGAACAAAACATATTATTTTAAGATGGAGAGAGAGAGATAGGGAGGGAGAGAAGGAGAGAGGTGGGAGAGAGAGATCAATGGAAAGAAGAAGACAATCAACAGCAGGGTAGATGGACTCATCAATACACTTGAAAGACAAGTTTCGGACAGATATTCATGAAGAAAACCTTTCTATGAGATGATTAAGCATCACTGAGATTGAGAGATGGAAACATAAAAATAGATAGGCACATAGGTGAGATAGATAGATAGATAGATAGATAGATAGATAGATAGATAGATAGATAGATAGATAGATAGATAGATAGATAGATAGATAGATAGATAGATAGGCAGGCAGGCAGGCAGGCAGGCAGGCAGGCAGGCAAGCAGGCAGGCAGGCAGGCAGGCAGGCACCTTTTATTTGCTATTCTCCAAAGCCCCTGAGGGCAGGACAAGAAGCCATGGATGGAAACTATAATCAAGAAGAGAAACAACCTAGAACTAAGGAGAAATTTCCTGACAGAACAATTAACCCGTAAAATGACTTGCCTCCAGAAGTTGTGAGTGCTCCAACACTGGAGGTTTTTAAGAAGAGATTGGACAACCATTTGTCTGAAATTGTATAGGGTTTGCTGCCTAAGCAGGGGGTTGGACTAGAAGATCTCCAAGGTCCCTTTCAACTCTGTTATTCTAACAAACGGTTGGATCATCATTGAGCATCTCATCAAGTAACTAAATCCTTGAATGCAAGTGCACCTATATCTACAGCCTATCCTTTCATGGCTTTAGGAGAGGTAACATCAGGCATTCAGAAAGCAGCAGTCTATTTATAAAGATACCATCGTACAATCAAACCTGCCAGATACAGCTGACTTAAAAATCACTCCTGTGGACTCGGCCCAAATGATAGATGTGTTCTGAATTTTAGAGCCATGAGTCTCAAGCAACAACAGAGCCAACAGAGTCATTCAAACCACCATTTATTTAACATTTTGTAGAAGTCTGTCCAAGGGGGGGGGTGGGAGAAAATTGACTTGGGAAGAAATTAAATAAACAAGATGATCATAATTGCTGAGCTTTTCTTCTTCTTCCCTTCCTTGACTTCCCTTCCTTGACAAACACATGATTGATGTCAAGTCCCTGGTGAGCCTGACTCTGAGGAAAAGGAGGAACAGCCAACAGGGAATGGAAGTGTGGCTCCAGAGGTGGTGGAGGAGGCTGGGGAAGGGCAGAGGTCAGCTGAGCAGTCAGAGGAGGACCCAGGCCCATCCCCTATGCATCCTAGGGCACACAGGGAGGAGAAGAACAGGGTAAAACATGGTCTATTCGGGAGGAGAGGACCATGATCCTCTTCATGGGTTACAGGTGTGAGATCTGCATAAAAGGTTGGACCTGCGTGCTAACAGATGCTGGAGACAAATTAGTGTTTTATTCCTAAAGAAGGTTTATCTTGGTTGGCGTTCTTCCAATGACTGTTCCTGGTTATCTTCCTGAAATTGGTAATTATCTATCATGGTCTGTCATGGAATTTTATCCAGTGTGGTTTGTTTTTGGTTTTTGCTTCATTGTCAACTCTTTGAATTTGAACTGTGTTTCCTGCCTTTGAAATGTTATTTTGAAAGTGGTTTACTCCTTCACTGTGAACAATTAAACAGTGAAGCCAAGTTGAAGGCATTAAAGGATTTTTAGTTACATTTTGGATTTTGTTATATTTCTGATATACTCTGGGTCATTACAGTTGAGAAGAGATCCAATTAATTGGATGAACTGGAGATTAATCAGGAACATACAAGAAATTAGTGTTTGGAGTGGTGCGGTGGCCTAGAGGTGGAGCTCTTGCCTCACACTCAGGAAGCTGTGAGTTCGATCCTAGGTAGAGGCAGATATTTCTTTCTCTGGTCACAATGAAGATATACCTGCTGAACAAAACTCTGCATTGGGGACAGGGAAGGCATCCGGCCAGCAAACACTCAGCTCCATTCAGCTACCCAGGCTCTACCCCTGGGATTATGGGGTCATTAAAAGTTGAGGAGGAGAAGGAGGATACAAGAAATTAATGTTTAATGCAATTCAAAGGGGCTGTGCAATGCTTCAGATTTGAAGGCAAAATGATACTTTGGAGCATATGTTGACATGAATGGCACGGCTGTCTGCCACTCCTTAAAATAGCTACATCCTAGGATCCTAATAAAAGATGGAGCTGCTTTAAAGAGTGGCAATCAGATGCTCCCCTTATGCCCCCACATACTCCAAGGCAGGTTTTTTTGGACTCCAAACCTCCAAACTTTAATTTAGCTGAAAGTATAATAAGCTTAACTGTGGTTTGTGTATTTATCCCTTACAATGGCTTGTCCCAAAAGTGTTTTTTTTCAAAAGGCAATTGGACTTCTATGGTTTTTTTTTTCTCTTGAAAACCAGTGGAAGGATTCAAAATATTTTACTACTGGTTTGGTGGGTGTGGCTTGGTGGGCGTGGCAAGGGAAGGATACTGTAAAATCTCCATTCCCTACCCATTCCTGGGAGAAGGCTACTGCAAAATCCCATTCCCTCTCCACCTTACTAACCTGCTTTCCAGCTCCGTTTTCCTGTGCAGGGCAACAAAAAAAGACCAAGCGGATCAGCTGGGACTTGGGAGACAGAGAATAGATGGGGGCAGGGCCAGTCAGAGGTGGTATTTGCCGGTTCTCTGAATTACTCAAAATTTCCGCTCCCGGTTCTCCAGAACTGGTCAGAATCTGCTGAATCCCACCTCTGTTGAAGACGTTTTGCTTCTCATCCAAGAACCATCTTCAGTGCTGACTAAATGGAGAATGAAAGAGATATAAATCCTCAATATAAAACTTGATGCTTCTTGGATGAGAAGCGAAACATTTTCAAAGAAAACAAACAAACAAGAAAGTCCAGTTACCTTTCAAAAAAAGCACCTTTGGGATAACCATGACCTGGATTGACTGAGAATCTCCATAGACATTCAAAATGGCCGGATTATTCAGGAAACAAAGACAATTTCTCACACTGAAGGTGTGGGGCTTAAAATAAAAGTGAACAACATTTCTGTCTCCAACTTGCCCTTTTTGAACAGTGTGTTGGAGAGACACCAGTGCTCCTAAAAGTATTTGGCAGAGCCAGGATGAAGCCCCATCCAAGGGCTAAAGTTTGTTTCTTGGAAAAGCAGTAGCTGTCTTTTTTTCATCTAACAATCCCAGGATGGTTGTTAGATTTTTTTATTTAAAAAAAAAAGTCTATGGGGAGTGTCTGAATAGTACTTTAGGCCAGTGACCCACAACTTTTTCGGTACCAGGGACTGGTTCTGTGGAGAGAGATTTTTTCACACGGACCGGAGGGAGCTTCGCTTGTTTATACAGCCCAATTTCTGGCATGCCACGGACCAGTGCCAGCCAACAGACCTGGAGTTGGGGCAGTGGTGAGATTATTATTTTTTTACTACTGGTTCTGTAGGCGTGTCTTTGTGGGTGTGGTGTGGCTTTGTGGGTGTGGCTTTGTGGGCGTGGCAGGGGAAGGATACTGCAAAATCCCCATTCCCTCCCCACCCCACTAACCTGCTTTCCAGCTCCGTTCTCCTGGCAGGGCAACAAAAGAAGACCCAGCCAATCAGCTGGGATTCGGGAGGCAGAGAATAGATGGGGGTGGGGCCAATCAGAGGTGTATTTGCCAGTTCTCCAAACTACTCAACATTTCTGCTACTGGTTCTCCAGAACTGGTCAGAACCTGCTGAATACCATCTCTGGGTTGGGGACTCCTGCATTAGTCTATCCACTTCAGAAATAGAAATAAAACTCTTGTCAAATATGCTTCCAAGCATATGATTTTAATAGCAAACAGCTCATAGCTTCTAAGTGTGAGCAACAGAGCAATAATCACCCACTTTGCAATTGTGATTAATTAATTCTAAGCAATAGGGGCTATTTAGGATTATTTATTAATTTGTCCATGGCCTAGAATAGTAGTCAACTGATGTGATAAATAAATCCTGCAGATAAACAAACAAACAAACAAACACTGAAGCAAATGCATTGATTATAACTCAAAGGGAATGAATACACACAAAGGAAAAAGTGTTTCTCCCATTTGTCTAAGTCCTATCATCTATCCGCAATTAATAAAATTGCTTGGTCTTCGCATCACAGCAATTGCATAGGAAATTGGAAAGGGTCGGTGGGGAGGTCTTATTAAGTGTATTCTTAGTTGTGCAACTGTCCAAAATTTTTCTTTGGAAGCAGCTGGGTGTGCAAGCAACCTTGTGGGAACAGTATATAACCTCATTCAACGATGTGCATGCTGCAATGGCTATAGTCTATTAAGTCTCATAATCTGAAACCAGTGACATTTGCAATAATAATTATTAATGACCCAATTTCTTACTATCCATATGTTAAAAGGGACTTTATGGCTTAGTTAACTTGACTAATCCATGGCAAATGGGCTATTACGTTAATCCAAATCAGTATTTCTTAAAGTGTGGTCCTAGGCATCATCCTTTTCAGGGTCCGTCAAATCAAAATATTAACATCCAATCTGACAATAATGAGAAGCAGTAGTGGCAGTGGATGCATTCACTTTAATGTTTAATATGGTAAATGTTGATTATTATAACCTATTCAATCAAAAAGTCTCTTGTGGTCCTCCATAAGAAGCATTGGAAGTAAGCTTGGCTTTCTGACTTGTCTCCCTTTAACAAACCTCATTCCCTCACTCATCCTTGTCTTTCCAGTTTCAGATTTAACTGGAACAATAGTTAAAACTATTGTGTCTCGTATGTCTTATAAGAGATTTTAAGTCGTGTGTCCTGCTTTCTTTCTGTGTTGAGGGTGGGCCTGCTTACTTCAAATGATTAAGAATTTTGCATTTTGTTTTATTTTTAGGATTGCCTCAACATCAATGGTACTAAATATTGATATTAAATTGATTAACGGAGTTGGAAGGGATCTTGTAGGTCATTTAGTCCAACCCCCCACCCAAGCAGGAGACCCTAACCATTTCTGACAAATGGCAGTCCAATCTCTTCTTGAAAGTCTCAAGTGATGAAGCTCTCACAACTAAGTGTTGAATTTATATTTACCGACAAAAGGGAGACTAGTATAGATTTATTTCAAGCTATTTAGCTCTCATCAGCTAGCCATACTCTAATCTCTCCCTTGGTATAGCCAACAAAGTGAGGACAGCCCTTAGCTTAGAGGTTAATACATCTACCTAATATGCAAGCAGCCCGAGTTCAAATCCCAGAAGGGTATGGCTAACTGATGAGAGCTAAGTATCTTGAAATAGATCTATAGTAGTCTTTCTTTTTCGGTAAATATAAATTCCATACAAAAATAGTTTATCACGAAAGCAACTGCCTGCGAAGGCTTCTGGATTGGGGCTGAAAGGGGAAAGTGGAAGCTGTATGCTCCATCCTATATTTGGGTAGACTAGGTTGCCCTGACAGACCATTGACAACAGACAAAACAATTAAATTAAGCCATTTATGTTAAATGTTAAGAAAGAAACAATACTTGATTATATTATAGTTCCATCATGTGCAGTGTTTTACCTTGTTTCATTGATTGGTAATGCACTACATGGAAACACTCTTGATTTGCACCAAGCAGAAAAAAAAATTGCAGAATTATTATTATTTTTTCCTACTAATTTGTGTGTGCTTTGATGAAAGTGAATTTCTTTTTGATGTTTATTTCAAGGGAGAAGAGAATTTCAAATAGATTGCTTTACATGAAATATGATAAATGCGATAATTGCTTAGTTCAGAGGTGGCCAAGAATTGTGAGAATGTCTTGTTCATTAAATAATCATCATTTCAACAGTCCACAACCTTCTTGGCTTCTGAGATTCCCAGGAGAGCTTTCAGGAGTGGATTTCTGGATTTCTCCCTTTGGGCTTATTCAGTTAGGAAAATATGGGGATTGAAGAAAAGTTCAGGGTGATAGAGGAAAACGGTTAGCAACTCCTGACAGCAATAAAAGAAGTTCAAAAACATCATACTGGTAGGCTCTGACAAAGCTGATTTCCATATTGATTTTTTTCATATTGTTAAAATTACAGTTATAACCTTAAACATCCCTTTCCATGCAGAATCCAACTTTCATTTCCATCTCTCTAAATGAAGACATAAGAGCAGGGGTGGGGTTCAAATTTCTTAACAACCGGTTCTGTGCACGTGGCCTAATTTGTGGATGTGGCTTGGTAGTCATGTGACTGGCTGGGCGTGGCTTGTATGTAAATACTGTAAATATATATGTAAAGATTGAGTTTTTTATTTTTTTAAAAGAGCAACTTTTACCCAAAATCAGGCAAAGCAGGCAGGCAAATTGAGCTGCTTGCAGAATCACAGCTTTACTCCCAGATCTACCTTTCTGCAATCTGCAGCCTGAGTCTGCACTGAAAAATAGAAGCTTCAATCCTAAGGAAGGTTCAGCTCTGCTCTCAGGACACTTTTCCCTCCCCAACCCCCTGAATACCACCCCTGACTGGGCCTCAGGAAAACCTCCTGGGTGGGGCAGGTGGGGAGGGGAGGAGCCAGCCAGTGGTGTGATTTGCCGGTTCTCCAAACTGTGCAGAATCGTAACAACCGTTCTATAGAACTGGTCCAAACTGGTAGAATCCTACCCCTGCATAAGAGTCAGTTTGGTCTAGCTCAGGGGTGTCAAACTGGCAGCCCCCAGGCCGAATGCATCACGCGCAGGCCACACCCACCCCAGCTCTGTGAAGGGAAAAAGGTTGTGATATGTCATGTTGTGGCAATGTGACATCACAAGTTTGACATCTGTGGCCTAGAGGTTAAAGTACTAGGGTAGAAACTGGGAGACTCTGAGTTCTAGTCCCATTTTAGGCATGAAAGCAAGTTGGGTGACTTTGGGCGAATCACTAGGAGTCTGGGAATTCTAGTCCCACCTTATATATGAAAGCCAACTGGTGAGCTTGGATCAATCCCACAGCCCAATTCACCTCATAGGTTTATTGTTGTTGTGGATCAAGTAGGAGAGAGGAGTATTAGATATTGCAATAGCAAAAACACTTAGACTTATTTGCCATTTCACAGTACAGCCCTCTCTAAGCATATTGCCCCCAACAATCTGGGTCCTCATCAGAGGTGGTATTCAGCAGGTTCTGACCAGTTCTGGAGAACCGGTAGCAGAAATTCTGAGTACTTCGGAGAACCGGCAAATACCACCACTGACTGGCCCTTCTCCCATCTATTCCCTGCCTCCTAAGTCCCAGCTGATCAGCTAGGTCTTCTTTTGTTGCCCTGCAAAGAAGAACAGAGCTGGAAAACAGATTAGTGGGGTGGGGAGGGAATGAGATTTTGCAGTAACCTTCCACCAGGATCAGGTGGGAATGGAGATTTTGCAGTATCCTTCCCCTGCCATGCCACCAAGCCACACCCGCCATGCCACGCTCACAGAACTGGTAGTAAAAAAAATTGAATCCCACCACTAGTTTCCAGCATTTCCAGGTGTGGTCTTATTAGGATTTTGTGATGATGATGATTAAGAATACGTGCTGCCTGACCCCCAATAACTCTGGGCAACTCACTACAAAAGAGTTCCGGTGTGAAGTTAAAATTACCAAAGATAGTGAAGCATTGGACTATCAGGGGGTCATGTCTACTCTGCACAAACCAGAGAGATAAGAAGATCTGAAGAAAACCCAAGAAGATTAAAATGCTGTTGCCCCTGATAGATTGAAAGCTAGGAGTAATTAATGTTCTTGATTAATTCTATAGGGTAAATTTAACATGGTTACATACAAAGTCTTAGCTACATCCTAGAATTAGCACACTGACCACAAAAGAGGCATTAATTTGCAGGAAGTGATATAGTTAATTGCTGAGTGGTGGCAGCTATTAATATCATGAAATAATTTATTGCTTTCTAAGGCGTGTCAAAGTTCACTTTCAAGTCAGATGCAAGTGGAAGGGGGAAGATCTGTTTGCTTATCCACTTAAACTAAATGCTGTTTTCATTATTAGCCTTGTATGGTTAAAAGAGAAAGCAGTACTTTGTAACTTTGAAATAAAACATGAATAAAGTCAAATGGAGTTCAGAAGAAAGGCATTGCATGCTGGAGTTTGTCAGGGTGTATCTGAGTTAGTTAGTTTACTTTATTGTCATTGAACTTTGTACAATGAAATTAAATGCCATTTCCAATGTACATTGTAGTTATAAAAATAAAACACAAACACACATCCTTCACATTTTGTACAATTGAATTGAAAATCCCTGATATTGCATTAATATTGCACTATATAGTAGAATTCAACAGAGCTATTGTCCTGGGATAGAAGCTGTTTTCCAGCCTATTTGTCCTTGTTTTTATTATCCACTACCATCTGCCAGATGGTAATAGTTCAAAAAAAGGATACCCAGGATGAGATGGATCTTTGAGAATGTTTTGAATTTTCTTAAGGCAGCGGGAGCTATAAAGCTCTTCCAAAGAGGGAGAGGGCAACCAATGATCTTCTGGGCAATGACATTAACCCTCTGGAGTGCTTTCCTATCTGGCACTGTGCAATTGGCAAACCATACAGAGGTGCAGTAAATTAAGATACTCTCTATGGTGCAACGGTAGGGTTGTTGTTGTTTTCTGAGAAGTGGTTGTGTCTAGTTTAATGAATGAAGGACTGTGATAGCAGTGTTCCAATATTTGAAAGGCTGCCACAAAGAAGAGGGGGGTTGACCTAATCTCTAAAGCACCTGAAGGCAGAATAGAATAGAATAGAATAGAATAGAATAGAATAGAATAGAATAGAATAGAATAGAATAGAATAGAATAGAATAGAATTCTTTATTGGCCAGTATACATAAAAGAAAAGATACATTCATCAAGAGTCAAGAATCATAAGGTGCAACACTTAATAATAGTCATAAGGTACAATAAGCAATCAACAAGAAGCAATGGATGGAAACTAATTAAGGCAAGATCCAATTAGAAATAAGGAAAAATTTCCTGACAGTGAGAACAATGAATCAGTGGGACAACTTGCCTCCAGAAATTGTGAGTGCACCAATGCTGGAAATTTGTAGGAAAAGATTGGACAACCATTTGTCTGAAGTGGCATAGGTTTTCCTGCCTGAGGAGAGTTTTGGACTAGAAGACCTCCAAGGTCCCTTCCAACTCTGTTACTCTGTTGCTCTGCTATATGCATACCAGTAGATATGATCTTGCATTAAGGCTATGGACAGATTAACACTTCAGGTATGACCACAATGAACTAAGGTTCAAAGGAGAACAGTACAGCTAGATCAAATACAATGCATCCTATTCAAGCAAAGATAATTGGACTAGCTTGGTTTTAAATGTACCATTACCCCCTCAAGTAAAAATAGCACTTCAGACATATGCATGGTAGAATATCAAAGGAGACTGCAGGAGGTGTCAACAAATTATAAAGTAAGGAAAGAGTTCATTTAAATTCTCTCTCCCGTGTTGCATTTGCTTATTCTGAGTGGGTTGTCCTGCCAGCCTAGGAACATATTCATCTTCATTTTTACCAGCCTCAGACCTTTAACTAAGTCACTTGTGGCTCTGTGCATTACTCCATCTTTAAGTGAGTTATAAAGGGCACCAGTAATTCATGAGGATAATGTATCCTCTGTCAGATCACTATAGCGCCTATTTTTCCCAGGGTACTTGGCTTCATCTGATGTAATTTGGAAATTAATCTCTTTGAGTTAAAAAAAATCTGATAGGAAAACTTTTGACAACACCTTCAAAAGTTTTGCTGCATTGATTTTTAAGTCTGATTCTTTGCTCAAAGTACCAGCAAAATGAAAGGCATTCCAAAGGTAGAATGGTCGTGATAGCAATAGCACTTAGTCTTATATACTGCTTTACAGTGCTTTACAGCCCTCTCTAAGTGGTTTACAGACAACAACAATCTGGGTCCTCATTTTACCCACTTTGGAGGCTGCATCAACCTTGAGCCTGGTGAGATTTGAACTGCCAAATTGCAAGCAGCTGGCAGTCAACAGAAGAAGCCTGCAGTACTGCACTCTAACTACTGCGCCACCATGGCTCATAAGCTAGTGATGCTAGTCTAATGTCCAGATGAATGTCTTGACGTGATCTTTGCATGCTGATCAGATCTGTAGTCATGACTGTAAAGAAAGACCAGTATCCACAATCACAGCAGGGTGACTTGAGTTCTTACCCCTGGCTCCCCTGTTTCTTTACAAGCACACACTTGTCCATTTGTGCCTCTTGAGTGACCCCTTTGGCTGTTGTGAGATGCCTTCCAAATTATAGATGAAGATTTTGCTCAAATGAGATGTGGTTTGGGCTATAGGTTCCTGCGAAGAGAAGAGAAAAGGAAAGAAGAGTTGGAATATGGGGAGACTCAGATGGGTAAAGCTTTTGTCTTAACCAGCTGAGCCAGGAATAGTGAGACAATGCCGATGGCACAAAGGGATGGATATAAGAGGAAGAAAAGATGGGCAATCCTAAAAAAGAGGAAAACTAGGTGAGGAAAAACATCCTTTGATCTTCTTTCCCAACACTAATCACCGAGTTAGGTACACATCCTTTTCTGTTCCTCCTGCCAGGTATCTAAAGAGCAACTGTCCCAAAGGTGCTTTTTCAGGAACAGGAACTAGGAGCACTACTCAGCTGACCCTGAGGACACAGATAAACCTCTAAGGGCTTCAATGGCACTCTAAAAGGATGCAAATGACCAGCTGTCTGCAAGGAATATCAATCCTTCCCTTCCCCACCATCCAGTCAGAGCTGAAGAAGCTTCTTGGATGAGAAGTAGATATTTTGAGAGTAGATATTTTGAGTACTGCTTGAATGGAATATTTTCCAGGTCATTGCTTGTTGCTTCTTCTCCTCTCTCAGGAGGCTTATAAGTCTCCAATCAATTGGATGATGTTGATTAAGCTCAACAGTGATTCTGTGAATGAAAATGCCTTGTTGTACTCTTAGAGTCCCCAGAGAATTCTCTACCAGGTGCTTATTAATTGATGACATTGCTGTGTGTTGATAGACGAGAAGAACTTCACGATCTGATTGGCAAATGCCATCATTTTAATGTTGGAATAAATAATTTCGTTAGTCCTCTTTACGGTACTCCACAATGGCATTCAAGGCACTCTTAAGTCCAAAAGGTTTTCTTGGGAGAATTATTGTGTCCTCTGCACGTAACAGCTGGGAAATATTTCCTTCTGCCAGTTTAGGTGGTTTTTAAGCTAGTCTACTCTGCCATTTATACAAAAATAAATAAATGAAAAAGGAGATCATATTCAGCCTCAACTTACATTTTTGTCAGTTGGAATAGGTGCAGTCAGGTATCCTTGAAAACTATATCTTTACCTGAGTGATTTTTTCCCCTCAGGAAATGCATAAATAAGAAATAATAGTCAGTGATCTTTTCCTTCCCTTCCCTTCCTTCTCCTTTTATCCATTCCTTCCCCTTTTTCCCCTTTTCCTTCTCTTCCCTTCCTTCCCTTCCTTTCCCTTTTTTCTCTTTCCTTTCCTTTCCCTTCCCTTCTCTTTTCCCCCTTTTCCTTCCCTTCCCTTTTCTCCCTTTCCTTTCCTTTCAAATTACAGGTTATGACTGATAATCTGCCTTTAGAATTCCTAATAGCCAAATTACAATTATTATGCAAAGTCCTATAATAGACAGTTATACGGCTTGTTAAATGACTTTGCCATTTTTTCCTCCTTTTTCTTTCTTTTTTTTTCTGTCAAAGCATAATCATTTTCCTTTATTAGCTGAAGGATTTCATAATTTAAGGGAGATGAGAACCTATAAGTCACACATTCAAATAAGGAACATGGATATTGCAAACATTAAATTCTCCCATAAAAATGTTAAGGCATCATTAAACTAGGTTCAGATTAATGCAATCCAGTCAACTCGGGATAAGTGTCACCTGTAATAGGCTGAAACAATATCCAGTGATATAGGATGTATAAGATTTTACTCCGACCATTTTATACTCCCCATAAAACATACAGGTATCACTCAAAACCGTCATTAACTGTGCATGCCTTGTATTAAATCAAGTCAGTTTGATAAAGAGAAGAAGAAAAGCCTTCCCTGCTTGATTTCACATGTTTCTCATCTCTATTATCTGTCACCAAGCATCTTATTTCTAATTTGAGACAAATAAGCACTCCATTCTGGTAACAGCTGACCTGAGAACACTTGACTTACCAATCTGTTTAGATGTCTGGCAAATTTATGTGTGCATGCTAAGATCTTACTCTATCTCATTACTTCCCCACCGAGCCACTGAAACTCAGCACGGCTCCTCTTCTGATAGAGCAAAAGGGCAGAGCAACATATTATCTTGGCAAATGTGTCTTCCCAACCCTGATTTAAGGAGATAAAAAGAATGCCGGGAATGGACTGCATTTTAAAGAAGGGAAGGAAGAAAAGAGACGTTTAAGGCCTCCTTTTGCTTACAATGTTCAAGATCAAGGGAGGTACTAATACCACTCTGTAAAGCCTTAGTAGGACCACACCTAGAATATTGCATCTAGTTTTTGTCACCACGCTATAAAAAAGATGTTGGAACTCTAGAAAAAGCACAGAGAAAGGCAACCAGGATGATTAGGGGACTGGAGACTAAAACATACAATGAATAGTGACAGGAACTGGCATGGCTAGTCTAGTGAAGGGAAGGATCAGGGGAGACAGGATAGCAGTCTTCCAATATCTAAGAGGCTGCCACAGAGAGGAAGGGGTCGAGCTATTTTCCAAAGCACCTGAAGGCCAAGCAAGGAATAATGGATGGAAACTGAACAAGGAGAGATTCAACCTGGAAATAAGGAGAAACTTTCTGACAGCGAGAACAATCAACCAATGGAACAGAAGTTGCCTTCAGAAGTTGTGGGAGCATCATCACTTGAGACTTTCAAGAAGAGATAGGATTGCCATTTGTCAGAAATGGTGTAGAGTCTCTTGCTTGAGTGGGGGTTGGACTAGATGTTTGCACCACTTCAGGAGACCCAGTTAGTAACTTTCTGGGCCATTTGGTGAACTGTTGTTGGAAGAAATCATTAGGGCAGAGAACTGGTTGTTAAATTACAGTATTTGAATCCCACCAGTGTTCTAGTCCAATGTTCTGCTCAAGCAGGATAGCTGTATCATTCTGAAGAAATCACTGACCAATCTCTTTTTAAAAGTCTCCAGTGTTGGAGCACCCACAAGTTCTGGAAGCAAGCTGTTCCACTGATTGATTGTTCTAACTATCAGGAAATTGGTTCTCTCCTTGATTATCTTCCATCCATTGTTTCTTTTTCTGCCTTAAGAAAAAGCACAGGTCGATTCCCTTCTTTCTGTGGTAGCCCCTCCAATATTGGAACACTGATATCATGTCAACCCTAGACTTCTTTTCATTAAACTAGACAAATTCAATTCCTGCAACTGTTCTTCGTATGTTTTAGCCAGAGGTGGGTATTCAGCAGGTTCTGACCAGTTCTAGAGAACTGGTAGCAGAAATTTTGAGTAGTTTGGAGAACTGGCAAATACCACCTCTGACTGGCCCTGCCCCCGTCTCTTCTCTGCTTCCTGAGTCACAGCTGATCGGCTTCTTTTGTTGCCCTGCATAGGAGAACGGATCTAGAAAGCAGGTTAATTGGGTGGGGAAAGAATGGGATTTTGCAGTAGCCTTCCCCCAGGAGTGGGAAGGGAATGGAGCTTTTACAGTATTCTCCTGCCATGCCCACCAAGTAAAAAAAATTGAATCCCACCACTGGTTTTAGCCCCCCTGCCCCTCAATCGTCTTTGTCACTCTTCTCTGTGTCTTTCCAGAGTTTCAACATCATTTTTATATTGTGGTGCTTCAATTTTATTGTGGAGATTGTAGCCTAGGCTACTGGATCTTCTGCCCGCGAAAATCCTTCATTGGAGAGTATGACTGATGACACCCAGCCAGTGAATGTATTTCGTTGGAGAGTCTGATTTGGGACACACCCGGGAGGATGGGGAAACAGGTAATAGTAAATTACACGTCTCAGGGTATATAACAAAACATCTGCAGCCAAACAACCAAGCTGAAAGAGCATCAAGACTTCACCACTCAACTGCGAACTATAGATATTCTCTTCCTAAAACAAGAAAAGAAATATCTGCACTGATAGAAGAGGGGCAGAATTTCTGGGGAAAGCTTCTGAAAAGCTCTAACACTTTCTGTTTGCTTGCTGGTTTGGGATAATTACTCTGATAGTTTTAGAACGGTCTTTGTTAAATTATGAAGTTATAATCTGATAACACATGCTTTTTGGCTACTTCCCTGAGCCCGTCAATAGTTGGCTGGCATCTGCTTGCAGCCTTGTAGGCAATCAGCCCCTGTCCTCTGGTTCTTGACCTTGTGCGTAAACTGTCCACCATCAAGCTGGATATCCATCTGCTGATAAAAAGGCAGAAATAGCCTCATTCCTCTGGTTTATAAGTTGGAGGCAGCTACTCTACTTTTGTTTCTTCCCTTCTTAAAATACATTTTTACTGACTACATAGAAAGCACCAAGAAAAATAGTATCTTCTGAGCTTAAGAGCAAGGGGAAAGGCTGTTGACTGCTTGATGTTTAATCCTATGCCTTCTTGTTTGTTTGTTTAAGAAAATTTATATGGCTGGCCAGCTCACTCTCAGTGACTCTGGCTGGTATACAAAGATAAAAACCCAATATAAAAACAATAAAAAGCAAGCATCTTGCAAGACGTTTCACCACCCAACTAGGTGATACCATCTACCATCTGACATACTTCTGGCCACACTGGGCACATCCAGTAATCTGAGCCATGGGTTGTTTTTATCAAGTCTGAAGGGTGACAGTGATCTGGTTGGACAACCATTTGACTGAAATGTTACAGGGCTTCCTGCTTAAGCAGGGAGTTGAACTAGAAAATCTCCAAGACCCCTTCCAATTGAATGAGATATTTGATGGGCTCTGTCCAGTGGTGGGATTCAAATATTTTTACTACCAGTTCTGTGGGCATGGCTTGGTGGGCATGGTGTGGCTTGGTGGGCATGGTGTGGCAGGCATGGCAAGGGAAGGATACTGCAAATCTGCATTCCCTCCCCACCCCACTAACCTGCTTTCCAGCTCTGTTCTCCTGTGCAGGGCAACCAAAGAAGACCCAGCCAATCAACTGGGACTCGGGAGGCAGAGAATGGATGGGGGCGGGGCTAGTTAGAAGTGGTATTTTCCAGTTCTCCAAACTACTCAAAATTTCCGCTATCAATTCTCTAGAACTGGACAGGACCTGCTGAATACCACCTCTGGCTTTATCCACTCTAAGATCCCCAGGCCTTCTGTCAAAACCAGATCTTCAGAGCCTTTTGAAAGAGTGTCAAAGTGGGGGCCAACCCTATCTCCATGGAGATGATGTTCCACAGGGAGGGAGCCACCACAGAGAAAACCCTTCTTCTTGGTTCTATTAGATCAGGGCTAGCAAACACAAGGCCCATGGCCCGCATCTGGCCCACAATGTGTTCAGATCTGGCCTGCGGGGCCATCCTGGAAAATGTAAGGGGCCGCCCTACATTGCTTCAGTCCGGTGTACCAACACGAAGAGGAAACATGCCAACAGTTTGAAGAGTGGCATCAAGCAGGCCATGCCCACCCAGTCAGCGACACCCACCCACTCAGCCACACTCAGTGAGTGGCATCAGGCCACGCCGACTCAATTGGTCACAGCCACCCAGTTGTCCATGCCCATCCAGCCCCCTGGGGTTAACCACAACCCTGATGTAATGCAGTTTGACTCCCCTGCATTAGATGGACTTTCTTAGGAGAAAGGACCCACAGCATTCATTGCGTCTCCACTCTTGTAGGTCAGGTAGATGTGATTGGGAAAATATGATCCTTCAAAATAACCTGGTCCTAAGTCTTCTAGGGCTTTGAAGGTGACGTATTAGCAGAGGTGGGTTTCAAATATTTTAGCAAGGGGCTCTCTGCCCTAATGACTGGCTGGGTGGATGTGAGTAGGTGGTCATGTGACTGTGTGAGTGTGGCCAACTTGACATCACTTCTTTGCCCTAATTACCTAAAAAAAAAAAGCTAGTAATACCAAAAAGTTGTTTATTATTTCGTGCATTTAATACTTAAATAAAAGACTGGATGAAATCAGGCTTAATAGCAGTGACTGTGAGAGGGATTTTGGAGTCTTAGTGGAGTTTCTGGAGAGTTACATGATTCTTATTATTTGGGAATTAATCCCCTAGCTAGTGGCTATGTTATCTGATTTTCTCAGTGGCACTCCCTTGCAAGCACTGAATGGATTGTTTATCTAGTTTGCAACACTTTTACAAGGTGTGAAATGCTCTTGGCTGAATGCCCAGAAGTTCAATTAAGCCTATTAAGAGCTTTCCCTTGCTACTTGTCTTTCTGAGGTTATTGGGGGCTCTCTAAGCCCCACAAAGTCTTAGCTAGGGGCTCTCCTAAGCCCCTGCAAGTCCCCAGCAGCCCACCCCTGCATATTGGGCAGAACATGAAATAGCAAGTATAAGTGCCACAAAATCAGCAAGACGATGGCTTTGTATTGCTGTCAAAGCAATGCTCCTTTTGTACATCTTGAAATATTGCATGCATATACAAAAATGCCAGGGCTTCAGCCACAACATTATAGTTGGCAACTTGTAGATTCTGGCCACCATCACCTTTCTATGGGCATCTGTGGACCTGCCACATTGTATACCAATTGCAACTTCTAGACATTTTCCAAGGATGGACTTCTGTTGTCGATGTTATAGCCAGACCAAACCATATGATTACCAAATTACAAAATTCTTCTGCAAAAATAAACAAGCTCAGGAAAGATCATAGTTGCTACCCAGCTGATGCAAAAGACCTGTTCATCATCCATCAGCAAATCCAGGCTGTTAAAAGACCTAAAACATTCTTTTTTAAAAAAATCTAAAATGATAAGGAAATAGTTTTATTCTGTTTACCTGGCACATGTATAAGTCTCTCAATGCTGAGTGAATAGAATGGCTCCCAATGCATATTCCTGTTTTATGCAGGGAAGGAAGCATATCAGCATGATGTCTAAACTGTGAATCGCCATCAACGGCTGATGAAAATGTTTTCTTTTTGAGAAGGACAAGATAAAGACTGTGGTCTGTCCAAACGTGTGCTATAGTTAGCAGCTTGTCAAGGGTTCTGTTTTTAGAAAGATGAAAATTACTGCCTTGGGATGAAATCATCATTTGCCTAAAGTCTCCTTCCAAGAATAAGAGGCTTGTGTTAACTTCAAGACAGGAGGCACACATTTGCTTTACTCCTTTTGGAAATAAGAAACGATGGATACCTCTATGCTAGTTTTATTATTATTGTTTTAAAATAAAAGTTTGTTTTAAAACTTTGGTTTGATGTCCCCTCCCACCAGCAGACATAAAATTGTCAGCATCGATTGTATGTTCTTAAGCAGTGAGAAACTGCTTTGTGTATGGGTTAAAGCAAGGGTTTTCAAACTTGGCAAGTTTAAGACTTGTGGACTTCAACTCCCAGAATTCCTGAGCTAGCATGACTGGAGGAGGAATTCTGGGAGTTGAAGTCCACAAGTCTTAAAGCTATCAAGTTTGAAGATCCCTGATCTATCTATCTATCTATCTATCTATCTATCTATCTATCTATCTATCTATCTATCTATCTATCTATCTATCTATCTATTTATCTACCTATCTACCTACCTACCTTCCTTCCTACCACCTATTTATCTATCTAATCTGTCTCTATCTACTATCTATCTATCTATCTACCTACCTACCTACCTACCTACCTACCTACCACCTATTTATCTATCTATCTAATCTATCTCTATCTACTATCTATCTATCTATCTATCTATCTATCTATCTATCTATCTATCTATCTATCTATCTATTTATTCCAAGGGTCTCCAAACTTGGCAAGTTTGTGGACTTCAACTCCCAGAATTCCTGAGCTAGCATGACTGGAGGAGGAATTCTGGGAGTTGAAGTGCACAAGTCTTAAAGCTGTCGAATTTGAAGATCCCTGGGTTAAAATCACAAAAATAGAAACTGGGGGACTGTACGTTTTAGTTTTCCTTAGGCAGGAAGGAAGCCAGTTGGGTGACTTTGGACCAATCCATCTCTTTCATCTCTTGGAAGAAGACCATAGCAATGGTAGCATGCTAAGAGTGGTGTGTTGGGAGTGATAGAGCTTGAGAATAGGTACGGTAGTAAAGAGTCTATCCAGTGGGTGTAGAGTTGTGTCACTTCTGCTGGGGCATGATCTTCTGTCAGTGACAGAGATGGAGCAAGGTGGACTAATGGTTTAGTCAGGGCAGCTTGAAATGTAGCCGCTACATATCCTTCTCAACTACTCTTGGTGTCAAATAGGCAAGCTTATACTGTATAACATAGTACTTCCAAAAGGTGACATTGACATTATCAGTGATATTGAATATTTCCAGCACAGAAGGATGAGGACGGTCTTAATAACATCCAGGATGGAAAATAATGTAAAATCCCTCACTATACTTTCCCCTGCTGATTCTTGGCGGATGTATCTTTTCTTTTATGAACACTGAGAGTATTTGCACCAAGACAAATTCCTTGTGTGTCCAATCACACTTGGCCAATGAAGAATTCTATTCTATTCTATTTTACAAATATGTTACTTTTTTCCCCGGGTAAGAAGATGCTGCAAGCGCTGCAGCATCCTATTCATTCATCTTCCTATAATGACACCAATGTTTATCAAACTTTTGTTATTTGTTTCTTCTTTAGCAGTGTAACAGATTAACAGAGTTGGAAGGCAATCTAGTCCAAGCCCCTGCCCAAGCAGGAGACCCTACATCATTTCTGACAAATGGCAGTCCAATCTCTTCCTGAAAGTCTCCAGTAATGAAGCTCCCACAATAGAATAGAATACTTTATTGGCCAAGTATGATTGGACACACAAGGAATTTGTCTTGGTGTAAAACTTCTGAAGGTAAAGCTGTTCCATTGGTTGATGGTTCTCACTGTTAGAAAAGTTCTCTTTATTTCTAGGTTGAATCTCTCCTTCATCAGTTTCCATCCCTTATTCCTTGTCTGGCCTTCAGGTGCCTTGGAAAATAGTTTGATTCCCTCCTTTCTGTGGCAGCCCCTCAAATTTTGGAAGACTGCTATCCTGTCTCCCCTGGTCCTTCTCTTCACTAGACTAGCCAAGCCCAGTTCCTGTAACTATTCTTCATATATTTTAGTCTCCAGTCCCCTAATTATCCTGCATTTTTTCTAGAGTATCAACATCTTTTTTATAGTATGGTGACCAAAACTGGATGCAGTACTCTAGGTGTGGTCTTACTAAGGCTTTATAGAGTGGTATTAGAACCTCATTTGTTCTTGAGCCTCTTAGATCAGTCCAGTACACTATGTCAGCTTTTGTATTTTGCTTTGCTTGAATTTCTGTGTCAAACCTCTTGTTAATTCATGCTTTGGGAACCAGCTGCCTTATTATATGGCTTTGGTCACTGCATCCGCCTGTGCTTACTCAGCAAAAAGCAATAACTCCAAAACCCATAACGAGAAATCAACAACTCTTAAGAAGTATCCCTGGACTGGTTTCACCATAGGGAAAAAAAAAAAAAACCTTTATAGGAGAGAAAATGAACCGAAAATATACTTGGCCGGTTCGTGCTGAAGCTGCATCCCCACTTTCTCAAGTGACATAATTTGGAATGCTGTCATCACAGAGAGCAGAGTTTTTATTTTTATTATTTATTTATTAAATTAATAAGCTGCCCATCTCACTGTCAAGGGATTCTTCTGGGCAGCTATTGAGAGTTGCATATTTCAGAGAGTGGAAAGAGTGTTCACATTTCCAAATGTATTTTGCACCCTACTGCTCATGTTACGCACAAGCAGGAAAAAACAGCAAGAGGTGGAGATCAAATTTTTCACAAACTTACTAGGAATATGCTATGTCCTGTTCCCCCGCCCCCCCACCCCCCAGTATACCTAGAAAAGCCATCAGCTTCTCACTGGTTTTGCAATATTTAATGTAAGGGCAGACTTAGCAAGAAGCCCCTGATTCTGCACTTAAGTGGTTAAAAGAGCACTAAAATATGTTATAAGGGAACACTGACACATGGTTGATTGCAGCCAAAAGCTGGAAAAAGGAATTAGCTGATAAGATTTCAATCAGATTTTAATCTTTCCCTAAGTCTGTTCCAAGCTGACAAAAGGACCTGTAGCCAGCAAAGTACATGCTTAAATTGATATGAGTTTAATGTCACTTCTGGAAAAGATGCTAAAAGTTCAAGACTTTCCTTCCCTCCTGCTTCATCAAAGACCTTGGTGATGTTTTGGGTAATCCTTTCCCAATGTAAACTGTGGACTGCCTCTCTCTCACACAGACTAAAAGAATTTTATTATAGCTGAAATCAATACCATAATGTTTCCCATGCTTAGCCATTTTTAAAATATTTGGACTTCAACTCCCAGAATATCTCAGCCAGCATTGCAATGTTGGCTGGAGTATTCTGGGAATTGAAGTCCATACATCTTAAAAATGGCTAAGCATGGGAAACTTTGATCTAGGCACTGCACCACATTATTTTCCAAGCCTTATTTATATTGCCTGCCTGGATCCAGTTAAGATTATTAGCGATTAACTCACAGTTCACTCCTTAACAACCATATACCCAACTTTAATATGCTCTAAAGTCCATTTGTTTCCACAAAAAACTAGATTCCCAGAAGAGTTATCAAAGGGCTAGATTTAAGCGATGATTTTTTTGCCATGCCGGGTGGGAATACGCCAATTATTTTCTGTGGCTTCCTTGGGTGACATGCTAAGATCTTCATGTGAACTAGATCCTTTGGGCATGCGTATGCATATGTGTGCGAGAGACGGCGTCTTGGCTCCCTGCCCGTTTCTGGTGGGCCTGTCACTAAACAGATTTCCTCCTCTTTCCGAACATGTTATTGATCAATTTGGCCATGGATTTTGAGCCACTGGGCCGTCTCTTCTCCTTCCCCTTGGGATGAGCCGTGAGGCTTTTCAAAGCTTGGCTGAACATCGTTCCCACTTCCTGGCACTGTTCTGCAGCGGACAGTTCACAAAACTGGCATCTGTTATCCAGGGCCAATTTCTGTCCTTCATCCCAACCGACTTCTCGGACGTGGCACAAATCCTGCTTGTTCCCAACCAAAACTACGGTGCACTCTGATGTTCTGGACAAACGAAATTGAGAAAAAGGAAAGTTATAAACAAAGAACTTTCTTCTGCTTAGCTCATGCTAACATCAGTCCCTTCCGTTAGGGAGTTTGAAATGTTAGATCTCTGGACTTATGGAACTTGTATGAGAGGCAATATATTTTTATTTAGTTAAGTCATTTATATTAAAATACCATCTGTACTTCAGGCACTTGGTAACTGGACCATATTTATGTGATTGTATTTTACAATGGTTTTGCCAAAAACTGTTATTTGCTGGTGGTTTTCAGCAGAACCGCAGCTATAGTGAATCACTGGTTCACTTAACAACTATGCTGTTTCACAACCAAGACAGACAGGTTTATTATGGCCATAACCTGAGCACTAGCTGTACAGTGCAGTCTTGGGCATCAAAAGAGTAAATATATGAAAAGATACTAATTCAAATCTCACAAATTCAAAGGCTATCACACTCCAATCAAGGCATCAGAGCAACTCATACCAACTGCACGTGTACTGGGCTCAGCCCAGATCCCAGTCCAGAGCATGAGAAAACATTCAGGGCTTTCAACTTTCTAGCTCTGAGCAAACAGAGGAGAGATATAGACAGGAGAGGGGGGGGGGAGAGAGAGAGAGAGAGAGGTAGAGATGATAGATAAGATAGATAGATGATAGATAGATGGATGGATGGATGGATAGATAGATAGATAGATAGATAGATAGATAGATAGATAGATAGATAGATAGATAGATAGATAGATAGATAGATAGATAGATAGATAGATAGATAGATAGATAGATAGATAGATAGATGATAGGGAGATAGAAGATAGATACTGTAGATCAGGGGTCTTCAAACTTGACAGCTTTAAGACTTGTGCACTTCAACTCCCAGAATTCCTCCTCCAGTCATGCTAGCTCAGGAATTCTGGGAGTTGAATAGATAGATAAATAGATGATAAATAGATAGATAGGTAGATAATATATAGATAGATGGTAGGTAGGTAGGTAGGTAGGTAGGTAGGTAGGTAGGTAGGTAGGTAGATAGATAGATAGATAGATAGATAGATAGATAGATAGATAGATAGATAGATAGATAGATAGTTAGATAGATAGCAAATAGAGTAGAAGCTTTCCAACTCTCAAAAGGGAGACTGTTCTATAAGGTAGATATCGCTACAGAGAAGACATCTGGTTCTCCCAAATGACATTATTTGATAGAAGGGAGACACACAACTGTGTTTTTATACTGATGCACATTCCCAGTTGAGCTCATCTATATAATTCATACATCCCTCTTTTAAAAAAAGTTTCCCATTTATATCATATTCAATATGCAATGCCTAAGTTAAAAATCAGCAAAGGATAAGATGTCTTCTCTATAGGACCAGCCTATATTTTTTAACACATTGGAATTGTTGTGCTTTCAAAAGAACTGTTTGGGAAACAGTTTGGGCAAATTTTTAAAATGTTTCTATTAGAATCCTGATTGATCCTTAGTGTTTTGGTTTGCTTTTAAAGCAAGGAGAGTGAAATATGAGCCACCGCCGGCCATTTTCTCTTGAAAGTGAATGGACACAAACTTTTCACATTGGACTATTGACGGTGACAGATTCACATATATGAAGACAAAGGTTGCAAAAAATAACCAATCACTGGAGAGTTGCTTTTATTGGATGGGGATCATTTTTCACACTAGCAATTTCTTTCCCACACTGCAATTAAAAATGGAGATTGAATTTCAGCTGGCTGACAGTTGTAAATGTCACACGGTTCCATAAAACTTACTCTGAGGTAGCTTGATCCAGGGCTGTAGATAAGCCAACCCTAATAAACTGGTTTTTAAACTATGTAGAATTTCTATTTGGTACATCTGTGTGTAAAAAGGGGACTGGCTGAATCCAACTGGGTAGATGCACTTGCAGTCAATTGACTCATTTTCCTAGTTTTTATTGGGTCTTCACCAGGGGTGGGATTTAAAAATTTTAACAACTGGTTCTGTGGGCATGGCTTGGGTGGTGGGCGTGACTAGGTGGTCATGTGACTGGCTGGGTGTGGCCAACTCAGTATCACTTACATCGAGGCACGCATCTCCTCGCCTGGCCTCTCATGACTGTGGGGATGCTGCAACAGTCGTAAGTGTGAGAAATGGTCATAAGTCACTTTTTTCAGTGCCATTGTAACTTTGAATGATCACTCCACACAAGCAAAGTATCAGTAAAGGAGGGGGAAAAAAAACTCCAGAGACGTTCCTGAGACAGGAAGTCTAGTCCTGCCAAGAATGTAATAAGGGTTAACAGAGAGGCAGTTTCTGTAAGCAACACCAGAATGTTTCCTTCCTGCCTTCCTTACAGGATTAGACCAGTAATTTCTTCTAACAACTGGTTCTCCGAACTGCTTAGAATGTTAACAACCAGTTCTAGCGAATAGGTGTGAACCTGTAGAATCCCACCCCTGGTCTTCACCATGCTGGCTCAGGAATTCTGGGAGTCGAAGTCCACAAGTCATAAAAGGGCCATGTTTCCCCACTCCTGACTTAAAGGGACCAAGTCTGAATCTAGCCCCATTTTTCCCTTATGGCCCACACAAACCTTTCCACTTTCCTAGTCACGTTATTTAGCTAACTTGCCTTTTGCAAGCTCCTCCATGACACTCACGGATCCTGTACAGCAACGCTTTTGCAAATGCAAATGAAGTTCTGTCACTGATGTCATAGACCACAACAAATCCATCTGCCCATTGGAGTTCATCTGCAAGTAACAATTTCCCTGGCCGAGGCTGGAAGGCAAAAAGACAAGCAGTTTATAATACTGTGCTTTTGGATGGAAGAAGACCCTGCTTCAGCCTAATGGAAAACACAACTGATCATCCACCATCATCTTGGTGTCAACACTTAGCAACCACACGGACAGATTTTTTCCTGGAGGATCTGTTTCTTAATCTAGCTCTTTGGGTTTCCAAAGGGTTGGGTTATACGGACAGAATGATATTATATTCCCACTGTAATTATGCAGGGACTTATTTTTTTAAAGAAGTTTTATTCCATGCTTTTTATAAAATGGCTGGCATGCATAGTTTTACTGGTTCCATTTGTTTTATTCCCTCCATGAACTCATAAAATAGATTACTCTGAGAGATGGTGAGTAAACCACAATTATTTAGAAAACTAACTAAGTGAAGAGCCCCTATCAATTCTAATCAAATTCTCCAACTGGCATTTTTTCAAAGTGTAGAAAATCAACTTTGGTAGAAGCACAATGCAATCTGTCCATGAACTGAATTACACAATCTGTATCTGTTTAAACAATTATGCAATTTATTTGAGTTCTCTGCCTTGCTAAACCAAACTATCATCCTAGATATCGTCTTATGAGTAATCAAAAACGTCTTAAAGGCACTTTGAAATGTAGCTGGTCTCAGGAACAATTCATAATCTCAGGTTCTTGGTAAACATCTCCCTTCTCAATTACCTGTGGTATTGAATTTCTTCTGCTATCCATTTCTAGTCCTGTTTTAGGCATGAAAGTCAACTGGAAGACCTTGGGCCAATCAGCAGAATGTGAATTCTACTCCTACCTTGGTCATGAAGCAAGCTGGGTGACTTTTGGCCAATCACCAAAAGACAGTGAGTTCTAGTCCCTCTCTAGGCATGAAAGCCAGCTGGATAACCTTGGGCCAATCCCCAGAAGACAGTGAGTTCTAGTCCCGCCTTAGGGTATGAAAGCCAGCTGGGTGACTTTGAGTCAATCACAATGAGACTGTGAGTTCTAATCTTGCCTTTGGCACAAAAGCTGGCTGAGTGACTTTGGGCCAATCACTTTTTCTCATTCCACCCCACCATTGCAGGAAAAATAGGAGGAAGTAGAATTGATTATGCGTATTCTAGTTTTCCAACTTACTTGTCTAGTTTTCCAACTTACTTGGGAACAAGGATCATATATTTCCAAGTTAATTTGCTTTCCATCCAGACACAAATGTTTTGTATAAATGCATTCTGAGAGGGGGAAAAAAAGAGAGGAATAAACAGGCTGGGTAGAGCTACCATCATTTTTACATCCCAAAGCAATATAAATAGAGATGAATCAATCTATCGCTAACTCTTCCTTGTCTGAATCTGGTATTTAAACAGAAAATAATATTAATCTTCAGGCCCAAAAGAAAGCCACAGAATATCTTCATATTTTTCTTGAAAGCACAGAGCTCACAACATTTATTATAAGCCCTATTTCCCCATTTTATAAAATGACACATAGACATTCACCTTACACTACCAGCAGTAACATCTGGATCACCTTGAGTTTAAATAAAATGCAAGGAAGATTCAAAGTGAGCGGAAACTTACCAGAATCGGAGGCATATTCTCCTATGAAACGCTTCGTCAGAAAGCGCACCGTAAGAGCTGAAAAGACAAAGAGGCCAAAGATTGCTTTGGTCACATGTTTTTCTAAAGAAAATCTTTCTGGATTTTAGCCTCTTTTTTGCTCTCAGGTATATCCAACTAGTAACTGGATTATGAGCCAGGCTACCAACCTATTTATAGCAGACAAGATACACGGACCTTTCTACTCCTACTCTGCCTCGGTTCTGAAAATTTTATATTTGTTTTAATTTCCCAATATAATTAGCCAGTGCAATGCAAGGCTTATTTAGGTCCCAAAATGTAAACCAGGAATCAACTGCTGGCGCCAGAGATGAAGAAATGAACAGAGTCTCAAATGTTCAGGTGTATTTATGTGAATGAGATCATTCCCTACTTCACCGAAGACTTTCTAAACAGGAACAATACAGGAGCAATGCCTGGCTTCATACGCTGTACTTGGCTATTATTTTACCATGATTTATTTATTCAAGCATATTAAGGTAGCCCAAACTGGACTTCAATAATATGTATAATCACTAGAGACACGGAAAAAATGTTGACCCTTGGGGGGAAAAAAAACTCCAAGCAACAATTAAAACTACCCACTATCTCTAATTTTGAAGGCATGGTTTTCCAAAGAAAAGGTCTCTAGAATGCTGCCTTTTTTTCTTCTCAGGCATATACAGCGAAGCCTGGATTTTGAGTCCTACTATGAGTGTATGTGTGTGTGTGTCAGTGGTGGGATTCAAATTTTTTTACTACCGGTTCTGTGGGCGTGGCTTGGTGGGCGTGGCAGGGGAAGGATACTGTAAAATCTCCAGTCAGGGGTGGTATTTGCCGGTTCTCTGAACTACTCAAAATTTCCACTACCAGTTCTCCAGAACTGGTCAGAACTTGCTGAAACCTGCTACCTCTGATATGTGTGTATTTCACCCAGGAAAAAGTCCTATACACTTCTGCACTGCAAAAATTAGTATTACAGCTAGATGGCAGGGAAGGGATATAGAAAGTTTTTAAAGCTGCCATCTAGTGGTCAGGTAGTTATTTCTGCCAGATGTCATATGAATTATTTGTAGCATCCCTGCAGCCACATGATCAAAATTAAAGTGTTTTTGACAACTAGCATGGATTTACAAAGGCTGCAGCATCCTGAGGATCACATGATCACCATTTGAGACTTTCCCAGGAGGCTTCCGACAAGCACACTCAATGGGAGAATCCAGATTTGTTTAACAACCACCTGACTCGTTTAAGAATTGCAATGGTCTCCTTAACAACCCTGGCAGATGAAGTGGCAAAATAGGGTACGACTCATTTAACAACCACATTGCTCAGCAACAGACATTCCAGTCTCCATTGGGTTGTCCTATGAAGACCAAGTCTTCCCTCCTACAGCACATTGTTCCTCAACCCTTGTTGTGAAGGGCAAATGCGAAGAAGGAGAAGATGTACCAAATTCCAAGCAGAAAATGGCAATTACTTCATGTTCACACAGCACAATTCTTCATAGGGAAGTCACTAATAGTGGTTATATTTATATAGCCATGATGACACAGTGGTTAGAATGCAATATTGACGGCTAACTCTGCCCACTGCCAGGAGTTTGATCCTGACCAGTTCAGGGTTGACTCAGCCTTCCATCCTTCCGAGGTCGGTAAAAGGAGGACTCAGATTGTTGGAGACCATAGGCTGACTCTGTAAACCACTTAGAGAGGGCTGTAAAAGCACTGTGAAGCTGTATATAAGTCTAAGTGCTATTGCTATTGCTATTATTTGGATTTTAAAAAATACCTGCAAAGCCATATTAAACAGCCCGTGTGATCTAACAAGTTGTGTGAAAGTGGCTATTGAAGTCCCATTGCTAACATGGTTTTGCATAGAAAAAACTGGAAACAAGGCTGGAAAAGCAGAAAAAGATAGCTATCTGGAATTATATTTTCCATTATGGGTAATACCCAGCTGAACATCTGTTTTTTTGAGATTATCTCTCTCTTGCTTATCTTCCATGATGCAAGGACACTTAAACAATCTTTCACCTGGATTAGATTTCAGGTCTGATTGTTGCATCATGTATCTTCAAGTTATGCCTTGGGCTTACACAAACTACACTAGACTAGAATTGCATTTCATCCAAAATTAGAACCTTAGAAGTAAAACCTAAAATTAGAAGGAAGGCTGTTACAAGATTTATGTTTTGCTCTGAGCCGTAATTTATTCTAATCATTATCAAACAGACCATCAAGGTTCCCTACACATGGGTTATGACTTAAACCATGTTGCACAAAGCACATTGGCTTGTTCATATATCTTGCTAAGTCCAAACCAAAAACTCATCATTCTGGTTTAGCATGATTGTGAAAACCCAACGGACTTCTAAATTTAGAATTAAATCTTTAAAGTGATCCTGAATTTTAACCACATTTTGTCAAATAACTCATAATAATCTCATTTACCTATTACATCATAATCTAATCTATAGCTCTATACATTGTGATAAACTAAACATAAACCATAGTCTTTAGCATTATGCACAATTGAGATATTAACAGTTTTTTTCTCACTATAACTTACAATGTGATCTTTAGTATATATTCTCAACTTCCACTTATCAAGATAAAAAGCAGTTTTGCACCAGATTTGTTAATGGATATTGTTAATGGATAATGTATAATCACTGATTCTAAACTATATTTCATTGCTTCTATCACTAGGTTAGTGGAATTATGGATTGAGTGAATGGAAATATCAAGACCATTATGACAACTCTTATTTTCTGATAAAATTTCAATAGAGACCATTCCAGAGAAAGGAATGTCTGTTAAATCCAATTGTTTGTTAAATCCAAATGTATATCATTTGAGTACATTTTTATCACTTGCAATAATTATATCAACTGACCAGCTGGGCACATTGTATACTTTGGAGAGTTGTACAAGTGAAATAATAGACTGGAAAATATAATTTTGCTCGTTAAGGTTCAAGAAACTACTGTACAGTAGAAAAACTAGAATGCAATAGATTAGCAGGTTGGAAAAGAGCAAAGAGATTGGTGATACAGCTCGTAATTTCAAGGACAAATAGGTCAAACAGGTAACCATTTATGCAGTCATGATCTCTACTTAAATTTTACACTAGCATCGAAATAAGATATTAAAGAATTGTGAAAAGGAGAGACCTGGAGAAATGATGACAACCATACTTAGTAAGATACTATTCTTAGAACATTTTCACATTTTATTAGATTATAGAATAAAATACAAAGATAAAATACAAAAATGTGAAAGCAAATAATAGGAGACAGCGGGGAGGAAAAGGGGAAACAAAAGTGGGGGGGGGGAGAGATTTGTTGATTTGTTGTTATAGAAATGGATAATTTATATTGTTTTGGAAAAGTAAAAAGTGGAGGTTCGATGTTATTTGCTTTATTCTACTGCAACAGAGTAAGGCAGAAGTCAATGCTTTTTCAATTCCTAGAACACTTTCAGAATAACAGAATAACAGAGTTGGAAGGGACCTTGGAGGTCTTCTAGTCCAACCCCCTGCTAAGATAGGAAACCCTATACCATTTCAGTCAAAAGTTGTCCAATCTCTTCTTAAAAACTTCCAGTGTTGGAGCATTCACAACTTCTGAAGGCACGTCGTTCCATTGATTAGTTGTTCTGTCAGGAAATTTCTCCTTAGTTCTAAGTTGCTTCTCTCCTTGGTTAGTTTCCACCCATTGCTTCTCGTCCTGCCCTGAGGTGCTTTGGAGAATAGCTTGGCTCCCTCTTCTTTGGGGCAATCCCTTAGAGGTTTCATGAATTGCACCTCAATTCGGAGGGATTTTTAAAATAAAAAATGGAATCCCATTCTAAGTTAATAAACTGCAAGTTGCGACTCCAAAAAGTTATTTTTTTAAAAAAAAGAAAATGGTTTGCGCTTATTGCTGTATCAGCTGAATGTATTTCAAAAGCTGGAAAATAAATTTGCAACAGGTAACCAGTAGCTGGGAGAGCCAGTTTGGTGTAATGGTTGAGGGTAGAGATGGGGAAGTTTGAATTCTAGTTTCACCTTGGGCATGAAACCAGCTGGGAGACCATGGGCCATGGGCCAGCCACTCTCTCTCAGCAAACCACTTCTGAAAAACCTTGCCAAAAAATCTGCAAGTAATCCAGATAGTCTCTGAGAATCAGACCCAATTGAATTAAAATAATAATATCAGAGTCTATCACAGATAGACACTTGGCTGCAATTTACTATTCATGTGTAATAGCAAACAACAGCAAGACATTTGGTAAATTTTGGGATGGCTTGTTGCCATCAGGTACCACTGGAGTTGGTCAACATGCAGCAGGTTTGGGTGTCTCCAAAAACATGCTCAACTGGTTAGTACTTGGATGAGAGACCACTAGGAAATCATAGGCCTGGGAAGTGAGGAAATCCACCCCAAAATTAGGACCTGCAAAGAATTTCAATAAGCTTGCTAAGAAAAGTCTTCATGTAGACTACCAGTAATAAGTGCTACTCTGTCTAGGCTACTGCAACAGGTATAACCAACCAGAGAATTTCAGTGTAGGTTTTCTACTGGTGGTCATCTGTATTTTTGCAGGAGTGGAGAGAAGATCAACTCAAAGGGGACTAAGGGACTGCCACAAAGAAGGGGTCAACCCATTCTCCAAAGGGCCTGAAGGCAGGACAAGATGTAATGGATGGAAGCTGATCAAGGAGAGAAGCAAGCTAGAACTGAGGAGAAATTTACTGACAGTTAAATCTGTGGAACGACCTGCCACCAGAAGGTGTTGATGCTCCAACACTGGAAGTTTTTAAGAAGAGATTAGACAACTTGTCTGAAATGGCATAGGGTTTCTTACCTGAGCAGAGGGCTGGACTAGAAGACCTCCAAGGTCCCTTTCTAACTCTGTTATTCTATTATTCTGAAATTTTTGTAGGAATAGTCTGAAAGGGTGTAGGGTTTCCTGCCTGAGAAGGGGACCTCCAAGGTCCCTTCCAACTCCGTTATTTCTTCTGTCATTTCTCACCAGCTCCGTACGTTCAGGAGAGCCTACATTGCGCTCAGACAGAAGGTGCGGTTCCCGCGATCGCGCGTGTACGTGGGAGCGTTAACGATTCCCTTTCTGTAGCCAGCAAACCCCCACCCCATCCCCGCCTGGAAGCGCCGCGCCGAAGCCTACCGGATTTGCCCGTCCCTTCGCTGCCCAGCATGGCTACCCGCACGCCATTCATCCCCGGCGCCACTCCGAGCGCCCAAGTCAGACAACTTCTCCGCCGGGCGGGCGGGCGGCGGACGGGCTGACCCGAGACGTGTGGAGATGCTACAGCAGCGGAGAGCTCTTTGCTTTGAATGTTGTCCGCTGCTTCCCTTTTCGCTCCCTGCGATGCCCGGGAAGCAACTCGGCTTGCTCGCTGCACCGTCCCGCGGCTATATATAACCTCTCGGGCTGCGGACGTCAAGCCGGGATGGTTGGGTGGGGTGGGGGTAGCGTTTGAAAGGAGATCAAAGACCCGCCCTCTTCTTTCCCAGCCCGCGTGGATTAAGCCGGAATGCAACCGGTCGTCTGAATGGCTCAGTGGCTTTTCCGGCTTCCGCGCCGCGATGTTGGGTTTGGTGGGTTCCGCCACCCCCTTATCCCAAGATGGGAGAGGAAGGGAGAATTCCTCTACAAGCGAAATTAGTTTGTAATTGGCCAAGTTTCCCGTTCTTTGGACACGGGCCTCTTGACAACGACTTTCGGATCTTTCCACGGTGGCTGGATTCGCGCAGAAAGTTTGAGCAACCCATTAAAGCAGAGGTCTCCAAACTTGGCAAGTTTAAGACTTGTGGACTTCAACTCCCAGAATTCCTAAGCTAGCGTGGCTGGCTAGGGAATTCTGAGAGTTGAAGTCCACAAGTTTTAAAATTGCCAAGACTGGACAGCCCTGGTGGAAGAGGTCTCAGAAAATACTTACCTTCCACTCTCAGAAAGTAGGATGGAAGAAATAGGACAATCTCCTTTCATAGTCTCTGTTCATATATTCAGGGAAGAAGGATTGGCCAAAATAACTATAACTACATAGCCAAAAAGGCATTAAGAGTTGTTAACCTAATCTTACTTAGCTTTTTCTCTGGTAATATTACACTACTAACTAGAGCATACGAAAGATTTGCTAGACCAATACTCGAATACAGCTCATCAGTCTGGAACCCACATTACGTATCTGATATTAACACAGTTGAGAAAGTCCAGAAATATTTCACAAGAAGAGTTCTCCACTCCTCTACTCGTTGCAGAATACTTTATACCACCAGACTTGAAATTCTAGACCTAGAAAACCTTGAACTACACTACCTTCGGTCCAATCTAAGTATAGTATATAAAATCATACATTGCAATGACTTAACTGTCAATGAATACTTCAGCTTCAACCATAACAACACAAGAGCACACAATAGATACAAATGCAAGTCTTAAAAGTTGCCAAGTTTGAAGACCTCTGGCATAAAGGAAAATGCACCCCTAAGAGCAGCTCTGGCATAGGACCTCTGAGGTGCTATAATAAGGGTCTTCCAACTTGGCAAGTTTAAGACTTGTGTGGACTTCAACTCCCAGAATTCCTAAGCTAGCATGACTGGAGGAGGAATTCTGGGAGTTGAAGCCCACAAGTCTTAATGCTGTCAAGTTTGAAGACCCCTGAATTAAAAGCTGCTTGGCGCTCTTGAGCTGGCTTGTTTTCTTGTAGATGTTTCATTACCCTAACTAGATAACATGGTCAGTGCTAGTGATTAAAAGATGCTGGCACTGTATTTTGACAAGGGACTAGACTTAATTAATGCTAATGGTGTTTAGATGGGGGTCTGGGTGTGTTCATAGTAAAAAAAAAAAAAAAACCACCCCTGTCCAGAAAAAGATTTAAAATAATAACCAAGTTAAGTGTGCAGTGCAAGGATAAAAGTTTGCTAATCAGCCATTAAACAAGATTCCTAGCAGAAAACTAGCCATAGTTGGATGATTATTGGACAGACATTTCATTGAGTCAAGTGGAACTTTATTCCCAGGACAGTGTAATTATTTTGTAAGGTGAATGAATCCTCCAAGTCCAGGAGCAATGTACCAGTTTTTGAAAGCCTAAACCTCTCTGGTTGTAATTGGACTAAAAAGATCTACAGATGGTCCTCGACTTATGACCATGATTGAGGACATAGCCATGGGTAGGTTTCTACCGGTTCTGTCCACCTCTGTAGAATCGGTAGCTCTGAAGAGCAGCAGACATAGAACCGGTTCTTTGTCTGCTGATGTTTTTGCTCACCTGCCCACCTGGCTCTTACCTGATCTTTATTTCCTGATTTTTCAACTTCAGATGCCAAATGAGGCACAGCTGTAGTTAAAAAAGCAGGAAAACAGGGCGGTTTCAAAGGTTGTGTCTCTGCACAAAGCATGCTGATGATGTGCGGCTCACAGCGTGCAGGGAAGCTTGTAAATCCTGAACCGGTAGTTAGCCCTGTCGTATCCCACCCCTGGACACAGCAATGGTCATAGGTATCAGTCAGTGGCCAAGCATCTGGATTTTGATCATATTATCATGGGGCTGCTACAAAGGTCATAAGTGTGAAAAATGGTCATAAGTCACTTTGTTCAGTACTGTTGGTCACTAAATGAACTTTTGTAAGTCAAGGACTACCTGCACTTTTCTTCGAAGCTAGCTCAAGATATAGAAATATATAAAGATACATGTTACATTTATTTAGTAAACTGATATGCCACCTATCTAGTCTAGAGGCAATTTTGCACAGATTAGAATCATAAAAATAGCAAGATAAAACGTTAAAATATATTTTACACTAAAATATTCTTACGCATAAATATTACACTAAAATTGATTCAAAATGACAAGATGGGAAGGAAGGGAGCAAGATGCCCCTGGGGATGAAGTGGGGTCTTAGAGATATAATTATTTATTCAAATTTTTAAACAAGAAAATAACTAATGCAATCTAATAAAATAAGAAGGAAAAAAGAAAATCTAAAAATGACAAAGAAAAAATAATGCAAAAAGATATAAAGAAAAATAATAAAGTCTAATGATTTTACAGATATAGCCCAAACAGCTGAGTTAGCAATAACATGGAAATAATTTCACATCTGCCAGGATGTTTTTATTATTGTTATTATTATTATCAACCATTTTATCCTGCTGCTGTGGGATTTCCATCCAGCTACCAAAGCTGACCCCATTGAGCTTTCCAAGACCAGCCAGGGTTAATGAGGTGCTGGGCTGAACTACAATGCCCATAATTCCCAGCAAGGATGGCCCATCGCCATGCAATATTGTACTGTACATATTTCTTGAGCAATCTCATTAAACTCAGTGGGACTTACTTCTAGATAAATACAGGTGCATTGCATTCTAGTGGGAAGCATCACATTTTATAGTATACTGTATAAGGTTGGTGATTATTGTAGAAAGTTAGCACCCACCCTTCTCCTAGAAGAATGAAATATCCTAGGAAATATTAAAAAGGCAGAATATTACACCTCCCTGGATGAGAAAAGGAGAAACATGCTCTTTGAAAGCAGCCTCCCACCTTTGTTAATAGCCCCAGAAAGTCTGGGCCATCCTACCTACCAAACAAAAGGCCTTCAGCTCCAGGGTAGGTAGGATTAGCCCTCCCTCAAGATCCGAACCAGGACAAAGTCATTAAGCCATAATAGGAATTGCCTAAGATCCTTTCAGAACACAACCCTCTTCAATACATAACCCAGCACAGTTCAACCAAGCTTATCTCAGACAAACTCCTAGGATTTGCACATGACCCCTACAGCAGCCAATAGGATATATACCCTTGCCACAGGAACAGGAAGCTCAAGCTCAAAATCCAAGAGAGGGTATAAATAACAATCACTCTCCACTCCATGTGTTCAGCTGCACCAGGATCATGTGCTCCATTAAACCAGTTTTGCAAGCAGCCTCCATGCTTCCGGTGTTTTTCTCCCTATTTGGAACTGAACCCAGATGGACATTTCTTCCAAGAGTTCAGTATTGGAACCCAGTTAGTTAGAGAGGTAACTGTGTTCCCCTTGACTGTCTGGGTCCAATTGATAGCCATATATCTGAGATGCTTTCACTTTTTTTACACTGAGCAGGGGCTACGAATTAACAAATCACTGTTTCTGTCCAATTCTAGGATTTTACATGAAACTACAACCAATGTATTTTTAAATTGTTTAATTAGAAGCCATTTCTATTTCCTGTTTAATTCGTGATTAAGCCTTTGGTTTAAGCCAGCTGACTGCTGTTACATTTTTAACTTGAAGATTGTGTTCACAACAGACTTGACCAATACCTAGTGTTGGTATATGCACAATGGAGAGAACTTGTTTAGATTGAATTCAAACAATGGATTAATTTACTGACATTTTTTTTTCCTTCCTAGTATTTTTTTTCTTGCAAGTAAGGGGTCTGCTTTTTTCAGATCAACAAATATTAATGCTCTGGTTGTGATAGGAATACTTGACTGGGTTGTCACCTTAGTCTGACATCATGGGCTGAGAGACAATGACTGGGCAAAGTCACACAGTTGGCTTTCATGCCTAAGGTAGGACTAGAACTCACAATCTCCAAATTTCTAGTTGGTGCCTTAACCAATTAAATAAACTTGCAAGATTCATTTCTCTTGCCATGTACATGCATACATTCAAATTAGACTGTTTTGTTTCTCCGTGACATAATATATATATGGGTATATGCATAATTTTGTATTTATTTATTTTGCCATGTTTATGTAGTATATATTGGAGGTAGAGATCCTGTGAGAGCTATACGCAATGAAATTTCATTTTAATGTATGCTGATTAGGGTACATTCAAAGTGACAATAAATTTATTCTAAGTTCATTGGGCCAAATGGTCGCTCGATTTGGTGATTACCAAGTTAAATCTTGTCATACATTTCACTATGTCCTAACGTGATTTGCGTGGATTTGGGGTAGCTTGTGTGTGTAGGCACAGCATTGTGGTTCAAGAGCATCATTTATGGCTTAGTCCAGTGGTGGCTAAACTTTTTGGGTCCTGTGCCAAAAATTGCTTGCATGCCAGCACCCAGAAGGCAATGTGCACAGCCCCCCCCCACCCCCATGCCCCCTGCTCATGCACATGCAATCCAGTTTGGGCTTGTTTTGTATTTCCGGAAATATAGGAAGTGATGAAACGGGACTGTTTTTCGGCCTCTAAAGGCTGCAGAGGCTTCCCTTGAGCCTCTGGGAGGCCGAAAAAGGCCTCAAACAGGCCAAAAATCAGCTGGGAGGTGCGTGCATGCCCAGTGAGGTAAGTTTGACTGGGGCACACGTGCCATAGGTTCGCCATCATGGGCTTAGTCTGATGAGTTAATACAGCTCTCTCTCTCTCTCTCTCTGTGATTTAACAAACCATGATTAAGCAAAACATGGTTTGTTGCAGTGTACAAATCTGGTCAGTTCTTCCTTTTTCAGCTCTCTGCAGACTCCAGAAAGTTGTCACATGCTAGTTTGATTATTAGGACTCTACAGCGATCTGGATTCAAAAGGCAAAAAGTGATTTGGAATACCCATGGGAGAAAGGCTTTAATTGTGAGGTTATGATTGCCATCACTATCAAAGCTGACACCAGCCAGAGCATATGAAAACTCAAAGAAGCAGTGCAAGATCAGAAGACCTGTCTTGTAAAATCGCCAAGAAACGGATACAACCGAATGGATAGCATCATCATTGTTATCATGATCGACATCTTGATGGTTTTGGCTCCTCCTTGTAGTCACATCTGGATGGGAAATTTCGTTCTGCCATAGAAGCTGCTCCAATGTAGAAGAAGAAAAATACCAAATAAAAAATCTCTGTTCATGGCACATACTACTTAATCCCTATTAGCAGAAGAGAATGATGGGAAGGAACTATTGGCATTCTATTTAGGGGAACAAATACTTTGCAGGAACAGTTGTTCAATTTGGCCACAGGATTTGATAAACTTTTTTGTCTGATCAGGCCCAGATCTTTTCATGATCTAAGCTTGGAGATTCGTTCTCAGACTGTTTCCCCAGTTCGTAGCAATCCAGTAGCTCCTGGAGCCTCTGAGCAACAGGATCAGGGCCTGAGAAAAAAGCTTTTTAATCCTAAATTCCCACTCCGCGACTGACAGGCTGGGATGGATGAAAATATGGTACGCCTATTGTGAGTTGTCACTTATTTTCAGTATTGGAACACAAGCCTTTTGCTTTAGCTCCTGTGTTTATATCAAAACAGACCTGCGCTCTGCCTGCCATATAATTTTAGTCCTTTGCAGTAAGTAAGTTTTATTGATTAGCCCTTGGGCCATATCAAAGTACAAAGTTCCAGCAACAAATTGTTACTAAAATTAAAAGAAATTCAAAATAAAACTTGATAAAATACAATTTAAAATGGAATCTAGACAAAATACAATTTAAGATGGAATAGTAATAAAATACAATCCAAAATAAAATTGTAATAATGTACAATAATTTAAGATATAGATAAAATATAATAATGTTATATTTCGGAGTCACCCTTGCAGTCTGCCCCAATCAATCCCACGTATGCAGATCTCAACCAAATCATTTTGTTTAAATACTGTGCTACTTTAAATGTTAAATTTTCAAGTTCTGGCCGGACATAAGGTAAGTTATTTTGATGTGGGTATCCCAATAGGTCATTCGTCTGATATAAAGACCAAGATACCTGTCTCTCATCCTCTTATACAGGCAACAGTCAAATAGGATGTGAGCCAGGTCCTCTACCTCTGCCGCTCCGCAAATGCAGAGCCGCTCATTGTGCTGCATGAAATCTCCCATATCTAACCATTGTGTCAAGCTGTTCAAATCTCGCTCTTGTGAATATCTCCCTTTGCATTAGCAAACTAAACACTGCTGATTCTCACCGCAAAGGGAAACATTTAATAAACTCAGAAAACAGGATAGGGGAGCTTTGAAGATTACAATACTTCATTGAAAATCTACTTCCTTGTTTATTTTGATATTCTATCCATGTTTCTTTTTTTAAAAAAAAAAGCCCATAGCATTATTATAACATTTATATGGTTAGTTACCTTAACTTAAGAACACATATTAGGTAGTATTCTTTTTCATTAGCAAAAAGAAAAATACCCTTTGAGCAGTGGTGGGATTTAAATTTTTTTACTACCAGGTTCTGTGGGCATGGCTTGGTGGGCATGGCAGGGGAAGGTTACTGCAAAATCCCATTCCCTTCCCACCCCACTAACCTGCTTTCCAGCTCTGTTCTCCTGTGCAGGTCAACCAAAGAAGACCCAGCCGATCAGCTGGGAGTCAGGAGGCAGAGACTAGATGGAGGCGGGACCAGTCAGAGGTGGTATTTGCCGGTTCTCCGAACTACTCAAAATTTCTGCTACTGGTTCTCCAGAACTGGTCAGAACCTGCTGAATACCACCTCTGCCTTTGATACAAAAAATTGGCTATTCTAGGCTCTTCACTTTAATTTACTGTGTTAAAGATGGGAAAATAGCTAATCTGTGAGTGATTCTTGCTTAATACTATTTTTTTCCATTTCAGAGACACTGTTTCTCCATTTTGAGATGGCATTACAATTACAGGTGTAGAATATAGTCCCTTTGGCAATTCTGTAATGTTAATGTACATTTCCTCAGAAGTCGTCTTTCTTTTTCTGCCTTTTTACCATGTAATTAAGAATTATCCTCTACCCCTCCCCCCTTGATTAAAATATTTAATTGAGATTCTCGTTTGCTTTCTTTAATTAGTCATTTCCTGGTACTTTTTCTGGTCATTAGCTGCCTTTTAATTAGTTGACAAGAAGTAATGACAAGCAGAAATAACTAATTCTAGGGCCAGAAGCAAAGAGGGGAGGGGGATCAGCAGCATTTTTGATCATTTATTTGGAACAGGTTAGTGCTGAAATTGTATTTAAGCACAGATTAATTTTTTTTAAAAAAAAGACCAGGCAGTTTGGGTGATCTTGTCTGGGTTTTCATTAAAAACTGAATGAACAAAGGATATCCTCATTGGAAGAAATGGCTAATATGGAAGCTTTTGAAGCTGAAAAGAAGCATGAAAAGTTAATGATATTTCTGGTATAGTGCTGACATTTCTCTTTGCTGTTGAAGACTACCCATATTTACATTGAGTGTCTAAAATTCAGAAGGAAATTAGTCTGTTGCTCCCTGGAGCTTCATCCCCTTCCTTCTCATACCTAGTGAAAAGAAACCCCATCAGCTAGGAATTAGTTCAAGGGTGGGATTCAAAGATCCCAGCAACCAGTTTTCTGTGTGGTGGCCGTGGCCGTGGCGGGTGTGGCCATCCGGAACTTCTGGGAGGGCCATGTTTTTGTCTTCATCCTCTGCACAGCCCCTGCATTTACCTGAATCCAAAACGGACTGTGTGGAGATTCCTGGGAGAGGAGGGGCAGGGTGGGTGGGGCCAAGTTAACATCCGGTTCACTCAAACCGGGCCAAACCAGCTGAATCCCACCCCTGAACTGGTTTCTGATTTAAGCCACCCCACATAGTGCTATGTTTCTAGCATAGTTTTGGCTATGGATTGTAGTCCCTTTAAGGTTTCATGTTTTATCTTCTTGCATGGTTCAATTCACCTGATGGTTTTGGGCTGCCTTTTTGTTGTTCTGCACTAGAGCAATGTTAAAACAGTTCCAAATACAGCCTGCCAAATTTCTTTATTTACGACTCCATCCAATCACCCAAATGCACAGTTTATTGTTTACAACAAAAATAAATACTTCTGAGCTGACAAATAGTTCAAATCTCAAAGGAGAGTTAGAAGCTGCACTAGCTAATAAAAATGACAGTATCTATCCTGTTTGTGTTAGTTGTGTGATGGAGTCCTGACTTAGATTTCTCAAAAGAAAATAAGGGATAGAAAGAAACAGATTATTCTGACTAATGGAACTGTTAAACACTTTGCCTGATAAATTACTAGAGGAAAACCTCAATTTTACAGCCCCCCATTCAGCAGACATGGGATTCAACAGAGAGCAATCTGAATTCAGATTGCTTTGCCAAATGGTGACCATTGTTTTTTAAATCAGTTGAGGCTACATCCATACTTTTTATGTAAATTAGATCTGTGAGGTAATTGGGGTTAAAATTTCCTAGATACCATAAATCCAAACTTAACTGATATTCTATTTAACACAAAACAATGGACACATAAAATAGAAGAGAGACATAAATTCCAGGTTTTACTGTATTTCTGCCTTCCACATTAACCTACGTTAGTGAAACTGCTGTGCAAATACAACACCCCAAAGTCTTGTTAAACTGAGGCAGGGTCCCAAAAGTAATGCTGCACGTAATTTGATCTTGTATAGATTGCTTGTTTGTTTGTTTTGTCAAATTTAAGTCATGTCCATCTCACTCTTAAGAGTGATTAGTTTTGGATTAATTTCTATCAGAGGGTTTTGAAATAGGTTGAATGTAGCCAGGCTATAGTTCTAGGAGCACAGATGGAAAAAGTACAGATCATAAATCTCAAAAATTGTAAAAGAAATTCAGGAAAATGTCTGTCTTGCATGGGGACACGTCATAAGCTATATATGTTTTCCTGATTTATATATCTATATATCCAGGGATGGGATTCTACCAGTTCGCACTTATTCGCTAGAACCGGTTGTTAACATTCCAAGAAGTTCGGAGAACCGGTTGTTAGAAGAAATTACTGGTCTAATCCTGTAAGGAAGGCAGGAAGGAAACATTCTGGTGTTGCTTACAGAAACTGCCTCTCCATTAACCCTTATTACACTCTTGGCAGGACTAGATTTCCTGTCTCAGGAACTTCTCTGGAGTTTTTTTTTCCCCTCCTTTGCTGGTACTTTGCTTGTGTGGAGTGACCATTCAAAGTTACAATGGCACTGAAAAAAGCAACTTATGACCATTTCTCATACTTACGACTGTTGCAGCATCCCCACAGTCATGAGAGGCCAGGTGAGGAGATCCGTGCCTCGATGTGAGTGATATTGAGTTGGCCACACTCAGCCAATAACATGACCACCAAGCCATGCCCACTACCTAAGCCACATCCACAGAAACGGTTGTTAAAAATTTTAATCCCACCCTTGTATATATCTATATCTATACCTATATATCTATGTCTATCTATATCTGTGTATGTGTGTGTGTATACAAATTATTCTTAAAATACGAGTTCCAGGTATATTTGTAAACTTGTATACTTGTAAAGGAAGAAACAGACATCCTGCGATCTTCAGAACTTAAAATTACATTTAACTTAGAATATATATATATATATATATATATATATTCATATATATATATATGGATCTTTGGTTCTTCGGGTTTTCTCCCGCGTAGAATTGGAAATATCTAGGCGACATTTCGATGAAGTCTCATTCATCATCTTCAGGCTTGTGTCTTTGGCCTTGTGCTTCTCAGAAGCCGAAGACACAAGCCTGAAGATGATGAATGAGACTTCATCGAAACGTCGCCTAGATATTTCCAATTCTACGCGGGAGAAAACCCGAAGAACCAAAGATCCACATACAAATACCCGCGAAAACCTTCAAAAACATACATACATACATACATACATACATACATACATACATATATATATATATTCTAAGTTAAAGCAGCCTAGAAAAATGACTATCTAATCTTCAGAGACATCTAACTCTGGTTTGTTGAATAAACAAAGAGACCTCCAGTTTTGATCACCACAATGTAAAAAAAGATGTTGAGACTCTGAAAGAGTGCAGAGAAGAGCAACAAAGATGATGTGGGGACTGGAGGCTAAAACATATTAAAATGTTTGCTGGAATTGAGTTTAATGAAAAGAAAAGCTAAGGGTAACATGATAGCAGTGTTCCAATATCCGAGGGGATGCTAAAAAGAAGACTGTTGTCAACCTATCTTCCAAAGCACTTGAAGGCAGGACAAGAAGCAACGGGTGGAAGCTGATCAAGGAGAGATCCAACCTAGAAATGAGGAGGAATTTTCTGACAATTATAACAATTAAGCAGTGGAACAACCTGCCTCCAGAAGTTGTGGATGCTCCAACACTGGCAATTTTTAAGAAGAGATTGGGCAACCATTTCTCTGAAATGGTGTAGTGTTTTCTGCCTAAGCAGGGGGTTGGACTAGAAGACTTCCAAGGCCCCTTCCAATTCTGTTATTCTGTTAAACCACAATATGCAGAATCCAAACCAAACTAACCACATGTCAGCCTAGTGTGGTATGTGAATGCAGCCACTATGTGGTGTTTTAAAACCCTATGAAAGTGACTTACCGTTTGCTGATAAAATTTGCGATTTTAAAGCATTTTTCCTCATGTGTATTGAAAAAAAAAATCCTGCTTCTGAAAACAGTTGCCTGATCATTCAATATGGAAGGTTGTTTTCTGTGTCTTAACGTGGTAGTGTATCACTTTAGGGAGCTTTTCCTTTTTATTCCCAGCAATATCTCTGCAATTAACAAAATTACACAGGCCCATTTAAAATCCACGCAGCTGCTTTGTAGACAATGTTTTCTGAAGAAGCATTAGAAACATCATTGACATTCAGTAATGTTGAGGTGTGTTACTAATTATTCCCAGCATGTATGCCTCTGGTACTTATGATTCATCATGAATACTTATGATTTGGTAATCATTCTTTTTCTCTTTCAAACATTCCTGCCGAAGCCTTTGCTGACCACCGTGATTTATTGTTACAGAAGCTAAGGAATAATCCACTAAGTTGGGCAATAACAGCTAATGCATACCACCTACTGGCTATAATTATATTTAACATTTTTACCCCTTATAGGCTATTTAGACTAGCTTGAGATTCAACTGTATATGCTAGTGCATAAATATCAGATCATGGTTCCTGATTTATATCTATATCTATATCATCTATATCATCTATATCTATATCTATATCTATATCTATATCTATATCTATATCTATATCTATATCTATATCTATCTATCTATCTATCTATCTATCTATCTATCTATCTACCTACCTACCTACCTACCTACCTACCTACCTACCTACCTACCTATTTCTATCTATCTATCTATCTATCTATCTATCTATCTATCTATCTATCTATCTATCTATCTATATGCAGGTCTTGGCATGTTCAGGTCTTTTCCAGTGTAAGATTGAGAGTAACTTGGCAACATTTTGACGAGATCTCACTCGCCATCATCAGGCTGGTGCTTTCGGCTTTGTGCTTGTGCGAGCAAAGTGTGATCTGAGCTGCTGTCTCCCTATATATACTGGTGAGGAGATTGGCTGTGTTGTCATTTTTTGATTGGTTGATGGAGTTGATGTTTGCAGATTGGCGGCTTTTTCTTAAGAACATATGTGCCTGAGGTATTGGCTGTGTGTCTATCAGCCTCCTGCATTGTAATGACTTGGGTAATGGGATGCGTGATGACCTTCTGAGTTCTATTGTTTTGACATCCTGGGTCTTGTGCTGTAATCTCCTGGGTCGTAATAACCTGGGTAATGGGCTGTGTGATGATCTTCTGAATTCTAATCTTGTGACATCCTGGGTCTTGTATTGTAATCTCCTGGGTCGTTGGCTGTGTTGCAACATCCTGAGGTTTTGTGGTATAGCCTCCTGAGTTCTATGATGTGATATCCTGAGCGGATGGCTGTGATGTGATGCTCCGGGTTTTGGTTTGGTTCTGAGTTTGAGGCCTGGCTCTGTGTTCATGGCGTGTGTCAGTTTGCTTGGTTTGGGGGTTGGGGTGTGTGGCAGTTGGTGATGCAGATGTGGTCTGGTTTCTGGATGGTGGTTGTCTTTCATCTATGGAGTGAGTTTGAGTTTGAATCTGGTGAGGGAGATTGGTGGTGGCATCATGTGTTGTTTTGGGTCCAGTGTTGGTTTTCGTGGCTGGGACTCATTTGTTCATAAGGGCTAGTTTCCAAATGTCTGGTAGGTGGGAGGCATCTTCCTGTTTATTCATGTTATGGGGTGTTTCTCTATTTCGATGGCTTCCCTGATTATTCTTTTGTTGAAGTGTTCAGTATTGGAGATTAATTTGGTTCTCTCAAAATTAATTTCATATCCTGTGGCTGTATATACATATATATATACTGTATATATATATAGTCTGGCTACCATATCTGATTTAAAGTTTATGATGACCACTAGATGGCAGCAAACTTAGTTTTGTTTTATGTCTTTACTGCAATCTACTGGTAAAAGGTCTTCTGATTGAGCAGGGGGTTGGACCAGAACACGGGTGTCAAACTCAAGGCCTATAGGACAGATCTGGCCCATGGAGTTCTTAGATCTGGCCTGTGGAACCAGCCTAGAAACCACAAAACAGCAGTGTCTTTGCTAGTGAAAATGGAGCTTGGAAGCAGTGGTGGGATTCAATTTTGTTTTATTACTGGTTCTGTGGGCATGGCTTGGTGGGCGTGGCAGGGGAAGGATACTGTAAAATCCCCATTCTCTCCCCACCCCACTAACCTGCTTTCTTGTGCAGGGCAACAAAAGAAGATCCAGCCGATCAGCTGGGACTCAGGGGGGCAGAGAATAGATGGGGGTGGGGCCAGTCAGAAGTGGTATCTGCTGGTTCTCTGAACTACTCAAAATTTCTGCTACCGGTTCTCCAGAACTGGTCAGAACCTGCTGAAAACTACCTCTGCTTGGGGGGGGGCTGTACACTGCCCCCCCCCCCCCCCGAGCTCCATTTTCGCTGGCAGAGGGCTATCAAAACAAACAAAACACAAAACAAAAGGAGAAATGTTTCCACTTTTGCATTTGAGCATGCAAGAAGGGACAGGAAAGGAGAAAGAGAAAGAGGAAAGACCAAGAAAAAGAAGGGAAGAGAGCAAGGAAGGAAAATAAGGAAAGAGGCGAAGGAAAAAGAAAGGAGAATGAAGAGGTAAGGAAAAAACAAAAAAGGAAGGAAGGTTATAATGAGAGTGAGGGAGAGTCTCAGGAAAGTCCTGCCTTAGCACTGGGCCACCACAGGTGCCCTTGACACGAGTCTCATGTCACAGCCACTATGGCCATGCCCCCGGCCACACCCCATGCCCCCCCCCCATCCCTCTGAGGTCAAATACAACCCTGATGCAGCCCTCAATGAAATCGAGTTTGACACCAGTGGACTAGAAGATATGCAAAGTCCCATCCAACTCTGCCATTCTGTTATTGTGACGAGTATCTGGACGCTTCAAGTGGCTGCAGAATACAGCAACACAGGCAGTTTTCTGTGCTTCCCGGACAGCACATGTCACACCCTTGCTTTGCAAGCTGCATGGATTGCCCGTTTAGCTTTCCCGTGAAATTGATTTCTTGGTCTGGTTTGCCTAGCAAGGCCGACAGCTGTCTTGCAAGTCTAATTGTGTTGTACTTTCTGCTGTGTATGTTCCTTCCCCTGCAAGATAGCCGATCATTATCAATATAAAGGCTACAGCAAGTTGGCTTACTTTTATGGAATTCTATTTTTAACTTTATCTTAAAAGGAATGAAAAAACAAAGAAAGAAAAGGAAAGAGAGAGAGAAAGAAAAGATGGCTCAAAGTGTTCTATTTTGGGCCAAATGTTGCTATTTTGCTGTAATCACCAAAGATTGTTTCCCCCCCCCCCAAAAAAAAAGATAGTTTTTGCCATCCATTTGATATGTGAAAAAGGATCTTGACTTAAAATAGCAAATATTCTGGAGCCCAAATAAAACCCAGTTAAGGCAATACATTAATGCATTTACTTTTCTGAGAGGCCCAGTCATTTTAGTTGAGATGAAATGTAGTGTTTCATATCTTCATTTCAGGAGAAAAAAAAACATTATACAAGGCCTTCTGATTATGTTTTTCCCCCATTTCTTTAGAAACAGAAGTGAAGTCAAAATAAAAGGATTGTTTTATTTTTTTTGCCAAGGTCTACGTCCATTCTATTTCTGGACAATTCCAAACTAACCTCATCCAAATTTCTGTCTAAATTTTATTTTAAAAGTGAGACTGTTTTTTTCTTTTTCTTTTTAAAGAAAAGCTCCATTTAAACAAGATATCTGTTTTAGGCAAAATGTTGTTCCTGACTCATTTGCTTCATTTTTGAGTTGGTTCAACGAATGTACAGTATCTCTGATCCTCTCTGATACCGTAATGCATAACACATGCTGATAAAATCTGATCCAAATTAAAAAAAGAAAAGTTCCAAAAGGACATTTAAAGGAGGATCATGAATACTTTGTGTGTGCTCTTTCATCAATCTTCTAGAGCACCTGGGGCCATTAATAAAACACTACAAGATTGAACCTTGATGTTTGATACACAATAGGTTCATGCCATCTGCTTCACTTGTTTAGCAAATAAACTATTTTTTTCCTGAGTTGCCACAGTCTAATGAGGATAGAGGTTCTCAATCATCCAGTTCATAGTTGTCCCAAAGGTCCAGTTGCTTCTTGAAAAAACACCTTGGGGACATAGTCTAATGAGTTACATCTTGACCTAGTGAGCTCAGTCTGTGGCTAGGTTACAAGCAATCCTAAGGGCAAGCAACATTACGCGTAACATGCGACGGTGACCTCTTTTTCTCACCCTGGTTAAGTATGTTATGTCAATGCGAGCATCGTTGTTGTATCCAGATAGTTTTTGCTTTAACAGAATAACAGAGTTGGAAGGGACCTTGGAGGTCTTCTAGTCCAATCCCCTGATCCAGCAGAAGACCCTACACCATTTCAGATAAATGGCTGCTCAATCTTTTCTAAACGAATCTCCAGAGATGGAGCATCTACAACTTCTGGAGGCAAACCATCCCACTGATTGATTGTTCTCGCTATTGGGAATATTTCTCCTTTGTCCTAGGTTTCTTCTCTCCTTGATTAGTTTCCATCCATTGCTTCTTGCCCTGACTTCAACTTCTTTCATATTCGTTGCTCTTTTAGGCCAGGCCAGACAGCTACCTCCATAAGTTTGAATGGAACTCTGTTGTTATAGCCCAGTGATGTCAAACTTGATTTCATTGAGAGCCACATCAGGATTATGTTTGACCTAGGGGGGGCATGGGGGCATGGCCAGCTCAACAGCACTCGTATTAGCAATGCCTGTGGTGGCTCGAGTGTTCTGCTAGTGGAAACAGGCTTCTGAGCTCCATTTTCGGTGGTGACAGCTTCCTGTAACCCTCTGCTAGCAAAAATGGAGCCCCAGAGGGCTGCCCACAGTCCTCCAGAGCTCCGTTTTCACTGGCAGAGTTGCCATGGGCCAGTCCTTTGCTGTTTCCAGGGCAGCCCTGCAGGCCAGATCTAAGCTTTTCCAGAAGGAGGTTCAGATTAGGAGATTTTGCAGTCCTGATCTTACAAAGCAGGAAGAAGAGATTCAGGGTAGCTACCACCAGGGGTGGGATTCAAGAATCCCAGCAACTGGGTCATTGCCCGGTTGCTGGGTAGGCATGGCCATGGTGGGCATGGCCTACCAGAACTGTGGGTTCCAGTCTTGAGCCCACATTACGTATCTGATCTTAACACAGTTGAGAAAATCCAGAAACATTTCACAAGAAGAGTTCTCCACTCCTCTACTCGTTGCAGAATACCTTATGCCACCAGACTTGAAATTCTAGACCTTGAAAACCTGGAACTATGCCGCCTTCGGTCCGATCTAAGTATAGTATATAAAATCATACATTGCAATGTCCTACTTGTCATTGAATACTTTAGCTTCAACCATAACAACACTAGAGCAAACAATACATACAAACTCAAGGTTAATTGCACCAAACTTGATTGCAGGAAATACGACTTCAGCAACAGAGTGGTCAATGTCTGGAATACTCTACCTGACTGGGGTTTGAGGTTTCTTCCCCAAACCCCCAAAACTTTAACTTTAGACTATCTACTATTGACCTCACCCCTTTCCTAAGAGGTCTGTAGGGGGCATGCATAAGTGCACCAACGTGCTACCGTCTCTGTCCTATTGTTTCCTTTTATTTTTCTTATACATACCCATTTCATGTATTCATGACTATGTATATACTTATACCTATTATCTTGTAAGCAATTGACAAATCAAATAAATTCTAAAATTCTAACTTCCTGTTTCCAGCTTCCAGTGGGCCTCCAGAGCCCAGGGTACGTTGCTTTCACCCTCCCAAGGGTCCAGATGCTTCTGCAGGGCCTCTGGGAGGGTGAAAACAGCCTCCCCCAGCTTCTGGAGGCCCACCAAAAGCCGGAAATAGGCCTGTTTTGCGACTTCTGGTTTTTCCAGGAAGGCCATTTTTCACACTCCCAAGGGTCCAGTGGCCTCTCCTGGAACTCTGGGAGGGTGAAAGTGGCCTCTCCCGTGCTCTGGAGGCTTTCTGGAAGCCGGAAACAGGCCAGTTTCTGGACTTCCGGAAGGCCCGTTTTCCCCCCTCCCCGACCTTCCACATGGATTCCACACTTACTTCCATTGAAAATGGGCCACATGGAGACTCCTGGGAGGGGAGGGGCAGGAGTGGCAGGGCCAGCCGGTCAGTTGAAATACCGGTTCGGTGAATCAGATGTAACTTTAATATCTGGTTCGCCTGTACTGGTCCGAACCGATAGAATCCCATCCCTGGCTACCACCCTAGAACCTCTCAGGATATACAGTATCTAGTAGGTTAGAAGTCATAGCCTTCGTTTGGCAAGATTCTGTCCGTTAAGTTGTTAGCAAACCAAGGGTTGATGTTGACTGGATTTCATAGTGTCCTCTCTGGGCTTGGGCCAGTTCGAGGAATTTGTGGGTCCCAATTCAAGGCAGGATGCCTCAAAGATGCCAACATGCTGCATAGAAAAGGATTGGTTAGAGCACAGAATCCATCCCTGAAAGGCAGCCCACAAATGGGGTACAGAAATCAGACATTTTTATAGATTGAATAGGTATGGGTTGTCTGTAATTTTCTTTTTAGTGAACGTGCAGCTACAGTGGAAGACAGTTTTAATCAACTCTCATGTTTACAAACGTTCTTCTTTGATATTGGATTAAGTCTGGGTAACTTATTTGGAGTTTTAAGGAAGTTTGAGTAAAATATTTTCTCCCATTTGCTCTTTTTACTTGATTAACTTAGTTTTGGCTCACCTGTCAGTTATCTAGCAGAGATGCAATTCAGCGATCTTCCACAACAGTGCTTTTATTTTTCTTCCTTACTTGTTTCTAGTTTCAGTCAATTGTGGGTTTTGTTAATGATTAAGGACAGTTGGAGACAGTATAAGGAATAAAATACATTTTGATATAAAACTTTATACAGGCCTAATAAGGATCTTGAATTGTGGGGTCTTTGGTGCTTTCTGAATTTGAATTTGTTTGCTTGCAGACGTTTCACTACCAAACTCTGAAACACCATCCATGCATGATGATGTTACACTCATCATCAATGCACTGAAGATGTTACCAAGTTAGGCAATGAAACCTTTGCAAGAAAACAACCTAGTTCAGAGAGCACCAAGGAATCCACACTTCATCCCTGAGCTATGTATGTTTTACCTCTCCAAATGATCACTCTTTTCAGCTTACTAGTTTAAAATTCTTATGCACAGCCTTTGGGAACTGTAGTTCATAAGCTCCGAGGCTGAAGATTTATCCGGAATAAATGCAATCAGGCCTTTTAATACTTTAACAGCAAACCTCTGGGTTTTGGAATTCAGTTTATCTGGTCTTTTAAACTCAGTTTTACTCTCTATGCATTTGTTTTCATTAACATTAAAAGGGTCTTTCCTGAATTTTACTTCCTCAGCATTAAAGTAAAACGCCAATTTATTTTTATTTTTTATTTTTTTGCCTCTTTGGAAAACCTGCTGTTCTTCCTCTGTGTCTGTGTCTGAGTTCAAAATTAATTAAAATAAGTATCAAGTGCTAATTGAACATATTAATACATTATATAATTCACATGTGATATTAAATGGAAAAAAGCTTTTTATTCTCTTTAAAAAAAATGGCAGCATGAGCTCCAGGAAGGAAGGAAAGATGATAATTATATTCCCTTTATAAACTTCATCATTCATTGGCTGATCAAAAACTACCTCATCAGGCCAAATTGTGATTGTGTGACCTTGAAGGTGGTGCAATGCTTGTAATCGGGAGGACAGGTTGCAAGTCATTTTTTTCCAGCCCCATTGTAACTTCAAACTGCCATTAAACAAATGCTCGTAAATGGAGAACTATCTATTTTGCCAAAATTTGAAAGAGCATCATTAGCAACAAAGAATTTGACTTTTCTTGTTTCTGTCATTTTTACAGTGCTGATATAGTTGTTGTAAACCAAATAAGCCTTTTAATTTTTTTAAAAAATTGTGTTTCAGCAGTTCCTTACATTTCAGAGCTAAATCCATACCCAATGTTTCTGGTTATTTTTCTGATGGTTTGATTATTGTCGATTATTTCTAAAGCAGAAAAGGTATGGAGATACATTTACCCTTGCAAAGTCACTGTACTTAAAAAAAATCCAGGCCCATTTATTGGGAGGAAGTTGCTTGGTGGAGTTTCTAAGAAAAACAGATCCATGCAAAATTCATGTTGTTCACATGCTTCAGTCTCCACTTTTTCTAGAGTCTCAACATCTTTTTATAGTGTGGTGACCAAAACTGGATGCAGTACTCTCGGTGTGGTCTTAGAATAGAATAGAATATTTTATTGGCCAATGTGATTGGACACACAAGAAATTTGTTCTGGTGTAAATACTCTCAGTATACATAAAGAAAAGGTACATTCATTAAGAATCAAGAATCATAATGATAGTCATAGGGGACAATCAACAATCAAATCATACTAGGAAACAATCAATATAAATCGTAAGGATACAAGCAACAAAGTTACAGTCCTACAATCACAAGTGGGAGTGGATGAGTGATAAGGAGTGATGAGAAGATTAACAGTAATAGTAGTGTACACTTTGTAAACAGTTGAACAGTGTTAAGGGAATTATTTGTTTAGTAGAGTGATAGGCTTTCGGGAAAAAACTGTTCTTGTGTCTAGTTATTCTGGTGTGCAGTGCTCTATAGCATCGTCTTGAGGGAAGGAGTTGAAACAGTTTATGTCTGGGATGTGAGGAGTCTGTAAATATTTTCACAGCCCTCTTTTTGACTCATGCAGTATACAGGTCCTCAATTGAAGGCAGGTGGGTAGTAATTGTTTTTTCTGCAATCCTAATTATCCTCTGAAGTCTGTGTCTATCCTGTTGGGTTGTAGAACCAAACCAGACAGTTATAGAGGTGCAGATGATAGACTCAATAATTCCTCTGTAGAACTGTATCAGCAGCTCCTTGGGCAGTTTGAGCTTTCTGAGTTGGTGCAGAAAGAACATTCTTTGTTGTGCTTTTTTGATGACATTTTTGATGTTAGGTGTCCATTTTAGGTCATGTGATATAGTAGAACCTAGAAATTTGAAGGTGTCTACTGTTGATATTGTGTTGTCTAGTATTGTAAGAGGTGGTAGTATGGGAGGGTTTCTTCTAAAGTCTACCACCATTTCTACGGTTTTGCGTGTATTCAGTTCCAGATTGTTCCGGTTACACCATGAGGCAAGTTGTATAACCTCCTATTTGTATGCAGATTCATCGTTGTCTCGAATGAGACCAATCACTGTTCTGTCATCAGAAAACTTCAGTATTTTAACAGATGGATCATTTGAGATGCAGTCATTGGTATATAGGGAGAAGAGAAGTGGAGATAGCACACAGCCTTGGGGGGCCCCTGTGCTGATTGTATAGGTATTGGATGTGATTCCGCCTAACTTCACCTGCTGCTTTCTGTCTGTTAGGAAGCTTATGATCCACTTACAAGTGTGTTCAGGTACCACTAGCTGGTTTAATTTACTTAGAAGGGTGTCTGGAATGATGGTATTGAATGCTGAACTGAAGTCTACGAAGAGGACCCTTGTGTAGGTATTTGGAGATTCAAGGTGTTGTATGATGTAATGCAGAGCCATGTTAACAGTATCATCTGTCGATCTATTTGCTCGGTATGCAAACTGCATGGGATCTAACAGCGGATCCGTGATGGTTTTCAGGTGGGATAGCACAAGCCTTTCAAAGATTTTCATAACTACAGATGTTAGAGCAACTGGTCTTTCCTTGATGGAGGGCTTCTTTGGCACTGGGATGATGGTAGAACATTTGAACATTTGAAGCAGGAAGGAACATAGCACATCTCTAGTGATTTATTGAAGATTCGGGTGAAGATGGGGGCCAACTGGTCAACACAGACTTTTAAGCAAGAAGGAGTTATTTTGTTTGGACCTGGTGCTTTTCCTGGCTTTTGTCTGTGTAATAGATCTTGCACTTCTTTTTCTGTGATCACCAGAGGTTGTGAGCCCAATGGATTACTAAGTCTTACTAAGTTTTACTAAGGCTAAGACAATACTATTGACCTCACCCCTTTCCTAAGAAGTCTGTAGGGGGCATGCATAAGTGCACCAATGTGCCTACCGTCCTTGTCCTATTCTTTCTTTTTATTTTTCTTATATATATCCATTTCATGTATTCATAACTATGTTATACTTATACCTGTTATCTTATAATCGCTTGACTAAATAAATAAATAAATAAATAAATAAATAAATAATAAATAAATTAATAAATAAATAAATAAATAAATAACAATCCTTACTAAGGATAGACAGAATCTTGAAAAACTATTCAGATCTCCTCTTTCCCACCAAATTATTAAAATAATGGAAGGTGAGGAGAAAAAGAATCAGCTGCAGAAGACATACTTGCACTGCTGAAATTATCACATGGTTCCTATTATTTGTTAAGCTCCCCTCCCACCATTAATCCCAATCTATGGCCTATTTTGTTTAGCAAGTGCAGTTTTTCCTCCCCAATTCAAGTGTTTACATGTGAGTTGTGTCTCACTACAATCCTGGGAAAAATTGTATTAAACTTATTACCCACTGGGTAAACAAACCCTAAAGCAAATAATCCTGAAATAGAGTTCTATGAAACTCTTCCTTGGCTTTTAAGCCCACCCACCATGGGAATTATTTTCCTTTTTAAGCTTTTGCAGAGCAAAATTGTTCTTTTGCCAGAGTAAGCAGTAACTGTTCAGCCAACTGTATTTTAGCTTCATGTAGGCTTTCTCAAACCCCCCTTCTTTTGAACAACTGAGATTTTATTTCTAGTTTCAGAGATGGTGTCCCAAAATTTTAGGAGGTCCATGGATGGTGGGAGAACAAGTATTCCTAAAACGTGCTTGGAACTAAGAGTTGACCTCTCTCAGGCTCATGGGCTAAGAGAATTTTGTTTGGGGACTTTCAGTTAGTAAATAAGTCCTGTTGAGCTGAGCTCATGTCATTATTTCCTATGTGTACAGAATTTAATAAGTAGTTAAAAATAATATTTAGAAATAAATATTTCTAATATTGCGAGGCAAACAAGTTTAATAAATTACATGTGGTTGGCCTCCCTGTCAGTCATCCACTTAGACTGGATTCATCATTGTTGTTCATCTGTCCTTCCCAAGGATTTGGCATAGGCTGTTGTTGTTTAATTATGTTTAAAGTATCGTCTAAGGATGCAAACTGTCCCAAGTAAAAGTCTGTACAGATTCTCAGGATTTATGGAAGAACTTATATCTTTAAATCAAAAGGGGGAAAGGATCTTTGGGACAACCATGACCTGGATGACTGAGAAGCTCTACACACTTTCAGCTATACAATTTGGGATGAACACCCTTTGAATGGTGGGGGAGTAGGAATGGATTTCCAGGGGAAAAAATTGCTGTCTACAGGAACCAAGAACACTATTCAGGTGACCTTGAGGATACAGATAAACCTCCAAGTCGCCTCAACGATCCTCTAAAAAGGATGCAAATGACCAGCTGTCTGCAAGGAGTATAAATCCTTCCATTCCCCACTATCCTGACAGAGCTGAAGAAGCTTCTTGGATTAGAAGCTAAATGTCTTCAAAGAAAAAAGAAATTTCAGTTGCCTCCAGAAAAAACACCTTTGAGTGTCCCAAATAAAACTGAATTTTCCAATTGACTGCTGGTGATTTTTATCAACAGTGATAGTGTTCAAGTGTTGATTCAGATGTTTTGGAATCACACCCGGGAGGTCTATTTCAACCAAAAACCATGCAGTTCATCTTTACCTGTTGCTGACCAATTCTTGAACTTCCTTGCCCTTCTCTCCATCATTTCTGCTGTTAATACTGTTAATACAAGTTCTTCTCTTTTCCTTCTTCACTTCCTTTATCCAAGCTGCATTTTTAAAATTATTATTTCCTTGAGTTGTCTCATAGCTATGCCCAGAACTCAATTGTTTCTTCTTTGTCAGATATTGACTGACTGATTGCAGTCTGTCCATTGATGGATTATTAGAAACCTTTCTGATTTGACTGAAATTAGAGATTCTGCCTGTAATATGCAGTATAAGCTTCATAGCTGTTGATTTTCTTAGTTATGGCTGTTTCTGCTTTATTATTATTTCTAGTATTTCCTTGCTCTTTTTTGCCTCTACAGTAGATGACATTTCTTGATCAGATGTTCTTTGTTCTCCTTGTTCTTTAGCTTATTTTCTTTCATTTGTTCTAATTTGTTTGCATATGATCTTAGCATACTGATGAGTTGAGCGGGGTTGAGCTCCTGCCTCATGATCAGGAGGCTGTGAGTTCGATTCTAGATAGAGGCAGATATTTCTCTCTCTGAGAATATATTTGCTGAACTAAACTCTGCATTAGTGACAAGAAGGGCATCGGGCCATTAAAACACTCTACTAGCTCCATTCAGTTGACCAGACTCCACCCCACAAGGGATTATAGGCTTGTTAAATGAAGATGATGGTGATTTTAGCATCCTGACCTTATTTTCCAATCTGGACTTCCATATTAGTGATGCACTTTTGGCCTTTTTTTTTCTTCTTTGTTGATTTTGCATCCAAGACCTTCACTTATAACAGCAGCTGTGCTGTACATCAGTTGGTTGGTTTCTTGCAGGCAGCTGATGCTTTTATTTGATGATATTATATTAGCACCTATTAATACTTGTGCTAGCTTTTTTTTCAATGATCTACATATTACATCTGAAAATATTTTTCTTTCATTTTAGCTGAAAAAGAAATTGAAGAAGCCCAGGATCATATTTTTAAGAGTATCATAAGTTGTGAAATACTCAATAAAACAAGACATTCTTTTTAACTATGAATTCTTGCTAAGTGCCAATGTATATTATCTTTAAACAATCTTCCAAAATGAAATTGTTGGTTTTTTTGTACTGAAAAACTAATGCTAGTTCTTTGTCTATTGCTATGCCAAATATTCACTATATGAAATGATGGCCTCATTGGAATTAATTTTCATTTAAAAGAACTCGGTAACGTCAGCAGTGCTAGAAGAGAGTGGAGTTTGCTCTCTTTTTATGTACTAGTGGGTTGCCCTTTGGTGAAGGTATTCTTCATGGTAACTTAATTAGATTATTGTTTACTGAGTTAATAATTCTTTGATTGGGGTATTATTTACTTCTGGAAAATTGGTCTAGTATTAATCTCTGCTTATCTGCTGTTATAGGGACGCGGTGGCTCAGTGGCTAAGATGCTGAGGTTGTTGATCAGAAAGGTCGGTAGGTTGGCAGTTCGAATCCCTAGTGCCACATAATGGAGTGAGCTCCCGTTACTTGTCCCAGCTTCTGCCAACCTCGCAGTTCGAAAGCATGTCAAAATGCAAGTAGAAAAACAGGGACCACTTTGGTGGGAAGGTAACAGCATTCCGTGCGCCTTTGGTGTTTAGTCATGTCGGCCACATGATCACAGAGACGTCTTCAGAAAGCACTGGCTTTTTGCTTTGTAATGGAGATGAGCACCACCCGTTAGAGCTGGAAACAACTAGCACGTATGTGCAAGGGGAATATTTACCTTTGCCTTTAACTGCTCTTGGTTCTTAGTGAGGCAGAAACATATATAAATAGAAAGCAAACCTCCCCTCTTCTAGCACTGATGATGTTACTCAGTTGAGTAATAAAATGTGTGCAAGAAAATAACCAAGTACACATTCTGGTGAGAGAGAAGTTCCCTGAAAATGGGCTCTGAAAGCTCGGAAGACTAAAACTCTGGTCCCAGTGACCAACCAAGATTTGATCATGGAAGCAAAGAGAGCACCAAGGACCCCACAGTTTAACTCTGAGCTACAAATATTCTCTTTAATCTGTAGGTAGGATTGAGCTGTCAGATCTTGGGGTGTGTTTTTTTTGCACATAACCATTTTTCCATCCACAACTATTAACAGACTCCTCTGCGGTCATGTCTAATGAAGGAACCAGTTCCTGCAAAGAACACCAGGCTGTGAATCTTTTCCAGGGAGTAGATTAACATCAGAATAAATAGTCTGATATATAAATTCCCCAAAAGGTACTTTTACTGACAGGCTTGCTATAATTTTTAGTCACTTAGCATAAACTTCTACTACTAAATCGCTCTGGGTAAACTATGCAGTGATCCAAAAAGGCCCAAGGGTGTTAAGAATGATTTCAATATAAATTCCAATTTTATTTTATGACCAGTTTACGTTTGCTGGTATGTAGCGACTCTCATAAACTTCATAGAAAAGGCAAATATTTCTTGCTTTTCTTTTTCCTTTACCTTCCCCTCCTCCCTTTCATGGAGGGCTTCAGTTAGTTAGTTTATTATGACAGGTTAGCAACAGTTTTCCCACGCTACACATTTATAAAAGGGGGGTTTTAATGTGACCAAACCTAGCAGAAGACCCATAAAAATATGTGAACCTACTTTTTAAGTATTCATAAAATATGTTGCATTCAATTTATGCATCCACCTGGATTGCTGCCTATGACAATTAAAACGCATGGAGGGCACTGAAATACATTAAGTGATTGGCTATCTAGTGTCTGGTATGAGAATTAGATGCAATCGTACAAATGGGAAGAAATTCAGTCCACATTGGTACATATTTACACTTATTCTGCCTGTTCATCTAATTGCTCACTGACTCATCAAAAAGAAATGCCCAGCAATTTTTGAGCCAAATCCTTTAGACATTTTCCCAATAATTAGTGTATTAACTATTTAATATTTTTATTTATTTATTTGTCAATTGCTTACAAGATAATAGGTATCAGTATATTCATAGTTATGAATACATGAAATGGGTACATATAAGAAAAAATAAAAGAAACAATAGGACAGGGATGGTAGGCACGTTGGTGCGCTTATGCATGCCCCCTACAGACCTCTTAGGAAAGGGGTGAGGTCAATACTAGACAGTCTAAGGTTAAAGTTTTTGGGGTTTCAGGAAGAAACCACAGAGTCAGGTAAAGTATTCCAGACATTGAGCACTCTGTTGCTGAAGTCGTATTTCCTGCGATCATGTTTGGTGTGATTAACCTTGAGTTTGTATCTATCGTGTGCTCTTGTGTTGTTATGGTTGAAGCTGAAGTATTCATTGACAGGTAGGACATTGCAATATATGATTTTATATACTATACTTAGATCGGACCAAAAGTGGCGTAGTTCTAGATTTTCTAGGTCTAGAATTTTGAGTCTGGTGGCATAAAGTATTCTGCAATGAGTAGAGGAGTGAAGAACTCTTTTTGTAAAATACTTCTGGACTTTCCCAACTGTGTTAATATCAGATATGTAATGTGGGTTTCAGACTGGATGAACTGTATTCAAGTATTGGTCTAGCAAATGTTTTGTATGCTCTAGTTATTAGTGTAATATTACCAGAGAAAAAGCTACGTAAGATTAGGTTAACAACTCTTAATGCCTTTTTGGCTATGTAATTACAGTGGGCTCTAGCACTTAGGTCATTTGAGATGAGTACTCCAAGATCCTTGATAGAGTTTGGATCATCAACAAGGTCTTGACTATTCAGCCTGTATTTTATGTTCTGAATTTTTTTGCCAATATGTAGGACAGAGCATTTATTTGTTGAGATTTGAAGTTGCCATTTGTTTGACCATTCTGATACATAGTCAAGGTCTTTTTGAAGGGTAGCAGTATTGTCTGTGATATTGAATAACTTTACATCATCAGTGAAGAGAACACAGTTGCTCTTGATACGATCACAGAAGTCATTTATGTAGAGTATGAAAAGAGTTGGTCCTAGAACATTGCCTAGGGGGAAACCACTGTTGACAGGTACAGAATTTGATAGGACATTCCCAATTTTGATCATTTGTTGTCTGTTTGACAGGAATGCCTCTATCCAGTTATACAGGTGTCCAGAGATACCGTAAGATTTTAGTTTTAGGAGTAGTTTGTCGTGTACCACTGAATCAAAGGCTTTACAGAAGTCTATGTAGATTGAGTCTATTGCTTTGCCCTGATCGAGTTGTGTAGTCCATATGATTTTGCAATGTAAGAGTTGCAGATTACATTATAGTTTTTTCCAAAAATCAAATTGTTTATTAGAAAGTAGGTTGTTTGTTTCTAAGTGGAGGATGATGGATTGGTTAATAATTGATTCCATGACTTTACAGGTGATGCAGCATAAAGAGATTGGTGTGTCATTTTCAACTAGGCTGGGCTCTCCCTTTTTGAAGTTGGGGATGACTGTGGCTTGTGACCATAGTTTTGGCAAGGAGCTGGTCCTGAAAGATTTTCAAAGATTATGCTTAGAGGTTCTGCTATGGTAGTGGATAGCTTTTTTAAGAAGTATGCACATATTCCATCCCGTCCAATAGATAGAGATGGTTTTAGTTTGCGTACTGCTTTTTCAACATTGTCTTCTGTAAAATCGATATGTATTAGATCATTGTAGTTGTCTGTGGTTCAACTAGGAAATACTGGGCATGATCCATTGCTGTTTACAAATACTGAGCCAAAGAATGTGTTGAAGAGGTTGGCTTTAATGGTGTCATCATTGCAGTCTTTACCATTAAGTCCTTTCAGGAGTGGGATGGACCTTGAGTCTTTTAGTTTGTTGTTTATAAAATTATAGAAAGCAGGGATGGAATTGGTGCATAGAAGGTTTTCTTCTTGTTTAATGTGATAATTGGTGCATTCAGTTTTTATCTGGTGGCATAAATTTTTGTATCGGCTTTTGAAGTTGGCAACGTGACCAGATTTGTTTTTCAGATTTGTTTTTAATAGATATCTTTTTTCTATTCAATACATTCAATGACTTTGACTATCCCAATATCTACTGTTTTAATGGTAGGATTCAGAAATTTTTACTACCAGTTCTGTGGGTGTGGCTTTGTGGGCGTGGCATGGCTTGGTGGGAGTAGCTTGGTGGGTGTGGCAAGGGAAGGATACTGCAAAATCTCCATTCCCACCCCACTCCTGGGGGAAGGTTACTGTAAAATCCCATTCCCTCCCCACCTCACTAACCTGCTTTCCAACTCTGCTCTCCTGTGCAGGGCAACAAAAGTAGACCCGGCCAATCAGCTGGAACTCGGGAGGCAGAGAAGAGATGGGGGCAGGGTCAGTCAGAGGTGGTATTTGTCGGTTCTCCGAACTACTCAAAATTTTCACTCCCAGTTCTCCAGAACTGGTCACAACCTGCTGTTTACCACCTCGGTACTGTTGTTTTATATAAATAATCCAATTCTACAATCTCTTCTGCACAACTTTCCCAAATATATACTTGTTTTCTTTATGCCACTTCCATTATACAAATTAGGTATTTGTTTGTGTGTTGAAGGGTGGTTTAGTTCTCATGTATTTTTAAGTTATTTTTTCCAAATATCTGCTGTATTTCTTTCTCAAGCATTTGCTGATTTTTATAAACTTTTCTAAGATTGCCAAATGCCAGATTTCCCATACTTCCCATGAATATGAAGAAAATTAAAGGTAGTTTATTTGATCATGGTTAAAACAGATACTCTATGTTATCTCTGCTAAACATCACCAATTTGTTCATTAATTGCAATTTGCTAATCTTTGTGATTCCTCACAAAACTCTTAGTTCCATGGTGTTTATGATAACCAATTTAGCCATTAATAACAATTACATTTAATTGCCCAAAGCACAACAGAAGGAAGATCTCATGCAAACAGACTAAAAATTACACATTTTATTCTCAAAAAATAGTCACGTTTATGAATAATTGGGAAGACAAAGCAGAACATTAAAACCAGTTTTGAAAAAGGTGGGGGGGAGGGGTTAGTGAGGAAGGTAGCAAGCTGAATATCAGACATTTTTTTTCTTGTTTTCACCAAAAAGGATGATAACTATATTCAACGATTTTTAATTGATAGAAAAACAGAAGATGACAGCATAAAACTAAGGATTGCTGTTTTCTTTTCCAGAGACTGAGTGGTAGCATTTGACCAATGTTATTTGGACTTACAAAAAGATGGGGGGGGGGGGGGTTTGGATCAGTGCTTTGTCCTATTTCCCGCAAGTTATACTGGTACAAAGAGAAAACTATTACATTTTTTTTTCTCAAATTACAGTTAAGCTGTCATAAAAAACTCAAAGCTGGAGTTATGCGAGACCTGCATATTTCAAATTCTCATGCTTACAAATTACTCCTTTTGAAGTGTAGTTTTAAATTGCAAGTTTAGATTACAAAATCCAGGAAAAGGAGAAAACAGAAGGACAAAGGGAGCTTGTTCTAAATAGTCACCCAAAAAGTATGAATCAGATTGGTTTGTTTAAAAGTGCCAGGACCAAGAAAAATTCAGATGCAACACTAACTTACTTCAGAGAAAATTAGTTGGAGACCTAGGTTTTCCCTTTGCCCCCTACCAAAAATCTTGACAATTCTCTTAACAACCATGGCCAATGAGATGCAACTCAATTAAAAATCACCTTGCTTAGCAATGGACATTCAGAGTCCAACTGTGGTCATAATTCGAGGAGTACTTCTATACACTCTTATCTTCCTTGGGAATTTATTTTAGCGCTGTCAAAAAGTTCTCCTAGCAAAACTCATAGTATGCTTGATGAGAATTATACTGAGCCTCAAAACTTTGTAATTATGAACAACCCCCTGCCTGCTTCTCTATGAAAGTAACCCGCATCGCAGCAATTTTGTCCTTGCAACTGTGACTGATGAAACCTTTTATGTTAATTTTGTCATTTAGCTAATTTCTAGCATTACAATTTAGAGGCAATACTTTAATCCCTTCTTCTTGAGTGATGCATTATTGAATTGCCACTTACCAAGGACTTTGGCTGTTGAAACAGATGTTGGGGAGGAGGGGGTGGGATGAGAGAGTATATGAGATTCAAGAGAGTTTGCATGGACTTTATCTGGTACATGATTTCATCTCCAAGATCAATCAGTCAGAATAGAGTTAGAAGGGACCTTGGAGGTCTTCTAGTCCAGGCTTCTACTGAAGCAGGAGACCTTGTATCAATTCAGACAAATGACTGTCCAGCCATCAACATCCACTGATGAAGCACACATAACCTCTGAAGGCAAGCTGTTCCACTGGTTAATTGTCTTCACTATTAGGAAGTTTCTCCTTAATTCCATGTTGCCTCTCTCCTTGATTAGTTTCCATTTGTTGTTTCTTGTCTTGCCCTCTGGTGTTTTGGAAAATAAATTGACCCCCTCCTTTTTGTGACAGCCCCTCAAATATTGGAACACTGCATTAATTAGAAAATTGGGAACGGTATTCACAAGAGCATTGTTAAGTATCTGGAACAAGCTAGGGAATTGGTGTAGTGATTAACTAGGCTAGAAACCAGAAGTTTGTGAGTTCTAGGTCCATTTTAGGCACAAAGCTAGCTGGGTAACCATGAGCCAGTCACTCTCTCTCAGCCCTAGGAAGGAGGCAGTGACAAATTACCTCTGAAATCTTGCCAAGAAAACTGCAGAGACTTGTCCAGGCAATCACCAGGAGTCAACACTGACTTGAAGACACAATAATATAGTATAGTATAGTATAGTATAGTATAGTATAGTATAGTATAGTATAGTATAGTATAGTATAGTATAGTACAGTACAGTACAGTACCGTACAGTACAGTACAGTATAGGTCATGTCATATTATATCCTATCATATAACAATAAGTAAAATAAAATATCCACCAGGTCAAGCAAACCCTTTAAATTACCTAGCATTCAATGAAAAGAAATTGTTAATTGAATGGAATATACCCTAAATGTCTGTCTGTCTGTCTCTCTTTCATGCAGTTCCTTAGCTTTAGGATAGATTGAATGACAGCTGTAATTATCCAATAAAACAGAAAAAAGTAAACATTTCTACAAACCAAATTGAGGATCAATTTTTCCAAGCTACGAATGCCTTTTATTTTTTGGGAATTGTTCCAAACTAAGTTAAAAGGACAGTCTGTCCAGAGGTGAAATTTTCATCTGAGAAGGGAGAATAGTTTTACAGATCCAAAGAGCTCTTTTAGACCTTTGGCTAAATTCATGTCTCTAAACAGCATTTTCTGCACTCACTAAATTAATCAGTCAGTTAAACAATGGAAACGACCCTGGTGTAGAGGTGATATTCAGCAGGTTCTGACCAGTTCTGGAGAACTGATAGTGGAAATTTTGAATAGTTCGGAGAACCGGCAAATACTACCTCTGACTGAAGATTTTATAACATCCTTCCCCTGCCACAGCCACCAAACCATGCCCACAAAACCGATAGTAAAAAAAAAATGAATCCCATCACTGCCCTTGTACTACCTGCTGGAACATAACATTGAAGAACTGCAGGTTTTCCATTTCAAGTACTTAGGTATTCAATTTCAGAACACCAGTGCTTGGACTAGACATCGAACCCAGGTGCTGAATTCGGCCTCCTGTAGTCACCAGCAGATTTTAAGATTTTTTTATACCCAAGGAGGCTAGTTTATTCCTTCTGCTCTGCGTATTTACAAAGCCAAAACTCTGGCTCAAACTCTTTACAGAATTCCCATATGGATATGGAGCTTCAAGGATTGTATTGAAAGAACCCAGGCTGTCTTTCTTAGAAAACTTCTGGGTTTTCCTCCTTGTGTTGGTTTTGCTCCGATGTACCTGGAACTGGGCACTCGATCAGTCGAATGTATGGCGTGGATTAACACCTTTAAATTGTGGTTTTGGGTCCTCTTTCTGGCAGTTCCTGGTAGCTACCTCTCCCTGGTGTTTGCTGACTCTCATATTTCTCGTTGGGAGAGGCAGCTGATGAAGAAATTACACTTGCTAGGTTTTATGGGGGATGCCCTGGGAGATTATGGCCTTAAGGACACCCAATTTAGGGTAGTCCAATGGGTTGTGGACATTGACTTGCAATATCTACGAGCCAGAGCTAACAAAACTTGCTCCCCTCTGATCTTCAGCCAATTTAATAATTACGGACTGAGGATGGCTTCCTATTTTTATAATCTAACCATTCCCAAGTATAGAAGAGCTTTCTCCCTAGCTCACTTTAATGTCTTGCCCTCAGCACTACTAGATGGGCGATTTAAGAGGCTCCCGATTAACGAGCGGCTATGCCCCTGTGGCAGAGCTGAGGTTGATACTGTGGAGCATATCCTTTTATATTGTCCTATGTACAACGCAGGCGGATCTAAGTTACTGTCTCTCCTTGGATCAGACCCTTCTAGACCCAATGTTAGCAATTTGTTCTTATATTGTCTAGGGGATGGCTCCTCATACATTACTTCTCAGGTTTCCATTTTCTTTTTTAAGAGCTGTAACCATCAGAGGAGAACGCTGTAATTCCCCTTAGTCAAGTTTTTGGTGACCAATTGTTCATGATTAATTTTCCCACGTTCTTCTTTTGTTGTACTTGTGTTTTGGTCTGTGACTGCAAATAAAATATTATTATTATTACATTGAAGAACATTGAGTTCTCACTCTTCACATAAATTAATAAATGCTTCCTATTGCCTAAAGAATTAATGGAATTTTTCTATCACTGCATTGCTTTTCTAAAAAAGAAAGGCAACCAAATGGATCCTTCCAAGAATCATCGGATCGGCCTCCAAAACATTCCCAATAAATTACATGGATGCTTTTTTGTTCTATAAGCTTCTGGATTGGCCAGGACAGGAGAAGACGTTTCAAGCCCATAAAGAAATGGGCTTTAGGGAGGGCTGGTCTATTATGAATCAACAGTTTTTAACAGAGAAATACAAGCGAAAATAGTCCTGCTCTTTATGTCTTGCCTTTATTGATTTAAAATCAGTTTCTGATACCATCCCTGGAGAAAGCCTCTGGTAAAAGCTGTTTCATTCATCCATAGATGGGAGGTTGTTTTGCTTAATGAGGATGTTGGTTACGTGGAAACACAGCTACTACACATGTTAGTAGAGTAGTTGCCCAGGAGTCATTTCTCTGAAGATATCTCTGGAGATATCTTTGTGAGATATGTTGATGGTCAGATCTGCCATCTTTGCTTAATTATTTATTTTTTTCCCTTCTTAGTTACCCTATCTCTTATTAATACTGTGCTCTAGTGATTCTCAACCTGTGGTCTGTGGATCCCTGGGGAGCCATGATATTATCCCAGAGGGTCTATGAGGGCTTGATGCAGTCTAGTGCTTTAAATCTTGAACTGTCTTGGTGATCCATGGCCACCATCCGTGGCCACAAAAGATATTTAAAGGGTTAAGGTTAGGGTTTAGGGTCCATGGTGAAGAAAAGGTGGAAAGTCATTACTGTACTTTATTTACTCTTTTATTGCGAGCTGGACAGTGCTGAATCAAATACATTACTATTAGTATTGTGGTTGGTTGCACAGTCAGCGAGATGATGAGATTGGGTTTGGCATATATTTTTCAACCTATCGAATCCTTTGTAGAAAGTTAGCACACACATACCTCTCCTAGATGAATGAAATATTCTAGGAAATATTAAAAGCAGAATATTAAATTTCCCTGGATGAGAAAAGGAGAAACATGTTTTTAAAGACAAAAAGCAGCTCCCTGCCCCCAGCAGATATTGGATGCACATTAAAACTGGGCCAGGCTTATTTACAATTAGACCTTCAGCTCCAGGGTAATGGGATTAAGACATGAACCCTCCAGGACATAATAGTATTATCTGTCAGCAGACCTCACCACATGGCACAACCAAGTCCCTTCATTGCATTACCCAGCAAGGTTCAACCAAACTTTTCTCAGACAATCTCACTTACAACCCCTGCATAGCCCCCTGGGATTCTGACAACCAATATAATACATTTCTTACACAGGAACTAGTAGCTCAAGGGCAAGACCCAAGAGAGGGTATAAATACCTCTCTTTCTCTCTCCTCCATGTGTTCAGCTACCCAGGACTTCAAACCCATGTGGTCCTGTCCATCAATAAACCATCTTTCCAATCAGCCTCAATATTTCCAGTGTCTTTCTCCCCACCTGGAACTGAACCAGATGGATTTTCCCCCAGCACCTTCCAAAGGAGCTGGGAAAGGCAGATGTTGTTATCCGATGGTGTTAAAAGTTCTCCATGGGCACCAGGAGATTATTGTAGGAAAAAGGGTTCACAATGTTCAATCTGAAACCAAAACCATACTTTCTCAAAGGGACTTAGGCGTCACAAAACATAATGGAATTAACATGGTAGACCAAGTTTCATCCCTTAAATCTCTTGGAACCTTTGGAATCTGGAATGAATACATTTATTCTTGAGGTTAGAAATTCCTTTAAGGCCATTCTGGGCTTCTTTTGTAGTACAGGAAGCAAGAATATACATGGGCCCATCAAACTCTTTAGAGCCAAATCTTTCTCTCAATGTTATCGTCCCCCAGATATGCGAATATAATCCCTTACATATTATTCACTCAAGATTCCTTGGAGTATTGTTTTGAATACCCTCTTGAATTTCTGAGATGATCCCCCTGGGATCTAAAGTCTGCATTTGCTGGCTCTATTTCTGGCTGAAACAATAGTCTTCCAGAGATTCCCTGGCAGTCAAGGCCCTTTTTGATATTCTCTCTCTCTCCCTCTTCCTCTCCTTCTCCCCCTCCCTCTCCTTCTCCCTCCCAAGCTAGTAGTCAGAATGATCTACACCAATGCAACATCTCATACAATGGCTTCTTGGACATGGGGCCTTGGAAGGGACCTTGAATATCTTCTAGTAGTCCAAACACCTGCTCAGGCAGGAAACACTATATCATTTCAGACAAATGATTGACCAATCTCTTTCTAAAAAAAACCTCCAGAGTTGGAGCACCTACAACTTCTGGAGGCTATCAAGACCCAAAGACATAATCTTGGGATAGCAATGTTAGCCATACAGGTGGAGCAAGGTGAATTAGAAATTTGGTGTTGGCAAGATATGAATCAGAAACTTTTCCCTCTAACACATTTCCTATTCAGTCTTACCTACCAATACAATGTAGAGCTTTTTCCTTACCTTGCCTTAATGTCTTCACCTCTGCTATACCGAATGGGAGGTACAATTAATGCCCCTTTTGCAGAGTTAACCTGCCCCATGACTTGGAGGAGCCTATGTTTCCAGCCTTTGTGTCCTTTCAATGCTCTTTCTACAGCAGTTTGTGTTGTACATGCACAACTCTACTTGCTAGCAATAGTTCCATCTGTTCTGCTGAGAATCTAATTTTCTTTTGATTTCAGACCAGAGTATCTCCATCCATCCCCCCTCTCCATCCATTATATCTATCTATCTATCTATCTATCTATCTATCTATCTATCTATCTATCTATCTATCTATCTATCTATCTATCTATCTATCCTCTCTCTCTCCCTCCCTCTCTCTCTCCAGTATCTGTCTCCATCTATCCCTTTCTCTCTCTCTCTCTCTCTCCATCCATCCATCCATCCATACCTATCTATCTATCTCTCCATCCACCCATCCATATCTAGCTAGCTAGCTAGTTATTTATCCATCATCTAGCTATCATCTATCCATCAATCTAACATCTATCATCTTCATGCACAAAGAGAGGAAGAGAGAGAGAGAGATTCAATGTTTAATAATCTGAACCATTTAATTTCCTACCATTAATCTTCTAGAACATGTTGACATATCTTAATTAGAGTCTTATAATTTCTTTAGAAATCCAATAGAATGCTGGTCAGTTATTCTAATGAGGACACTAACTATATAAAAAGAGAGTTGAGAATGCCTTGTGTGCAAAATATTCTCACCCAGTTTTGATGATTTCAAGACATACTTAAGAAGGAAAGGAGTAGATTTTTTTTGTATGCAAAATCCTTTCTCCTCATTATGTAGGAAGAGACCATGAGAAAGCTTATAAAGGACTTGAGGCTGCAGATAAATCTTAATGCTCTGTACATTTGATTAGGCTTTGCAGATTAAATATACTGTATCACTCACACCGTATTTCATTTACAACCACAATTAATGACATAATTACTTGTCTTTCTGACATAGATCCTATCATAGCCACTCATAATTTCTGCTACAAATCTAAGTAACTCATACTCATGCTGAAACTTTTTCCCTTCTCAAGGATAGGGTTTAGGATATCCATAAGTGTGTATTTGTGAGTGTGTGTGTGTGTGCGCGTGCATGTGTGTGAGTGAGTGAGTGTGAATTTTTAATCTTAAATGATCTGAAATCACAACCTGATTTTCACAAGATGGCACTTTCCCCAAAAGTTTCTCCACATTATATTATCATTTTTCCCATTTCCTAAAGTCCTGAGTTTGGATTCTTCAGGATTCTTCCAAATCCAAACAAGTCTGACCAGTGGTGGGATTCAATTTTTTTTTACTACTGGTTCTGTGGGCGTGGCTTGGGGGGGGGCATGGCAGGGGAAGGATAATGTAAAATCTCCAGTCAGAGGTGGCATTTGCCAGTTATCCAAACTACTCAAAATTTCCGCTACCGGTTCTCCAGAACAGATCAGAACCTGCTGAATACCACTCTGAGTCTGACCATACTTTGTTTTTGTTTTTTTTAGATCAGTTTTTATTCAGCTAGATGCTGTTACTCTTATGGCCCATTTCAGATCTACGAGACAAAAGTAGCTCTTTGAGGTTTCATAGTTGCATCCATATTATGTTCTTGCCAGCAGTATGAAAATTATTTCTATTTCCACACTGCTCGATGCCTCTTAATATCTTAGACCTAAATTAATGTACTACCCTGGTATTTCTTGATATAGTTCATCCATATCCAGCCTGACCCCTTTAAATTCTGACCCAGAATTTAATAAAAATAAAAGTCAGTTCAATATTGCTGACTGCTGAGGAAATCTTACGTTACAATTAGTATACAATTTCCCACGGTTTATTTAAAATAAACCATCTGGATATGGACTCCAGGTTTCCCTTCAAAATCATGGTCTTTTCTTCTTTAGTGCAACATTCTTCCAAATATGTATGGAATAATGTGATTATTGTATATTAATAATATTGTGTTGTTTCTCAGCCCTTCAGCTTAAACATATTCATGGCCTTCAGTGAGTCCTCATCTGATGTGGTTCTCTCACTCCTGGTTATATTTGTTGACTTCTTCTGAAGCTGGTTCCAGTTGTGAGCTCTCAAAATGAAATATTGTTCTACTTGTGTTTGGATCCCAGCCCAGTTGTTTGAAAGAGTTGTCAAGAAAGCTCAGGTCCCTTCACACCCCTGCCAAGGTGAGAAAATGACACAACTTACTTTTTTATTCCCATCTCTCAGCAGCAGAAATATCAGTTAGTTACAGTGAGCATCTGTTTGCCATAAAACGGGGCATACCCTCCAGACACGTTCTTCATAAACACGGAACACCAGAAATACTGTTCGTATTAAATTGGACCCCATGAATAATACAGAAGTCATGAATTTAAATTATTACTGGCATTTGGAGAAAATGCTAGTATTTCAGCCATTAAATAACAACTTTGCTTTATTTCTAGAAAGAGAACATTATTAAGTTGTAAATCAGATTGCTGGCTTGTCTCTGGAGATATTCCTGGCTCTTGTAACATTCAGAGATACCTCTGACACTCTGTTCTAAACAATTTTTCTTACCTTGGGAGACTTTGTTCTTGTTCTCTTCCGTTCTCTTTGTAGAATACTTGGGGAAGGGGGGGATAAATCTCCACACAGACTTTCCCAGGGCTCATATAACATTATGTAGTCTATCTGTGGTTTCCCTAATTGCAAAAAAGAAAAAGAGAAACTTATGTCAGATGGTATTCATTATTCTCCTAACCTGGATATCTAAGTAAAGTTCAGCTCAGACTACTTATTTGTCTATATATATGGGGAGTATATGTACATGTATGTCTGTGTGAGCATGTGCCTGTGTGCCGTGATTGTAGTCTTTTCTCTAATGCTGTCTTTTTGATCTAGGACTGTCTTTTTGACTAAACTAAACTAAACTAAACTAAACTAAACTAAACTAAACTAAACTAAACTAAACTAAACTAAACTAAACTAAACTAAACTAAACTAAACTAAACTAAACCAGTGCATTAAACAATTATCCTGCAATTCTTCTTCAGCCACTTTTTATTCAAGTTGCTCTTCAATTTTATTTAAAAGCAGGAGAGAATGCGCATGATGTGTTCATAGATAGGTTCTGCTATCTTGCCCTCATGTAATGGTCATGTGTCTAAGACAGAGTCTTCAAATTTGGCAACTTTAAGAGTTGTGGATTTCAGTTCCCAGAATTTCCCCAGCTACATGCCTTAGCCCCTGGACTAAGGGATGTATATGGCTTGGTCTTGACTTTCATTGTGCAATAATCTCTCCAATAGTCTCCAATCTTTCTGGCTTTCTAAGATTCTTTTTGATCCCAAGAAAAACAAAGTCACATGGAAAAACTCCCACTGGGACTTCTTATTCTGGGAAAATATGAATAACTAGGGAGGCTTTGGAGTGATGGAAAGATAGTCAACAGCCAACAGCAACAGCAGGAGAATCTCTGGCAAGCAAAATAAATGGGAAAGCTAGATTCACTTAACAACATGTTTCTAACTTAGCAGTTACAGTGATTCACTGAATAACTATGGCAAGAAAGTGGCGTAAATGTGGAAAAACTCACAACTGTCTTGCTAGCAACAGACATTTTGAGTTCTTTTTTTGGTGTTGAGTCAAGGATTACCTGTATTTCCAATTTGCATGAATTTCTGCACATATTCCTCTTACATTTTAATTTTAATTTCTGGTGTCTTGGTTTTTGGGCCAGAACATTAATCACTATAGCAAATTAGCTCTCTACATTGAAAACCATATAAAAGAGATTAAATAAAGTGCAAATCAAATCAAATCAAATTTGATTTTGATTTGTATTTTTTTAAATTGCATGAAGTTTTACATAAACTTCTTTTAGTGCACTCTTTTATGTCCCATGCACACATTTGCATCCCATCTTTTGAATAGTGAACTGCGCTGCCAGGTTCAGAAGCTCATGGATTTCTATTTACCTTCTCCTTTCACTTCCCCTACAACAGAAGACCTGGTGGTGTCCCCAAGGTTTGCACAGCTTTACAGACAAGAAAAATGGAAAGTCTAAATCTAAAAATACACCCACAGGAACCAGCTTATCTATATTCTATTTACAGTTTGTGAGATGCAACACATCTCACATCCTGCCCTAGAAAAGATCCTTCCATTTCTTAGTCTCATCATATACCTGTGGCTTAGTCAAGAAAAGCAGGCCTATCAAACATTTCTGCTCAACCAGAATCATTCCCCAGTTGTGTTTTTCAAGTTTTACAGGAACATGTCTTTTGCAAAGCTCGAGTTGTTTACCAATTGCCTGGCAATGTGCATGATTTTGTTTTCATTACATGATATCAAGGAGAGCTAACTCTTTGGGGAACCTGAAATGGCTACTTCTGCAACTAGAAGAAACCACACTGTTGATGTTCTTACAGCAAGTCCTTCAGATAGTCTCATTGTGAATAGATATCAGCATTCACGGGAAAGTCATTAGAAGGCTCAATAGAAGATGAATAATAACTCAAGTTCTTTTTGATCATTTTAATCATCTCCTCTTGGGCATGTCAGTTATATATTCCAAAGCTTCTCTCCCCTCTCGCAGCTCTTCAAATGCATATATCCCAGGATGACTGGAATAAGATATGAAAAGTGATTCTATGAAGAGATGGTAAGATATATCACAATTCCAAAGCTTTCTCTTCATTTTTTTTTTGAAATCGTAAGCAAAAGGACACTAATTTTGGCAGCAGATCATTTAATCTAATATTCAATTTGCCTGTCTTGGGACATCTACACTTTGTCAGAACAGATTTCTAGGCTCATTTAAAGGAGACATGGCAAGATTTAATGACAAGGCACCTAACTTTCAGGAAAGCATGTCAAACAGAAAGTGGCAGGAAAACAAATTTGTTTTCAAAGTGTGCAGAACTCAGATCTTGGGATGGGCATAAGACTTTATTATTATATTATTTACAGTGCCAATCATTTTCCTCTAACTTGAGACTTTGGAGAATTTTTTTAAAATACACTCTTTTAAGTGTGAAGTTTTTTTTTTAAATTAAATTTTATTAATGAACAACAAACAGAAAAAAAACATTAAAACAATGAACGTGGTACATACATAACAAAAAATACAAATTTACATATGTACGTAAATATTAATCATCTTTGCTAGAGTTAGTCCTTTCTTTTTTAAAACCAGTGGTAAAACTTCTCCCAAATTCTGTAATAATCAGATTCAGTCTTATCTTTTAATTCTTGAGTTATTCTATCCATTTTATGACCAAATTTTTCTAATTATTTCCATCTCTTCTGGCATTTCCTTTCCATCTTTGGGCAAGAGCTAGTCTCGCGGCAGTGGTGACATGGAATATTAAATATATTATCTCTTTATTATATTTCCCCACATTAATTTCCAATAAAAAAAGTTCAGGTCTGAACACTATTTTAATTTTATACATCTCTTCTAACCAATTTCTGATTTCCAGCCAATATATTTGAGCTTTTTCACATTTCCACCATACATGGTAATATGTTCCAATTTCTTTATTGCATTTCCAGCATTTAGGAAATAGTTTCGGATACATTTTTGCTAGTTTTGATGGCGGGATGTGCCATCACTGAAACATTTTTAGTAAATTTTCTTTATATGATTCTGCCAGGGTAATTTTCCTATTCCTTGTAAGTGTGAAGTTGTTACCAATGGTACCCAAAGCAGGTACAGTGCCATGCACAGTACTGTGATTCACATACAAAATGGATGGAACATTGATTGCGATGCCATTGAGCACACCCTGAAAATAAAAAATTAGGAAAAGTTGCCATAAAATCGGCAGGGGGGGGGAGTAGGGAAGAGAAATATGAACAATTCCCAAATTCATATATTCTCCCATGTACATAATAATAAAAATACCTTTATTTAAAATCATTAGTAATCAAGATTCTACAATAACTCAATTTTTCTGACAACAGCCTAGCCAAAATGAATCAAAATGGTCACAAAGTCCTTGCCAGAATCAAGTAAAATTGCATTTACAACAATATGTGCTAACTGGAATTTAATAGAAGATATTTTTCACTCAACTCATTCTAAACATAACACAGTGATTTTTTTCCCTTGAAGATTACTTTAAAAATGACAGAAGTATCATTTAAACTGAGCGGTTTTGATGTTGCACTCAAAAGTGAGGAATTAAACTGAAGCTTCTTTCTTTATTAATAATATGACAAGATTCAGATAGCATCGGCTTTCCCCTAAAGCTTCTTATTGGTTTATGGATTTGGGCTTTCATTTTTGGAAAAAACACAATTCCCTTACAAACTAATTAAATTCCTGCAGTGTTCAGTTCAGATTTGAGGCCTATTTTGTTTTCCCATAAGAATATAATCTCAGTTTTTTAAGACTGAAAGATGACAAGATTCTTTTTCTGCCAAATGACTTAACGTCAGATTTGAACAATCTCCTTATTCCATGATGGTCAGACTATACCTAGAACATTGTGTTCAGTTCTGGGCACCACATTTTAGGACAGACATTGACAAACTGCAGCGTGTCCAAAACAGAGAAACCAAATTGATAAAAGGCCCAGAAATTAAACATAATGTTTAGTTTGGAGAGCAGAAATCTGTGCAAATCAAGATAGCTGTCATAAAATATCTAAAGACCTTTCAAATAACAGATAAGGCAGAACTGTTCAAAGTTGATCCAGAAGATTGAACAAGAAACAGTGGGCTTACATTACATGTCCAGTTTCAGATGGATATCAGGGGAGGGGGGAATCTTATTAAAAGCAAGAGGTCTTCCAACAATGGAAATGAGAAGAATCTCCTTGGCCAAATGTGTTTAAACACAAGAAGAATAGTCATATGTCACTAAACAGATAAGAAAACTAAGGTATGTATGTACAGTACATAGGTAGGTATATAGGTATGAATGTATGTGGTTACTTGACCAGAGTCTGGATGAAATATAGCAACAATGATCAGCCCTTGAATTGGTCATAGCTTAGATGATCTTCAACATCTCTTCAAGGATGTTCCCATTCAAGGAATATGGTAACTAGACTAGTTAGACCTCCCGCGGCCACAGATGAGATTGGCCTTGCCGCAGCCGCCGCGGATGTCACTACAACCACCTCAACCTTATCTCCTTTGCCCTTGGCTCTGCCTCCGGCCCTGGATTTGGCTTTGACCACGGTCGGGGGCATGGTTCCATCGACCATGACGGTCACCGGCCTTTGCGGCCTCGGCACCATCAGCATCACAGAAGATGGTATAGATGGTCGCAACACCGACAGCTGACACAAGCGATAGCATCACCCCTGGCGATGGCTCCCCTTATGATGCCCCGTGTGACCAGTCTATCGATGACCTTGGCACCCTTGTTGGTAGCGATGGCCTTGATGATGGTAGCCCGAATGAAGGCAACCCCAACAATGGTGGCCTTGGCTATGGCGACCCCTCCGATGGCGACGAAGGTGATGAAAACTCGGAAACCTCAACGACAACAACGGCGGTGGCCTGGTCCAGTAACATCTACCGGTTTGATGATAGCGGTGGTCCCGACGGCGTTGACCCCATTGGCGATGGTAGAAGCGACGGCCTGGCGACCTCGGGGATGGCGATATCGACGACAGCGCCGGGACGTGATGACATCACCTAGTTCAGCAGCGACAGCAGCCTCAATGACAGCAATCCCAACCTCAGAGACCTCGACATCGACAGTGACAGGGTGGCCTTGTTGCCAACGGTAGCAACAATGGCAAGATAGGATGGAGATGACAGCTAGGCGTCCCTGGGTCTGTCCTTGGTTCCAGCCCCGACATCGACAGTCTTGGCCACAGGATTGGCAAGGGTCATGGTCGATGGGACGCTGACAATCATATAGACCGATACCAACCTGCCGCACCTTTACATTGCCAACGCCGGACATTGGAATCACGATCAACCAGATCATTGAAATACTCATCTACGGACCTACGGGCCTTGAGGAATGTCCCCCCTTCCCTGACTTAGCCCTCCAGACTTCCAAAAGCTTACCTTAAGGACGGATCCTGGGATCCCGAGGGGTGGCATAGCCATAGGAAATGTTCTGGGCATGGTGCCCATTTGTACCAATTTATTTCCAATTTTTTATCGGGGTTAGGGAGGGCAACCAGGTGGGGATTGGAGGAAAACTCACCTAAGATAGTGGCCAGACCAGAGAACATACTCGACCGGGAGGTCTTGGAATCGGGGATGGTCAGATAGAAGATGGGGGTTTCTTTCTGGAGGGAGAAAGGGATGGCTATTGACACAATTGACGGGAGAGGCAGATATGGCATTAACAGGGGGGCATATCATGCTGTGGGAGCTCCCCCCCGCTGTTTACGGGCGGTGGCGTGCTCCGACCCCCAGGTTATGTCCCACTCCCTGGGCTGTTCGAATGGTCCGGCCCCAGGCCTTTGGCTGATATTATGCAATGCCAGGTCCATAATTAATAAAGCCCCCCTCATCTATGAATTAATTGAGGAGGGGGGAGCGGACCTGGCAGGCATCACCGAGACCTGGCTGGGACAAGAGGGGGGTGTTCCCCTGGTGGAGATATGCCCGGCCGGGTTTCGGGTTTTTCATCAGCCGAGGGTCCAGGGGAGGGGTGGGGGGGTTGCAATGATTATTCAGGAGGATCTAGATCCTAGGGAATCCACTGTTCCTCAGACGACCGGATGTGAATCCCTTTTTGTGAAATGTGGTTCCGAGGTTCAGATGGGCCTATTGGTCACATACCTGGCTCCCTGCTATGTGACATCAGCCCTGTCTGAGCTCCTCGAGGTTGTAGCCAGCCTAACGGTTGAGACCCCTAGGCTGATGGTCATGGGGGATTTCAACCTACCTTCGGCTGACAGGACCTCGGAGATTGCTCAGGAGTTCTTGGCTTCCATGACAACCTTGGGCCTAACCCAATTAATTAGGAACCCCACTCACATTGTTGTCTTCTCCGTTCCTTCCTGTGTGTCCTAGGATGAAGAGGAGATGGGCCTGTTTCTTCCTCTGATTGCCCAGCCACCCTATGCCCTTCCCCAGTCTCCTCCACAACCTTCAGAGCCACACCTCCACTCCCTTTTGGCTGTTCCTCCTCTCCCTCAGAGTCCGACTCTAATAAGGGCATGACAGGCTTCTATACCTCCAGCTGAATCCTTTTATTAACAAGAAATATAGTTAAAAAAGGAAGAATGAGCAAGCAGAATTACATCTAATCTAAAAGTCTGCTTTGTCCAATTTCTGTTTGGGGAATCGTACTTCTGAGAGGAATTAAATATCATTGAGTAATCCATTCATCTTCCCTGGATCTGAGGAAAAATAGCTACTTGTACATTGCTCCCCCAACTTTCTCTCGCTAGAGGAAAAAAATTACAGAACCCAAAAATAGGAATAAAAGTTTCTGTGGATGTTTTTGAATTCACAGAAAAGGAAAGAGTTCTGGTACTTTTTGTTTGTTTATTCATATGTAAACATTTTGAATACAGTGTATTGTCAGGCATATTATTTACAAAAGATAAGAGAAGAAAAAATAGTAATATATATACTAATAAAATAATAATGGTACAACAGAATAATTTTAACCAAACTTATCTTTATGTTAGCTTATTTAAGTTCTGTTTTTTTTCTTTTTCAGGCCTTAAATTTTCCTACTCCTCAGTCGAAGTTTAAATCATAGAATCATAGGACTTCTGGTCCAATGTCCTATCCAGAACTTAAATCCTTTTGCTATCCCAGACAAATGGCTGTCCAACCTTTGACTGAAAATCTACAGTGATGGAGCTTCCACTGTTCCCAGGAATATTAAATCATACCCCTCCCTACAACTTGATTTCCTGCTGATTTTTTTTTCATAAAGCAAAACAAGCAAAAAGAAATACAGTACAATCCTGATACACCAGCACACAGACATACATTTCTCCGCTGCCAACTCATGCAAATATACAAACATACAGGCAGACACTTGGCAACGTGATGCCATATAATCTGGTTGTCTGTCTGTCTATCTATCATCTCTCTCATCCATCTATCTATCTATCTATCTATCTATCTATCTATCTATCTATCTATCTATCTATCATCTACTCCTACCTACCTACTACGCTACCTATCATCTTATCATCTATCTATCTATCTATCTATCTATCTATCTATCTATCTATCTACTCTATCATCTACCTACCTACCTACCTACCTATCATCTTTATCATCTATCTATCATCTCTATCATCTATCTATCTATCTATCTATCTATCTATCTATCTATCTATCTATCTATCTATCTATTTCTCATCTCTCTCTCATCTCTCTCTCTCTCTCATCCATCCATCTATCCATCCATCCATCCATCCATCCATCTACCTACCTACCTACCTATCTATTTATCATATTTAAATACCACTTAACTGCCTCACTGAAGGACTCTGGGCTCTGTACAAATAAAATATTAAAAGCATGCAAACGGTATACAAAATTTAAAACTTATATCTGTCTCATTAACCTCTCCCAAAATTTAAATTTAAAGTGTGAGGCTCCATTCACAAGGTCTTAGAGAGACCTTACTTTAAAGTTATGAGATGGTAATAATATGATGATATGTCAGGAAAAGTTGCTGATCTTTGATTTCATTTCAGAGTTACAATGGACCCCTAAAAAGGGACTTACAACCTGGTTTAAAGTTCTGACTTCAGTCATCCTCATATTCACATGACTGTATTTTGGGGGCTTGGAATCTGGCCCATAATTATGACAGTATGCCACAGTCACATGACCACAATTTACAATGCTTTTGTAAATTTACTTGCAATTTCTTGCAACAAGCACAGCATAATGAACAGAGGGTTCATATAACAACTATAGTGTTCATTTTATGACCATAGCATTTACTTTACAACTTCTGTGCTTGCTTTATGATTACCATATTCACTTAACAACAGTCACAAAATAGGTCATAATGTTGTGTCTAGTCATACAGGACCATCTTTACAATGGTCATGATTAACGACTATAATTGCGGGAGTCAATTACAGTTGTAACTCAAGGTCTATCTATGCAAAACTGATTAAACAAACTATCTAAAATTGTTCATGGATGAACAAATCATATATGGGTTGATATATAAAAAACAACAACAACCCGAAATTCCAAAACTGATAGTCTGATTGATCATACTTTTTGATCTGATCAAAATAATGTTTTAAAAATCTGTTCAATCTTTCACTTTCTCCAGAACTGATCCTCGGGAGATGGAAAAGACACAAGGAAGCTCAAAAATTAGGCCAGGTATTTCAACTCTGAAGACTGAAATTTAATGTCAGTCTGAGAGTATTAATGATACTTTATCAAGTTCAGATTAAATCTGTCATTCAAGGACAAAGGGAAAAAAATGCTGATTCCAATTTTCTTTTCCCCAATTCTTAAAACAGAAACACCTACAAAACGAAATTATCTTTTATTGTTATCTTTACCAAAAATTCAAACATTTTGTAAAATCAGATTATCTTTTCTTGTTTATCTCAACCAAAATTGACTTCTTTCCATTCAACCCAGTGATGGATAGAGACTTTAGGAAAATGTTCTCAGGCTTTGGGGATTTTGTGCTTTTAAAGTACTTCGCATTCCTGCTGCTTTTTCCAACTGGATCTTTCTATCTTGGATTTATTCTTCAGATATTTTTAGTGCTTAAGGTTTGGTGCCTGATATATTTTTATCCTTTGTGGATTTAACCTTTATGGATGAACGACTCAGAACACTCCTTGTAGCAGGATGGAATGAATGTGGCAAATAAATGAATCAAAAACAGAAGTAAGCAAAGTAAAAATAATGTCACCGCTAAATGAAGGAGATACATATCAGTGGAAGTGAAGGTTCTGGAAAGACACAGGGGTAGTCCTTGACCTATGGCCACAATTGAATCCAAAATGTCTGCTGCGAAGTGAGAGATTTATTAATGTTAAATTTTGCCCCCCTTTATGACCATTCTTGCCACAGTTCTTAAGTGAATCACTGTGGTTATTAATTTGGTAATGCTATTGTGAAGTGAATCTGGTTCCCCCATTGATTTTGCTTGTCAGAAGGTCACAAAAGGTGATCACATGATTCCAGGGCACTACAACGGTCATAAAAAATGGCAGCAGTTGCTAAGCGTCCAAATTTTAATCATGTGGCCACAAGGATGCTGCAATGATAGTGTGAAAAATGGTCATAAGACACATTTTTCAGGGCTGTTGTAGCTTCAGTTGGTTGTTAAGTAAATTTCCAAAGGAAAGCTAGAAAGTCAAATGTTAGATTTTATAAAACTGAGTGTTTAGTTGCCAGATGCCCCTTGTCCAATTACTGTCTGAGGTAGAATCGTATTAATGCACCTGGATTGAACACACTCAGCAAAAATGTACCGCGTCATTTCTTTGATTTCCTTGTTGAATATTAGGAAGTTTTCCCAAATATTCTCTTGTAATCTGACTTCCAAGATGCTGAATTTCAAGAAGAAGATACAGTATATAACAACAGAAGAGAATATTTATAGCTCAGCGTTGAATTGTGGGGTCCTTGGTGTTCTCTGAGCTTGGTTGTTTTCTCTCAGACATTGCATTATCCAACTAGGTAACATCATCATCTACTCCCTGAATCTTTCTACATGGGATTTATTTTCCAATTCCTGCATCATCTTTGTTTTCTCCTGTGAACTTCTTCCAGCTTATTTGAATCTTTCTTAAAATGTGATACTCCAAATTGGACATGGTACTTACTCAAGGAGAGATCTGACAAGTGCGGAATTATGCGAATTGGGGGGGGGGGCAGCTTGAAGCAAAATCAGAAATGGATCCAGATGTGTTACACATTGATTTGAAAGAAATGGAGAATGATTGCTTCCTATTCTTTCCTCTGCCCATACCTAGTTATTTACGGGCCTAGGAATGCTAACAACTCTCCTGCCTGCCTGATTGTACTTATTATTAGCATTTAGTGTTCTCTTTCTTTCTTTTCAATTCCCTTTTCCCCAATTCTCCAGCTCTTGAACCACTTAGCATTTCAGCTTTAATATGAAGTTCAGAATAACAGTGTTGAAAGGCACCTTGGAGGTCTTCTAATCCAACTCCCTGCTCAAGCAAGAGTCCTATACCATTCTGGACAAGTGACTGTCCAGTCTCTTCTTAAAACCCTCCAGGGATGAATAACCCACAACTTCTGAAGGCAAGCTGTTCCACTGGTTAATTGTCCTCACTGTCAGGAAATTTCTCCTTAGTTCTAAGTTGCTTCTCTCCTGGATTAGTGTCCACCCATTGCTTCTTGTCCTGCCTTCAGGTGCTTTGGAGAATAGCTTGACTCCCTCTTCTTTGTGGAAGCCCCTGAGATATTGGAACACTGCTATCATGTCTCCCCTAGTCTTTCTTTTCATTAGACTAGACATACCCAGTTCCTGCAACTGTTCTTCATATGTTGTAGCCTCCAGTCCTCTAATTATCTATTCTGCTTTCTTTCTAGAATCTCAAAATATTTTTTTATAATATGGTGACTGAAACTGGATACAGTATTCTAAATGTGGTCTTACACTCTTAGTTATTGTAGTTGTTCTTACTCGGTTGTACACCACCCCGAGTCCCGTTGGGAGAGGGAGCGGTATATAAAATTGAATGAATGAATAAATAAATAAATAAAATATAACTTCAATTGAGAGCCATATTTTCTTTTCTCCTCTGTACATTTGTTCTCTGGCTTCAGCTGTCTATAGCTCTTTCCTGATCTCATCTTCCTCCCTTTGGATTATCTGTTTGCTAGTTCTTCTAACTGCTGCTTCCACAACTCCACGCTTGCTCTAATTATCTTTCCTTCAACACATAGTTAATTTCTGGGCTTCACTGCCACTGCTGATTTACTAGCTGCCAAGTTGGACAGATGTGAAAGGCCATTAGGATCAAGTTACCAATGACTATGTAGTTACTGTATGAATGATGATTATGCATTGCTTTTGGTATTAAAGGCAACAGGGTTCTGAATGCCAGGTGTCCAAAGGCATGTGTGAGACTGTTCACACATTTATGGAATTAAAGTATCTTTTTTATGGGATCGCCAAAAATATCTGTTAGCACCCATAGGAATAAAATATTGAATTAGCTAAACCTTTGACTTATTTTAGAAGCTCTTCTTAAAGTCTAAATTCAAGATTCTTCTTCAGCCTGTCTCCTGGCATGGATTGTAGACATTCAGATTATCATTTTCATAAATATAATTGTCCTGATTCAAAAGCACACCCTACATGGAGTTAAAAGGTGTTTATAAGGGCAGAATTCAGAGAAGGAAAGAAGCAAGGGTGGGATTCAAATTTTAACAACCGGTCCGGTGGGCATGGCTTAGGTGGTGGGCATGGCTTGGTGGTCATGTGACTGGGTGGACATGGCTTTGTGGTCATGTTATTGGCTGGGTGTGGCCAACTCAATATCACTCACATCGAGGCATGCATCTCCTCGCCTGGCCTCTCATGACTGTGGGGATGCTGCAACAGTCGTAAGTGTGAAAAATGGTCATAAGTCACTTTTTCAGTGACATTGTAACTTTGAATGGTCACTCCACACAAGCAAAGGACCAGTAAAGGAGGGTGAAAAAACTCCAGAAACTTTCCTGAGACAGGAAATCTAGTTCTGCCAAGAATGTAATAACGGTTAATGGAGAAGCAGTTTCTATAAGCAACACCAGAATGTTTCCTTCCTGCCTTCCTTACAGGATTATGTCAGTAATTTCTTCTAACAACCGGTTCTCCAAACTGCTTAGAATGTTAACAACTGGTTCTAGTGAATAGGTGCAAACTGATAGAATCCCACCCCTGGAAAGAAGAACCCAGGAATCAGATGCAAGCGTGGCTCGCTTATGGGGGCTGATGTCCTTGCTTTTAAGGAAGCTTAAGCAGAGCATCTCCCCAAGACTCTCCAAACCTGTTGATGTGTGCTGGGTCATGTATTCTCCTAAGGTATGTCCCCTTACAGCACAAGACTCCTCCACACCTTTTCCTGTTGACTTTCTAAAGCAGGGATCTCCAACCTTGGCAACTTTTAGACTTGTGGACTTCAACTCCCAGAGTTCTTCAGCCAGCTGGGAGTTGAAGTCCACAACTCTTAAAGTTGCCAAGGTTGGAGACCCCTGTTCTAAAGGAATCAACCCCAGGTGGAACATCCTCTGCCAACTCCTAAGGCTGGCTACTAGAGAGATAAGATTCTCAGATTCAACTTCTGACCCTGAGAAGTCTGAATCCATAACAATAATTGGAAAAAGTTGACGTGATTAGTTTAACCTGGGGGTGCAAATGCAAAGCTAGAGGTCCCTCCTGAATGTACAGAATTGAATACAGAATAACCATAGAGTTGGAAGGGACCTTGGAGGTCTTCTAGTCCAATCCCCTGCTGAAGAAGGAGACTCTATACCATTTCAGACAAGTAGCTGTCCAGTCCCTTCCTAAAAGCCTCCAGTGATAAAGCACCCATAACTTCTGAAGGCAAGCTGCTCCACCAGTTAATCGTTCTCGCTGTTAGGACGTTTCTCCTTTGTTTTATATTGCTTCTCTCTTTAATTAGTTTCTATCCATTGTTTCTTGTCTGTCCTTCTGGTGCTTGGGAAAAGAGATTGATCCCCTCTTCTTTGCAGCAGCCCCTCAAATATTGGAATACTGTGTCACTTAATTGTGATCATATTGAAGGAAGTTGTGAGTCGTAGTACAACATCACAGGATTCCTATCTCCAATCTCCCTCTCAATATTACTTTGTCACTCCATTTTCAACTCCATTTAAAATACTGGTTTGGGTCCAGTTTCTCTTTCTGGCAATGCTCAGGATGAACTCATAAATTCAGGCCCATGCTTCAGGTGACATGGGAGTCTATCCAGAGAAGTCAATGGAAGAATGCATTTTCATTACAAGGAGCTGAAAGGCTGAATTTTGAATAATATATGTCTAGACTTGGCTTTATTCTGTGATTTCCTGAGGGCTCAAATTAATTCTTCCTAGGAATTATTGCTCGGGTTGAACTCAGTTTTTTGTCAGTCATTGAAGAAACAGTGGCTGTAGTCTTTTATTTCTGTTTAAAGTTGCCTTTCTTTTGAAGTAAGTAAGGAAAGCAGTCCTGACTCTTTTATACCTTGACCTATTTCTCTGACAAGTGACTATAATACAAATAAGAGAATGGGGGGAGGACTTTTCTAAGAGTTTTGCTAGTTTATCAAGACTCTACTTGCCATTACTTTATTTAGATTTATGCCTTGACTTACAATTTTACTAACTTTAATATTCAGTGCTTCATGTCAACAGTATGTTGTTGTTCAGGCCCACTGAGATTTTAAATATTCCTTTCTTCTCTTGGTTTGGCCTTAACAGACTAAGGGGGGGGGGGATTTTTCTCTATCCCATAATCCTTTGTGAGGAGCACAGATGTAGAAAATGTTATTTGAAATGGATTCCCCAGGGAAAGTCTGCGTGAGAGAACGGCTAAATAATCATATCAACTTTCTGAAAAAAATTTGCCTTGGTGAATCAGAGCTATGAGTCTCTCAACATCTAAGTTAATCTGGTTGAACAGCCATCACTAGTTAAGGAAGATATATGATGGTAGGACCTGTTAACATGCCCTCAAATTCAAATCTGGGCAATCTTCCAAGAAGACAGTTTGATAAGGTTAGAAGACCATTAATTTTCTTTCAAAGAGACAGGTGATAAAATATTTCATGAAAAATAATAAATTAAAGAGACATATAAATTCATTTTATAAAAGGAAGTCTATAATACAGGACAAATAAATATATTGGGCATAGGGGCATTTACAGAAATGTCAAAAAAGTAAATTTAGTGTCCATATTTTCTTCCTTGGGACAAATGTTCACAATTTATATCTAGGATAAGAAGAAGCTCTTTTTGGAGAAGATGGACATTGAACCGTTCAAATATAGAAAAGTCAAAATTGTAGAGCATAGACCCAAGAGCTACACACAAGGAAGAAGACTTTCAATACATTTTTTTTAAGTGGGTGGGGGAATCAATTTTGCAGAAATAGAATTTTTTTCAGGATCAAAATTGAGAAGCAGGATATCTTCTTTGCTCTGAACTGTGTTCTTCTGAACAAAAAAGATCTCAGAATGCTAAGTGATCATGGAGGCCAGAAAAACATTATGATAGCATCTTAAATATGGCATTTTCCATACTGGAAGAGTGTCATGAAAATCTTAATACTCTCAGATTTTGCTTGAGGAAATTGGTTCATTACACTGTTTAACTCTGCTTAAAAGTTAGAACACATTATAAACATGGGCATTTTCTGTCTCTTTTTTTTTTTTTCATTCATTGCCTAAAGCCAGGTTTAGCCTAATGAGATACATTCAACCTTCCCGTAATTGTCTAGTGGAACCTCCAGGGTTCATTTTCCAATTGTTACCAAAATTCAACAGTCTGTCTTTCTGTGATCCTTAGGCAGTAAAGAGTTTTATGACTTAATGCTTTGGAAGTCTTAATTTTTTAGATTTTGTGAACAGGACTTTTTATATTCTGGCCATCTTGAAGAGCATTGTCCATGGAACACAAGCTCTTTCTCTACCTAATCCAGGGGTGGGATTCTGCCAGTTTGCACCTATTTGCTAGAACCGGTTGTTAACATTCTAAGCAGTTCGGAGAACTGGTTGTTAGAAGAAATTATTGACCTAATCTTGTAAGGAAGGCAGGAAGGAAACATTCTGGTGTTGCTTACAGAAACTGCCCTCTCTGTTAACCCTTATTACATTCTTGGCAGGACTAGACTTCCTGTCTCTGGAACTTCTCTGGAGTTTTTTCCCCTTCCTTTGCTGGTACTTTGCTTGTGTGGAGTGACCATTCAAAGTGACAATGGCACTGAAAAAAGTGACTTATGACCATTTTTCACACTTACGACTGTTGCAGCATCCCACAGTCATGAGAGGCCAGGCAAGGAGAAGCGTGCCTTGTGAGTGATGTTGAGTTGGCCATGCCCAGCCAGTCACATGACCACCAAACCACGCCCAGAAACCAAGTCACGCCCACAGAACTGGTTGTTAAAAAATTTGAATCCTATCCCTGACGTAATCATGCCCCAAATGTTTTGATACATCATTTTACATCCATTGTAATCATCTCATTTCCAGCACAATGAATGAGTCAGACATAAATGGTACTTAGGTTTATTGGCATTACAATAAAATCTTCCATTTTATTCCAGCACTAGCCTGGAGCTGCTTTGCCACCATCAGATGGAAAAGTGACCTCAGCAACCATAGTGATTTGTGAGTAGAAGCAATAGAGAAGGACCGTAGACAACAAAGGGACAGCCAATGTCATACCCAAGTAACTTTCTGATGACTCAAATAAGGGGAGAAAGCTGGCATCACCCATCGTAGTTTAAAGGTATTCATTTGACTTAAGCCACTTCTTCAGATATTAGGAAGTAAGAAGATATTATTTTAGGAGATACTATAGATCAGGGGTGGGCTTCAAAAATTTTAGCAAAGGGTTCTCTGCCCGGTTGCTGGGTGGATGTGGCCTTGGTGGGTATGGCCTATTCGGTCTGCACCATAGGCTCTGGAGGCTTTCCTCAAGCCTCTGGGAGGGTGAAAATGGCCTCCCTGGACTCCGGAGTCTCTCTGGTACCCAGAAATGGGCCCATTTTTCACCCTCCCCTCTGCATGTTCTCTGCACTTACCTGCATCCAAAACGGGCCACGTGGGGACTCCAGGGAGGGGAAGGGAGGGGAGGAGTGGGTGGGGCCAGCCAGGAGTGTGATTTGGAGGTTCTGCAAATTGCACAGAATGCTGTAGAAGACCATTACAACATATTTTTACTTGAAGACAAAAGAGTCATCAAACTATGTGTACCAATAACAACTCCCAAAACTAGAAAAAAACAAATTACTCATAACAATAAGGAAGATTCAATCCAAAAAGAAATCACTTTGGTGGAAAAACAAATCTGGTCATGTTGCCAACTTCAAAAGCCGATGCAAAAATTTATGCCACCAGATAAAGACTGAATGCACCAATTATCACATTAATTATTACTGCTACCTTTCAAAAAGACCTTGACTATGTGTCAGAATGGTCAAACAAATGGCAACTTCAAATCTCAACAAATAAATGCTCTGTCCTACATATTGGCAAAAAAAAACCCAGAAAATAAAATACAGGCTGAATAGTCAAGACATTGTTGATGATCCAAACTCTATCAAGGATCTTGGAGTACTCATCTCTAATGATCTAAGTGCTAGAGCCCACTGTAACTACATAGCCAAAAAGGCGTTAAGAGTTGTTAACCTAATCTTACTTAGCTTTTTCTCTGGAAATATTACACTAATAACTAGAGCATACAAAACATTTGCTAGACCAATTCTCAAATACAGCTCATCATTCTGGAACCCACATTATGTATCTGATATTAACACAGTTGAGAAAGTCCAGAAATATTTCACAAGAAGAGTTCTCCACTCCTCTACTCGTTGCAGAATACCTTATGCCACCAGACTCGAAATTCTAGACCTAGAAAATCTAGAACTACGCCACCTTCAGTCCGATCTAAGTATAGTATATAAAATCATACATTGCAATGTCCTGCCTATCAATTAATACTTCTGCTACAACCATAACAATGCAAGAGCAAATGATAGATACAAACTCAAAGTTAATTGCACCAAACCTGATTGCAGGAAATACGACTTCAGCAACAGAGTGGTCAATGTCTGGAATACTCTACCTGACTCTGTGGTTTCTTCCCCAAACCCCAAAAACTTTAACCTTAGACTTTCTACTATTGACCTCACCCCTTTCCTAAGAGTTCTGTAAGGGGCGTGCATAAGCGCACCAACGTGCCTACCGTCCCTGTCCTATTGTTTCTTTACATGGATAAAAGTATAAATTGCAAATGGTGTTACCTGGGCAGTAAATAAGGCCTTAACCTGCTCCTGTGTGTCTTTAGACTAAGAAAAATGCCACACACACACACACACACACACACACAACTTCTCCACTGTCTCAATTTTTTTTGATGGTTAGGGTTTGCTCGACTCAGACAGGTCCAAATTCAGAAGTGCTTAGATGAATCAGGTTGCAGACAGAGGTTGATGAGATCACTTTTGAACTTATCACCATCTGCCTGAAGATTGATAAGGTTGACAAGAAAGGTTGCAGGAATGGTGTATGTCTAGTCTAATAGAAAGAAGGACTAGGGGTGATATGATAGCACTGTTCCGATATTTGAGGGGCTGCCACAAAGAAGAGGGGGTCAACCTATTCTCCAAAGCAACTGAAGGCTGAACAAGAAGCAATGGATGGAAACTAATTAGGGAGAGGACCAACCTAGAACTAAGGAGAAATTTCCTGACGGTGAGAACAATTAATCAACGGAGCAGCTTGCCTTCAGAAGTTGTGGGTGCTTCATCATTGGAGGTTTTCAAGAAGCGATTTGACAGCCATGTGTCTGAAATGATACAGGGTCTCCAACTTGAGCAGAGGGTTCAATTAGAAGAACACCAAGGTCCCTTCCAACTCTCTTCTTTTCTATTCTTCTTTTGAGACAGCTCTAAGTTGCTTTTTGACAATATCCCAACTCACAATACCAAGCAGACCTTTATTAATGCAATAGTGGAAAAATGGGTGTCAAAACTTCTAGAGCTTCACAAGTAGTATGCACACATGATCCACCATATCCGAGAAACATCAACATTTGGCCGTTTCAATTGTTTCTCCAGTTGTCTTTTTATCCTTTGTGCATTACTAGATTTGATCGTTATTTTGGACAGATTTATGAATTTCTAACCATCTTTCTAAAGAGGAGTGTTATTTTTCCCCCCCACTAGTTTGACAGCAACTGGTATGCCTGCTTGAAAACCACAATTCTTCAGGCTCCCAAATTTTATTTTCTTTCTGTGGATGTTGGTTTTTCTAAGGTACCACGGGGTTCATCATGAAATAGAAACCCAGAGCTTGGGAATTTTCATCCTGTAGGCCTAATTGCTCCTTCTGGCCTGTGGTCTCTCAAATGTAGCCCCTCACCTCTGGAGCATCACGTCTTCTCTATATGATGTGATCTGTTGTCTGACAGTCCCTTTTTCAGCTTACAAATCAGGAGCAAGAGTCTGACTGCATCTTGATACAAAGTACTTTATAAGCATATAAACTAGATGCCCAGCAGAAAGCTCTAGGCTAGCATTTTCCCTGTGGGTAAAGAGCATTTGATATGAGCCACTGTTCAATCATCCATTCTGCATTGGCAGTCTGAAACGATACTGCTCAGCAACTGTTCTACCTGTTTGTTTTAGCTTTGAGAAATGAAACATAGGAAGCACCCTTACGCCAGGGTCAAGCTAGCCATCTGTCTACAATAAGTCACTATTGTCTACATCAGAGGGTCTCCAAACTTGGCAACTTTTAGACTTCTGGACTTCAACTCCATAATTCCACAGCTAGCCATGCTGGCTGGGGAATTCTGGGAGTTGAAGTTCACAAGTCTTAAAGTTGCCAAGTTTGGAGACCTCTGGTCTACATGGAGTTTTTTCAATTCTCAGCAATTCTAAAATTTCAAGGAATTGAAACTCACACATCTGATGAGCATCCACATTAGGAAAGGTACTGTAGAGTTCCAAGAAGACCTCTTGTGCTATCTCATTCTTTCAATTCTTTCAATAAAAATCCCAGAGATTTCTGGGAACATCTACCGATAAAAAAGATATTCTAGTCTTCTAAAAAGGATGGTACAGCAGGTGGTATCAACCATGGGCCTTGGGGGTGCAGGCTGTTAATCATCCAGCACTTAGCTCAATTGCCTGCAATTAGTGCAGGTTCGAATCCCACCAGGCTCAAGGTTGACTCAGCCTTCCATCCTCTCGGGGTAGGTAAATTGAGGACCCAAGATTGTTGGGGGCAATAAGCTGACTTTGTAAAGAATGCCGCTTGGGGGCCCCAAAAAAGCCCTAGTAATAAGCAGGCATGTACAATGGAATAAAGGCTATTGCCGAGCACTTAGCGTGGTGCTCTAAAGACTGTAAGCCGCCCTGAGTCTCCGGAGAAGGGCGGCATATAAATGTAAAAATAAAAATAAAATAAAATGATGTCTCAATGTGCATATCATAATTGTATTAAATTGAAAGGGTATCGAGAAAACTGGTCATGCAATAATGTAAAATGCAAGACCAACTCTACTATTAGTTAAAATGAAGCTGACACTTTACACAGAAGTTGTTTAGAGGTAACAAGAGAAGATTATGTACTATGTTGTCTACTTTGTGGCCCCTAAATGGTCCTACTAGAAGTATATTGGAATCTGCATCTCTGTGGTTTATTATAAAGAAAGTCTAAACTCTTCTTTCATTTAGCATTGGTTTATGGAGCAAGGCACTATTCTGTAACTCATCTCAAGGCTGGTCCTAACATTTTATTCTAAAGCATAAAGTCAGAAGTGTGACTAGCAGAGACTTTGACTGACTGCCCTGAATTTACAGTCTCTTGACAGCAGCCACTTCTTTATGTGAACTGACCCGACATGTTTTTAAAGAGTCCTGACTACTTCCTGAGTGTTTACCCTGTTGAAGTGCTTCATGAGATGCGTTCGGCAGTTGCATTTCTGTGGGTCTGAGAAAACTGTCCTCTTTCATAAAGCTGGGGCCGAGAATGCACCAACCCTTCCATTTAATTCACTGTTTCTGCCAAAGTTAAGCAAGATAAATTGCCTGCTCAGCATCGAGTTTATTAGCTTCCTTGCTGACAAGACCCTTCATCAAATGGTTGCCCAGCTGCCCCCCACCCCCCATGCTTTGCAACTTAAACTGAAGTAGCAACTGCTCTTGAAATCCACAAATGAAATCTTAAGTTCTCCTTGTCTGGAGATTCTGTTGCTTTTGCCTTTAGTGGATTTTGGCTAGAACTGAAGCACGGCTCTGATTTATACTCTTTCACCTGAATTGTGTGGCACAAGAATCAGCTCCCAGTAGCAGCATTTTTTTCCACATTGAAATAAGAGTTTGTTCTAAAGCTGCAGACTAGTTTAGATTCGTTTTATGCTAGGAAACATAACAGAAAAATAATTATGTTTCTTTAATCCTTGAAACCAGGGGTGGGATTCTACCAGTTTGCACCTATTCGCTAGAACGGGTTAACATTCTAAGCAGTTCAGAGAACCGGTTGTTAGAAGAAATTACTGGCCTAATCCTGTAAGGAAGGCAGGAAGGAAACATTCTGGTATTGCTTACAGAAACTGCCTCTCCATTAACCCTTATTACATTCTTGGCAGGACTAGACTTCCTGTCTCAGGAACGTCTCTGGAGTTTTTTTCCCCTCCTTTGCTGGTACTTTGCTTGTGTGGAGTGACCATTCAAAGTTACAATGGCGCTGAAAAAAGTGACTTATGACCATTTTTCACACTTTCGACTGTTGCAGCATCCCCACAGTCATGAGAGGCCAGGCGAGGAGATGCATGCCTTGATGTGAGTGATGTTGAGTTTGGCCATGCCCAGCCAGTCACATGACCACCAAGCCATGTCCACCAACTAAGTCATGCCCACAGAACTGGTTGTTAAAAAATTTGAATCCCACCACTGCTTGAAACCTTTTCTGTCCTTGTCAAGATTTGGAGAAACAAAATTCTAAACTTTATGTTACATTTAAACTTAGAGTCTGCCATGTACTGTGCTATGAGTAAAATGTCAACTTGGTTTGAATGGTGTATACTAGGAAAGGTGGCCACAGTGCAGGATATCTGGCACAGATCTGCCTTGAGAGTTTCATCTCTAATAAAAGAGAATATATGTACCTTAGAGTGGAAGTGATAAGACCTTGCTGCTCTCTGAACTTCTTTGCTTTCTGAACAAACATTTCATTACTTGACTAAGCAACTTCATCAATGCACAGCATCACAGCTAAAACCCAAAGGTTCCCTGGAGCTGATCAATGGTGTTCAAGAAAGGGGCGATGTAGTACAATCAACAAGATTTAAATCCAGCTCTCTGCTAGGATCTTGGCTCCTTCTAACTTCTGCTGGAAATTATAACAAAACCCTTGCCATATGTACTAGACATGGAGTCTGGCAACACCTTCAAGAAAAACAAATTTTATTAAGGCATAAGCTTCAGTAAGCAGTGTATCACTTTTTCAGGGGCCTCGGTATAACAGAGTTGGAAGGGACATTGGAGATCTTCTAGTCCAACCCCCTGCTCAGGCAGGAAACCCTATATTATTTCAGACAAATGGTTATTCAATCACTCCTTAAAAATCTCCAGGGTTGGAGCACCACAACTTCTGGAGGCAAGACATTCCACCAATTAATTGTTCTGTCAGGAAATTTCTCCTTAGTTCTAGTTGCTTCTCTCCCTGATTAGTTTCCATCCATTGCTTCTTGTCCTGCCTTCAGGTGCTTTGGAGAATAGCATGACTCCCTCCTCTCTGTAGCAATATCAGCAATATCTCTGAGATAGTGGAACACTGCTATCATGTCACCCCTAGTCCTACTTTTCATTAAACTGGACATACCCAATTCCTACAACCCTTCTCTATATGTTTTAGCCTCCAACCCCTTAATATCTTTGTTGCTCTTCTGTGTACCCTTCTCACCTACCATATTTGCCTTTTTAGATGTTTCCTCCAGTGTGAAGACAGCAGAGGTCAAGTCAACAGAGAGTCTATAGGATCCTTTCAGCATGCCCTCCCAACTTTCACTTCTGACTTGCTTCCCTATTTATTTCAGGTCTGAAAATCTTCCGTCCAGACTATTTTCAGCAAGGTCACCAAATGAGCTTCATTGTTCAATAAGGATTTGACCCTTGGTCTCCTGCTCCCAGTTGTGATACCACATAGACTGCTTAAAAATAGACTACCCCACATTCAAAAGATCTACCTCACTGAATGGTCTGATGACATTAGCCAAAGTTGTCCAGAAGGGCATGTGCTAGGAGCAGCAGCAGCCCGCCCCCCAAAAAAACCCACTCCCAAATAGAACATAACAGTGAGCAAATTGAGAATTCAACCTAGTGGCCAGCTGCAAGTGAAATAAAGAGAAAGAAGAAAAGGTTACGGAGTTAGTGAGAAATGAGAGCAAATGGGACAGAAGCCCCCAACTGATCAATTATAGAAGTGGAGTGAAGCAAGCAAAGGCATCAACTCAATGAAAGAGAATGGGAAAAGAGAGAACTTCACTAGTGGGAATGCTTTTATTTTCAATCAGATGCTGCTGGCAAAAGAAGATGCATTCCAGCCCTTGAAAAAAAAAAATCCCCTTAAAGTAGATGCAAAATTGGAAGGCTTTGGTATGGGATCTGAATGCATAACCAGCTTTAGGCTATCTTTTGATTGGTATAATTGCCTCCTAACTCCAAAGTATTTCACATTTATGACCCTCAGGGTAGCCCTGTATTTGTACCTAAACATTCCTTTCTCTTTTTATTATCTTGCATTTTCAGTATTACTCAACGCTGCGCTTACTAACCCTGAAACCAGGGAAGATAAGACATCAACTGGCCCACAAAGAAAGTAAGAACATTAGAAGAATGGGGGGAAGTGACTATATTGCATCAGTTTAAGTGCCCCATTTCATGTGAGGTGGGAACCCTTGGCATCTCAATTTCACCACGCCAAATGGATACAGTGATTGGGAGAGACGATCTGATAGATCAGGGATCCCCTAAACTTGGCAACTTTAAGACTTCAACTCCCAGCTATGCTGGCTGGAGAATGCTGGGAGTTAAAGTCCACAAGCCTTAAAGTTGCCAAGTTTGGGGAACTCTGCAATAGATGTATGGCTGTAAATCTATATAGGGCTATATAAATAAGATGTTCTTCCTCTTTTTTGGGGGGGTAAACTGTCCAAAGATGTAGTAAAGACGGAGGAACAAACTTCTTGAAAATGAATTTCAGATGAATAAAATATATCTTCACATACAAAAGGGGGACAGCTTTTCTTGAATGTGAATGGTGCATTTCATCTGCCTAAATCTCACTTTCGAGGAAAAATGATATGCTGTACCCATAGGTTTAAAACACCTGTAATGACTTATTTATTTATTTAGAAAATGTATGTTACCATCTAACTCGGCGGCTAAACATGACCTTAGCGAGGAAGGTCATGTTCAGCATTCAGGAATTCTAGGTGATTGATATCAATTTTTTTTCTTTCCCATCATATTCTAAGACTAAATTTCTCAGGCCTTGGGCAGGAAAGTGGGCGGTAGACTCTTGCAAGTTGTGAGATGATGGTGGTTTTCCCTGAAGCTTCTTTTTGAATTGCATGGCTTGTTTTATTTTAAATTGTGTATATTATCTGCCACCCAGAGTTGTAATAGAGTTCAGTAACCTACAAATTTAAATAAATGAATGAACAAATACATACTTTTTTTTTTTGTTCCTGTTTTGTCCCTTTTTCCTCATCAGTTTAGCAAAAGCCATTGCATTACCCTTCTCCCCCAGATTTTTCCTTAATAATGTAATTTTAAGCAGTCGGAACCTACTGGCATCTTTTCCAATTAATATTTGCGGGCATGTCTTGACAATTGAGAACTCTAGGAAGCTGGCAATAAACTGCTATTAGTAATAATTAAGAAGACCTTGTAGGGTTAGAGGTATCGTGGAAGAAATTTAGAACCAGGTATAAAAGTTTCTGTGAAATTATCTATGAAAATTGGAGACAGAGGGAGGGAGGGAGGGAGGGCAGGAGGGAAAGAGAGAGAAAGAGAGAATAATAGAGTGGGAAGGAATCTTGGATTCCAATGTCCTGCTCAAGCAAGAGATTCTACAGCAGGTCAACCAATGGCTATCCAATCTCAGTGGTGGGACTTATCTCTGGGGGGGGGATGAGTCTGCCTACCAAGATGAGGTGGACCGGTTGCTTTCGTGGTATGGAGACAATAACTTGGTGCTCAACACCAATAAGACCAAGGAGCTTATAGTGGATTATAGAAGGAACAGATCAGACATCCAGCCCTTGCTTATCAATCGAGACCGAGTGGAACAAGTGGCCAGTTTTAAGTTTCTGGGTGTTACCCTAGAAGAGGACCTGACCTGGGGTGCCCACATTGCAGCCCTGATCAAAAGGGCCCAGCAGAGATTAGACTATCTGAGACTTCTCAGAAAACAACAACTGAATGAAAAACTGTTGGTGACCTTCTACCATTGCATCATAGAGAGCATTTTAACATACTGCACCTCTGTATGGCTTGCCAATTGCACAGGGGCAGATAGGACAGCGCTCCAAAGGGTTAATATCATTGCCAAAAAGATCATGGGTTGCCCTCTTCCCTCTTTGGAAGAGCTTTATAGCTCCCGCTGCTTTAAGAAGGTTAAAAACATTCTCGAAGTTCCATCTCATCCTGGGAACTCTTCTTTTGAACTATTACCATCTGGCAGACGGTACAGAATAATAAAAACAAGGACAGATAGGCTGAAAAACAGCTTCTATCCCAGGACAGTAGCTCTTTTGAATTCTACTGTATAGTGCAGTGTTGGTGTGGTATCAGGGGTTTCCGGTTCAATGTGTGAAGGGTGAAGGATGTGTGTTCGTGTTTATTTTCATGCTCATGGTCATGATGTGCACTGAAGATAGTGTTTGATTTCGTTGTATGAGTGCAATGACAATAAAGTAAAATAACTAACCCTTCTTTAAAATCTTCAATGATGAAGTACCCACAATTTCTGGAGGCAAACTAGTTAATTTTTCTCACTGCCAAGAAATTTGACCTTCATTCTAGACTCTATCTTCTTCAGAGAAAGAGACTGTTTCTGATGGATACAAGTCCCCCTATTGAAAAAACTCTATGCAAGGAGTTCTCATGGAATTTAACAGAAGCCAGAAAAACCACAGATGTTGAAGAAGCTGGAGATGGATCATATAATAAAGGCAGGAGATTCTCATATATACGGTACTGTGCAAAAAGTCTTAGGCCACCATTAAACCTGCTGTTGTAGCAATGTTATAATGACCATATATAATTATATTTCAATCTCCTTATTAGAATACATCCTGAAAATACTGGAAATTTCTATGAAATATTCAAAAACAGGAAAAAGCAGAAGAAACAGGCAAGTATTTAATGTGTCTCTCCTTACACATGAGCAACAACAGATACCTGGCTCCCGTAAACCTAAATGAAATGGAATCTTAGGTACTGTCATTGCTACCACTTGTATGTGTCCTACTACAGATAGTCCTCAACTTAAAACAGTCCATTTAGTGACCGTTCAAAGTTACAACGGCACTGAAAAAAGTGACTTATGACCGTTTTTCACCATTACGACCTTTCCAGCATCCCTGTGATCATGTGATCAAAGTTCAGATACTTGGCAACGGGTTCATATTTGTGACCATTGCAGTATCCCAAGATCACGTGATCCCCTTTTGCTACCTTCTGACAAGCTAAGTCAATGGGGAAGCCAGATTCACTTAACAACCGGATTGCTAACTGATCAACTGCAGTGATTTCCTTAACAACTGAGGCAAGAAAGGTCATAAAATGAGGCAAAATTCACTTAACAAAATGTCTCGCTTAACAGCAGAAATTTTGGGCTCAATTGTGGTCGTAAGTTGATGACCACCTATAGTTCATGTTAATAATTCAAAGGAAGTCTTAATAGAAGTCTTAATAGAATTCTTTATTGGCCAAGTGTGATTGGACACACACGGAATTTGTCTTGGTGCAAATGCTCTCAGTGTACATAAAAGAAAAGATACATTCATCAAGAGTCAAGAATCATAAGATACAACACTTAATAATAGTCATAGGGTGCAATAAGCAATCAAATCATACTAGGAAACAGTCAATATAAATCATAAGGATACAAGCGACAAAATTAGTCATACAGTCAAAGTGGGAGCGGATGAGTGATAAGGAGTGATGAGAAAGTTAATAGTAACAGTAGTGCAGACTTTGTAAATAGTTGGGCACTGTTGAGGGAATTATTTGTTTAGCAGAGTGATATCGTTTGGGAAAAAACTGTTCTTGCATCTAGTTGTTCTGGTGTGCAGTGCTCTATAGCATTGTTTTAAATCTCTGCAGTTGTGTTATATGAATCATACAGTCATTAAATAATCCATTTCCCCACTGGTCTTTGTCAGAAGCCAGTTGGTAAGGTCACACATTGAGATCACATGACCCCAGGAAATTGCAATTACTATTGCCAGCCATTTGCCAAGCATCTGAGTTTAATCATAATCACAATATTATGGTGAAGCTGCAATAGTTATAAGTGCAAGGACCAGTTGTAATTTTTTGTAGTGCCTTTTTTAAATTCAAGAGGTGAATCAGCTAAATATGAGCCAGCAGTGTGCAGCAGCAGCCAAAAAAGCTAATGCAATCCTAAATTGCATTGACAAAGGGATACAATCGGGGTGGGATTCAAATTTTTAACAACCGGTTCTGTGGGCATGGCTTAGGCGGTGGGCATGGCTTAGTGGTCATGTGACTGGGTGCACATGGCTTGGTGGTCATGTTATTGGCTGGGTGTGGCCAATTCAATATCACTCACATTGAAGCATGCATCTCCTCGCCTGGCCTTTCATGACTGTGGGGATGCTGCAACAGACATAAGTGTGAAAAATGGTCATAAGCCACTTTTTTCAGTGTAATTTTGAATGGTCACTCCACACAAGCAAAGTACCAGCAAAGGAGGGGAACAAACTCCAGAGATGTTCCTGATACAGGAAATCTAGTCCTGCCAAGAATGTAATAAGGCTTAATGGAGAGGCAGTTTCTGTAAGCAACACCAGAATGTTTTCTTCCTGCCTTCCTTACAGGATTAGGCCAGTAATTTTTTCTAACAACCGGTTCTCCGAACTGCTTAGAATGTTAACAACCGGTTCTAGTGAATAGGTGCGAACTGGTAGAATCCCACCCCTGGATACAATCAAGATAAAATAAAGTTCTAATACTACTCTATAAAGCCTTAGTAAGACCACACCTAGAGCAGTGCATCCAGTTTTGGTCACCACATTATAAAAAAGATGTTGAGACTCTAGAAAAAATACAGAGAAGAGCAACCAGGATGATTAGGGGACCGTAGACTGAAACATATGAAGAATGGTTACAAGAACTGGGCATGGTTAGTCTAGTGATGAGAGGGACCAGGGGAGACATGATAGCAGTCTTCCAATATTTGAGGGGCTGCCACAGAGAGGAAGGGATCAAGCTATTTTCTAAAGTGCCTGTAGGCCAGACAAGAAATAATGGATGGAAATTGAACAAGGAGAGATTTAACCTGGAAATAAAGAGAAACTTTCTGACAATGAGAACAATCGAGCAATGGAACAGTTTTGCCTTTGGAAGTTGTGGGAGTGCTATCACTAGAGACTTTCAAGAAGAGATTGGATTCCCATCTGTCAGAAATGGTGTAGGATCTCCTGCTTGGGCAGAGGGTTGGACTAAATGACCTACATGGTCCCTTCCAACTCTGATTATCTGTTATCTGTTACAGGTCACTAAACTATTGTTTGTAAGTCAAGGACTACCTCTATATTTAACAGTCTTACGACATAGCATCTTGGATCCCAAACTACTTGAATTAATTGTCATGGAAACTCCCATACACTATGACAGTGAGATAAACAAAAATAGGAAATGGAAAGGCACAGCAAGAAAGACACATCTACACTGGCTGGATTTGCACAAGTAGTTTAGCCAATCTGGGTAAAGGTATAACGGATGTGTTTTGCTCAATTATATTGGTTAGGTTTCTTTTATGGCCTGGTAAGTTGTTCAAACTCTACTGGTTTGGCTTATTTATGAGACAACCCAGAAAAATAGGTTAATTTAGTAACCTACATTGAGGGGAATGGAATTGCCAATTCATTTTTATAGCTCTCTGAGATGTCAGCTAGATCTAATGCTTTTGTCAAAGTGAGGAATGCACTGTTGTGAGGTGCAATTCTGCTTTTGTCATTTGTCTCCCTTTGACGTGCCCCGGAGATGCCTCTGATGGCTGTTCTAGATGTTTGTAAAGCAATGCATGAGGATGCTGAACTGCTAAGGCATCTGTTGATAAATCTGTTAACATCTAGAACAGAGGACTCATCAAAAGACTAAGTTTAAAATGAAAAAAAAAGGGGGGGGGGACTTTGTATAACAAGTTGTTTACATTCCCTCTCCCAGTTCCCACCTGCCAATAAACTCTTTTATATGCAGCTAAGGAAACAGAGATACAGTACTCCTGCTTCTGAAGTTGCGCCATGAAAACTGTGATATCCTCTTCCAGTTAATTGTAAAGTTATGGTAATAGTGCCCTCCAGAGGACTTTTTCAGGAATTAGCACAGAAAACTCCCAAATAGTCTGAATGTCAAGTAAGACGTTCATTTCCAAAGCACTAAATATTTTTACCACACAGCCAACAAAACAATGTTATCAAATGTTGATCAAGCTATTTTAAATCTTTCATTTTAACTAAAAATGAAGGAAGGGGCCTGATTAAATTACCCGAGCTCTGTTGATGCTGAATGAAATGCAAACAGCCTTTTCACACAGAAAAAAATAAAAACCTTTAAAAGACTAATTAGAATTCCAAAAATACAGGTACTGTCAGATCAACAGAATTCAAATCAGCCAAGAAATTTACATTCAGAGTTTTGTTTCCTCATAGCCTTTAATTTTTAAAATCCTAAGTGTGGCTTCTTCTGGGCCTACAAGAGATCTGAAATTAAAAGTTAATATTTCTAAGATAATTCAGTTCACTAAATCTCAGATGAATATATCCAGGGGTGGGATTCAAATTTTTAACAACTGGTTTTGTGGCCATGGCTAGGTGGGCATGGCTAGGTGGGCATGGACATGTGACTGGGTGGGAGTGGGTGCTTCTTCTTCTTCTTCTTCTTCTTCTTCTTCTTCTTCTTCTTCTTCTTCTTCTTCTTCTTCTTCTTCTTCTTCTTCTTCTTCTTCTTCTTCTTCTTCTTCTTCTTCTTCTTCTTCTTCTTCTTCTTCTTCTTCTCCTTCTCCTCCTCCTCCTTCTCCTTCTCCTTCTTCTTCCAGCACACATATATAGCCCATTTTTTGGGCCTTCCGGACCTCAGGGAGGCCTCCTGGGGAGTGTATTTGCTCCCAGAAGGCTTCCCTAGAGCCCAGGAAGGCAAAAAATTGAGCCTTCTCCATTTTGGGGCCTTCTGGGCCTCAGAGAATCCTCCTGAAGGGGGGGGGGGGCGTTTTTGCTCCCAGGAAGCTTCCTTGGGGCCCAGGAAGGCAAAAAATGGAGCACAAGGGTGGGGTGGGGGGTGCTGTGGCCCTCTCCATTTTTTGCCTTCCTGGGCTCAGGGAAGCCTTCTGGGTGAAGCAGTAAGACAGCGAGGGAAATCCCAGCACAGCTGATCATAGGAACAGCTGATCGTCGGGAGGGGAAAAAAAGAAATACCTTAAGGCAGTGTTTGCCAACTGGTGGGCCACGGCCCACCGGTGAGCCGTGGAAAAATTTTGGTGGGCCACAGAAGAAATGGTCCCCAAAAGCAATTAATCTGGGCCGTGCAGTTCTTGTGCCTCCCAGCTCTCTGAGGGACCCTGGAGTCAAGCCCCTGAGATGCATGCACCAACCAGCTCCTACACCCGGCAGCAGCGGCAACAGGAGTCCCCTTCCCCAGTGCCCACTGTCAGATCTTCCCCATTAGTTCTCTAGCTTTGAATTGCTCCTGGCTCTCTCTTTCCTCCCCCCCCACCCGCCCATATGCAGGCAAGAAAGGAAAGGGAGATGGAGCCATGCACAGCTCTCCACTCTTCCAGCCCTCGCTACCTCTCCCAGACATCGAAGCCTCAGAGACGCAGGCAAAACCTCTGCAGCGGTAGCGTCCTGAGTTGCCTTAGCATGCTCGTTTAGTTAAGAATTGCCCTATCCAGAGAAAGAAGTGGTGCTGGAGGAGGAGGAGGCAGTAGTGGAGAAGCAAGCAACTCAGGGCGCTACCGCTGGGGTGGCTTTGCCTGCATTTTCGAGGCTTCGATGTTTTTTTTTTTTTTTGTTATAATTAAATAAGTGTATGTGTGTGTGTGTGTATCATGTATGTATGTGTGTGTGTATGTATATGTGTGTGTGTGTAAAAAATTATGTTAAATATATTAGCTTTTAAAAAAATTCATATTAGTGGTCCTCGGGATTTAAAAGCATGAGTTTGGTGGTCCCTAAGATCCAAAAGGTCGGCAACCCCTGCCTTAAGGAGTGACTGGGCAGGGAAGAATACAGTCAGTGATGTCGGGCATGCACGCAATGTTGCGCATGCACAATAAGACTGACTGGACAGGGTGGGGCAGGGTGGCCCATAGAGGGGTGGGGCTAGCCAGGGGCATGATTTGCCAATTCCCTGAACTGCGTAGAATCATAACAACCGGTTCTATAGAACCAGTCTGAACCGGTAGAATCCCATCCTTGAATATATCTTCTTTTTTCCTTTTTAAGGATAGGAGCCCATGTCTTCTCCCAGCTCTTCACAAGTATTCTACGAATTGAAACATTTTCTACTTTAATAGCTGTATGGACTCGTCAATTTTTGCTTTACCTCATTTGGTTCTAGGTTAAAATTGTTAGAAAGCTAAATTGCAAGAGGAATGCAACTAGATCCTCAGAAAATGCAGTTAGAGTTTACAGGCAGTTCTTGACCTATGACTGATGTCTTAGTGGCCGTTCAAAGTTCCAATGGCCTACTTGTGAGTATTTATGACCTGGATTCAAAGTTCCAATGGTCACATCTGCCCATGATCACGTGACTGCCTTTGGGCGTTCAGCAATGAGGCCACATTTGCAGCCATTTGCAGCACTCCACAATCACATGATGGTAGCTTACAAAGGTTTAGCCAAAAAAATGGCATTTGCTTGCAATTTTCAGAAAAACCTGAAATACTTGAAAAATTGAAAAATGCCTGGAATACTCTACCTGACTCTGTGGTTTCTTCCATTAATCCCAAACACTTTAACCTCAGACTATCTACTGTTGACCTCACCCCTTTCCTAAGAGGCCTGTAAAGGGTGTGCATAAGCACACCAACGTGCCTAGCCTTAAAATAAACAAGTGTCTTGTTTTTAGAGGACTGTATTCACAACAATAGTCGTTCAAACTTTTGTGTACAATTATGACCTTGCAAATTGCCTGCTTCTTTTTTCTCCTCACCTATCGTCACTCTAGATTTATGTTATTTATTTTCTGATTCCAGCAATCAGCTTCAATCCAGCCCCTTCAAATACACAATTACTGAAGTCTGTAGATTGCATGACTCATCATACATTTCCCTGGTGGAATGTGGAGCCCTCAATTCCATATTATTGCTTGCATATGTTCATGAAAGTCTCGATTTGTCGGAAAAACATTGCAATTGAAAAACGAATCCTTCTGGTGCTGGAAGCAGTAATTTAATATACGTGTAGGCCTAAGTACATTTTTTGCAGTTTTCCACTGCATTTTTTTTTTGGTCTCAGGTGCCAAGAAAGCTTGCCATCCTACAAGGCAAGGTGAAGAGCAGCCAAAAAGGTAGAGATGGGAAAAATATAAGCAGGGGGGAGGGAGTTAGTATATCTCTTCCCCCCCCCCCCCAATTTTTTCTCCTTTTCAATTGTCTGTTCAGATAACTGGTGACACTAGTTAAGATAGTGGATATAAAATGGTGGGAAAAAAGTAAGGTTTGAGAATTAGCAAAGGATTAGCTCAGGAATGTATCAAGACCCGAAGACTGGGATGTGGCAGGCAGAAGAGAGAAAGGTGTGTCATGAAATGTATACCTGAAGAAGCAGGAGGGACAGTTTTGGCAACACATAACTTTTCCAGAGAGAGGTCTGTGTTAAGAGACTTCACAGTCCTGAGATGGATGGGGGTCCCTAGAATCTCACAGGATATATGTAGAAGGTTATAGCTTTAGTTTAGCAAGATTCTGTCCATTAGATATAAGTA